>CM026414.1:31536572-31638643 GCA_014858505.1 Corymbia citriodora subsp. variegata | reverse complement strand
AACCGGTGATCCAATAGAGGCCGGTCACCGCCGCTTGGGGGTTGCGCGACCTCCGATGACTGTTGCCTAGGGTCATGCGACCTCAAGTGAACCCAGGCTATGTCGCCTAAGATCACGTCCTCAAGCACCACTAGTAATGGATAATTTAATCTTCAACTGGTGACCCGATAGAGGCCGGTCACCACCGCTTGGGGGTTGCGCGACCTCCGATGACTATTGCCTAGGGTTGTGCGACCTCAAGCGGACCCAGGCTATGTCGCCCAAGATTACGACCTCAAGCACCACTAGTAATGGATAATTTAATTTTAATTTTCAAAAAAAAATTAATGAAAGCCCTTTGCAAATGCAGGTGTACCAAATAATATTTACGTCAAAGCCATTTCAGGAAACCCCTTTACATTACAATTTCCCAAACATTATTATTTTCACCAAATGGCCCTTGAACAAAATTACTTGGGGAAATTCAAAGCCATTTCCCCATTCCCCATAGTTGAACCAAATGGGCCCTTAATGAAAAAAAAGAGAGTACTTTCTCATTAAATATATCTAATAAGTGTCCTGAATATGCTTATTAACAAGATTTATTCAAATTTACTAAGCAATCTCTTGTGGCGGGTACACAATGTTGACCCATGCGACATGAGATAAGAATTTTCATAAAATCGTGCAAAATTAATATATATTTGTGTACATGTATATTGAGTTTTTAGCCAATGAGTCATGAGTTAACGTGTACAGGTTGGTGCAGATTTCTTGTCGCAACTATATCAGGATGATCTTCCGCACCATGGTTTCCAAATTAAAAATGGGTTTAAAAATTCTGATCTCCATATCTTGGTTTCCAAATTAAAATTGGGTTTAAAAATTCTGATCTTAACATCAGAATTTTTAAACCCACTATTAATTTGGAAACCAAGATGCAGAAGATCATCCGATATACTTGCAACAGAGAGTCTGCACTGGCAAATGAGACATGAGTTAACGCATACAGGTCGGTGCGACTTCATGTCGCAAGTATATCGGATGATCTTACGCATCTTGGTTTCCAAATTAAAAATGGGTTTAAAAATTCTGATCTTCATAGACATTGCTGAGCTTAATTACATTTTATTATGCGTCTTTCCTTGACTAGTTAACTTCATTAATATTTGTGATTGGTGCAGATAGGAGAACTCGCGGATCTTGCTGTTGGTACAACTATCTTGCTCAACGTGAGTTTAGCAAGGTGATTATTTATTCTTCCTCATTCTAATCACATTCTCGTCTCAGCCTCAAAATAAAATAAACGTGGAACATGATTATTAATTTAGGCCCCATTTGTTTTCTGAAAAATAAATGATTTGAAAAATATTTTCCTAAAAAATAATCAATTGAAATAATTAGTCAATGAAAAGTGTTTTGTTATTGATAAAAATCTATGTCTATAAATTTTATGGATGATGGAAATTTTTTTTTCGTTCATTTTATAAGTGATACAAACAATTTATTTTTAGCAAAATGTATTCTAAATCATTCATTTTCCCCAAAATAAACCCATAATTATATTGAGTGGACTACCTTGACAAGATATCCAATGAAGTCTGCGATTTCAAAAATGTCATGATTATTCTGCCTCCTCTCCCAGTAAAAATTACCAAAAATGTCCTAAACTATTACACGATACTAATTCAATCAGGAACATTTCATTTTGGCCAATTTTGTCATAACCTTTTTTACAATTTGCCATTGTAGTCCTTCAGCCAACTTTGGCCAGCAACCACTGTCATGGACACCATTCATTTTACATGGTAAATTGGCACTAATGTATATATTTTATTTTATTTTGTGTTTTTTATAATTTTTCTGAATTCTTTTGTACGTTTTATGTATTCTTTTTCTGTCCTTTCTCTTTTTTAACCATCACTAGATTTGGCTCCATTTCTCTCCTTCCACTCTACAGTGAGATGTCTTGGAATATCAATATTCCCACCTTGATTTTGTTCTACCGATACTCGAGCGGCTCATAATTCAGAACAGACGGCCTTATAATTGCCATGTTGCGGCGATTGGTTGTTGCGAGTAAAATTGTCAGGCTCCAGTTAATTCTGAGTTTTTGCCATTGCACTTCCTCAGCAATGGTTCCACCGGCCATACAAAAAAGATATTTCACTGGAAATTAGTGAAATGCATTTCACCTAAGATTAGTCTTTGATTTTTATTAAATTGGGTTCAGTGGTGAATTAGACCAGAATTGAATTGCCTAACAAGGATGAAGGGCAACTAAATTTAAAAGGAAAGGGAATGCAAGTACTTGAAACTAAGAAATTGATAATTTGAAAAGTGAGAAAATACATGAGGTTGTGCTAAAGATCATGGGTCCTTTTACCATACATAGGCATGGACTTTTATAGTCTACGCAACTTACGGGCATCGCCAAAAAATGGGCAAGAACTACGTGCGTCAGTGCTCCTCCACGGCCAGCACTGACAATCGAAGGACATGCCATAAAATCATAGGAAATCACATATTCGGACATTGTTGTAACTATTAAGGAAGAAATCTTGAATCACTCCTAACTTTGAACATTGATTTCATGAAAACAATTTTATTGGCTCTTGTAGGCATACAGTCGAACACATGCTAGGCATTTTAATATGTAAGCTTTAGACTCGATTTCAATATATTTCTCAGCCTAAACATACTTTGCAAAGTCTTAAATCATCTCTATTTATTATGATTTGCTAATGAAGCCTAGAATGGACATCCTCAAGCAAGAATTACTCAAGAAGTGCCAAACTCTCGCTAAAGATACTGGCAGTCAGTGCATCTTCAAGTGCTTCGAAATTGGGTAGAAGCTTTGCGAGCAATAGAAGTGCGAGCTTGAGGCCAAATCCCTCTGTCAATCCTCCTCCTCTGACACTTCCTCCAAGCCCAATCAATCCTCCTCCTTCATGTGATGCTGTAGAGCTCAAATGAAGAAATGGAGGAGAGAGGGAAGAGAGAGAAGAAGATGAATGATGTCATTCAACACGAAATTTAACCACGTTTTTCTTCTGAATAGTGTCGTTTTGGGTTATATAGGCAGATGAAACTAGTGAAACGATATCGTTTTGAGCTTTTAATGCTAATTTGGATCTTCAGCAAGCCAAGTTGGCTTAGGAAATTAATATAAAAAAAAGGCCATGTTAGATTTTTGGCCAAGTAGATTGGTGTTAATATTGAAAACATCGTTTTTCAAAAAATTTGGCACTTAAGTGAGCCGGCGAAAAGTTTTAGCACTAATCTTACTTAGAGTGGCTAATCAAAGTAGCATATGGAGAATAGTTCCTCTTCAAATGATACTAAAAAATTGAATTATTTTCAATTACAACTTTGAATGCGTACTTAAGTTGAGTGTAGAGAAAAAGATGGAGGAGATGGTGAGGAGACTCCTATATATACAAGTACAACACACACTGTATCCGTAAATCTCTCATCAATCATACGGTTGAGATCGTATCTCCCTAACTACCACCTACCTGTCTTAATTATATAGGTGTACAATTACCGTATCGCCCGCCCTTAAGAATATTTTAGAATACTCTAGAAAATCTTAGAACTTAGGGATATCGGTTAAGAGTTGCTCGTTTGAAAGGAGCGGTCACGGCGTCGTGCAGAAACCCTCTTGGATTGTTTATGTCTTTGAGCAATGACACAAGCATGTAGGTTGGACGCCAAGGGTAACACCTTGGACTACTGCCACTGATCTAACGAACCTACTATTTCGGCATTTCATGCTATTTAACCACATGCAGTTAAATAGCACGAAGTGCCATGACACAATTGATATGTTACATGATTTGTATTATCTCATTCACAAGAGAAATACAATCTAGAGTTTCTCTCTCTAGAGTTAGTCTCTCTAAAATCCTTGTGAGTTGAGTGGGAAAGGCTACTTGGGAGAAATCCTAAGGCTGCACAAGTTGAAGGGAATGCTAGATTGATCAGCCCGTGACAAGTGATATTAGAGCGAGTTCATTCTAAGACGCAATGGTTGATTCCCATCCTGAGGTGTTGATCGCACTAAAGGCTGATCATGAGGATCGTGGAAAGGCTGTTGAGAAGGCTAACAAGGGAAGGAAGAACCGTACTGGTTCCGGTTGAAGGGATGCTATAGGAGATCTAGAATGTCAGGTGACGAAGGTAGAGCTGTTTGCCACCAAGATCCAAAGATCAGTCAATGACCTGACCTAGACCATCAATAGAGTGGAAGCTAGAAAGGAGGAGCTTACGATCAAGGTGCAATAGCTCAAGACCAGCATGGGAGAGCTCCAAGGCGAGTTACTGGGGATCTTGAGACAGGAACTAGAACAATGGGATGAAGCCTTGGAGGCCATGTTGGCAACTATGCGCACAGAGATAGCGGAACTCAAAGGGTAGCTTGCCGAATCGAAAGCGACATGTGTGAACAGTGTGATCATGATGCATACTGGTCCATGAATGGATGCACCCAAGCTAGACAAGTTCAAGGGCTCGCGGGTAGCCAAGGACATAGACAACTTCCTATGGTACATGGAACAGTACTTCCAAGCTATGGGATCAACAACAACGTAACACGGCTAAACACCGCATCTATTTATTTAGTTGATAACACATTGTTGTGGTGGTATCATCAATCGAATGGTAGGAGTGGCAACCCTATCATGACCTGGAATGGATTATTCGAGGAGTTTCGACAAATGTACTATCCTTCATATGCGGAAGAGAATGCTCATGATGAGTTAAAGCAGCTCAAGCAAAAGGGCATTGTACATGACTACATCAAAATGGTTTTCGAAGTTGCTACTCCAAATCCCCTCAATGAGTGACAATGAGGCATACCACCAGTTCATGAGTGGTCTCAAGACATGACACGACTATAGTTGTGGCCCAATCGCTTGTGGAATATAAGGCACATTCCGCATCCAAGTTGGACTCTTGTCTGAAGGACAAAGCCAATGGTGGGGGAGATAGAGAAAGGTTCAATCGCCCTAATGGAGGTAAACTATTAGCAGCCCCTCCTAATGCTCATGTAGAGTCAAGTGGTGGAGGACAAAGAAAGGTACGTACGTACAAATGTCTCTTTTGTGATGGTCCACATATTGTGCGAGATTGTCCGAACAAGGCCAAGTTGGTGGCCCTTTGCAAAGAAGATGAGCCTACGGAGGAATCGCAACTGGGTTCGTTGCGAATCCTTAATTCCTTTAAGACGAAGAAAGCCAAAAAGTCTAAGGAATTGATGTTTATAGATGTGAAGATTGGCGACACCACAATGATGTTGTCGGCCATACAACTCTCGAAGGGGGTGTGGAAGGGTGAGGTGACCCTCTTGGCAACGTTGAAGGTTGAGGAAAATAAGGGCAAGGTGGGGGATGTTCCAATCGAGGTGGCCCAAGTCCTTGATTCATTCCAAGACGTGATGCCATCCAAGCTGCCCAAGAAACTTCCATCATGAATGGAGGTAAATCATTGGATCAAGTTGGTTCTAGACGCTCAACCACCTGCCATGGCACCATATCGCACATCACCTCTCAAATTGGAAGAACTGAGGAAGCAACTCAAGGAGCTGCTCAATAGGGGATATATTTGGCCGTCCAAAACTCTGTTCGGTGCGCCGGTCTTTTTCAAAAAAAGCATAACTGATCTCTTTGGATATGGATTGACTACCGAGGGCTGAACAAGCTCAACGTGAAAAACAAGTACCCGATTATGCTCATTGCAAATATTTTCGATCAGCTTGGAGGAGCACAATGGTTCACCAAGCTTGATCTCTGATCGGGTTACTATCAAGTGTGAATCATTGAAGGGAACGAGCCAAAGACCGCATGCGTGACGCGTTACAGATCGTATGAGTTTCTTATCATGCCATTCGGCTTAACCAATACTCCAGCTACTTTCTGCACCATGATGAACAAGGTATCCCATCTGTTCCTTGATTAGTTCATAGTGGTTTATCTTGATGACATTGTTGTATATAGCTAGACGCTCGAGGAGCTCATCAAGCACTTGAGATAGGTCTTTTAAGTCTTGCGGAAGAACGAGCTGTACATGAAACACAAGAAATGTGCCTTCATCCAAAAAGAGGTTCCATTCTTGGGACACATTGTCGAGGACGGCCAAGTTAGGATGGATGGGACCAAGATCCAAGCTATCCCCGAACGAGACTTGCCAAACAAGGTGATGGAGTTGAGGTCGTTCCTTGGTATTACCAATTACTATCGATGCTTCATTCGGAGCTACTTGAGCATCATTGTACCCTTCACAGACATGCTGAAGATGGAGAAGCTATGGGAGTGGACAGATTGATGTCAAAAGGCGTTCGATCGGCTAAAGCGCTTCTAATTATGCTATAGGTGGTGTTCTCATGCTAGATGGCCATTCAGTAACGTTCGAGACCAACGCTTCTAATTATGCTATAGGTGGTGTTCTCATGCTAGATGGCCATTCAGTAACGTTCGAGTCTCACAAGTTGAACGATACCAAGCAACGGTATACAGTTCAAGAGAAGGAGATGACCGTGGTGATCCATTGTCTTTGGATGTGGATGCATTATCTCATTGGAGTGAAGTTCATTGTTAGGATAGACAACATAGCCACAAGCTACTTTTAGATACAAAAGAAGCTAAGTCCGAAGCAAGCTCGATAACAAGATTTCTTGGTGAAGTTTGATTATGTGCTAGAGTACAAGTTAGGGAAGGCTAACTCCGTGGCGGATGCACTTAATCAAAAGGCGGAGTTGGCAAACCTCGTAAGTCGGCCGAGTTGTCCGTGGATCAACCGTATCAAGGAGGGGTTCAAGCACGATCAAAGGGCTCAAGGACTCCTAAGGTACGCCCGAGAGAGCAAAACCCATCAATTCTAGTGCAAAGACAATCTTCAATACATGAAGGGACGGGGACTATACGTGCCACTCTATGAGAAGTTGAGGAAGGAGATACTACACAAGTGCCACGATTCGAAGTGGGTAGGTCATCTAAGGATCTACCGTACATTGGCCCTAGTCAAAGGACAATACTAGTGGCCTTAAATGCAAGACAACATCAAGGCATATGTGAAGACTTGTCTCGTGTGTCAACAAAAGAAGCTCGAGCAACAGTCGTCACTAAGGCCTCTAGAGCCACTTCCTATCCCCACACGTCCATGGGAGAGTGTTTCTATGGACTTCATAATCAATTTGTCAAAGTCCGAAGGGTGTCGGAAACTCATGGTCATGGTCAATCGATTCTCCAAGTACGTAACATCCGTGTCTGGGACGAAAAATTGTCCAATCGAGGAGGCAGCTAAGGTCTTCCTAAAGCACGTGGTCAAGTACTGGAGAGTCCCTCAGACAATCATGAGTGATCATGATCCCTGGTTCACAGGGCGATTCTGGATGAAGCTCTTCAAGCTACTGGGGTTGGAGCTGAAATTTCCCTACGACTTTGTATCCCCAAATCAATGGTCAGACGGAGCGGATCAATGCACTCTTAGAGATCTACCTTTGACACTACGTGAGCACAACGCAAGCGAATTAGGCAAAGTTGAACAACATGGCTCAGTTCTCCTACAACTTGCATCGAAGTGAGTCTATCAACCAAAGCCCATTCGAGATCGTGACGAGGCAATAACTGCAAACCCCAAGTGCGGTTGCATTAGGCTACAAGGGGAGTAGCCCTCTTGCATTCAAATCCACAAAAGATTGGCAAAAGCAAGCAGACTCGGCGCGGGCATGTCTACACAAGGCCTCGAAGTACATGAAGAAATGGGCGGATCAAAAGTGACAGCACGTGGAATTTCAAGTTGAGGACTTAGTGTTGGCTAAGCTATACACGGTTCTTCGATACAAGGACATGCACAAGGGATTGATTTAACGATACGAAAGGTCATTCCATGTGCTTCAACGGATCAGAAAGGTCGCATACAAGCTAAGGGGAGTCACAACAGGCACTATTGGGAGCAAAGAGATCATATGATCAGGAAGTCAACTACATCATGGCAGATCAAGTCATATGAAAGAGTTGTGCATCGAAGCGGAAGTACATGGTTTGATGGAAGGGTCTTCCGAAGAGTGAAGCTAGTTGGGAATTTGTGGATGCTCTTTGGCAATTCAAGAAGCAAATCGAAGCATACCATGCCGAAGACGCAACAAGGACGTCGAAGACGTGAACGATCCAAGGGAGTTTCTGTACAACGCCGTGACCAATTCTTTGGAACGAGCAACTCTCGACCAGTATCCCTAAGTCATAGGTTTTTTTGAGTATTCTAGAATATTCCTAAGGGCAGGCAATACAATAATTGTACACCTATGTAATTAAAGCAAGTAGGTAGTAGTTGGGGAGATACGATTTCAACTATATGATCGAGGAGAGATCTATGAATATGGTGTATCATGTACTTGTATATATAAGAGTCTCCTACCCTCATTTGTATCATCTCATTCACAAGAGAAATACAATCTAGAGCTTCTCTCTCTAGAATTTCTCTCTCTAAAATCATTGTGAGTTGAGTGGGGAAAGTTACTTGGGAGAAATCCTAAAACCGCACGGGTTGAAAGGAACGCTAGATTGATCGGCTCGTGACACTTGACTTTTTAATGAGTGTTAGCTACTTCCTCCATACCCCCCAATTGATTATCTATCTTTTGTTAGGGAATAACAATGATTTCCACGCTAAGAAGAGCTAAACGTTGGCCACTCTTCTCCACTTCATACATCAGGTTCTCCCTGGAGGGTTAGTGTGTAAATGAATCGTCTTGTTTTAACGTATCATATCAATTGTGTCATGTCTTGCTGTCTTATACAATGCTGAGAAATACCAAATAGAAAAAAAAAATCATGTAGGTGATCGTAAATAAGAAAGTGAACAAAAAAGAAAAAAGAAATTAGAAAGAAAAGGCGTCCTTGGTAACTAGTGCTGCCCAATTTCATCGTGTGTAGAAAGATGTACACGAATCTTGTAGTTGAAACCCTTTTCGAGAGCAGTTTCTCACATGGATTAATGCCAAAGTATTCACTCTTACTGCCTTGAATGAATGCCACAAACAAATATACCAAATGACTGAAAGGACCATTAGGGGTAGCTTTTCACTTATCTCTTCAAGTACCAAATTACTTAACATTGGACTTCCACACATCTCTTATTTCCCTGCTTCGACACCTAAAAGGACCATAAGGTGTAGCTTTTCACTTCTCTCTTCAAGTACCACCTTCAATTTCGTCCGATGGGGTCCCTCCCACGATCCCTGCTACAACACCAGCTTCATTGCCACCGCCAACATTTTGTCTATGGCATCCCAACTGGATTATTCCTAAACTTATTATAAGGATATTAATCCTATTCCAATTTTTTTAATTTTGCCAATTTACTTTTAAATATTTGCACAATATAGTGCATTTGGTTAATTGCTACCAGAAATTGTTCATGTGGCGTCCAGTCATCATTGATCGTTTTACATGGCACTCTGACATGGATAATTTCACTTGCATCATGTCAATGATTTCTATTAGCAATTGGCCGAAAAGATTACATTGAAATTTCATGCAAAAATTTAGCATAATATTAATTAAATTAAAATTTTAATACTAAAAGGACATTTGCAATCGGTTTAAAACTAATTGCTAATTTTCCCCGCCGCTATTAGGCACCCGCTCCCCCTCTCACAATTTGTGAGTACTGACCTATCCAATTTGTGGCCGTCGTTACATGATGAAGAACTCATATGAGGATTTGAGCAAAATATAACCACACATAATTACAAATGGAACAGATAGTGAAATATAATAATCACAATCATTATTAAGTAATAAAGCCATCACCTTCCTAATCTGAAATCTTGATAATATAATGTATTCCATTAATACCTCGTATTTTCAGCATTATAACAAATTAAATTTATGTTCGCAAAATGGAAAAATTATATTTTCATTCATAGTTTTTTGCTAATTCCATACATTTTTCACTGTGTTATATTCTCCTCAATCTCTTGCTCTTCAATCATACATCTGAGTGGTGAATTACAATCCACGAGCAAATTCAACTAAATATACATATAGATGATGTTCATATGTATAATCTATCAATTAGAAGGCTAGTCGGAGGAAATTCACCATAGATCATGGGCTAAAATATTGCCCGTTTCACTATTTATGTTGACAAACAATGTGTTCGCTCTCTTTTTTCGAGTATCTTAGGATTACAACCCTTTTCAACATAGAACTTTCATCGCACAATAAAACTAATGTTTCTCTTACGAGACTCCTAGTTCTCTTGATGCAAACTAGTAGACTTTTTTTATGGAATCATATTTTCCTTCATCCCTAATTAGACAAAGTTTTCTCTATCCATGCCTTTGAAATATTGATGAGTACAGGTTATGCAAATTTAATGGATATTAAAATTGCTATGTTTGTGATCCACCAATTAGAGGAATGGGAAACGTGACCGAATAATATGACTGCACTTTACCTCATGCATAAAAATCCTTAGGAGATTACATTTTTAAGTCTCGTTTGCTTCAATGTGTGGGAATTCAATGTCTCGAGAATTGAGATTCCACTTCCTACATTTTTCATAGTTGGAGACATCTAAATGTGGAACTAGATCTATGGGTCAATTCAAAAAAAAACCCCAAACTTTAGGTCTAGTTCCAAATCTGGCCCGAACTTTTTTTTGTCTCAGAAAAAACCCCAAACTTTAGGTTTAGTCCCAAATCTTCCCCGAACTTTTTTTTGTCTCAAAAAAAACCTCAAACTCTTAGTCCATTCCCAAATCTATCCCAATTTTTTTTGTCAAAAAGAGAATCATCAAATTTTACTCTAATCCTAAATTTGCCCTCATTAGCCTTTGTCCAAAAGCCGTATTAGTAATCCCTAATTTTTTATGTCCTAAAATGGTTTTATTTTGAAAAGAATTTTTTATGACATTTCGCTTATGTGTATTTATTATCTATGTGGAAATGCCATGTTAAGTTGGGACTAGACCATGGGGTATATTTGAGAACAGATCAAAAATTGATGATTTTTTTAGTACAAATGGAGGGTAAATCCCCAAATTAGTATACTTGTTAATTGTGACATGTTATTTAATTTAGCAATTTGACAGTAAAATTTAATGAAAACTAATAGATGGTAATTTGTTTTGGTGGTCAAAAAATTAATTTTGAGTAAATTTGTCATATGTGTATCAATTTGGGATTTTTCATGATATTAACTCTCTTTTTTTAGACAAAACAAAATTTGGGGTAGATTTGAGACTAAAATTAAAGTTTAGGGTTTTTTATGAGACAAAAGAAAAGTTCGGGGCAAATTTGGGACTGAACCTAAAGTTTGGGATTTTTCTTGAGATAAAAAAAAGTTCGGGGTATATTTTGGACTAAACCTAAAGTTTGGGTTTTTTTTTAAATTGACCCATCATGGAGTAGGATTCCTGCAAAAGTGTGGAACTAGCTTACCTAATGATATCTAGTATTGAAATTCCAATTCCACATTTATAATACTACAAAACTATTAAAAACCTAACACTATTGCCAGTTGCAGCCACCACCACTGATTGCCGTTGCCGCCAATCACCTTTCCGGTCATCGATCACAAATCGCCTCCCTCACACTGGTCATCAATTGCAGTCACCACCGACATATTTTGGTCTTCG
Organism: Corymbia citriodora subsp. variegata; assembly: GCA_014858505.1. Lineage (NCBI taxonomy): Eukaryota > Viridiplantae > Streptophyta > Magnoliopsida > Myrtales > Myrtaceae > Corymbia > Corymbia citriodora. Next base: position 31,627,021 of record CM026414.1, on the reverse strand, counting down.
GTCACAGCCGCCCATTTCCGATTGACAATCATTAATAATCACATGGGTGGGACGTATTATTTGTTAGGAGGTCGAGCAGTTCAAACAATTGAAACGGAATGTCATTCCAAGGAGTGGGATTGCTTCAAACGGGAATGTGTTTAAGAATTCTATGTTATGGAATCAAAATAGGCCACTGTGATTAAATTGAGGCAACGTCGATTTAAAAAAGAAAAAAGAGCACATTTCCAAGAAATTTCCTTGCAATCAAATGAAAGTTCTGCCCGAAGTGGAGTCCGTGATTTATTAAAAAGGTGGCGACTCCTTTAAATTGTCACTAAAACCGCGTGAAGAACGCAGGCTACATTTTTATGGGCTCTTCCAAAGAGAGCTACGGAACCTAAATCTTTCCAGCCAGCTTTTATCCTAGAAGGGTCCACCTAGCAGTCCTCTTGTTCGTCAATTTCGACACCTCAATGAAGTTTTGAAACTCCGTGATGAATTGACTATCTATCCCTTCTTGTGGGTGACTTTGCCATCGCCTTTTTAGGCAATGTAAATAGAAATGGAAAAATTGTCAAAAAATCATAAAATTATTACAACTTTATCAATGTAGTCCTAAACCTTATAATTTTATTAATTGAGTTCTAAATATTTTCATAGTTTGTCGATTGAGTTCATTTGATTAATTTTAATTGAAAATTGCTCACTTGGACGCCAATCGTCTTACATGGCATAACTAATGCTAACATAGACAAATTCTAATAATATTTTAACATTGTTGAATTTTTCATTTCTTTTTTCTTTTATTCTTTTCTTCTCTTTTCCCTCTTTTCTTTCTTTATTTATTTTTTTACTTGTGGCTAGCAAGGGTTGCAAGCCTTCTCCTGGCCTCACCCAAATCTTGAGAATGCCATCACAACCATGAGCAAGGCCACCTTGTCTAGATCTCGACAAAGCCACATCACCATTGTTGCTTGAGCTCGACTTGCGGTCATGGTGGCGAGCTCTATAACTCGAATGGTCGTGATCACAAGCATCAAGCTTGAGTGGCCATGGTGGCCTCACCTAGAGCTCAAGCTCAAGTAGCCATGGCAACTGCAAGCTCAAGATCTAGCAACCATGGCCATGAGTCAAGCTCGAGCAACCATGGTGGCCCTTGCCCATTGCCAATGAGGGCTTGACGTCCCTTGCTTGCGATCGGTGAGGGTCGCCAGGGGCAAGGGATGCTAGACCCTTGCTAGCCACAAATTTAAAAAACAAAGGAAAAGAGAAGAAAAAAGGAAAAATAAAAGAATAATAAAAAATATCAAAATATTATTAAAAATTATTAACTTTAGCATCGGTCGTGCCATGTAGACGCCTACTTCATGTTAGTGAATTTCAGCAAAAATCAGTCGGATAGACTCAATTGACGAAATAAGAAAATCTTTAAGATTTAATTGATAAAATTCAAAGATTTAAAACTGAATTGCTAAAAGTGTAATAGGTTTAAGATTTTTTTGGATAATTTTCCGATCAAAGAGAACAAGTCATTTACAAAACAACATTCTATAAAAAAAAAACGATATATTCCATAACTTGGAAAGGGTTGGTTAAATGGCAAGTTTGTCCGCCTTCCTCGGTCAATACTTGCATTCCTAAAAATACTGCATTGATATCGAAAGAATGTTACTATTATCCGCGTTTCAATACTTGCATTCCTTAAAAAATTGCCAAACAAGACCAGGAAAAACGTGCACGATTTTGTGAAACCAATATTAATTTATCTAATAATTTAAGTTATTATGAATACAAGGTTAATTTTAATTTTTGTGACGCGTACATTAACATTTGACATTAAAACCTAATGAGAAGACATAAATCATAAATGTTTGAGGCCAATGACATGTCTAGAGACATTCAACTATAGGATCCCTTAATCTCATATTATGGAGAAGCTTATGAGATCACTATCAACTTACATAAAAGTTAAAATTAGTAGATAAATTTTTTTTGTTAAATTACTATCTAAAGTAGGGAAAATTGTCAAAAAAGTCTTAGACCAATTGCATTTTTGTCAATTCAATTATAAACCTTTCAATTTTGCTAATTAAGTCCTAATCCTTTTTCATTTTTTGCCAATTAAGTCCATTCAAGCAATTTTAGCCAAAATTCGCTAACATAGATGACCACCATCCTATGTAGCATAACTAGCATTGACGTGGACAATTTTTATATTTTTAAATATTTTTTCTAATTTCCTAATTTATTTTTATTATTTCACTCCTTTTTTTCTTTCTCTCTTCTACCTTTTCCAATCACTAGCCTCCAGCGACCGACTAGAGGCTGTGACCAATAAGGTCACCTTCCCTAGAGGCCAACAAGGCCATCGGCTTGGCCAGCCTCCCATGAGGTTGCCCTCACCAGGATCGGGCAAGGGATGACCTCGCTAGCCTTAGGCAAGCCTCGCCCTCGTAGGATCTTGAGCAAGTGAGGGGTGACCTTGTCTTAGTTGACGAGGGCAAGCCTCACCCAAGGCTTGTGAGGTTGACCCTCACTAGATTCTGATGAGGGCAACCTTGCCAGAGGCCTGCTAGGTCACCCCTCTCTAACTCCCGACAAGGCCAACCCTTGTCAATTGCAGCCTTTGGCTGATCGACTAACGCTAGGTGACCAACAAAGGTTGAAGAGAGAGAGGGGGAAAATAGAAAAAAAAATAGAAGAAAATTCAAAAAATCTAAAAAATATTTAAAAAAATTATAAAATTGTTCACGTTAGCGCAGGTCATGACATATTGAATAGCGGGTGTCCACATTAGCAAATTATGGGCAAAATTGGCCGGATGGACTCAATTGGTTAAAAGTGAAATTGTTTATGACTCAATTAGTAAAATTGAAAGGTTTATGACTGAATTGGCGAAAATGCAATAGGTTTAGAACTTTTTGGAAAATTCTCCAATTTAAAGCATCTTAATAGAAACCTAGAGGTTTACCAGGTGGTTTTAGGTAAATGATTGAGGTGCTTAAATGGTAAGTTCTCCATTCAAAGTAACCAAGATCACCACCACCAGTCTTAGGTGGACCCTACTTAAAACACATCAAGGAAGCCGCCGTGTGCATATTTATCTTCATGCTTCATAAGAGGAAACTTCCTCTTACAGTCTTACAGTCTAATAATTGGCAGATTACAAAAGTGGATATCACCTACATTTATTATTAATTAAGTTTGCATTCGAGTGCTGGTTATGTTTGTAATCTACCAATCAAAAACCTGATTAGAAGAAATTTTCTCTAACCCAGGATGGATGAAGACAATTCTGAAATGTAGTAGTTGGTCAAGCTAAAACTCTTGATTTCCATGCCATAAGAGAACTCCAATATTTGAAATGTTAAATAAGACTCTTGTCACGGAAGACTCGCGAGTGAGAGGATCTATGGAGAGACCAACGGTGCAAGATGCTCTTATATGGATAAGATCGAGATAGACATATGTAAAAGTGAGACTTTTGCGGGGCGAACTAAGTCACGTGAATCTTACCTGAGGTTCATGAGAACCACGCACCGTATGAGAGACGTCCCTAGCTTGATCATAAGACTAGCCTACGCAATGCATTGAAGGTTGTGAATAAAAGTCCAGGTGGTTGATCTGGTTTTCGAGGCATTCATGATCAGTTTCATCTTTTTGGTTATATGATGAGAATCCAAATACAATAATGATAAATGCACAAGTAACTCCGCCAAGGCTGCATTTGGGGTGAGCTGGGAAGTCCAGATGGAATAATCTTTTATCCCAGAACCCACATTAAAATGTAGCATTTAGGGGTAGGATATGTTCCGATAGGATTTCCTATGTTGGGAGAAACAAAGATTAAAGAAAAAAAAGAATGCGGCCAACAAAGTGCCGTTCCTATCCGCAGATAATGCTGGGTTAGGAAGAAAATTACAAAAAAATCCTAAATTTATTGCAATTGTGCTTATTCAGTCATAAATTTATCTTTTTGGCCATCTAAATTCTAAACATTTTGCAATTATACCAATTTAGTCTATGTAGTCAAACTTGGCTAGTCGGTGCTGACATGAAAATCGACCAACAGCAGCAGCAATTTTTTAATAATATTTTTTAATTCTTTATTAATTTTTTATTCTTTATTCGTTTTTCCTTTTTCTTTTTTCTTTTTTTCCCTTCCTCCCTCCTTCTTCCTTTAGCTATGGCAATCAGCCAAAGGGAAGGGCCAATCACTAAACTAAGCTGACCTCGCTAGTGGATCGACAAGCTCATGTTGCAACCGTCGCTAGGCGAGGATGAGGTTGCCTAGCCACTTGCAAGCCTTGCCCTCACTAGTGGATCAGCAAGGTCAAACTCACCCAGCCCTCGATGAGGCTCACCTCTCCAATGGCTGGTGAGGCCGACCTCATCAATCCACTGATAAGATGAGCCCTTGCTAGATCCGACAAGGGCGAGCCTTGCCAACGGCTGGGCGAGCTTGCCATTGCCCAATGATAGCAAGGTGAGCTTGTGTTGGCCAGCCACCTCAGTTTAGTGACCGCCTCTCCTCTGGCTAGTCGTCAAAGCCAAAGGAAGAAGGAGGAAGAAGGAAAAAAAAAGAGAAAGAAAAAAATAATAAATAGAAAATTTGAAAAAATAAAATAAAAATATTATTAAAAAATTGTCGTCGGCATTGGCCAACGTCCATGTCAACAACGATTGGCCAAATTTGGCTAGATGGACTATATTAATACAATTGCAAAAGGTTTAAGAATCAATTGGCAAAAAAAAAGTTTAGAACTGAATCGACATAATTGTAATAGATTTATGACTTTTTTAGTAATTTTCTCCAAGGTTAAGAATAATGAATTTCTCATGTGAAAACAAATCCATTTTACAAGTTCATTATTATGAGTAACTCCCAGAAAGGATTGGACTCATGACAATATACAATGCTAGGATCCCTAATGTAGATGTTATATAGTTGATTCTCATCCTTTAAAGACAACAAGTGTAACAAGTGTTACGATTAGAATGATCACCTAGAGGGAGGTGAATAGGTGATATTGTGGAAAATAGAGAAATTTAAAACTAATATAGCAACTAAACAATTTCTGGTTATAGAATATGCAGTGATTAAATTTTACCAATTTATAAGTGTTTCTATCTAATAAAATAAAAAGAGAAGGGATATAAAATAGCACATAGATATCTATAGTGGTTCGACTTTAACAAGCCTACTTCCACTCTTGCGCGCTAACAACCTATTGGCCAAATTTCATTATTCGAACCAATAAGAGGTTACAAGATCTGAGTAATAATTATTTAGCTCGTGTGATCAACTTCTCACATTCTCTCAACCTCTAAGTTATTACACGATATAGCTCTGTAAGCTTTTATTCTTGTTGCTTTTGCATTAAATCTTCCATTTTGAGACTTCCTTATATACTCCTCTCCTATCCAAACTAACTGTTGGACATATTTTCTAAAAGATTATCTAGCCAATCTACTTGTTGGCTTGGATCTTATTTAGAAGATCCGGTTGCTTCCAAGTTGCCAAGAATAAAGCTTCCCTAAAATACTGCCACTCATATGGCAATTCAAGTTTCCATAACTTGAACACTTCAATTTGGAAACAAATTGCCTCTATTTTGAACGTTTCAAATCTTCAAGAGATTTTAAGAAAAACTTTCCTTTGGAACTCCTTATTTATAAGGCAAATAATCCATTCAATATCCACTAGTCGTTGCACGAGTATATCAACTTTTTCCTGGCCATTAGATATGTCAAATATGAAAGGAATGAATTCAGCTTTGACCAAATTTGTTATTGATAAAATCATATCGCATTGCATTAAACTTTCCACCCGAAAAACATTTATCATCAAAAACCAGGTCTTTTACTATAGATAAATGTTGTCAATCTTCAAAACCATTTAGGGAATGTTTTCTTAACAATCTCTCCCTTTTTTATGATGACAAAATTTTCCAAGTAGAACTTTCAAATTTTGAAAATTATTTGACAACAATTAGCTCTAATATAGCCATAATTGGAAATGAGTGCAAACAAATTATAAGAGTGTTTCAAGTTGAAAGAATTTGAACAAACTTCTTACATAAATAATACTCTGAATTTAAAACATACAAGATAAGAAGGTTTTATAACCAATCCCTTCGTATTATGTGCTCAGAGTCTTCAAAAAGTCCTATAAAAAAATTTATTATCACAATATATAAACTATAGATTCAACAAGCTTTGCTAGGGCCTTATATTCTCCCCCTTTTGTCATCATCCAAAAAGAGTTAGAATAACAATTACAAACCACAATAACCAAACCATAATATAAGCAATCCATAATAGTTAGCATCCATATGTGTTCAACTAAACCAAAATATAGCAAACATTACAAACCACCTTTAAAAATTCAATCAAAAATCAATCCATACTAAGAAAATAATAAACTAATAAAAGAGTTATTTTGAGGAGGATAATTGATTTGGATCAGAAATGGATTGAGAAGTGGATGGTTGATCTAGGTTTAGTGGAGGAGAAGGTGACTTTCTTCTAGAGGCAACATCACCAAAGCAAAATACTACAAATTTGCCACAATTTGTAAACCTTCTATCGATTGCAATTTCAAAATCTTGCAACTAAGTCCCAACAGATTGCTTTGAATTTACAATAGGAGTAATAAAAATATTTGTCTTCATAACAGCCCTAACATATGTTCCCCAATTCCACGCTCCCCCTATCTCTAAACCTCATGTGTTTGTGACTCTTGCACATTCTAGTTATGCTCAAAATTAGGAATAATATCAGTTGGAACTTGCTCACAAGTAAGAATAGTGCTTGAGTTTACAGCAAGAACATCTTAGACAATTTGAACCTTTGATCCTCGTGGGCACTAGTAAGAACTACCATGTTAGTGTCAAGTTGTTCTTTCTTAGCATCTGTAGCAACAGTGATATCTGGAGCAACTAAGACTTCATCAACTTTTTCACCAAGTACTTCAATAGGATTTGTTGGAATGTTTTTAGATGAGGGTTCTTCTAGATTTTCTTCTTCATCTGAGCGTCCACCAATATACACCGGTAGTGCCTATCTTTCTTTCCCCCTAAATTTCTGTCATAACTTGAGAAAGGATATTCTCTATTTCATCAATGATTTTACTGAGGTCAGTAATTACTTTAGTATCATTTTCTCTAGGAATAGAACAACCCAAGTGCCAAAACTTAGCACAATGGAACATTTAAATGCCAAAAATTACAAAAAATACATTTAAGTACCATTTTTAAAAAAAATTGGATTACTTAAGTCCAACTTCGGAAAAGACCACCAGAAATCTGACATGGCTTATTTTAATAATATAACTCGCTTATGTGGCTCGTCGGAAACTGAGTCAGCAAAAAATCAGCCAAAACAACGTCGTTTTAGTGTTGACGTGGCATTTAAAAAATATACTAATAAAATAATATTTAAAAAATTTAAAAATATATTATTATAAAATTGATGATCTAATTAAAAAAGAGGAAGTATGAGGATTGGGTGTAGCCGGAGCTGCCGCCACCCCACCATCATTGGAAAGAGCCAGTGGTGGTGGGGCGAGAGTCAGCTAGGGTCACCTAGCTCTGGCCAAGGGCTGTGTCACACCCCAAACCCTGGGTACGCAACAACCCCTTCCCTTAGCTAATAGAGTGCAACGTCCTAGGTAGCATCACCGACCATTCATTTTATTCTTTCATTATGCACAAGTGGAAAACGAACCATCTCCTAGTCAAACAAACAATCAAACAATCAAATAGGGATAGAAGGATGAATAACAAGATAACAGCAACTACTCATTTATACACTTTTACTGGATTAACCAATAGATGATCGTTTCTGATATACAAGCTCGTCAAAGTGGTCAAATCCATCCTCTAAGCCATACCAAAAAAAAAACTAGGCCAGGCTAATCCATCTATATAAAAAGAACCCTCAAGTTCAGCACCACTATCACTTAGACCCATTAGACTTACGCTCCGTTGGGTCATAGTCAGAGGCATTCGAGTCGATCACCGGTGGAGCGAATGTAGTATTCTCCACTATGCCATTGGGAGGGTCTAGCTCCATAGGGTCCCAGTTAGTGTCCCCGGGGCCTCTACCGAGCGGCCCATCAAAACCACATAGAGGACTGATCAGAAGATCGTCCTCTCGGATGTACCACGCAAGAATTGATAGGGGGATCCATTATCCCAATCCCTCATCCACCCAGATGGTGAAGAGATACTTCTCATAAAAATGTACCCAACTCAGGAAATGGTGGTGTGTCATGATGGTCTCCCAATCCTTTGGAATCCTGAATCGCACCGGCGGGTACGCCATTCTAAGGGCCTGAAAATGATTATACAATAACCAATGAGATAAAATCTTAGCGAGTCCTCACCTTAAGCCTTGGGTAGTATACCAAGTCAAATTGGAGTATCTTTCTAGAACCACCCCTCAAACAATCCAAAAACAATCAACCATACAGCAGCTAGGGTCAACCAACAATCAAATAATCGGCTCGCATGCAACCTTACCCGGTATGTCATACCCTGCACGTTAAACCTCACACAATACATGCAATGTCTATGGTTCAGCAATCACATACAAATCACATGATAGGCAATCTCACTTGACCATTACCACACCCTACATATTGACAATTCATGCATACCATAAATAATGTGATCAACTTATGCATAATCGGAGCCAATAATGCCATGTTTCTCATACATTTTTGCATCCACATATGTCCCGATTATTACTTCCCATTGAGGCCACAACTGAACCCCCGCCGGTATCTATTGGCATAACCAAGCATTGACCTTCCCCATGAGGTGCAGCGATATCGAGGGTTCTCTCTCAAAACGGCATTCCCAAATGAGCATAGACCCAGCCTCTATCGTAACTCCGCATGCAAACCCCCACCGAGTTTCCGATGAATCGGACTATCACCTCCCAAACTTCGGCCGAGGCGACGAATTCAACTTAGTGATCATGCAAGCATACTACCACAATCCATTTTTATCTTGAGTATTAGCTAATGCACACATGCTTATATATACAATCTCAAATCTTTTCTCATAAAAGCAGTCTATTTCGATGTCCCTCGAACAAGCCATTTTCCTCTTTTTGTGAATACCATACGATTCATGCGGATGTCTATGCAATTACACATCCAATTCATATCATAGGATCAAAACACATGAAAGTAGGCAATTTTTCACTTCCATATGAATAGTATGCGTGAACAGTACTATGTAAATAATACACATGAATAGTAAATTATGAGCAGTGCAACATGAACAGTAAAATCCAGAATTTAATAATTAATAAATTAAATTCAGAAATCAAGCAAAACATTAATTAAATCAAACAATCAATTAAAGCTAAACAAGCTTTATTAACCATAAACCACCATTAACAAGTACTAATCAAGATTAATCTAAACTAATCATAGCCACCTCTATCTAATCACTATCTTAGGGCTAATATAACCTTATTAAACTCCCTAAACTAGCATTAACACTAATTAAACCAACCCTAAGCAAGTTTAGGCACTAAATAAGGGATTAGGACTAAACTCACCCATTAAGCGGGCTGGAGACACAAGCGCGATGGTGACAACGAAGGCTACGCTCAGGAACCTTGACCATGGCAATCCAAAGCCATCCCAAGACTGAAACAGCAACAGCAAACTCCGGCACTCCTAGAACCTCAAGAAACCGAACTGTTTAGCGGAGGAAAGGGGCTGACTGGACCGACCGAAGCTTCGACAAGTAGCTGGCCGGCGACCTACAATTACTAGGGGTCAAAGGGGACTGGTTGGTGGCTAGTTCGAGTGGTGGCTGGGTTGGAACATAGGCAAAACAGTTGATATGGGTGATATAGGACAAAAACTAACGGGTTGGCTAGTGGTAGCTTCTGGCCGACAGGTGGGCTGACTAGCGGCTCTGTTCGGCGAACAGTGGCTATGGAGGACATGGATGGAGTCTCCTAAGTACGGCAGCAGGTAGTGCGGGCGGTGACCAACTCAAGATAGCAATGAACAACTCAAGTTTTTAGAGAAAGGTTGAAGGAGAAGAAACAGGGGGAGAGAGGGGGCGGCTAAGTAGAGGAGAAAGAGAGATGTGAGAGTCAGTGTCAAAGCCTCATTAAATCTCATCAATGTAGTTCCAACCCCCCCCCCATACAATGACATCATTTTCTCTCTTTTCTTTTGTTTTTTTCTCAATAATATCTAGAGGAGCAAAATGGTCATTTCCACCTTTGCACAATTCCTAAACTGTCCTTGGGCTGAGATGATGGATAAGTCTAAGAAACGGGCTCGGGAATCGATTGGGCTCAAATTAGCTCTAGGCTAGATAATGGGCTCGGAAGGGTTAAATGGTAGGTTGGGTCTAATGGGCTCACTTGGTTGCCTTGGGCCCACCATGTGGCCATCCCACCTTGGGCGTGAGGCCCACGTCGGCCTTGCCCGACCCACATCCACGTAGACTCGTTTCTTCAATTCATAAATCCCTTTGCCAATTATTTGGTTTCACCGGCAAGGATGACTATCGAAGAAGCATTGTCCAAAAGTTTGTCCCAAATATTCCCGAAAATTTATAGTCCAATATTGGATTCTCATGCCTCGTCAATTTCGCTTGAATTCCATTTTGGTATGCCTCAGACTAACATGTGACTTCGAGGATTCACGCGTAATCAACTCATGCCTGACTCAGTATCAAACCACATTCAAGACATCTCGACACATGGATGTCCTTGACTACATGAAATTGTGAATGATAGATTCTTATTTCAAAGTACATGATTACCAAGAATCGGCATCGGGTCGTTCATGGGCTTGATAACAGTAAACAGAATCACCCATCATCCCATTATCCTCTGTTCGCAAATCGACTTCTAGTCGTCCTTGAAATCAGCCTTTATATCCATAGGATTGTCCTTACACAAGTCTCATAGTCGAGTCTTTTTCCCAGATCAAGTTCTTTTGTCGCACGAGTTATCTCCTCATTAGCCTTTCCCCTCAAAGTTAGTATCTCGAGAGTGATCAATTCCGAGTGAAATTAACCAACAATGCATTGACGAAATTCACATTCATACATCCCTTAAAGGGTTTGAATTTCAGGACGTCATGAATCGACGACTCCCTAGTTTACTAACTGGCGACCCTTGGCCTGGCTAGACAAAAGCCGATGACCCTCGTCGAATTTGGGGGAGGGTCACAACTCTCGCCCCAGATTTGGGCCTCGCCATAAGCCAGCCAAGGCTCGGTGACCTTAGCCAACCCTCGCCCCACCGTTGCTGACCCTTTTTGACAATGGTGGGGCAGCAATAGCAATAGCGGCGGCAAGAATTGTTCAACCCTCATCCAAACCCTCTCCCTTCCTATTTTTTTTTTTTTTAATTGAACATGTCTGAAAATCAGACCTTGATGATTTATCAAGCCAAATATAAAACGACCAAGGCTGATCTAGGAATGCCAACTCATGACAATTAGGCTTAGGCTTAATATGAGAATATTCATAAAGATCTACTAGATAAAAAGGAAACATAAAAGAAAAGAAAAGTTTACTTCCACAAGAGATATGATTAAGTCCACTTCAAGTTTACAACCAAAAATACATGAAATGGCCCAAAGCTTTCCTTAAAGGACCCTATTTAGTCCCATCATAGAACAAAGCAGTCTCTCCATTATCTTCACTGGTAAAAGGAAATATATAATTTCATTGAGGTACGGAAGGGCTGGCGACGGTGGGCGAGGGTCGGCCAGGGTCGCCGGGCTAGAGAGACTGGGTGGCCAACAGCATTTGGCCCGGCTAAGGGAGGGTTGGCGACCCTCATCGAATCTGGGGGAGGGTCGCGACCCTCACCCCAGATTTGGGCAAGGGCTCAGCGACCCCGGCCAACCCTCGCCCACCATTGCCGGCCCTTCTTAGCGAGGGTGGGGCGGTGACGGCGAGGGCTATCCAGCCCTCGCCAAATCCACCTTCCCATTTTTTTTATTTTTTTAAATAAAATTGATTTTATAATAATATGTATTTTTAAATTATTTAATTAATAATTTTTAAAATCCATGTCAACCAACACGATGTTATTTTGGCTTATTTTTCGCCGACTCAGTTTCCAACGAGCTACGTAGGCAAGAAATTGCTACGTAGAATTTCCCGTAGGGTTCCGACGATTTAGCACTGAAGTGATCCATTTTTTTTTTTAAATGGCACTTAAGTGTACCGTTTGTAACTTTTGGCACTTAAATGTTCTTCCATGCCAAGTTTTGGCAATCCCGCTATACTTATGCCTAATTTCCTTACCATCAAAAGCACCAGCTAATTATGTTCTAACCCAAGATTCATTTTCCTCTTTGGTCAATCCGACTCTAATTCTCCTCTTCCTCTCTCGGACTTTTAATTGCCCTTTTGCTTACGTGTCTCTACCCCAACTCTCATTTCTCTCATACTTTTACCCTATTATTTGCAAAGCGCAAAAACCAAATCCATATCTAAAAACTAAATATCCCCTCTCCATTCAATTTGTTTACCACTAGGCCGCATGCCAATTGTGCAAGATTCATTCTCCTTCAATGATGAGGTCAGACCTCGACGACAAAAGAAAAAAAAAAAGATAAGATAAGGCCAAACAACATATCAAGGTTCAATCTCAAAACCCATAATGCCAAATAGGCATCCCCGTTAAGGAACTTCACCTAAATTATAAATCCAACAGGCCTGCTGATATTAAGGATGTGCCCTCACGAAAGCTTAGGTGCTTGTCCCTCTCTCTATATCTCAGCTAGGGTAGTTGAAGCGGCCTTCAATGCCCGGTCGGTTCGCAGGTCATTTTTTCAACGTTTTATCTTCTTGAAATTGAAAGTTTCAATTTGAAACTATCACTCGGTCGTTATCCACCTCTCTCTCTCTCTCTCTCTCTCTCTCTCTCTAAACTATTACACGGTCATTGTCCACCTCTCTCTCTCTCTCTCTCTCTCTCTCTCTCTCTCTCTCATGTACAAGTATAAATGGGGCCTGCCTCTTTCCAAATGCAAAACGGAGCGAACCCATATCAGCGATTTCTTTTCCCTTCTTGTCAATCTTGAAAAGCCGTTGTTTGCTGCTTATCCGGGGCATTTTCTCTGAATTATTAGCAGAAAATGGCAGATCAGACGAGTGGGAGCAATGGAAACCATGGAGTTGTCTTGGAAATGAAAGACACTTCCAGCCCCAAGGAAGAAATCAAGAGCAGCTACTTCTGTTTTCCCTTCATTCAAAAGGTTACCTGTGTTCCCATCTCCGTCTACTCTTTTTTCCCCTAATCCCTTCCTTCTGGTTTTCCTTTTGGCCTTTTGTTTTTGTCCATTTCGTATTCACTTGGATGTTCATCAATCTTTTGTTTGATCGTGAATTTCTCAAAACATTGCAGTTGATCGCAGAGGTCTTCGGAACGTACTTCTTGATATTCGCAGGTTGCGGGTCGGTGGCGGTGAACTTGGACTACGACAAGGTGGTGACGCTCCCGGGGATATCCATAGTGTGGGGGTTAGCAGTGATGGTGTTGGTTTACTCGGTCGGGCACATCTCCGGCGCCCATTTCAACCCGGCCGTCACCATTGCTTTTGCCACCTGCAAGAGGTTCCCATGGAAACAGGTGCAACCATATCTCTTCCAAAGTCATAACGCCTAATCTACTTTTGTTTTATCTTCCTCTTTGAGATATGTTCTAATCTGTGTCAGCTCATGAACGCCGATATTGCTTGTTTGACCTGGCAATCAGTAGGAGGCCTATCTAGAAAGCTTTGCTTAGATCACATGATTCTAACAAGCCACCGCTTTTAGAGGCCATTACTTACTGGTTAGGTGCATCTTGTAGCTGGGCATTAAATGATTTGCAAAAGCGTGACGGGAAATAGTCCTGGAGAAAGAGATTTAATTTGCCTTTACTGGAATATACTGAATCAATAGCATTCCGAGAACAACGATTCAAATTATTAGTTTTGACTTCTGAATGAACACGACGGATTCAATCTTTTCCGATCCAAGATTTACCACAATCTCTTATTCGTTAATTCATTTGCAATACCATGTTTTTTATCTAAGTTGTGACTCGCGAAAGCATCAATGGAGGTTTCTTTTGTTAATTTTTTGCTAAGCTAAAACTTCCTCTCAGTGGCATTTTTTTCTTGGCATGCAGGTGCCCCCATATATATTGGCACAAGTTGTGGGGTCAACTTTGGCGAACGGGACATTGCGGTTGCTATTCACCGGCGAGCTGAACCATTTCCTTGGGACTCAACCAGCCGGTTCGGACGGCCAAGCATTCGTCTTTGAGTTCATCATCACCTTTTACCTCATGTTCATCATCTCTGGCGTTGCCACCGATAATAGAGCAGTGAGTCCTCACTTCTTTCTTTTAATTATTTGTTGGTAATTGGGAAACTTTCAATGTAAATTCTGGTATAAAAAAAATTAATGATCAATCTTTCAAGACGAGGTGGTATAAGAAAATTTCATAAAACCGCACAAGATCATAAAGAAATCACATGAAAACTTATAGACATGAAAAATAACTAATGTATTTGGTGCATATAACCTAGAGGCTGGAGGGCGGCGACCCCTTGAATGACTTCTCCGACAACCCTTTTTGTGTCAATAAGGCTCAATCATAAATTCTTGACAAGAGAGCACTCTCTTGACAAGAAATTGGTGGACCCACTTCTAAGTTCTAACGAAGGATGGTCGTTCCTGTGCTAATGTCATATTTAGAATTCCTAGTTGAATCAAATCGTGTCATAGAAAAACGTTATATTTCCATCAATTGCGCCATAAAATTCCTTATGTAGAATTAATATCACCGTCAAGGTTGGAACATGTTAGTTTGCGTTAGAAATCGTCAGCCACTAGACATGGAGAATCGTGCATCTTGAATGCTAGATAGAGATTCATTAGCTTATCCCATGGCGGTTGATAAGACTTCTCGCCAAACATTTGGCCCACGATTCTTCCAAAACCGATTTAAATATTCGTTAGAGTCAAATTAGATGATATCACGCGTCTTGGTTTTTAAATTACAAAAGAATATTATAATACGAACTTCAATTATTATTTTTTTATATGTCCCTTTCATTAATTAGTTATTGTAATTCACGTCTGTGATTTGAGCAGATAGGGGAGCTCGCTGGCCTCGCTGTTGGTGCAACCGTCTTGCTCAACGTGATGTTTGCAGGGTATTTGACCATTTCCATTCCTTGCATGTTCATCTCACCCTCATCTCAGGCTGAAAAAGAAATGATGATCATGATTATTGACTGATTAACATTTTTTTAATAGAATAAATTGTGCATGATTGACTACGCCCTTTAAATAAAAAACATCATAGGTTAGTAATTTATTTTGTAAGACACTGCCGGCCCAATTATAATATATAAATTTCATGATTTACACCATTAATGAAAAGATCATCCTCAACCTTTTCTTAAACTACACCCTATGTGCATGCTTCGGCTATTAGTTCAAAGAGAAAGTCATCTATAATATCAATATCATTTTCCTCGTGTCTTGAATTTTCTTTTTGCTGAGAAACAAAATACTAATCCGGGCAGAAATTAATTATTTTACGATGATGATTTGTGTTATTTTTTTCTGGTGGTGGACAGGCCAATAACGGGAGCATCAATGAACCCAGCAAGGAGTTTGGGTCCTGCCATAGTGTTTCATCGCTACGACAAGCTATGGATCTATATCGTGGCACCCACGGTCGGGGCGATTTCCGGGGCATGGGTCTACAACCTGATCCGGTTTACCGACAAGCCCATCCGAGAGATCACCAAGTCCGGTTCTTTCCTGCGGAGCTCCGCCCGAAATGGCTCTTCTTGAGTCAAACCCATTCCTCTCTCTCTCTCTGCGGTCAAACTTGCTATTCTTCTTTTTGTTTTCTTCTTTTAGTTCTCGTTTGCTCACGATGCGTGCGTTCATAGCGAGAAGGGTTTGTTTTCTTTACCTCAATTGATGGGCTATTCCCCTCTCTCTGGAGTTGAAATGTTAACACATTGTATTTGTATTTGGAAATTATTTTTCTAATAATTCAAACGCTAATTCCAATCTACTGAGGTCTACAATCTCCGCCGGTTTGCGGACAGGCCTTTCCAAGGAATCACCCGGTCCAGTTCTTTTCTCCAAAGTTCTGCCGGAAATCCCTATCCTTGACCTCTCTCTCTCTCTCTCATCGAAGTTGTTCTTCTCTTTGTTTCATTTTTTCCTCTTTTGATTTGGTCATTTGTACTTATGTATACAGTGTTTTGGCCTACTGTGTACCGTCGCATCTTCCCTTCTATCGGTTGTTTTGGTTTCTTGTAAGAGGAGCTTCCTCCTTTTATTTGTGGAATTGAAATGGGGCAAGCTGTCGCGAATGTTGATCGAATGTCTTGTTTCTGTAAGAAATTGTTTCCTTTCTTGCTGTTGTAGAAGCGAATTCCCTGAGTGCCATCGGCGACACGTAGAAAACTTGAACTAGCACGAGCAAAGGATGAAAGACAACATTTGAAACAGCATCCTCACGTTTTTTAGTACGCACGCATCACCCCATCCTCGGCTGTGAAAACCTACAAAAACCATTATCGATTTAGCATTTCCGTTTCAAATTTGTATCATACATCAGTAAGGATTCTAATCTTACTTACAAATTTGCTATTTCAAAACTTACAGAACGCACCTCAAAATCCACCTATCCAAAACATTAGCACAACCACCACATATAGCGTAGGCCTCTCCCGCCGCTGCTCACGATTGATATGTCAAGTCGATCCGCCATGCTGCTGCCCCCGAGCCAGCCACCGCCTTGTTGCTGGCTGCTCCTCCGCCCCAAGTGAAAAATGTTTTAGCTACCGGTACCTCATGGGGTACAATTTAGGATTTCTTGTGGTACTATCCCATATATAAGTGTCAGCTATGTTCATATTTATGTATCAATGAGAAATCAAACAATGCATTTGCTCTCTTTTCTGGTATCTTATGATGGGATAATTACGCCAAAAGTTCTAAACCTATCATACAGATGTTAAGTCAATCCAAAATCTTGCAATTTAGCTCTAAGCATTTTGATAAGTCGTTGATATAGTTCTTCCGACTAATTTTGACCAAAAATTGTGATATAAATGTTGGCCGTTTTATGTAGCAAAATTGGCATTGACATAGACATCTTTTATAATTTTAAAATATTTTTTTCTATTTTTTTTTCCTAAGTGCTTTCTATTTTTCATTTCGTTTTATTTTCTTTTCTTTTCTTTTCTATTTTACTGTGGATCTACAAGGGTGACATGGCCCTCGCCTATGGCTGCAATCTCCTGCTAGCCATCACCAAGGCCTTGGGCCAACAAAGGGAAATAAGAAAAAGAAAAGGAAAAGGAAAAAAAGGGAAAAACTTATAAATACTAAAAATTTGCAAAAATTCTCTATGTCAACAATTAAAATTGGTCGAATTGACTATATTTGCAATTGCAAGTTTAGGACCAAATCAATCAAATTGAAAGATTTCGTACTAAAGTAACATCCACATAACAAATTTAAGATTTTTTTGATAACTCTCCTCCCATGGTAAAGAATAACTTGGGACAGTCAAGTCAAGTAAGACGTGTTTGTGATTGAGCAAAACATTTAGACCGGTGAAATGTGGGTAGTGAAAAAAAAAATATGTTGGTTTGAAAATGGAAATTGGAATGATTAATTTTAGGAGAGGCAATTTTAGTGAAGGAAGATCCAATAAAAACACAATCCTACATTAATTTCCCTAGTATAGTTCATGTTGAATTGGTTCCCCAAAATCATTGCATGATTGATTTCCTTTTATGCATCCGCGAGACGTGCGGTATGAGAGCATGGCGAAAGAGAGCTTTGTTCCAGCTTTCCGACCACACACCTTTTCGGTTCACGTGACATAACAACATCATAAACTCGAAATAGAAGGATGCAGCGCAATTGGAGGATAGACTCTAGCAACTTTGCTTTGGAGCTGTCTATAGCTTAGGATAGTAGGTTGTGATCATTTGGCTCCCCTGGAGCACTAGTTTGGTTCTACTGTTTATGTTGTGGTTCGCAGTACCCGTCCACTCCAGCGACATGATGTCCAGCTGAGTGGCCGCTGGTACCGAGTTTCCCTTGATGTACTAGATTTTGGTTGACTTTATATACACTTACCTTACAAAAAAAAAAAAAACTCGAAATTGCAAAGGGTTGCTCAAAAAATAAGCTGGTCCATCCTCGTCGCTCAAGGCTAACTAAATGGAAATTATCCGCCTTCAATTCTTGCATTATCAACGAAACTACCAAACAAGATCAAGAGATACGGGCAAAAAATTTTAACACCATCATTGATTTATATAGTATTGCAAGTTATTAGATGAATGGAAAGATTATCTTCAAATGCGGTACCACTTCTTACGCATACATTAGCATTTGATACCCAAAAAAATAGCAAATTAACATATATTATGAATGTTGAATTAAATAACAAGTCTAGAGATGTTGTAATATATAATATTTTAATTTAATATTGCAGAGAATCTTATGAGAACACTATCAATTAATTTAAAAGCAAACAATATTAGACAAATGCATGGTTAGTTGACTATAAAATATCTTAATAGAACCCCTAGAGGCTCGATCATTCTAATGCTACAAATTGGTAGGTTATGCGAGTGAATATGATCTACATTTGTTTTTAATTATGTTTGGGGAGAAGTACAGTAAGAGTGCCATAACTTTTGTTCAGCACTTACTTAGTATCACAACTTTTTTTCGCTCACTTAAGTGTCACATTGAAATAAAATTGATTGATTAAGTATCCATTCTGGCAAATCATCCTAGTAAATTTTTTATTTTTTTGAAATTTTTTTTTTTGCTTTTTCCCCCTAAAAAAGGGAAAACAAGGAAAATAAAAATTTAAAAAAAAATAATTACTTTAAAACATTAAAAAAAATTAAAAATTAAACTATTAAAATATTGTCCATGTTAGCACTCATGAAATCATGTAAGACGACTGGTATCTATATTTTCGGTGAAGTAAATTATCGATGGCATTTAAATGATTCATTTTTCAAATTTATGACACTCAATTGAATAAAAAAAAACGTTAGGCTACTCAAGTGAACGATATACGAAAGTTATTACACTCCTGTTATTCTTCCCCTTAAGTTTATATATGAACGATAACAATATTTATAATTTACCAATTAAA
Organism: Corymbia citriodora subsp. variegata; assembly: GCA_014858505.1. Lineage (NCBI taxonomy): Eukaryota > Viridiplantae > Streptophyta > Magnoliopsida > Myrtales > Myrtaceae > Corymbia > Corymbia citriodora. The sequence goes on along the minus strand of CM026414.1, from coordinate 31,607,824 downwards.
AATTCGGTTGGAAGAAATTTTCTCGAATTGAGGATGGATGAATGAAGTTGCTAGTGAAGTAAGATTTTTAATGCCATAAAAGAAAGAAGGTTTTGATATTTGAAATGTTTAATAAGAATCCTGTGACGGAAGACTCGCGAGTGTGAGCACCTGTAAAGAGACTGATGGTGCAAGATGCTCATATGTGGATAAGATACGAGATAGACGCATGTAAAAGTGAGACTTCTGGTGCCGCACTCAATCACGAGAATCTTACTTGATTCATCAAAGCCAGGCATCATACGAGAAAGCTGCCCGATTTGATCATGAGACTATCCTATGCTAGGCAATGAAACTATTAAATGACTTTCAAAGTACCAGAGAGGTTGATCTGATTTTTGAAGCATTCATGATCAATTTTCTCTTTTTGGTCACATGATGAGACGGTTGCGCTTGCGGTGAGCTGGTAAGTCCGGATAGAACGACATCAATCCTATAAAGCATTTATGGGGTGGGATAAGTTCAGATAAGATTTCCCCTATTCAAGAAAAAGAATAAGAAAAAAGAAGGCGGCCGACAAAGTGGCGTACCTATCTATGAGTAAAGCAAGGTTAGGAACAATGAATCTCTATGGTAAACAGATTTTTCTTTTTAAACAAAACTATTTTGTAAGTTTCTTATTACAGGTAGTTACTACAAAGGAGAATAATATAAATAATTCTTAAACTTTTTTCAAATGTGCAATTTGGTCCTTAAACTTTTAATTTATTCAATGTGATCCATAAGCTTTTAATTAATTCAATATAATTCCTGAACTATATAAAAATATTTAATATAGTCTTTCCATTAATTCAAGATTAGGAACTACATTAAAAATTTTCATACAAATCATATACTATATTGAACATGGACCATATTGAACAAATGAAAAGTTCAAAAACCACATTTCACATTAAGTAAAGTTCATAGACTTAAAAGTTCATGGACTAAATTACACATTGAGCCAAAATTTAGGAACAATTTATGTCATTTTCCCTTACTACAAAGGATCAGACAAACAACACTAAAATACTTGAATCCTTTATGTAGATACTAAATGGTTGATTCTCATCCTCGGAAGCCTATGAGTGTATTATGAATTTCTCCCGACAAAATGATCACCCCTCCTCTCATCATAAATGATTTGCTTATCCCTGAATGACCTGGGTAAATAGGAAAATTCCAATTCATTGGGTCTTTAGGCTGATGTTGAAGTGGCTATTTGGTAGCAACACACCGAAAAGCAACAATAAAAAGCGGAAGAGCTGAAATCGAAAACAGAATCCCTCAATTTTTTCTTCCATCCATAACTCTTCTTGAGACTTTCATCACTGTCGTGTTGTGTCCCTTCCTCAATTTTTTCAAGGCCATCGTTTCTCCTCAGCCGACCAACATGAAATGCGGCACGACATTGTCTTTCGAGGACTCTTTCTCACTTAAATTTAAGGACTCGACACCTCGTGGCGGTCTCGTCCTCTAGCGAGCACAACAAGGTGGTCATGGTCCCATGACAACAACCACCTCGTGGCAGAGTCTTCGTGTGGTGGCGGCAGCTTTCACTACATGAACCAAAATCACACTATCTAGATATTTCTTAAATCCAATTCCGTCAATGTCCGTATCTTCTACCAAATGTCATTTTCATTTACATCAAACAAGTACTGAGATAACATGTCCATATATATCCAGACTTATACACTAACAATCACCAGACCAATCGATAGTACGCAAGCAATTTCATCGCATCTCCTTCGTTGTGCTGTCGTATCCTATCCGGCAAAATAATCCAAGCATGCTCTTATGCTTTTCTTTGTGGGCCTTTCTCAGCATGGACAGAACTTGAAAGGACAAGATCTTCAACATGGTACGTTAGCTGTTTGGGCTTAAAAAGCCCATGTCGGCCAGTTCAAAGGCCGACTACCGACACATGACGTGATCACATCTTATCTTATGACATCAATCTTCAAAAGATAATTGTAATGATCGATGTCGTGCCGCCTCGTGCTTCTTATCGATGGGCTGCCGCCTGGTGGGACCAACACACCTTTGGAAAAGTAAAAATAGAAGACAAGTCAAAAAAGGTAAGAACAAAGTGAACCGGCCGCTCTTGATAGCAAAAAAAGAAAAAGGAGCGTTCGCACGAAAAGAAAAGGAGAAGAGGGAGAGAGACGACAATTCAAAGGAGAATAGGCGGTTCGAATTCAATGGCAAATCTTTGTCGGAATCAGGTGAAATTTTAGCATATTGTTCGTGAAATCAAGATTTCAATTTTGTTCATTGAAATCTTTCTCCAATTTCTCCAAACTGTCTTCCATGATTAGAAGTTCTTGCTCCTTTATTAATTTATCTTTACGGTAATTATATAATTTGTTATTATTATTTGCGTGTTGAGCCTCCAGCAATATGACTAGAGAGCAGCCCCAAAAGTTTTCCCATAGTAGGTTTTTTCGACGTAAAATTTGTGAGTGTTATTTTTCCGCCTTATCTTTAATTGGATGGGTTTAAGCTGTAAATCGTAGTATCTCCTCAACGATAATTACTATCCTATTGCGTAGTCAATGTCATCCGGAAAGCCTGCCAATTTTTTAGTGTCTGTGTACATTTCAGTAACTACAACTTTGCGCATCGAAATTGGGTCAACCCGATTCGAGTCAACCCCCTGTTGCTGATTTGACGCTATTTTTGGAATTTGTTTAATTTTGCTGTCTCTTTCTCGGTGGTTGAGAAGGCAATTTCTAAGGTTTGACTTTGAGCATTTATAGACGAAATACCTTGGGCCCCCCGGGCATTGGCCATGCAATCAGGAGTCCTTGGAAGTAAAAAATATAGATAAACAAAAAGAAGAAATACACCGTTGGATCGAAAGTGAAATGAAGGAATACGATTTAATACACTTGATCGAACGTTGAAAAGTCAATGAACGTTCTTCTAGTTTGAACATTATTAACATACCACATTAATTACACGTAGTTAAATGGGGAATCGTCCATAGTCCTAGACCTATTCAGATCTAAAACTTTCAATTTTACTAGTTAAGTCCTAAATCTTTCCAAATTTTACCAATTAGTCCATTTGGTCAATTTTAGCTAGAAATTGCTAGTGTATATGCTAGTTGTTTTACGTAGCACAACCAACGTTAATGTAAATAATTTATAATAATATATGTCATTTTTTTTTTACTTTTCTCTTCGTTTCTATTTTTTCTTTTTCCCTCCACTAAGCCTTGTCGATGTTTGGCGAAGGTTGCTAGCCTCACATGAGGGACGCCTAAACTTGGGGTGGTAGTGGCAACTGTTTGCGAAATTGGGTGAGGGCAAGGGGACCCCTTGCCCAACCAAGTAGTGAGGGCCTACACTTGCTCACGTGAGGGTGACCCTCACAAATCCAAGCTCGAGTGTCCCCCCGCCCAAGAACAGCCCTCAGCTAAGGCTAGCAACCTCCACTAGCCACTGACAAGGCCTTATAGTGGCCAACGAAGGGGGAGAGAGATAAGAGAAAAGGGAAACAAATAATAAAAAAAGAAGAAGAAATGAATGAAAAGAGAACCAAAAAAAAAAAAGGGAAATTTTTTAAAAAGTCCAAAAAATATTATTAAAATTTGTCCATGTTAGTGCCAACCAACATTCGCGTCAATGTCAGCTAACATCCACATCATTAATTTCCGACAAAAATTAGTTGGATGGACTCAATTGGCAAAACATAAAAAGGCTTACTGTTCAATTGGCAAAATTGAAGGTTTATGACGCAATAATATCAAGACTTTTTAGATTTCCCTAGTTATAAGATGCTAATAATAAAATTTATTTCATAAGAAAAATCAAGTGCACCTAAGACTGGGGGATCATGGTAGGACATTGCATGTGATAGTTTTCTAACTTGACAATCTTAACATTAAAAGATCGAAACTAAGAACTTAAATTCCCATAGTTTCAAAATAACATATAACATAATGTGCTATTTTTATCATCCGTAGTGATGCTGTGACAAACCAATTAAAATAATTAGCTCGAGCACTATATATGCTCGTTTCCAATCTTGATTTTGATAATTCATGTCCTTAAATGTTAAATTCTCCCAACATTTAAGCACCTTTCCGTTCAATTCACCCTTTGGAAAACACTGCTTTGCTCATGATGAAAACGTGCTTGGGTTAAATTATAGTCAAAGGCCAGAGTGTCACCATCGAATCTTGCATACCGGCAAGGCGGTCGTATTGGCCTATGCGCAGCCTTTGCTTTTGGTTCACCCTTGTCTCCGATTTGTCTAGCACGAGTTTGACTCGATTATAATTTGGATTAATATCACGAAAAATCTCAAATTAGTACATATGTAATAAATTATTTTAAATTAATTTTTTAAATACCAAAAACCCCAAATTAGTACACTCGTGATAAATTTGTCTTTTGTCAGTTTTCATTCAATTTTACTATCGAATTGCTGAGTTAGATGACGCATGATAATAAACGGGTGTATCAGTTTGAGACTTTACTCTCTGTCTATCATAGATGTATCAATTTTTGATTTTTGATGGTATTAATCTAATTTAATAAAATTAAGAATGGTAAATTTTTCACAAATGTATTAATTTGGAGTGAATTTATTATAAATATATCAGTTTGGAGTTTTTTGTGATATAAATCCTTGTAATTGTATTAAATCTATAAGAATTAATCGGGTTGTGCAAGAAAAATGTACGATGCACCACTTTGTGGGCAACGTAACCGGACCTCGTCTGAAACTTTGTGCATTCCAGAAGATGAGCAGATGAAACTACTTGTGGTGTTTTGGGATTAAGGGGTGTCTAGTGATCAAAGGGGAGAAATTACTTGTCAAGATCAATTGAGTTCGACCATTCATCATTATGCTTCTTACGATTTGACCATGGCATGTCTCGACAATTGCAATTCATATGCTCTAGAAAACTTCCTTGTGCCATATCTTCTATATGTTGAAATTTCAATTATTTTTTGAAAGTTTCTTACATTAATGACTCACTTTTAATTGGAGAAATGACCTGAATGGTTCTCGAACTTTGACCTGATATGCAATATTGTCTTTGAAAATAAAATTATTCAATGTGGTCCTTAAACTATTTGTGAACATTTAATATAGTATTTCTTTTGCTTGCCACATGTCAAATGTTATTTGATGACATAGATTATTATATACATTATATGTAATATTGTCTTTTAAACTTTGAATTTCCTTGACGTAATTCTTAAACTATTTATAAATGTTCGATATAGTTTTTCCGTTTGCTCATACTACAGAAATATTTGACTTTTGCAACATCAATCCAACAGTCTCCTGACTCTAGCATCGGCCTTCTTCTAATTCCACCCTATTGACTTGGCCATAAATGCATTTCCAATGGTCACACTGTTCCAGAAACTTTCCTATCCTAATCACCATGGACCTGGTAGGGAAATCAAACAATTTGACGGAAGCGAGCTATCAAATTCGCGTATTCCTCCTCGAGATAATTCATAGGGATTTAAGCACTAAGAAACTAAATCTCTCTTGATCCATTTCACTAGAATTTTTACTTTTTTTGCCAAACATTTCGCTAGTTCTCAAAAGGTGAACTTATTATGGTGCAAGAAAAGATACCACGGTGCTTACAACAAAACAGGAACAAGGAAAACGACAAACAGAAACTTCGTCACCCCAGCTCTCTTCATCGACTGCATTCATGCTTTGGAATGCTTGCAATGTGAACGGGGACTGGTCAGGCAACGAAACGTCAAAAATTTGTCCACTTGCAGGGATAAGAAAATTCATGTTAAGGAACGATCTTGAAGACAGCACTGTGTTATAATCCCGTCTTATTAGGATCAGCCCTAAGACTTTTGACTTAAAAGAAGACAAAATGGTGGCGGTGGCTCTTCTTGTATGCGTTGCCAACCCAATCGAATTGTGTCCACACAATATTAGAAATTTCAATTCAAAAATTTAGACTGATAAATAGAAAAAGACTATATGATAAACAATACTTCAACACACACATCTCGATATTGCAATTCCCTTTGGTTGAGGTTTTAACATTCAAAGTCCCACACCGGGTACAAAAGGTTTATGATATTATTTATAAATAACAACCCACTCATCTATTACTTTAGATATTTTTTTTGAGACTTGATGTGTGAAATGATTTGGATCATCACATATGATGATGGAGCAATTTTCCTCTAGTAAAAGACGTGCGATTTGGCAACAGGCCAAACCCTGAACTAAGGAGGGTGAAATAGTGCTCTCGAATTCGCATTGGTTGCGCCATGGCTCTCTCTCTCATGGTGATCGAGTGAACGCTCTTTTATTATTCAATTACATAATCCAAGTTCGATAAAATTATCATGCAATGGATCACAAATCCAGCCGTATATCCTGATTTATCCAAGCTTATTCGATCCAACGTGAATCGCCAAGCACTGTATAGAAGAACTTAGGTGCCACTACCTTAGGGCATTTTTGATGTGGAGGAGCAAACTCAATTGAATGGTCTACATCTTTGTCTGACTTGATATGTCCAAACCAAGCCCTACCCTATCACACGACATAATTAAAATAGAATTTATTTCGTTATGGATCGCAACTTTTTGCATCTTATATTAATGCAAATTTGACTTTTGGTTCTTCCCTAGGGACTCCGTATGATGTCATGAGGAAAATCTGTGCATCAAATACATACGTACTCATTATTCCTTGCGCATGTCATGCAACGGTTGACCCTATTAGGATTCGTGGTACAATCATAAAGAAATATAAAATAAAAGTGATAAATAAAATTTGAGATACGAAGTTTTATCTTGAAACATCCTTAAGTAAGGGTTATGTCCAACTAAAGAAAGATAACACACACACACACACACACACACACACACATATATATATATATATATATATATATATATATATATATATATTTAGTAGCTATTCATGTGCTCAAACCTAAATTACTAATAAATTATGGGTCCAAATTGTAAAAGCCTTTTGGCAGCTTAGAGTTGCTACCCTTGCGACCCCTACCAGTGCAGGTTTGGACTCTCGCTCAGTCACTGGGGAGCAAGACTTTCATGCCATCCTTTCGATTGGATTATGAACCACAACTCAACAGACCCAAGCTGTGCATACTGTGATCGCGACAAATTAGCTCTAAATCACATAATAATTCGGTCATAAACTTTTCAATTTTATCAATGTAGTTCTAAACTTTTGTGCAAAAATTCCTATGTGGTTTTCCTAGCCAATGGCTGTAAAAAATGGCATCCAATCATTGCCAACTATCTTATGTGCCTTATTGACACAAGCAACTTTACTCAAAAGAATGTCCTATGTGGATTGCCACCTTAGCTACTTCAGGTTGCAATTAGCCAAAAAGAATTTTATTGGAATTTTGCACAAAAATTTAGGACTACATTGATAAAATTATAAGTTTACAACTAAATTGATATTTTATAGAATAAGTTTGGAATCAAATTGGAATTTCGTAATTGATGCTAGGAGGAAGTTAGCATGAGAATTCGCTTGCTTCCCGTATTGCTCCCGGTGTCTATCAGTATCTAAAAGCAGTACAAGTGTCTGGTTTAATGGACTTTGGTTGTACATATAGAAATCCACATGTAGGATCAATTTTGTCTCCATGTAGTGTCTCCTATGTATCCATGCAATCTTTCATATTCTTTATTTCAATAACAATTCACCGACTTCACTGAATTTCTTAGGAAAAATTTTTAAAAACATTAAAGGTTCTGACTGATAACTTCCCTATAAATTTGATAAATCAAGAGTTCACCTACCTACTGAATTCGGATTAAAATAATTAAGGGGAAACGATAAAAAAGAATAAAGAATAAAAAAAGAGATATCCGCGGACTATCCGTACTATTCCCTTATTCTTATCCATGAGATTTTTCAAGTGAAGTCGTGCGAGTTGGGTAGCATGTCAAAAGCTTACTTTGTACGACGTAGGACATCGTATAAGCCAAAAATAAAGTCGACATTTATCTATATTTTTCAAAAGGAAAATGAAAATCCTTCTGTATTAAAATGTAGTTGTTGTCTGTATCTATTTGTTGGTAAAGTGAAATTATTTTCGGTAAAAATTATTTCTTCGTAGTAAATTTTACTTATTCATGATAAATTATCTAATATTTAGAAAATAATTTCTGATTATAAGAAACCGTCAGTAGTGGACCTAATTTGCTCATGGTAAATATTATTTGTTCTTTGTAAACATTTATATTCCAATACATATTGCTTACATAATCCATAATAAACAATTTTTTTATCTATTTATTTTTAAATAATTTTTAAAAAAAAAGTGGAGAGTGGGAGAGGTGGCTTAGGGCCTATTTGATAACGTGCCAAATAGTATTTGATTATATTATTTTGTTTATAGGAAAAGAAAACAAAAGAAATCTATTTAGTAACTTTTTTTGTTCTCAGAAATAAATTTAAAATAGAATTAAGAATATAGAAAAAAGTTGCTTTCTTGTTTCCCAAAACAACTCTAGAATTAAGCCAAATCATTTTCTCTTTTTTTTTTCTCTTTCATTTTCTTATTTCCCTTTTTTTTTTTCTTATTCTTCCTCCTAGCTGATCATCGGCCACGGCAACGGCCAATGATCTCGCTGGAGCCTCGCTAGGCTAGGGCGAGGCTCGACCTTGCCTTGGCCTAGCAAGACTTCGATGAACTCATCTGACCTTCCCCTAGCTTGGGAAGATTCTAATGAGGTCATCGAACATCATCATGGCTGGCAATCGGTTGGGAGGAAGAAAAAGAGGAGAAGGAGAAGGAAAAAGAGAAAATAGAAAAATATAAGTTAAAAGATATTCTAAGTCACAAAAAAATTTAAATGTCATATCAAAATAATTATTAAACGCATTCAAATACTCAAAAACTCATCTAAAGAATAAGATAAAAAAGAATTATTTATAAATAAAAAGTATTCCTAAAAAACAAAGCTACTAAGTGCACCGTTAGAAGTGGCACAACCATCAATTGACTCTTTGGGGGTTTCTTGACCACTCGCCAACTCAATTGGCACTCAGGTAGACTAGGTTGCCATCAATGAGTGGACAAGGTCATTCGAACCTCGCTAATAGCTAGAGCCTAGAGAGGATCATGTTGCCCTTTCTCATGGTGCCAGAGTTGGCTATGACTAGGTTGCCCTGAGACTCTTCCTCAAAAACTTTAAAATTAAAAATTATCTTTTCAGCTATTTCTTTCTAAAACAAATATTCTCTTCTAATTTTATATATCTTATTTTTGGCATTTTTTTTGTGCATTACGAAATCATTATATGCTTTAGTTGACTAGTTCTAAAGATGACATTAATGAGAGGAGCTATCATTAGAAATATTATGTTTGACCAAGAAGTATAAATAATTATTTTGTTCATCGTATTCATCTAGATCATCAGACTCAACATCACTAATCTCCAAGAATGTTTCAATGGCAAATATGATATTTTCCGAAGGTTCATCTTCTAGAGAAAAGACAAGACTCGAGGCCATCTTCTTCGAGGGAGATGCCCGTCTTCTTTTAACATCGCGACTCACGTGTTAAAAGAAAATTTTCAAACTGATCGTTAATGGTTCTTCAACCATATGGAATTTAACCTTGTAATTATGTCACTTTGACCTCGACTCAAGGCCATCTTCTTCAAGGGAGATGCCCGTCTTCAACAACAAGAGAAACGTCCACGTCCTTTCCTTTATTTGCCGAATGGCTCTGACCCCTCGGAGTATTAAATGCTTTTCAAACAGGACATAAACTAGTCATATTCATACATTGAACGAAAAAGGTAAACTGAACATTCTTGATAGGAAAGAAGAAAAGGGACTGTTTGCACGACGAATTCTTATTGTCTAAGTATTGTCTCTGTGAAACAATCGAAAGATTACCTATTCCATTTTTTACTAGGGCTTGTTGAAAAGAAAGAATTTTTTTTATTTCAATTTTATAAAGCCAATTTCCATCGAATTGTTATTGGATACCGAAGAAAAAGAGAAGATGGAGAGAGACGATGATTCAAAAGGGAATAGGTGGTTCAAATTCAATGGTGAAACTTGGTCGGAATCAGCTGAAATTTTAGTATGTTTTTTTTGAGATCAAAATCTACCAATTTATCATTTTGTTCATTGAAACCCTTCTCCAAATTGTCTTCCATGATTAGAATTTCTTGCTCCTTTATTAATTTATCTCTGCAGTGATGATATATTATTGTATTATTGGTGTGTTGAGCCTATAGTTATATGACAAGAGAGCAGTCCTATAGGTTTTCCCGTATTGGGTTTTCTACGTAAAATTTGTAGGTGTTGTTTTTTTGCTACATACTGGATTGCTTGAACAATATGATCGGTTGCTGCCGGGATTGAGTTGATATTAGTAGTTGAGTTTTGAGGAAAATGTTGATCCTCAACAGGTACATGTACATCGTTGTCATATCTCTTCAATGATAATCTGTATCCTACTGCATAATCAATGTCGTCTGAAAAGTACGTTAATTTCTGAGTATTCGCGTTCGTCTTACAGTAACTTCAACTTTGCGCATCCGGAATGGTCACCTCGATTCGAGTCAAGCCCCCATTTCTGACTTAACTTTTATTTTGGAATTTGTTTAATTTTTCTTTCTCTTTGTCGGTGGTTGAGATGGTAACTTTTAAGGTTTGACTTTGGGCATTTATTGACAGAATACCTGGGGCATTCCGGGCGTGGACCATGCAATCAGTAGTGCTTGGAAATAAATATAAATAAGCGAAAACAAGAAATATGTTTTTTGCTAAATTTCACCAACGAATTCTTTATTTTTTGATCGGAATTTCTCTGACGAATTCAGCCGATGATTCTACCATTGGATCGAAAGTGAAATGAAGGAATACGGTTTGATAGACTTGATCCAACGTTTGAAAAGTCAATGAACGTTCTTCTTTTTTGAACATTGTTGACCTATCTCATTAATTGCACATAGTTAAATGGAAAGAATGATCTAAAAATTTCTAAATCTATTTTACTTTTTACTAATTAAGTTTTAAACATTTTCACGTTTGTTTAATTGAGTACATCCGATTAATTTTGACCAGAAATTATTGACGTGGACTCCTACGTGGCATGAACAACACTAATGTGGATAATTATTGATGTTATTTTGTTTTATTTTTTTGATTATTTATAAAATTCTTCCTTTATTTTTCCTTTTCTTCCCTTTTTCTTCTTTTCCTTTTCCTTTGTTTCCCTTTTCTCTTTTACTTTTTCCCTCCACTCTCCGCTGGTGACTGTTGGGCAGTGTTGATGGGTGGCGGAGGTTGTTGGGGAGGGACCCTGGGCCTAGGCTAAGGGGAAAAAAAAGAAGGAAAGGAGAAGAAAAGAAAAAAATGTAAAAAAAATATTAAAAATTATTAAAAATTATCTATGTAAACGTTGGACATGCCATTAAAATGGCCGACGTCTACATTAGCAATTTCCAATCAAGATTGACTGAATAAATTCAATTAGCAAAATATGAAGATGTTTAAGACTCAATTGATAAATTTAAAAGATTTCAACTAAATTAGCAATAGTATAATAAATTTAGAATTTTTGGGACAATTTTCCCTATTAAATGAGATCCTAATGGTGAGATTTGTTTCAATAGAAAAATCAAGTACACTTTGGACAGGGAGATTACATGCAGGACATTGCATAAGATAGTTTTCTAACTTTATAATCTCAACGTTAAAAGAATCAAAACTAAAGATCTAAATTTCTAGAGTTTAGAATAACATATAAGATCGTACGTTTTTTTGTCATCCGCATTACTGTTTTAACAAGCCAATTAAAAGACATCATCTCGAGCACTTATGTGAGCACTGTACATGCACGTCTCCAATCTTGATCCGCAATAATTTGATAATTCATGTCCTCAAATGTTAAATTCTCCTAAAATTTAAGCACCTTTCAATTCAATTCACCCTTTAGGCTGGCAAGGCATGTGTATAGGGCTATGCGCAGCCTTTGCTTTTGGTTCGCCCTTGTCTCTGATTTGTCCAGCACGAGAGTTTGACTCGATTGTAATTCCATTAGGCCTATAAGAATCGATCGAGTCACGCAAGAAAAATGTACGACGCGCGAATTTATTGGTGGAAAAATTGTTAAAAAATCATAAAACTATTATACAGTAGTCAATTAATTATAAATATTTTAATTTTGTTAATTCAGTTATAAATATTTTGACGCAATATGCAATATTGCCTTTTGACTTTGAATTTGCTTGGTGTGATCCCTAAACTCTTTATAAATGTTTGATATAGTTTTTCCATTTGCTCAAATGACATATACATTTGATTTCTACTACATTGATCCAAACAATCTCCTGACTCTAGCATCGGGCTTGCTCTTATCCCACCCAATCAACTTGGCAATAAGCTCATTTTTAATGATCACACTGCACTAGAAACATTCCTATACTAAAAACTAAGGACATGGTCGAGGTAGAAATACAAAGGGAACTCGAACGATTTGACAGATGTTGAGCTATCAAATTTGAGTATTCCTTCTCGAGATAATTTCTAAGGACTAAGCACTACCAAACTAAATCTCTCGATCCGGACGCGGATGGGTTGCACATCGCTAGAACATAGAAACGGTGAACTTAGTATAGCGCAAGAAAAAGGTACCTCAGCCGTGCACGACAAAACGGAAACAAGGAAGACGAGAAACGGAAACTCCGTCAGCCCAACTCTCTTCAACGACTTCATTAATGCTTTGGAATGCTTGCAATGGGAACAGAGACTGGTCAGGCCATGAAACGTTCAAAAACTCGAAGTATCCTTTGCTTTGACTAGTCTTAGGAAGAGCATTGGGAATCTGTCCACTTGCAGGGAGAAGGAAATTCATGCTTTGGGGAAGAGCCCTGAAGACAGTACAGTGTCGGGATCCCTGTCTTATTAGGATCAGCTGTCAAGACTTTTGACTTAAAGAAGAGGAAAATGGTGCCGAGGGCTCATCTGGTCCGCGTTGCCAACCTGACCGGATCACATCCACTAATGAATATAAAAAACATTTATGACTCGTTCTTAGGTAATGTGAAATGATATATATATCTCGATTGTCCAAAGTCTCACATTAGATATGAAAGGCTTATGATATTGTTCATAAATAATGGTCCACTCAAAATTCTATCACTTTAGATATATTTTTTTTCAAGACTTGATGTGTCAAACAATTCAAATCATCACATATGATGACAAAGCAATTTTCTTTTAGTAAAGACGTCTGATTTGGTGATAGACCAAACTCTGAAGTGATGTGTTGAGGAGAAGAAAGGAGGGTGAAACAATGCTCTTGAATTTGCAGTGGTTGCACCATGACTCTCTCTCTATCAAGGTGATTGAGTGAACGCTTTTTTATTTTCAATTACATAATCCAAGTTCGATTTATATCCTTTGGTTTACCCAAGCTTATTTGATAAATTTAGTATAATTAACAAATCGCATCTTTTTGTTACATCCTTCGATTACAAAAGAAAGGTAATATATACACCCAGTAACTATTCATGGACCCAAACTCAAACTATAATTAAAATATGGGTTTAAACTATAAAAGCTCTTTAGCGGCTCAAGGTTGCCACCCCTACAACCCCTATCAGGGTAGCTCTGGACCCTCATCCGATCACCAGGGTGCAAGACTCTCATGCCATTATGTTGATTGGGAAAATGAACTGCCCAAAAGACCCAAGCTATGCACATCTCGATTGAGACAAACTAGCCCTAAACCATATGATAATTCAGTCATAAACTTTTTAATTTAATCAATATAATTCTAAACCTCCGTGCGAAAATTCCAATGTGGTTTTCCTGGCCAATGGCCACAGGAAATTACTGAAATGGCATCCAATCATCACTAACCATCTCACGTGGCATACCTAAATTAGCAACTTTACTTGAAAGAATGTCTTGCGTGGATCGCTGCCTTAGCTACTTCATGCTGCAATTGGCTGGAAAAAACTTTATTGGAATTTCACACAAAAATTTATGACTATATTGATAAATTTGAAAATTTACAATTGAATTGATATTTTATAAAAGTATATGATTGAATTGGAATTTCCTAATTAATGCTAGGAGGAAGATAGCATGAGATTTCGCTTGCTTACACCTGATGTCTAACAGGATCAAAAAGTCTTACAAGTATGTCTGGCTGAATGTACTTTGGTTGTACATATAGAAATTCAATAGGATCAATTTTGTCTTCATGTAATATCTCCTGGTGTCAGACCAAAAAAGAAAAAAGTCTCCTGGTGTATCAATGAAATTTCTCCTATTTTTTTTTATCTCAATGATAATTCACCGACTTTAATGATTTTCTCAGGAAAATAAAAGAAAATTTATAGGTTTTGACTAACAACTTCCCTATAAATTTGAAAAGTCAAGATTTCAGCCAGCGAATTCGGATTAGAATAATAAAGAGAAAAGAAAAAAAAAGAAAAAAAAAAAAGATATCTGCAGAGTGTCCGTACTATTCCCACATTGTCATCCATGAGACTTTTCAAGAGAAGTCACGTGTGTTGGGTAGCATGTCAAAATCTTACTTTGTACGACGTAGGACATCGTATACGCCAAAGATACAGTTGACATATATTTATATTTTTCAAAAGGAAAATGAAAATTCTCGTGCAATAAAGCGTTGTTGTCGTTGGCATTTGTTTATTGGTAAAGTGAATCTATTTGTGAATAAAAAAATATTTCTTCATAGTAAATTTTACTTATTCCTGGTAAATTATCTAATATTCAATAAGTAATTTCCAATAATAAGAAACAATCAGTAATGGACTTTTTTTTTTGGGTTTGTCAGAAATGGACCTAATCTGTTCATGGTAATCTTATTTGTTCTTCATAAACATTTATATTTCAATAAATATTGCCTACATAATAATCCTAAATAAACAATTGAACTTTTGCATAAAAAATTCATAAAAAGTGAAGAGAGTGCGAGAGGTGGCTAGAAAGTAACCCAACCATCAATGATTTTGAAGGGGTTTATTGAACTCTCACTGATTCAATTGGCACTCACAAAGGACCACAATAACTTTATATTGACTGAGAGCAACGGTCGTTCAACCCTTGCTAGTAGCTGTAGCCTGGAGAGGATCAATACCACTCACTCTTTCTTGTGGTGTTAGAATTGGCCTAGGCTAGGTTGCCCCAAGACTTTTTTTTAAAATTTAAAAATGATCCTTTTAGTGATTTTTTTTTAAAACTGATTTTATCTTCTAATTTTGTGTATCTTGCTTTTGGCTTTTCTTTGGTGTGTTACTAAATCATTATTTGGTTTAGTTGATCAGTTTCTATAAATATATCACATCGACGAGAGGAGCTATCATTAGAATTCTTATGCTTTACCAAGAAACACAAACTCATTATTTTATTCATTAAATTCATCTAAATGATCAGATTCAACGTTACTAATCTCTGAAAAGATTGCAATCACACGTTTCATTCTAACGGTTCATCTTCTAGAGAAAAGTCAAGGACTCGAGGCCGCCTTTTTGAAAAGAGATGCCCATCTTCTTTTTTAACATGAGCGTGGCTCCCATGTTAAAAAATAACACGTTTCATAATGACGGTTCATCTTAAATGTGTTCTTCAACCTCAGGGAATTTAACCATGTGACTTAACGTCACTTTGACCTCGCCTCCATGCAATGACAATCCAGTCACGCCACGAGAGCGACGGCGGGAGAGAAACGTCCACGTCCCTTCCTCCATCTGCCCGAATCGCTCTCCTTACCACTTGGGAATATTCAAATCTTTTCAAGCAAGTAGGAGAGAAACCAGTCATACATGGCATTAAATTATAGCAGAAACTATAAATAAAGATAATCACATCCCCTCCTCCTCATTGGCCGCCAACTTGTCAAATTGTTTCCGGGTGCTAGCGTCCCACCCCGTTTTCTTTCTTTTCCCATCTGGGAACGGGAACTGGAACTTGGAACTGGAGGTTTCGCTTGTTTTGTCTGCTCCTACGTTAAGTACGGAGCACAGCATTTGCTGGTTTCTTTGCCATTTGCACCAGCTCCAAGACCTCTCTCTCTTCCTTCCTCATACCCAAATTGGCCCGAGCTCGAAAGTTTTCTTGCCATTAGTTCCTCGTGGGGCCGACATTCTTGTTCATGGCGGGCAAGAGCTCGTTCGTTTTCTTGATTTTCGTGGGGTTGAGCTGCTTCTGTTTGGTGTGGCCCGCCGAGTCAACGCTGCCCCAGGCAGAAGGTGCGAGTTAATCTTTTTCGCTGTGAACGGTGGAAATACGTGTTTGGATGCTGAGAAATGGTGCGAAAGTTGCGAGCTTTTGCTTTCTTGAAATCTGGGTTTCGGTTGGTTCGCGTTCCCGAGAGTAGCTTGGGTTAGCATGTTGCGCTCTGTTTCTCTGTTCTGTAATTTATATCCTTTTGATGGCAGTGTTAGAGCTGATTGGGAGATGGGGAAAATTTAGTGTAAGATTCGTATGAGAATCTCTCTACCCAATGTTTGCGGTTCCTTTCTAGGCTTTAATGGGTGTAATTTTGGTATTCTGCCTGGTAATTAGAGATGGGAGTTTCAGTTTCTGTAACTAGGAGAAGGAGAAGGAGAAGATAGGGGGTACTTTCTATTTTATATTAACCAGTCAGAAAATGGGTCTCTTGAGTTAATATCTCCAACTTGGATAAGATAATAAAGTTTGCTTGATGCCTATATTAGGTATATTATTGAACGCCACATGCTTTATGGATGGATAAATTCTCTTTTGGGCTTGTGGCCTGAACCAGTACAAGCAATGGAAATTTGTTGGTTGACATATTCAAAAACAGTTTTTGGATAGCTTTTCTTGCTGATCTGTGAAGTGATCTTGAGTGTCCTTGAGAATGTTATCACTACTCTAAAATAGATGCTGCTGTGGTAGAGTAAATAGCCCTTGTCGTTGCTCTTTCTATTGATAGTATCTGGATGCTGATCACCTCTTCTACACAATTGTTTACCTTGGACAAGGTTTAACATGACTCTCCAGCGTAGGTTTGGGCCTAGCTGAGGCTGAATCTACACCCCTGAATTAACTTTTTCTTTCAAACCGACCATAATGAGCACAATTGTGGCTGTCTTTGAAGATTGACCTTGTAGAGCTGGAGAGAGATGGCCTTGGCAAATATATAGAAAAGCAGTTCTTTTGATAGATTGTGCCGCAGAAAACACCATGCCAGCAGTTTTACTTGCCTTGCAAGCACTGTATTATTAAAGGCGACATTATACCTCCATTTTTCTGATTATGATGCATCAAATGTACCCTTACCCCTCCTAACTGAAGCCACAACATTACAGAGAGTAATAGGTTATCTCTGCGGATGGATCATTTGACAGAAAAGAGGGATACTGACCTTACTCTCTAAATAGATACTTGAAATTTACAGCAGGGGCTTTGCTCTGAACTTCTTGACTATGGTAACTCATTTTGTGTTTCTATTTTTTCTCATGTTCTTTCCCATAATCACAAAACCGGGAGAAAATGGAAATAGCAAGTGTCTACCGGAGCATTAGCTTTCTTTGGAAAAGCAACTACATCCTTCATTACTAGTCATTTTCCTCTCACCTTTTACTTTCTCTAACGGTGCTTTCTTTTCTATTCATGTGGTTTAGTTGATGCTCTCCATGAGATCATGAGCGCAATGGGGTCGACATTCTGGGATTTTGATGGCAACGATTGTTCAATACGAAGGGTTGGGTTAGGACTGCCGCTGCCAGCAGAAGCTGAAAGTAGCATTGGTTGTAATTGCAGCATTGGGAACGATACCTTCTGTCATGTCGTAAAAATGTATAAGTCCTTCATCAAATCTCTGAAGCTTCATTTGTTGATTACCATCTCAATGCTACTCCACTTGTCTGCATAGCTTCATTCTTACACCTATTTTTTGCCTCAATCTCTCTGAATTTTAATGAAATCGTACATTATTTCGTTTACTTGTGTTTTCATGATATAATGGTTGGGAAATATGATTGATGTAGGTCATTGGTAAAATAAGATCATTATTCTGTTTATAGACAAACACATTCTAGTTTTTTTTCTCATCAAGGTGTCTCTTGCAACTTTTAGAGCTGTACTTGATATTGAGCTGTTTCTGAAAGCAGCAACGTGAAGTTTTTAATTGTCTTGACGTAGTTGTTCTCGAAAGTGTGAAATCACCCTCATAAGTCCAATTAATAGCAGATACAACTACCATTCAAAATTTTGATAACTTTCACCATTTCCCCCAGACATTTGCTTTAACAAATCACAAAACGCAATGTCTTCCAATGTGTATTTCCAGAAATGAAAAAGGGTTGTTAAATTGCAAAATATGGTGGTACCGGTGAAGAAGAGGGATGTATGACTATTTATCTTTGTGCTTATTTATGCTGTTTCCCGAAGACGTAAATTGGTCTCTTCAATATATATATGACTTCAGCAATCTTATCTGCAATTTTCAACGCTGATTCATGGTGTTAATGCTGAAACTTTTCAAATATGCGATGAAGCCATCTCTTGCACCTAACGTCAATCTGCTTATCGTGTACATCACAGTGTGCTGAAGTTTCATAGTCTACCTGGAATCCTCCCCCCTGAGCTTGCCAAGCTCCCTTACCTCAGGGAGATGTAAGGATTAGTTTCCACTTCCTTCATCATTTACGCTATTTTGCTTCTTCATGTCCAATTATAATTTGGGGTCGATAGCAATTTCTCGTGAATAATATGCTGATGAACTCTTGCACTGCAGTGATTTTGCTTACAACTACCTCAGTGGTGAAATTCCTGATGAGTTGGGTACCCTGCAGTTGACATCAATGTAACCAATACTCCTTGATTTCCTTGTATCATATGTTTTCCTCTGATCGACTATTAACAGAAAAATGGTCGTGCAGCTCTCTTCTTGTGAATCGTTTATCAGGAGCAATATCAAAATCATTGGCAAACATTACCTCTCTAACATATCTGTAAGTTTCATGCTTAATCTGGTTATTTCTGTGGTGCATCTCTTTCCTGAGCAATTGCTACATTTTGAAATCATCAGAGATGCACATTCCATGGGAGCTATATTTTGCAGTTTTTTTTTCCTTTCTCCATCAATTGATTACCACTTTCTTTTTTGTAGAAGTATATCTAGAACATTTATATAAAATTTCTTTCTCATGGCTGTTGGAAAAACTCTATTTGTTGAATTTCAGAAGAATGGCTAAAATGCCTTTGGTCTCAGACTATTTACTTGGAGTCTATTGCAGAAGAATATATCTGGTTATTTCAATAACAATTATAGAGTTTCTTAATCAGGTGTCTTGAAGCCAATCAGTTCTCTGGTCCTGTTCCTCTTGAGCTTGGGAAATTAATCAACTTACAGACTTTGTAAGAAGCCCTAATACTCCTAAGCTTGGGACTATTTTTCTTCCAGCTTTATACTTTTTTTTACTTACCGTTGTGTGATAACATGGTTGTAGGATTTTGTCCTCCAATCAGCTAACAGGAAGCGTGCCAGCTACATTTGCTGGATTAGAAAATCTGACAGATTTGTAAGACAATTTTGTGCTTGTTTCCTACATAACTATTATGATTTGAATGCCTAATAACACTTTATATTTCATAATGCAGTCGAATAAATGACAACAACTTCAATGGCACAATACCTAGTTTTATCCAAAACTGGAAGCAGCTGAATAGACTGTAAGATCATGGTTTTAATACATTTTGTGTGGGTTAAGTTTGATGATCAGTGTGCTTTTTCTTATAAGCTACATACTGAGTATTTCCATATACACTTCAACTCTTGAAGCGAAATGCATGCGAGTGGACTTGAAGGACCCATTCCATCACAGATTTCTGGTTTGAATAAAGTAGAGCAGCTGTGAGTAATTAGCTCTCACAATTAATCCTTTATCTTTTGTAAGTTAGGATGGAAGTCATATATTTGTTTAATTCACAGTTATTTGCTAATGATTAAATTCGTTGACAGGAGGATTAGTGACATTGATGGTCCTCTCCAGCTATTTCCTGCACTGGACACCATGACAGGCCTAGTGAAATTGTTAGTCTCAGTTCCTCGATACAAAGATTGGATTTTCCTAGGAAGTTCTGTGCTTGGTGTTTGAGTTGTTAAACCTGGCAGCATGTTGTTACAGGGTACTGAGAAGCTGCAACATATCTGGGCAAATTCCCGCATACATGTGGAAATTGCAGAATCTCGAATTATTGTAAGTAAATCTTGTTGAGTTTTGGCTTGAGAAGTTTCACTAGTCTTCTTACAGCTGAAGCATGGTAAGCAAGCTTACTTTGTGTCTTCATGGTCCTAGGGATCTCAGTTTTAACAAATTGACTGGGCAAATTCCGGCTACAATCAATTTAAAGCTTATAAGATTCATGTAAGTTCATTTGCATGCTTGTGAACGCATACGTGCATGCAAGTCTTGTTGTATTACTGTCTCTTACTTATTTGAGTACAAAGAAAAAAAAAAAAGAAATTGCTGATAAAATCTGTTTGTGGCCTGAACCATGTGACATTATGCATCCAGATGACTAAATGCCTTTCTTAATTGAAGGTCGTTTTAATGGTTTCTTTTTTTTCCTATTGTATTAATTATGTCATGTGATTTTTGCTTAGATTTCTTACCGGCAATTTATTAACGGGAAGTGTTCCAGACTCAATCTTGAAGGAAGGAACCAGTGTGTACGTTTCTTATTCTTATCGAGTTGATTGCCCTCACCTTCCTCTTGATTCCTACCATCTTGAAGTTTGTTTTTCCCCATGCCGTGTGCAGTGATCTTTCATACAACGACTTCACATGGCAAGGTCCTCAGCAACCTGCTTGTCAAGGAAACATGTGAGCTCACCAGCACCTATGCCACATTTCTTGTGAGATATCTTTTGTATGATATTTATGGAAAATCTGATTATGTTACTCTCCCATTTTCTTCAGGAACCTGAACTTGAATTTGTTTAGAAGCTCCTCAGCAGAAAATAACTTGTAAGATTCCTTTTATCATGCCCAACATAAGTCTTCTTTCCTTAATTTGTTTTTTGGATTCTGGTAAAAAGCTTGAATCCTTCAGTTGGAAGAACAGTTTTGTTGCCAAAGTGATCATCTGTGATATGATGGCTGTTTCATTCATGAACATTTTTTCACAGAAGTCTCAGATCTGTAATTATCCGAAGGTTTCAAATATATTGATTACCAAACGGCCATTTGACTACATACCCATTTGTTTTTGTTGGCACTGAGTTTTCTTGTGAAATGAAAGATCTGGTTATGGTTGCTGGTTGGGGCTAATTCATTTATACATCTGTTGCAGACACAGAGGTGTTCCTTGCTTGGAGAACGTCCAGTGTCCACATTGTAAGTATTTGCTTGATGAATTTTTGCTCTGCATCCTACAAAAGCTATGGAATTTACCATGTTGGGTGAAACTGTTGCATTTTTTATGTGCTTGTCCATTTTGAGCATCAACTGTTTGGTCTTGTACACAACAGACCACAACATGGTGCCATAATTACATTTTCTGTTATTATCTCTCTCTGTCAAGGACAGAAGTTTTCTGAAGCATATGAAATTTTTCTATCAGACTCGAGTTGTTTACATGTTAATTGTGGTGGAAAAGATGCAACCATCAAGGAATCTAAGCAGAAGATCATCTATCAAGGAGATCAAGATGTAGAAGGGGGTGCTGCAAAATTCTATTTGGATCATGATGAGTTCTGGGGATTCAGTAGCACAGGGGACTTCCTGGATGACAATGACGCGCAAAATCTGCGCTATTCTGTGTCTCTACTTTCCTCAAACCTCACTGTCTTGGATTCAACAGCACGAACAGCCCCGATTTCACTGACTTATTTTCATTATTGCTTGGAGAACCGGATGTACACTGTCAAACTGAGATTTGCAGAGATAAAGTTCACTAACGACAAAACATACCGCAGCCTTGGGAGGCGGGTATTTGATATTTATGTTCAGGTAATTAAGTTCTCACTGGGACACCTGGATTGCACATTGCATATTTGTTTCAATTCTCTGGCACATTAAATCGTAATTTAATGACTTTGGCACAGGGGAAGTTGATTCAGAAGGACTATAATATCGAGATTGCAGCAGGTGCTGCTCAGAAGCCAAGAGAAGAAATCTACAATGTCAGCGTGACAAATAATATGCTGGAGATTCGTCTAATTTTTGCTGGAAAAGGGACGACAAGGATTCCTAAAAGCGGAGTTTATGGTCCACTTATTTCTTCCATTTCTGTAGTTTCAGGTGAGGCCGAAAATTTTCCCTATTTTGTATGGCCAGATGTTTTCCGTAGTCTGACGCTGAGCCCCATAAAGTATGAGGCCATTAATAAGCATAAGACATTGTTTCTTCAGCCTTTGATATGATAGTTATGATTCTTAGCATTATCCAGCTGTGCAAAACCGATCATTTTCATCATTAGCTCGTCTTGTTTCTGTTGGGCAGATGTGAAAGGGTGTTCAAGAGGTGGAAAACAAACCGCTGCTTATGTCCTAGTTGGAGTTGGAGTTGGAGCTGGAGCATTTTGCATTGCTGTCTTGTCACTCTGTATACTTAAGTGGAAAGGCTATTTCCGAGGAAGAACCACGAGAAGACGAGGTGCTGTTTCTATGAATTTTGTTAAATATGACTGAATGTTCTCTGTCATCGAACTTACTTGAGAAGACCACTATCTGTTGCTTCAACACCCCCATCTTTTTTAACTGAATGAAAAAAACACAGCTACTCTAGTCTACTGTGCGAGTCCGATAGCTTACTTGAGCTTGCATAAAATTAGACGTTCAATTTGTTGCTCAACAGCTTTAGCTATCACTAATGAAAACACTTGAACCTCAACTGCAGAGTATATATTAATCTCTACTTTATCAGTGCTCTAATTCTATCTTTTGGGTTTACTTTCCTGAGTTTTCTGGTTTCAAGTTCCGTCTATTCTCTGCTTATATAGGCATGGAAGGACTAGATCTGCAGACGGGGACATTCGCTTTAAAACAAATTAAAGCTGCTACAAATGACTTCGATTCTGCAAACAAAATTGGGGAAGGCGGTTTTGGCGCTGTCTACAAGGTGTGTGCTGTCATGTCTTGTCCCGTTCCTTATATCTTCACGTAACCTTCTTATAAATAAATTCTAATAGGGTTTGCATGCAGGGTCAATTACATGATGGCACTGTAATAGCAGTTAAGCAGCTCTCATCGACATCGCGACAAGGAAATCGAGAATTCCTGAACGAGATAGGAATGATATCATGCTTACAACATCCAAATCTTGTGAAGCTCCATGGGTGCTGTACTGAAGGAGATCAGCTGTCGCTGGTCTACGAGTATATGGAGAACAATAGTCTTGCTCGAGCCTTGTTTGGTCAGTTCTACAAGATATGTTTTAATTACCATACAAAACAGTACCTAGATAAATGTCAAAATAACAAGCAACTACGCCTTCTTGGGTTTTGCAGGTCCAGAATATCAACAAATTCAACTAGACTGGCCCACGAGACATAGGATCTGCACCGGGATCGCTAAGGGTCTTGCCTTTCTACATGAAGAGTCTAGACTCAAGATTGTCCACAGAGATATTAAGGCTACTAATGTGCTGCTCGATCAAGATTTAAACCCGAAAATATCAGACTTTGGACTGGCCAGGCTTCATGGAGAAGAGAAGACTCACATTAGCACCAAAATTGCCGGAACCATGTAGGTTATCTTCTCCCTATCAAATTCCATGTCCAAAATTTCTTAACAGCAGCCTTGGATTTAGATTATGCTCTCTGGCGATGCTATAATTTCTTGAGATTGTTGATTTAACAGATCGTGATCCTGTTTGCAGAGGATATATGGCTCCAGAATATGCATTGTGGGGTTACCTCACGTACAAAGCTGATGTGTACAGCTTCGGAGTCGTGGCCTTGGAGATAGTTAGCGGGAAAAGCAATAATAACAGTAGCCTGCCTGGTGATGACTTTTTTTGTCTACTGGATTGGGTAATTTTCCTAGTCTCTGACTGGACTTAACTAGACAGCAAGAACATACTGTATTAACGGTCAGGCTGGGTTCTCCATTCTCACAGCATAAGAATATTTCAATCGCTCTATGATTAAGTACTGATTTATGTTGAATTATGCTGCAGGCGTGTCACTTGCAACAAACTGGGAACCTGATGCGACTTGTCGACGAGAAGTTAGAGACTGAAGTCAACAAAGAAGAAGCGGAAATCATGGTAAAAGTAGCTCTTTTGTGCACAAATGCTTCTCCATCTCTGAGGCCCACCATGTCCGAGGTGGTGTGCATGCTCGAGGGAAATATAGCCATACCGGACGTGATCCCGGAGCCGAGCACCTACTGCGAAGATCTGAGGTTCAAAGCCATGAGGGATCTCCGCAAGCACGGGCAACTGCAGAGCTCTACCGAATGCCATACCCAGAATTCCACTACCATCAACATGTTGCGGTCATTGTCAAGCACCTCGAGTCCAGATTTGTCTGAAATAAATCAAGATTCCGTATCCATCCCATAAAATGCATGAACACTAGTTGCCGCGGCATACCAAACTTGCGCCTGTCTCGAACCAGCTGATTGGAATCCCATTCCCGTTACTGAAGAAAAGGTTACTCGACTACAATTACTCTGATCAATGGAAGCAGAAAAACTCTCCGAGGCCTAGTGGCGAGGAAATCTGGGATGTACAAAAGCTGTACAGATTAGGAAGGAAGCATTGGTGCTTGAGTAGGTGACCCATTTCTTAGTTCGTTACTTCTCTTTGGCATTTCGCCCGAAAAGTCAATGGAAGTTGTTCATACAGATCTACCCAAATCATTGTACAGTGTACTGAATTACCTGTTTTTTCAACTTGATGCAAAGGAATGAAGAGATTTGCTGTCAAGTTCATCATCTGGTTCACCTGTAGAAAATGACCGGGAAGAAAATTTTGAAGCACTCGTGCCTCACACAGTGGGTTAAACCATTAGGTATGATCAGGTACAGTGATATGCTGGTCTTTTGGGCTCAGATCTTCCCTCCTTATCATGAATATCAGATCAGTCATGTTTTTATTGGACTCCTGCCTCGCCAGGGTTGCACGGTCCCTGGCCAGATCTTGCCGCGGCGATCCGTCGCCTCCATCCTAGTTTAAGCATGACCTTCTCCTCCCACTTCTCAAAAGCATTTTTTTTTTTTTGAGGGTTTTTATGAGGTCAACTGCTAGCTTAAAATAACTTTTACATATTCATTGTTAAATGAATGGTACGTGGATGAAGAGTGCTTTACACTGGCGGTGAGCATCATAGTAATCTGTTCTTCCAAATTTTCTTATTTCTGAATTCTTAATATTCATGTCGTTTTTAACGTTTCCTTATTTCCTGAATTCGTTTTCATTTTGTTCAAAGGTTTTTCAAACACCACTTAGGATACTACATCGGAATTTAATGGCAACTTAAAGGCCATGTCAGCATCGTTTCCCTTTTTCAACGGAAGACTCACTCGAACATAAAAACAAAAAATTAGTCTTGCTTAAATGTAAGTCGAGTCACATGATTGAATACTTTGAAATAGTTTGCGCACCTCCGGTATCTTAATCCCAAAATTTTCTCACCAAAAGAGTTCGAAATTTACTGACAACTACTAAAATTTACCAGCACAAAACGCCTATCCATTCGTAGGCTCACAAAATACCCCTCAAAATAATCTAACTAGGTACTTAAAAAAGACATATATGGGGAGCACCACTTAGAGAGAGAGAGAGAGAGAGAGAGAGAGAGTCAAGATTAGGACATAAAGAAGTTTAGGGAGAGTGGTGTGTGATCATTTCAGCCCTCTCATTGACGCCAAAGTCTCTTGATATATTTTCTTGTCGTAAGGATTCGCCTTCCATAGGACTTTCCTAAGTCATGATTGAAGAGACGACAAGTATTGTCGCCAATCTCCTAGTGTGAAACCAAGCCAATAGAACATGGTAAACTTCAACGAGAAAATAATTCGAACAACAAACATGTGGTTCTATTGATGGTACTTGCGTCTATAAGGAGAGTGATGGAAAGATTTCGCTATAAATACGTGCCACAACAGAGACTATAAATACATTTGAGCACTCATATTTCATAAACTCACCTTACTCAATAAACTAACAGATTAACCCTTAGACTTTGCTATTTAGCTGAAATTTTAAAATGAACTGAAGAATATGTTTTCTTGTTCGGTAAGGAAAATCCGATTTTTTCTAAATAGTTATACATTATTTGGACATCAGTGACTTATGTACGGATAGTCGAGGAATAGTGTACGAATAGTCAAGGAATGGGGTACAAGACCAAGGTCCCAAGTTCGACCTCAATGGACCTTGACCCAGGCATTAGGGCAATGCTCGCATTCAATTCCATGGCACTCGAGCTCAAGTCCACGAAGGTCAATCCTGAGGACCCAGTGCTTGTGCTCAGATCCTTGGCACTTGAGCTTGAGTCCATTGTGGCTAGGCTTGGGTTTGCAAAGGTCGAGTGTGGGACCCTAGTGCCTAGGCCAAGAACTTGGTTACCATGCTCAGGGCTATGAACTTGGTTATTGTGCTTGGGTCCCTAACGTCTATCGAGGCTAGGCTTGAGCCTAGCACTATGGTTTTGGGCTCAACCTTGATGGACTTGGATGTGGGCACCAAGGTCCCGGGCTTAGCCTCAATGGACCTTGATGCGGGTGTCAAGAATTGTAGCATGAGCACCATGAAGTCTTGGATCTAGACACTAGCACTAAGGTCCAAGCTTGGCCTCGATGGACTCAAGTACTTGGGCTTAGCCACTCGTACTAAGGTCTCAGGCCTTAGCCTCGATAGACATTGGCTTGGGCATCGAGGATCCAAGCCCAAGCAGCACGGACCCGAGCACACCCTTTGTGGACTCGAGCCTAAGTGTTGGGTGCTAGGAATCCAAGCACAAGTACCGAGATCTTGTGCTCAACCTTTGTGGATCTAGGCCTAGGCACCAAGCCATTAGGGGCTCAAGTCAGGCATGGGCAACGATGTCCCAAGTTTGGCCTAAATGGACTTAAGCATGGGCAATGGTGTCACGGGCCTTGGCTTATGGATGCCTAGGTCGTAGGCATAGGCACTAGGGTCCATGGCCTAACCACTATAAACTCAGGCTTGATTGTTGATGGCCTAATCTTAGACGCTGAGGACCCTAGAGCTGGCATTAGGGTTTTTGTACTCAAGTGTAGAGTTTTTATTCTAAGCATCAATTTCTAGTCATATCTTAGAAAAATGATTTCTAGTTTGTTAAATGAGAAAACCATTTTCTTGATTTAAGTAAATATTTTCCGCTAACTAGGAAAATAAGGAAAATATTTTCTTGAAAAAATTTTTGCGAAATAAATGAATCTTTATTCATACTTATTTCCCAAAAGCAAAAAACAATTTCCGTCTTTTTTTTAATAACGCCAAAAATTCTTTTTGTTGAATATTACCATTATGAGGATTTTCATAATGTCAAATGATCATAAGGAATGGCCAAGTCCTCTCTGGTCTTGTAGAACTGATATACGGTGTATCACATACAACCTGACCCAAAACAATATTTTCCTTTTTTCAGTTCTCTTTTTCGTAATTTCCAGAAATTAGCGAAGATTCAACTATTTTTAAAAATTTCAAAAAAGAAAAAGAAAAAACAGAGGGGAGTAGAGGCCAGCGAGATTTCAAATATGAAAACGGTGTCTCAAATGGACGTGGTGGTGATCCGCACGCGCTCTCTGGAAGCGGCTGCGCGTGGAACCCACGCGCCACTCGTGTACGGCACGCGCCTGTTGCAGAGATTTCCAGCTTCGGGCTGGTCTCGATGGCGACTTTGGAGCGTTCGTTCTCTCTCGATGCGGAGCCAAATCGGGTGATCTGGGTGTCTATAGAAAGAGCACGCGACATGCATCGAAGGCGTATCAAGCGTCTGATCACGAAACCAACCGAGCAGGTCGAGAAATTGCGATGAACGTGCTTGCTCGTAAGCCATGACAGAGTTTGGAAGGCCGGTTTTCTCGAACGGGTCGCAGGCTG
Source organism: Corymbia citriodora subsp. variegata (assembly GCA_014858505.1). Classification (NCBI taxonomy): domain Eukaryota; kingdom Viridiplantae; phylum Streptophyta; class Magnoliopsida; order Myrtales; family Myrtaceae; genus Corymbia; species Corymbia citriodora. The sequence continues at coordinate 31,579,760 of CM026414.1, read as the reverse complement.
TCGAAACCGGGAGTTTTGATTTGGTGAGCAGGAGCAGTTCTTTCTTTCTTTTATCCGGTCAAAGATTCTCTGAGATGAAACATTAAAGCTTTCAAAAGAGATTTCGGAACAAAGTAAATTCCAAAGGGTTTGAGAGGGGTGGGCTTTAACAACCCAATCCGCAACTCTATTGGTCTCTTTATAATATTGAAAACCGAGCATACCAAATACATCTTTTAGTGATAAGTACACACCTTATGGATGAGATCTAATCTCAGGACTTCAAAGTACTTATCCAAACTGAACTATTTGACTCAAGGTTAAGCATTTGTGTTTTTTTGGAAGCGAAGTGGTATAGGGTTTCCAACTAGAGCAAGGGTTTCGATTGGTGCGGCGGATGGAAACCGGAGCAAATCGCATGAAGCCATGGATGAGGCTCCTGGACGAGTCGCAACAGATGCATGAGATGGCGCCTTCAATCCATCTTGCTTCAAAGGATCCGTTGATGTTAATCCACAAAGCTCCTTTACTTTGGCGGAATCCAAATCTATGGCAAACTTCTGGTTTCTGAATATGACTTTGCCGTTCTTGAGTTTCATTTCCTCAAATTTGTGAGCATGGCAAGAACAGATCTCATTATACCTATATATCTAGATGTACCAAAGAACAATCTCTGCTATATATCAAGCAACGGTGAGTAAACTACATTGCTTCTGAAACTTAATAGCCACTTTTCAGTTCGTGTTGAGCCTTGACTTGAAATCTGAATATTCAAGGCCGTGACTTACCAGACTGGTGTGGGTTTTGTCCATGAACAGACCAAACAACTTCTTTAAATGAATTTGTTCTTCATATAGAATTTTATCTACCTTCATAGTGTTGAAATATAAGTTGAGGATATTTTAAAAAAAAATTTACTCTCTTTATCCATCTTCCAAGTTTTAATTCAATACGAGACATAATTTTGGAACGACAAATTGATTAGAAGTAGAATGCGATGTGGGTCACAGAACAAAGCTTGGCCACGTGTTTGTCGTCTAATGATAGCGCGCTAAGAATGAAGTGCCGGGTGGCGGGTATATAGACAAATATTCTTTAAGCTTCTTTCCGTGTTATTGCGAAGCAAATTAAAGGAGGGTTTTCTCCTTCGAACTTCTGCCAAAAAGAATTTTAAAGGAATTTCGCTGATTATTTACTTGCTCTAAACTCCACGTTTCAATAAATAAATATGTGTACATTTATTCTTCGTTTATAATTCCGCAACAATCCGCTCATCACATAAGCATATGTCCAGATTGTAATCGTGCAGGATAGCCATAAAAATAGGACAATTTCAATAGTTTGTGAAAAGATTATGTCGCGGTATTATTGAAAAGTTAAGTAATTAAACTTGGACGTTAATTTAGTTGTGCTTGTTCAACATAAATATCTCGTATAATTGTCTCGTCAATTGATTAATATAATTTTAAAATAATCATAAGACCTCCGGCATAAGGCCCATTTGGAATGACATTAAGCAAAACAAAAGGTAAATGAAATAAGATTTATAATTAATAGAAGAGCAAAATTATTAGATTTTAAAGTACCGTATACAAACCAACTCACAGATTTGATGTGATCATGGATTTTATCTACTTTTAAAATGCTTCAAATATATGATTTATGAATATGAGACATTTATGGTCATTGACCTGGCAAAAATGACTTAACCCACTTGCTGCCTAATTGAATATTCAAAATACTATAATAAAGTACCTAGAGAAAGTACAATTTTATGAGCAGAAACTTCATATGGTCACCAAAAAAGCCAAAATGAATAAAAGTAGAGAGTTAAGACATTTTTATAACATTTTTTCTACTTTTTCATAGTTTACCTGTAAATTTAAATCATCTTACATTATGAGAGGAAAACAAAATATGTAGGAGATAACATATATCAACCATCTCAATCAGAAAGAAGAAGTTTCTAGCCTAAATGAGGTAAAAAAAAAGGTCTGTAAAAGTAAAAATACGTAGATATAGAGCCATGTAGATGAGGTAGAAAAAGGACGTTTGGCTATCATGAGATTATAACGTGAATTTATGTAGAAAAATTAACAAGATAAGAAATAACTACATGAAACTGACATAACTGGACATAATTTTATTGAATTTGAGTAACAAATTTTCATCATCTATAAAAATAGACGAGATGGGGGTTTTAGGTGGACACGTGTTCCTCGCTGAAGCACCCCTTTCACTATTTTTCATTTTATATTCACTATTCACCTAATCTTTTCCTAAGTTTATTATCTAAAGTAATTTGTATGAGCGGTTTCACTTAATACCAAACAGATACATTACTTTCCATAGAGAAAATTATATTTAAACATTGAAATGCTGTAAAGATTACTAAGTGACCTTAGATATGAATAATTACTCATCTTTTTAAATTTGAAGTGTTTAAGAAATTAAGTGATGAATAATTACTTAATCTAATAGATTCAATGACGTTGTTTTTTACCTGGGAATGCATTTCCGATCAACTAAGGTATTGACCATGTCTTTTTTTTTTATCCACTATTCTTCCTTTTGTCTCTACCTATATTCCCTAAACAAACTTTTCTATTGACATTGTTATATTACGATTCGACCATATGCCAAATACTATTGCACTAGAAGATCCAAAATTTTAATTTGAGACATGAATTCTCAAGGAAGTTGTCGAATGATACTTATGCTTGGTTGTCTATATTTTTATCTAATATAAGACTGAATATAATAAGATATAAAATTTAGGGATTTTATTACATCTTATCAATTATTTGGTGATCGCAGTAATAAAATTGCATATATTAACATTATATTATGTAAATTATTTGGTATAAAGGGTATATTGGTGTAAATGAATCTAAAAGTTCACAAATGAAGATAGAAATTACCTCTCATGATTCTCTTGCCTACTTTATTTTTATTTTTTATGATTAATTTCTTTTTTTGTCTTTCATCATTCTCTAATAAAATTTTATTAAACAATAAACTATAGTAATATACCTAATATGTAAAAAATATAAATATAATATATTTATGCGTTGAATTTAATTATGGATAGAATTAAATTTGAATATATAAATAAAAATAAGATTAATTTAATAATATTTTTTTTATTATTTTGAATTTATTATATTAGAATTAAAATATTATTTTTATTGAAATATAATTTTAATTTTGTTAATTTACGAAATTTATTATTCAAGAAAAATAAATTTCCTATTATTAATATTATAAATCCTATTAATCTTTATCCACCTTCCTCATGAGATAATTTTATTTTGCTTATATTTCTTTTATATTCGATTCTATCTTATGTTAAGTAGACACCAAATGGATAAATTGTATCCTATCTTGAATTTTATTCTAATCATGAAACACAGCCTTGGTAGCATATTGAACACTCCATCATATCATTATATCATTTTCTTTAGAGTAATTAAACATAACATAACATATAAGATAAATTTTTCAATATACTTGAAAGCTTCTAAAGAATTAAATATTCAAATTTGTGATTTTAAATAGCTTCATTCAGTATTCTCAAGCTGTTACTCTATAACTAGAGGACCAAAAATAAAAAAAATTATGAAATTTCTCTACTTCAATCGATTGATGTAGCATCGACAAAAAAAAATCAATTGATGTAGCAGCTTTATAATTTTTTTTTACTTCCTTTTGTAGGTGCATCGAGAAAAAAAATTGATTGATGTAGAACTAACCAAAAAAATTTATGAAATTTTTCTATTTCAATCGATTGATGGATCACCGACCAAAAAATAATCGATTGATGAAGCAGCTTTATAATTTTATTTTATTTTTACTTCCTTTCCGTAGGTGCACCGAGCCCACTTCTTGTCGGCCCATACAAAGCCCAACATCATAAAAAGCCCAAAATATGATGCAAAAACCCTACATTCATTTATTTCCCTCTCTCTCTCTCTCTCCCTCCCACTCCCACCCAAACAACCTTCCCTCCCTCCCTCCTCGTCCGGCCATAACGCTGCCAGCACCTGCTCAGCCACCGGCTTCGTCGCCGTCGCGGTCCTGTCCTCGGCGGAAAACTAGGACGAGGTGACGTGGTTGTACCGGAAAAGCTCCCGGTGAAGTTGTCGGTGGCTGAGGTTTATGCTTCGTTGAGGTCGCAGAAAAGATTTCGAGTCATGGGTCGAGTTCAGGCGAACAAAGCTCACAAGACTCGGTTCTCCTCCAAGTCCTCTCGGAACATCCACCGGACGTCTCTCAAAGGTCAGTCGTCGCCGCCCCAATTTCGGCCGTGCTACTGGGTCACTTCGTCGATGGGTAGTTTCGTGTCTTCGCATCGAAAGCGGCTTAGAGCTTGATCGCCGCTGTTTCAGCCAGTGGAGCTTGAATTCGGTGGAGGGTCGTCAATCGTTTGTGTGGGCGAGAGTTGTTTTGCTGGTTGAGTGAATGCGCGTTGTCGGGGCAGTCAAGGCTTGAGGTTGTTGACGAGTGTTCGTTGTGTTTCAGACAAGGCCAGGATTGCAAAGTCCGAGGGCAATGTCGGCAAGGGTGCGCGGGCTGCTAGAATTCAGCACAATAAAATGGTGATTGATGCTTGGTCCTTTTGGAATCATGAAGTGGTGTGATAGACTCTTGCTTGTGGTCTTATGAGTGTTGGTGTTATTTTACAGGTAAGGGAGCAGAAACGGGTCGCTCTTTTAAAAGAAAAAAGGGCTATGAGTGGATCGTCGAGTCCTCCCCGTGTCATTGTGAGTTTACTTGACAAAAAATTGCTGTTTAATTGGGATATCTTATGCAATTGTATGCAATTGAGTCTTTATTAATGGTAACTGTGTGTGATGGTAGGTTCTTTTTGGCCTTTCTGCTTCTGCGGATTTGGATTCTCTTGCTAAAGATCTTCTTAGATTGTTATCGGGTGAAGATGCAGGAGGTGTGCCTTCAACAGTTTCTTCTCCTGAATACAAAATGCGTGTAACGGTGGGTAATTCTTTCACATCGCCCTTTCTGAAGTTTGACTGTTGAAGTCATTTATTCTTAATAAAGCTCACAAAGCTCCGAGCTTTGGACTTTCGTTGTTATTTATGGGGTGGATGATACTCCCTGGATGCACAGTACAAACTATGTATTAATATCCATCATGCAGGGTTTTTGGTATGCAGTACTTGCATTTTCATTGTGAATTCATGTCAGCTTACTGAATAACATGTCCTACATTCCTACAGTATTGGGATATATAGGCTTTTTGTTGACATGACCCCCACATGAGTGTCCTCACTTGGGACAAAGAGAAAAGAAATCTCTCTCTCTCTCTCTCTCTCTCTCTCAAAATATCTGATCTGTTTGCTTTAGACCTAACTGATTCCTGCCGCTTTAGGTACTGAAAGCACCACATGGGGATCTTAAGGCCTGTATGGAAATGGCTAAGGTAACTTCAGTATACTTCGTTTCTAACTGCTGTTCTGATTTTGAGGGTTGAGGTTTCTCTTATGCATTATCGCCTTGTAGGTGGCAGATGTGATTACTTTTGTGGCATCAGCAAGTTCATCATGTGAAGATACCGGCTCATACTACATTGACTCCTTTGGGAACCAATGTCTTTCAGTGTTTAGGTCTATTGGTTTACCCAGCACTGTTGTTTTTATTCGAGTAAGGTGTTTGCTTTGTGTATTGAATATTTTCAAAGCTTCAGAAGTCGGCAAATAACTTTATAAAATACCGTGTCTGAGAATTTAAACGAACTTGTGCAGGATCTACCTCTAGATATGAAGAAACGACATGAATTTAAGAAGATGTGTATATCTAGCCTTACGCCTGAATTTCCTGAAGATTGTAAATTTTACTCGGCAGATACCAAGGATGAATTGCATAAGGTAAAGTTTATGGACCTTAAGTATGTTAGATTGAGCATTTCTCTTGTATTCTTATTACAGCAGCAAACTGAATTACCACAGATTATTTCTGCAATATAACTGTGATTTGTTCTATTCTCAATTTTTCATGGGTTGCAGTTCATGTGGCTTTTCAAGGGGCAAAGGCTGGGTGCCCCTCATTGGCGGAATCAAAGGCCTTATCTAATGGCTCAGAAGGTGATTGCTTCACCAATTATTAAACTCTCAGAAAATTCTAGTTAGAAGCAGTGGCCTTTCTGTCTAGATGAACACTTAAAGTGGTTTCTGTTGGGTGACCACTTTCGAAAGATCTGCAATTGAGTGAGTTGGAGTTGTGAGGATTCACATAATTAAAATGTTTTGGGGGAACTGTGTGACATGCAATTACAGGCTTCTAGATGGTTGTATCTTCTTGAGGATGGCTAGAGTTTATATGTTAATTGGAGAAGTGTTACAATATTCCTCGTATATGAAAGTTATGTGGAAAAGTTAAAATTTTGCTGGAGCTCTTGTGAACTTGATATGAATGGATTTCAAAGAAGAAAGAAAAGCATAAGTTTTCTCAATTAAATTTATTAGCATTGGCTCTGGACTATTCTGAAGCCCTCTTGACAGAGAGTAATGATGTTATTTTATGTTTTATAGGTGGATATAGTAAATGATGATCAAAATCCTGGAAAAAGCACTCTTTTGCTCACTGGTTATCTCCGTGCTCGCTCTCTCTCAGTGAACCAGTTGGTAAATGCTTTAGCCATTGTCTCAATACAGTTCCTGGATATGTTGATGTTAGCTCATAGTCATATTAAACAGGTCCATGTTTCTGGTGTTGGAGACTTCCAATTGAGCAAAATTGAAGTTATAAAGGATCCACTTCCTTTAAATGCAAGAAAAGATCATGGTGCCATGGATTCTGACGAAGTGCATGAAGTTGAGGTATAGACTTCTACATGTCATGGCAAGAGGATAAAAGCCATTTTGTCCACATGACTAGTATTCTGATTTTTTGGGGGGATTAAGACTTGTATCCTCAAGGGTCATTGTTGATTCACCTTTTGGACAAGTTTCAATTTGGTAATCATACATATTACTTATTAAAACCTCATTGAAATCATTTGGCCACACTTGGAACTTGTTGAAATCTGATGCACTTAATGATATAGTTATAGTTTTAAGACTGTCGTGGTAAATTAAAAACTCCTAACATTAGGAACAGTTGGGTGCTGTTTCTTTGAACCCATGATGTTCTCAATTAACAGTATGCTCATTTAGTGCTTCTGCTCATATCTGTTACAACTACCTCCCTCTCTCCTCCTTCTTCCCCCCCCCGAAAAAAAGAAAAAAAAAACAACGCGCATTCACACAGGAAAAGAACCCCAAAAGAAATGTCTAGGAAGAGCATTGTGTCCATTTAGCTAGTATTATTCTGCTGTACTTGTTGGTTTGACTTGAGTATTGCGTATCAATATTAAGCAATTGCAAACTTTGGGAATTATTTTATGTTAGGTCATTAAATCTCTGGATCCAGACCCCATGAAGCAGGAGGCATTTCTTGTTGAGAATGTTCCAGATCCTCTTGCAGGAGAACAGGTGATTGGAGCAAATTCTCAATTTTCTGTTCTGTCCATTGTCTATCACAGTTACTTCGCTACCTTGTGTTTTGAAGCTAACTTATTTTTGGTCTGTCATTAATTAATTTGCTTTGGTCCTAGATCTTTTTGATCAGGTATTATTCCGGCATGCTAATCTTTTGGTTGATTTATTAGCTATAGAATATATCCCCCTCTGAGATATGAACTGTTGGCTGACTGCCTTTCATTTTTCCGAATAATACTTTGTCCATTACAGTTGTATTTTTCTCAGTCACATGCTACTGATTTTCACTAGCACATCTTTTATTAATTTGAAGTTGAGGATACTTTATAAGTATATGAGAGGAAACATGTGGGAAGGAATTGAAATGTGTTAGCAGGATAAGATCTGATGAATTTGCACCTTTCCCTTGTGGATATGTTGATTTGACCTTTGTTGAAGGACCTTCTCTAAGGTTTCTGTTGATAATTTACATAACAGTTCTGCAATGAACCTGGTTGACTTCCATTATTGATATTCAACTGTTCTTTATTGCTTTCATTGGGGATCATGTTTCTGCTGATGTTTGTGTTACTTTATTCACTTTGTTCTTCCGTAATTGCAGACCTGGCCAACAGAGGAAGAAATGGCTGAGGCAGAGAGAGCTCATGAACAAAAGAAACTAAAGAAAAGGTCACTTCCTCGAGGCACCTCTGAGTATCAGGTCATCTGATGCATCCACTCACTTTTTCTAGACGATATAAATAGATTTACTTTCTTTTTCAGATTTTTATGCCGATGTACTTTATCAAATGATGGTTGAATATCTATGTGATTTTCGTGGATTCTGAAGTAAAATTAATCCACAGGCTGCTTGGATTGTCGATGATTCGGATGTGGAGTATTCAGAAAGTGATGGTGATGATGACAATGGCATGGTTTTGGATGAGGAGGAAAATGGTGGTGCCGCTCAAGAAGGCCATAATGATTTATACTATGATAATGATCAAGCTTCATTAAACTTGAGGGATTCTGAGGAGGAAACTGAGGTTGATTCCATGATGATGGTAAGTTTTGCATATGGAGAGACATGACTTGTGAGATTCTATGACATAGAACTAGATTTTAGCGATGAGCAAACTCGGTGGCTTCCTGTGTCTGATAAGATATTGTGATCAAACAACTGCATTCTTAAAGCTTGTTTTTGAGTTAAATTCTAGCTTTGTGTGTAGTAACTCTTTGGGAATGTTCCCTAATGAATGCTTGCTTCAAATTTTGAATAGCTATTTAATATGGCTTTTTTACTGCCATATCTGACAATGATTTTGTTTGGGGATACTGTCTGGTTCTTTTAGTGATGCATGGCTTGTGATATGCCCTGTTTTGTCTTGCAGGATGGCGATAACTTGACAAAAGAACAGATAAAGGATGAGCTTCAAAAAATTAAAGAAGCACATGCTGAAGATGAGGGTACCTTGATCTGCTCTATTCTGCATCTTGTTTGACTTCAGTACATTTTAGTTGATGATCGATTTTAACATCAGAAAGATTTCACACTAAATTCAGTACTTACTGATTATCCATGACAAAAGGATCCTCAACATGAGTTAGTATATTATGATTGAATCTCCAAGATGTTGAGATATACTACTGTAATTTTTTATCCAGTAGGATGCCTTTCTCGCTGGAAATATAAATTTAATTAGAAGAGAAAATTTAATCAGAAGGAAAAAAGTAGATTTTCCTGCTCGTAAGGGGTTTTCTGTGTGAAGTGGCTATGTATGAAGTGGCCTTTTGTAGAGTTGATTTAATTAACCTTTACCAATGATTAGGCTTGTGACACGCGTTTGGTTTTGCATTTCAGAATTCCCAGATGAAGTAGACACTCCACTAGATGTTCCAGCTAGGAGGCGTTTTGCGAAGTACAGAGGATTGAAGTCCTTTAGGACCTCTTCATGGGACCCCAAGGTAATGATATAGGTGCTTTCTTGCAGGAATGGCTTTAGATAATTGAAATTGTGTTGCATTTTTCTTGAAATTGATATCAGGAATCACTACCACCGGAATATGCCAGAATATTTGCCTTCGATAATTTTAAGAGGACACAAAAGCACGTTCTTGCAAAAGCATTGGAAATGGAGCAATCTGACCGGGATGACTGTATACCAGCTGGCACCTACGTTAGACTTCATGTTAGGGAAGTTCCTACGGGTGTTGCTACTGGATTGTGTGACCTTGTTAAGAAATTGCCAATAGTAGCATGTGGTCTTTTGCAGCACGAGTCCAAGATGTCTGTTCTCCATTTCAGGTTCTTCCTTTAACAGATATAGCTTTCTGTTTCTACACTTTATGCTGTATGGATCTCATCTTTTTTCTTTTTCAATGACACTGGTTGTTTTTGGTTGATCCAGCATAAAGAAGCATGACTCATATAGTGCTCCTATTAAATCCAAGGAAGAGTTAATATTTCATGTTGGGTTTCGTCAATTTGTGGCAAGGTATTGTGACAGTAGTTGATTGAAGCATCTTGCTATTTTTTTTTTTATTGTTTATTGGAGCTAGCCTGCTAATTTCCATTGCTATGCAGACCAATCTTCTCAACAGATAATATGAACTCAGACAAGCACAAAATGGAGAGGTTTCTCCATGCTGGGCGTTTTTGTGTAGCATCAATCTATGCTCCAATATCTTTCCCCCCTCTCCCTCTGATAGCCTTGAAGCATGTTGAAGAAGGTTCTGCACCAGCTGTTGTAGCTGTAGGTTCCTTGAAAAGCGTTGATCCTGACAGAATAATTCTGAAGAAGATCATTCTGACCGGGTAGGGATTGAGTGGAAGAATTATATCACAATGCTCTGTGTGCGTATGCATATGCCTGGCCTGGTTACGAAGCTCTCTATGTAAAATGGGTGGTCAAGGGATTGATTTCATGTTCTACATAACCTCCGCATGAATTTGTAACATACAAGTGCATACAGTCACTAAGATGAGGAGTTATTAGGTGCTTGGTATCTTCATTGGCTTAGGCGATGGTAACAGGGCTTCAGGAGCAACTAAAACTGTCATTAGACACACACACTCGCACTCTTGTCCTTTTAACATTGTGCTACTGTGCATGTTGTGCATCAGGTTAAAATTGAGGTGAAAAGCAAATTACAGGGTCAGAAATGTGGGTTGGAGCTAAATCTATTCTTAGCAAAATATTCTCTTGTTTATCGTTAGATGAACAAAACTTTCCAGGATAAAAAAGGACCAGTCATCAATTTTAGGCAAATTTTTTTATCGAGAGATATTGGTGGTTTTTCAAAGATTATTTTCGTGCAAGTAATATTGAAAATGGGGATGAGTTCTCTCTGGTTGAGGAATACTGGTGGTGGTGGTGGTGGATGCTTTCACAATTTTGGAGTGCTCCCCTTTCTTGCTTTTCTGACATTTAAATATTGGCTATTTTTCAGTGCATGCCTTCAATTTTACTTTATTTATACTCACTGCATTCTCTATGACTAAAACTTGCCAGCAAGTTCATCAATGACAATAAAGATACTTATTATTGAGACATCTCATGTGTTGCAGTTACCCTCAACGTGTATCTAAGTTAAAAGCTTCAGTCAGATACATGTTTCACAACCCAGAAGATGTGAGATGGTTTAAGGTTAGGAATTTGCTGCTGGTCTAACATCTCATGTTTCTCATGGTATCTGATTTATCAATGATGGATTTAATCCTTGTGGTCTTTGAAACTCTTCAATTTATTGCTTGCAGCCTGTGGAAGTTTGGACAAAATGCGGCCGTCGTGGTCGTGTTAAGGAGCCTGTTGGTACACATGGTGTGTGTTTGATTTCTTTCTTGTCTAATTGAGAATATCTTTTTAATGAAGTCCACTTTTTTTTAATTTTGACTCTTGGTGCTAAGTGCTAAACCTGCTCTCCTGTTTTCAACTCAGGGGCAATGAAGTGTGTCTTAAATGGAGTTCTTCAGCAACACGACACCGTATGCATGAGTTTGTATAAACGTGCATATCCCAAGTGGCCTGAACATCGGTTCCCCATTGCAGATGCTTGACCAGATGAGACTTGCAGTCAGTCTGGTTGGGATTTATTCCAGAATCACAGATGCAGATGCCATGGTCTGTGAAGGGAATGAAGCTCTGGTTCAGAATATCTATTGTAGGTAAAATTTTGGCAGTTCGCATGTGCTGTAGTTTGAGATACTCAGTCTGGTGGTCAATTTTTCCCCCCTGTAAGATACCCCCCTTGGCAATTAAGAAGCATCAGTAATCTAGTTTTTTTTTTTTTGGTCAGAAGTAATCTAGTTTTCCCCCATTCTTTCGAGGGTTGGAGCCAAGTCGAATTCCTTTGGCCTGCTTTTGATTGGTTCACCGTCTTTATTAGGGTAAATTTTTGGTAAATATATGTATTTCGCTCTTTATTAGCATGACATGAATTTGCGAGACTTCATGCATCTGTCTGCATTCCCTCAAAAAAGTAAAAGTTTTGTTTGGCATTACTACGTTATAACAGGATGTAAATAGGTCCAAACAGCTGCCCATCCGTGATCCAAGTACTAGATCTAGGGACATAAATGAACATAGATTTTTCAAAGCAAGTCAGTGGCCTGAAATTGTAGGTAATTGACTCTTTTGTGACTTGTCTCATTTACTGCCTCGACGGATCATTTGGTATTAACTGAATGGCCTGAATTGGCGAAGTCGATTCCTCATGAACTGCTTCTGCAAGAAATTTGAATTGCCTAACATTTTGCATTTACATTTTGACCGATCTCTATCGCTCTGGCTTGCATCGTGTCTTAACATCCCTTACCAAAGGTGAAATCTGACTCACAACGCTTGGTATGCACCAAAGTATGTGCAAAATGGATTGACGGCCCCAAATCGAGCGATTCGTGCAAATGGACAATGCAGAAAAACAAGATCCTTATTCTAATTTGCAACGAAAGATACATAAAAAATGGCATGAACACCCTTATATACGTTGATCATTAGTAGCTAAATTACCATTTGAACACTCGTTAGAAAACACCAATTGGGAACAGATGAATTTCATGCCTTCTACCACATGGTTGGTGGTGTCTGCCTGTCAATATTTTCATACCCTCTTTGTGGTCAAGCAAATGACAGATCTGTCCATCTTTGTGGTCAAGCAAATGACAGATCTGTCCATTTTGTCTTAGCTAAAGAATAACCAGATTGAACCAGTTATTTGATTTGACGCATTTCCATCACAATCACTATCATTGGGAAAATTGTCCAAGAAGTTCAAAATCTATTACATTTTTGTCAATTCAATTTTAAATCTTTTCATTTTTTGTTAATTCAATCCTAAATCTTTTCACTTATTGCCAATTGAGTTCATTAGGCCAATTTGGCTAAAAAAATGCTAACATGGATGGACCGGTGTTGACGTGGCATTTTTTACATAATATTATGAATATTTGATGAATTTTTTTTTTTTGGGGTGTTCAGAATCTAGCTGGCAAGGATTGCTGGCTGGCCAAAGGCGAGGATTGGCCGACCCTTGTCGGCTCTAAGCAAGGGTGTTGCGACCCTCCCCTGGGCAAGGGCCACGATGCCCTTGCTGGCGAAAGAGAGGACATGTGAGCCCTCACCCAAAAACAGTGAGAGCCGTGATGCCCTTTGGTAGGTGAGGGCTTGGCAGCCCTCATTGGTCCCAAGTGACGGCTCTAAGTGAGGTCGCCGCCCTCATTTGGCCAGATTTGGCAAGGGCATTGCATCCCTCATCGTTTTTGGGTGAGGGCTCGCACATCCTCGCTTTTGTTGGCGAGGGTCAGTCGGCCCTCGCCTCTAGCTAGAGAGGGTTGGCTAGCAACCTTTGCCGGCCATATCCCAAACACCCCAGGAAAAAAAAAATTAAAAAAAAATGGAAAAACCATAAAAATTCAAAATATTATTTGAAAATGTCATGTTAGCATTGGTCCATTCACGTTGGATTTTCCAATCAAAATTAGCTAGATGGACAAACTTAATTGGCAAAAAGCGAAAATTTTTAAGACTGAATTGGTAAAGTTGAAAGGTTTAGAATTGACTTGGAAAAAATTGTAAAAGGTTTAAGGCTTTTGAACAATTTTCCCCTCTATCCTCACACCAACACATGATAGAGGCATGCTCGACTTCTTGACAGGGAAAAGTTAACCCGACCATTCCACGTTCATGGATACAGAGCTTGAGTAAGCTGAAAAAGAAAGCGAAGATGGCTTTTGCTTTTGCGGAATGGGCATTGTATGCTTCGCTTGTGCACACCCATCTAACGTGGGACTTGGTGCGACTAAGCCTTTTTTCATAGGATCGTGATAGGGGTGTGCAAAACGAACCGTCAAAATCGCGAACAGCTTGGATTGGACCAAACTAGCCTGTTTGGTTTGAGTCCCGATAGTGTCCGTCTGGTTCCCAATTTCCACAAGCGGAACCGGTGTTCGGGTAATCCGGTTCTTGGTTCCAAGGGGGAATCAGACCAAACTAGCTACATATACCTATATTTTTAATTATTTCTTCAAAAATTTTAGTAAAATGTGAATTAAACACTATTTTGGCTTAGTTTCAAGTAGTGGGAAAAAAAGTATGGGAAAATAAGGAGTGAAAAAAAATGATCGGTTCCATTGGATTAGATAGGATTGGTGGTTCGGTCCAATTCTCGATTCTAGGACCAATTGATCTAGTCCCCGGTTCTTGATTCCACATTGGAATTGGACCAAATCGGAAATTAATCACTCCTAGATCGTGGTGCTAACTCTTAGAAGATGAAAGAGGGTGGAGAAAATTGGCATTTCCGATGGCCAAAAAAGGAGCATTTGGCATTTTTGCTTCATATTTTCCGTACAATATATACGGTCCTTCCTTTCTTAGCAAAAATTAAATAGTATACTTAAGCTTTCCTATGTTAAGTTGAAGCGATATCACTAGATAAGGGCGAGCATCACTCAATTCTCGAACAGTTCATTTCCAACAAACAATTTCAACGTACATAGTTCATTTTTCAGACACTAATGACCTAAATCTGCGTCGAAACTGAACTAACCTTAAAAGTAGGGGTGAGCATGGTCTAAATTTGGCCAATCCAATACATAATCTAGGAACTAACCCACACAGTATTGATCCTCATATTTTGAAATGGAGACTGACCCTATTGAGCTTGCAACCCAAGATTGAATCGACCCTATTGGGTTTAGTTTGGTTCTAGGGTTAACCCAGAACTAACCAATTATTTTTTTATTGTTTCATTTTTTGTATTTGAAAGGCTAAACATACTTTTTCAAATTACATATCCATTAAAAATAGCAAATTATGAACATTGGTACATATCAATCTTCATTTGCGATTGTTGAGATGAACATTGGTACATATCAATCTTCATTTGCGATTGTTGAGATGTGTTCATGAGGCGAGCCAAGAGAGGTGATGAACTATGCTCGTGAGGCCAGAAAAGAGAGGGAAGCAGTGAGGAAGGTGAGCAAACAGATTGAGGTGAGTGAAGAGTTTTTTTCTTTTTTATACGTGGGTTGGGTTTCTACTTTTTAATTTACATGGCAGAACCATAAAAAAAAAAAAACCAAAGTGGAGATGTTTGGGTTTAGAGTAGACAAAAAACTATATTATATAATATATGTGATATATATAAGGTTGGTCTGGGTTGAATTAATCACAAAGTCATTAGCTTAAAGACCAACTTACATAATACAGGATTTAGGGGTCCCATGACCAAGACTGGCCCAATCCCCTTGTGATTGGTCCAGGTCAATTTTGAATGGATACTCACCCCTACTTAAGAGGTTCCTGTCTAATGAGGGCTCAATTAATTTATCCGGGACGTCAACCTCATTTCCATTAGGTCACATACGATCTGACGTTGATGTACTGCATCTGGCCGTCTATGTCTGGTCGGGAGAAAAACATTTTCGATTCAGACATGTATGGGATCTTCGACCTCTCTTGATTGGAGGTATATCTTATAGAAGACTTTATTTTCTGTCATAGTTGCGTGAAGGTAACTTAAATTCATTTCATAATGTCATTACTCTACTTCTAATTATCCTAAACTCCAAGAGAGAAAATCGCCTTCCATGGTCACATCATTGGATCCGTCACCTCTTTAATTACTCTATCCTTAATCATTGACGTTTTAGGAGATTGCTTTTTCTTTTTAAAGACTAAAATTCCAGTTTTTTCAAGAAAAATGAATGATTCAAAAATATTTATTATTATATATTTTTCCTCTATATTTTATTTATTTTTCACGAAATAACTGGAGGTAAAAATTTTCCTCTATTTTTTAATTTTTTTAATTTTATTTTTTGAGAAATACAATGGAGGTAAAAAGTTTTAAAAATAAATTTGTGTATATTTTCCTTACCTTTTTTGTCCTTCATTGTGTTGGACGGGACAAACATTCTTTGGTCAAAACTTTTGGAAACAAAGGAAGGGTTGGCAAAGAGAACAAACAGATAGATACGAAGGCAAAACTTTTTCCTTTAATTTTTTTTATTTCGTTTTTCGCCTTTTCCTTCTAATATGAATATTAAATATATAATCCTAACTATCATAGATGTTAAAGACAAGGAGCCGACAAAGGAGACCTTATCAACTTCTGTTTTACGCGTTACCAGTTGATGCGGGAGCATACGAGCTTGGAAATTCATCAGAACTTAGAAGTTCCATTGATAACAAGTAACTCACAAGTTCTATTCAAGCCTCATCAATCAATGAGGTCACTGAGGAGAAGGCAAGAATTGGGTAAACTTTACAAACAAAGCACTCGAGTGATTTTGATAATCTTTGTGGTTTTTGAGTTCCGATTACTAGATTAATACTAAGGATTTGGTGATTTATATCTTAATAAATTTATTATATTCAATTCAAGTACCTAATACACACACACACACACACACACACACACACTACATCACTTTCCTTAATACATTTAGCGAAGTGGATATGTAAGATAAGTTTTTGAAAGAATTGAACGTATCTGGTAGAGAGATAGAGTAAGATGTGGAACTCATTTCCACTTCGTCATATTCTGGTTGAGTTACTCACTAGACTTGACTGTGAAAGCTTGACATATTCAAATTAAGGTTAATGTTAAGATTAGGACTAAGAAGTGACATTTTACGTAAAAAATTGATTGGGAGGTTACGTGGTTATTTTATAAGAAGAATTTGAGTCTGTCGTCATGAAGACTATTCCTCCTGCAATCGGTCGATTGAGGTTTGAAATAACTACAAAATAGAGAGAAAAAGCTGTAGAATATGAAGAACGTCAGACAAACAACTTCAAGAAAATTACCAAATCAGTCTTAAACTTATTCTACATATGCTAATTCAATTCTAAAATTTTGAATTTTTCCAATTTAATCTTAAATTTTTGTCTGCAATTCCAATGTAACTCTTATGGATTATTTTTGCCAAAAATGGTTGATGTAATGGTCATCAACAACCATCCTACTTAGCACACTGCCATATCTGTGTTTTTTGATGAAAAACAATTGGATAGGCGACATTGAAATTTTGCGCAAAGATTTAGGACTAAATTGGCAAAATTGAAAAGTTAAAATTGAATTACCATTTGTACAATAGGTTTGAGATAGAGTAGACAATTTCCCTCAACAACTTCAAAGATTAGGTAGCGGGATAAGTGTGGTTTTAGTCTTCTAAGTTTCCGCGTTTGCCTGATTTGGTACTTTAATTTCATTTGGTTCAATTAAGACCTTTAAATTTTTTGATTTGTACAATTTGATCTTCTAAGTTCTGTTTTGTGCAATCAAGTTCTCTAATTTTTTCAATTTGTGCAATTAAATCCTTTGGTTAATTGCCCTCAGTAAACCATCAAATTGATTAATGAGTTGGTATTGCTGATGTGATTAAAATGGGAAGTGATGCTAACATGGCGCTAATTGAGCGCCTGAGATTAGCAAAAGACAAATTGGGGGAGAAAAAGAAATCCTAATTTGATAGTATTAGTTATAGTGGGTCGACAAAGCACTTGATTGCCTAAAGAAACTGAAAAGACTTGATTACACAAAATAATACTTCGAGTAACAAAATGCATAAATTGAGAAAGATAACAAGAAGGACTTGATGGCACAGAGAAAAAGTTCAAGGGACCAAGTCCCACAAACATTAAAACTTAGAAGACTAAAGTTATACTTAATTCTTTAGGTTCTAACAAATCATCCCGTTATTTGTGAAAAAAACGTACCATCAAACTTTCTTGGTAATGACAAGGTACCACGACTAGGCAGGGGAATGATCATAGGCAAGAGGTGCCTGAATAATGTGCGACTTCTGAGAGCCTTCCTGAATGATAAAGGGAGTTGAAAATAACTGAGCAATACATTAACCAAAGATAGAGTTCTTCCAAGCTTATGTACGTGAAAATAAAATAGATGTCTTTAGGTGAACACAGTTTAGTTAGTATCGCAACTTCAATATTAAGTGTGCTTAGATGAGAGTGCGTTATAAGGACCGATAACCTTATGGAAAAAGCATTTATCTATACATCTCCACAAGCCAAAATTAAGTTTAGTATGGGATATGTCAAAGTGAACGATATATACCTTGATTGAGTTAGGCTAAGAGTGATGCTTCATTTGGAATATATGAAAAGCATCAATGATGTTCATAAAGCTCAGGATCTGCCCAAAATGAATTATTGGCATGCACAAATTAAACAATAGTCATCTCTTTGATAGGGAGATATAGAATGGCCCTCTACCCCTTGACTTGATTTTCTTTAGATTTAAGATTATATGCGCTACTTTGGCCTTAGCACCAACAGATTGTTGTCTGGACTCAGCCTAGGAATCTTCGGTCGTTAATCACAACATTTTATCGCATGAGGATTCATTTTTACCCGTTGTCTATTTCCTCAACTGACAAATGAATACTTCCATACACAGGCCTCGAAGAAGTCATGTTCTGTCATCTTTCTCCGATGTGAACCCTCCCACTATAAGTATCTTCACTTGAGCTCGCGGAAGATATCCACAAGATTTGTTCTATTTCCTTTTCTTGATTACTATGGTCACTGATAAAGGAAAACTGAACCTATCTATGGTATTTTCTCTTTTCTCTTATCGATTTATTTGTCTGAGTTTTGTGTAGGCTTCATCTTTGTCATTGTTAATCTGCTGTTTTTTCCAATTAAATGTTGTCATCCAGGAGAGCAAGGCTGAATTTGTCGAGGGGAAGGTGGATTGGAAGGGAAGAAAAGCTTTGAAGCACAAGCATGGTGGGATGAGAGTTTCTTTGCTCATTCTAGGTAGGTACTAATTTTACTTCAATTGTCGCTGCCATGATCGGGGTCTTGTACACGAGTAAAAGGGTTTTAGGACCTCTCAGAGTCTCACGTGTCCATTTCTGTACCGTTGATAGTCGAGAGGTTCCTGCACCATGTTTGTGTCACTATTCCCTCTTCGTCTGGTTTGAACATCTCCAAAGGGTACGCGAATAATGACATGATCCATAGGGAGGACTGAATAGCTCCTTGTATTTGAGCATCCCACACTCATTTTTGAGTGTCAGTGCTGTGCAATCAGAGTACCTTATTGATGAAGGAATTTGAACTGACTTGTATCATATTGATCTAAAGCAAGACTGACCCTTTTTCATTGTCTCTTTTTGGCTTAAAATGCAAATTCCGCAGGGGCTTTTAGCTTTGAGAGCTTGGCGACTTTGGCACTCGCTGTCAACTTGGTGACATACTTCAACGGAGTGATGCACTTTGAGCTAGCTGATGCAGCTAACCAGCTCACAAACTTCATGGGGACTAGTTACATCCTCTCCATACTGGCAGCCACTCTCGCTGACGCTTTCATTGGCAGATTCAAGACCGTCCTCATTTCAGCCTCGATCGAATTCCTGGTACACATTGCATGAATAATTCGTTTAACACTACACAGTAACTAAATTGGCAATTGGTTTCACTGGTGATCTCTGAACTTTGTTCAGACTCGAATGAATTACCTAGCATTAGGAAAGGAGTCTTCATAGACTATTAGTTTTTTTTTTTTTTGGTAATGGTAAGTTATATTGACTTTTCAAACCAGCAAATTGTACATAAGAGGGGAAATCGGTACCAACCTTTACTCAACAGGACGACATGTCACTGGAGTGAAAGGGTACCAATTCCCACAAAGAAAGGAAAATACAATTAACAAGCTTAAAAGAAACTAGGTGGCCACATCTGGAATAGAAGGTGGACCTACACGAGGGACATCTCCAAAAATTCGAGGGTGGATCCCCCAGCATCGCTGCAACCTTCTGTTTCTTGGGGAGTCTTCAACCGAATTGAAGGCCATTGCTTTGTCTTTGATCGCCTTAGCTAAGTGTTGCTTCATAGCCGAAATGAAGAAATTTTTACCCCTGAAGAGACAATCATTTCTTGTCTTCCAAATCACATAACAAAGTGTCCCAAAGGAAAATCTCAAGATATCATGAAAGAAACCAACCCTCGAGAACGTGTTGATGGCCCATCGACAGTTATCCAACCAAGTGCTATTCCTCCAAGAGAGGTTGCACTTAGCCGCCCAAAAGGATGCCAAGGCATTGGAGACGTGGCACTCAAAAAATAGGCGGTCTATAGAATCAGGTCTAGTACTACAAAATACACAAAGGGAAGAAGAAATTCTGCCATATGCTAAGAGGAGAACTTGTGTAGGGAGACGATTGCGCAGAATGAGCCACAAGAGAAATTGGTGTCTAGGGGCTATGGCTTTGTTCCATACAAAATTTGACCAAAGAATCGGGCCTGCTTTCCGTCTAATAGCTGACCAAGCCGAGGCAATAGAAAAATTCCCAGTTGGATGCGCCAGCCAAGAAAAGGAGTCCTGAGCAAGGGACAATGGAGGTATGGCTAGTTGCCACGACCGAAGATCCTCTAAGAGCAAATGTCCAGCAGGTGTATAGAGATCCGCTACAATGGCGTTCCTTGGGATGCCCGTTTGGTAGATGTCAGCATCCGTAAAGATCAGATTCAAAGGACCAATGTTGAGCCATGGATCGAACCAGAGCGAGGTAGTCCGCCCATCACCAATCCTCCATTTTACAAGACTTTTGATTATTCCCCTGAGGGCTAGTAGTTTCCTTCATAGACTATTAGTTGATCCCTGGTCGTAAGATCAAATCTTTACTTGGGAATGCTCAAGCAGGGACTGGCACTCCTAACAGTGCAAGCTCACTATCCAAATCTCCGACCATCGCTGTGCAATGTTTTCAATCCCACTTCCCACTGCGAGAAAATCAGCGGTGGAAACGCTGCTATTCTATTCCTCGGCCTAAACTTGTTGGCCACCGGCAGCGCGGAGATGAAAGCCTCCCTGCCAGCCCATGGAGCTGACCAGTTCGACGAGAGAGATCCACAGGAGGCAAGGCAGATGTCGAGCTTTTTCAACTGCCTCTTGCTAGCTGTGTGCACCGGGGGGGTGGCCAGCCTGACGCTGTTTGTCTGGGTCCAAGATAACAAAGGATGGGACGGGGGGTTCGGCCTGTCTACCTTTGCCATGATCTTGGCAATAATCATCTTTGCCGCAGGATTGCCACTGTACCGTATTCAGATAGTTCAGAAGTCGAGTGCCATCATCGAAATCATTCAGGTATGAGCTCATCATCTTCTTTCGTATGTGTATTTCACTCCTCCAGTTTTTGTTTTATCTTGATCTCGGTCATTTGTTCAGGTATATGTAGCTGCAATCAGCAAACGAGATCTTCAACTTCCTGAGCACCCAACAGAGCTTTATGAACTTGATAAAGACAGAGAAGTAGCCTTGGAAGCAGAATTTTTACCTCACACTGACAATTTCAGGTTGATTCCACCTTTAGCGAGGAACAGCGACGTTATATTAGACTTAATAATTGCAAAAATAATAAGCATACTGGTTTGATGTTCTAGTTCAGAAAAAAATGCTGAAATCATAGGAAAATCAGAAGTTAAGACATCCAAGTTTGGGCAAAAAATCATAACTGAACTGCTTCAATGTTCTTCCTCTTATTGCTTGTTAGGTTTCTTGACAAAGCAGCCATTCAGACAACAACTCTGGAGCAATATGGAGGTGCGAAAGTGCTGAATGGATGGGTTTTGTGCCGGGTCACACAAGTGGAGAATGCCAAGATCTTATTAGGCATGGTCCCTATCTTCTGTTGCACCATCATCATGACCCTGTGCCTTGCTCAGCTCCAAACCTTCTCCATCCAACAAGGCCTAACCATGGACACAAGCATCACTAGCTCCTTCCACATCCCACCTGCATCCCTGCCCATCATCCCAATCGCGTTCTTGATCATCATCGTCCCAGTCTATGACCAGGTCTTTGTGCCCTTTGCATGCAAGCTCACGGGCCACCCAGCCGGCATCACACACCTGCAGCGCATTGGGGTCGGCCTGGTCCTGTCATCTATCTCGATGGCTGTGGCTGCAGCCGTTGAAGTCAAGCGAAAAGCTGTGGCAAGGAACCGCCACATGCTTGACGCAATATCTGTGCTCCAACCTCTCCCGATCAGCACGTTCTGGCTGTCCTTCCAGTTCTTCATTTTCGGGATCGCAGACATGTTTACATATGTGGGGCTCCTCGAGTTCTTCTACTCTGAAGCACCGAAGGGGCTCAAATCAGTCTCAACTTGCTTCCTCTGGAGCTCCATGGCACTCGGGTACTTCTTCAGTACAACAATGGTGAAAATTGTGAATGGTGCGATGAAGGGCATAACGAGGAGTGGAGGCTGGTTGGCAGGAAACAACATTAACCGGAACCATTTGAATCTGTTCTACTTGTTGCTCTCCATGCTTAGCTTGATCAACTTCTGCGTCTATTTGTTTGTAGCAAGGAGGTACAAGTATAGGACTAAGTCACCAATGAAAGCAACACCGTGTGAGGAAGCGAGGGATTGTAAGGTGGAAGAATCAAATTGAATTACATCAGTAGTTGAATATTGCTACAGTCTGCGGTCCCTTGCGCTGCTTTGTGTGTGGGGAAAGGGTGGGTTCTTGAGCTATCATTTAGTGTTCATGAGTGAAAGCTGTTGGTAAATTGGGGTACAATCATGAAGACTGGTGCTTGTAATCTTCCCATAACCATCTATTTTCTTGTTAGTCTCTCTCCTCAATGATAATGGCTAGTGCTTGAGGTATCAACTAATGGACTAAGAAAGGTTTAAGATATTTATCCGCTTTAATTGGAAGATAAAGCGTTATTTTACTGGCGAGCATTATTTGACAGTTTGGCGTAGTAAAGTTTACAATCACACATCTTGCGTTGAATAAGTCTTATTATTATNTGCGGTCCCTTGCGCTGCTTTGTGTGTGGGGAAAGGGTGGGTTCTTGAGCTATCATTTAGTGTTCATGAGTGAAAGCTGTTGGTAAATTGGAGTACAATCATGAAGACTTGTGCTTGTAATCTTCCCATAACCATCTATTTTCTTGTTAGTCTCTCTCCTCAATGATAATGGCTAGTGCTTGAGGTATCAACTAATGGACTAAGAAAGGTTTAAGATATTTATCCGCTTTAATTGGAAGATAAAGCATTATTTTACTGGCGAGCATTATTTGACTGTTTGGCGTAGTAAAGTTTACAATCACACATCTTGCGTTGAATAAGTCTTATTATTATAGCAATAAATATAGATATATAAGATATTTCTGTTCTACAAATATAATAAATGCCACTCTGAAGAATTACAAATCAATCTATATTTTACTGCTTTTGTTCATCATCTTAGACAATTTGTTTGGTGTCAGTGTTATGAATGAATCATTGGATCGTTGAGAGGATACATCCTCATTGTCATTTTGATGGACGGATGAATTTTGTGACGTGTTATGCAGTGTTCCTCAATGGTGTTGATGTCGAAGATGTTTGTCAATTTAGTTTATAGATGTTGGAGACTCGTGAGGCTTGTTCCTCCATGATGCTAAAGTTGGTTGTGGACTTCTTGTTCTTCTGATTTATGTGTTTTTTAAAAATTATTTTGCATGATGGATGATTAGATTATTGGGGTGCAATGACGACGACGACTACTGCTTGTAATCTTCCCAAAACCATCTATTTTTATTTTAATCTCTCTTCTTAATGATAACTGCTCAAGATATTAACTGACTACAATCATGGGAAAGGCTTAAGAAATTTAATCCTATAATTGGAAGACGAAGCATTATTTTACTCACGAGTATTATATAACAATTTGATGTAGTAAGGTTTACAATGACACATCTTGCATCAAATAAGTTTTATAATTGTCGTTATAATTTATAAATATAGATATCTAGGATCAATCTGTGCTAAATATATAAGACGCGCTGCTCTAAAAATCACAAATCACTCTATATTTTGTTGTAGAGGATTGATTGGATTGATCCTCATATTTATTTTCATTGATGGATGATTTTGTGACTTGCTATGAGGATTGTTACTCGATGTTGTTGGTGTGGATGATATTTTTTAATTTTGTTTATGGATGTTGGTTTGTCAACGATATGATGGTTGGTTGGGGACTTCTTGTTCTTCTGACTTATGAAATGTGTTTTTTGGAGAATTTTTTGCACGACGGATGATCATATTATTACATTGCGGGGTTTTTACTTTATCACAACGGGTTTTTGATTTTCCATTATACCATTATAGGTTTTAATCTGTTTCAACGTTTTGAAAAAAAAATTATATTAGGTTTTCATGATAGGCTTTTCATACCCGTTTGGAGAAAAGTGACAAAAAACCTTAAATTGTACTCATTGTGACATAGTTACCTTGAACTTCTTTTTGCGATATCAAAAATCTCAAACTATACCAATTCTGATACATTTATCCAAAACTTTTTATTGTGACATAAAAAACCCTAAAGTTATATACCTATGTGAGCATTTACCCTCCATCAATATTCCGTTACATGATATTTTAGCAAAAATGACGTCGTTTTTATTTCATTTAAGCCACATGGGTATCAAGTTAACACTATTTGCTTTCTAGTGTTTATGTAAGTAAATTTTTAATGGTTCTAATTGACAAAACTTTAACAAAGGATAAATATGACACATAGGTATAAATTTGAGATTTTTAATATCATAGAAAAATTGGGATAAATGTGTCATGGCTAGGCAAAAGAAATAGTTAGTAGCCTAGGGATTTTCGATTTTCGATTTTCGATTTTCGATTTTTTTAAATTAAAGATTAAAAATATGTTATATATACTATTGGTCCAATCTAAGTGGGCGGATGGGCAGTTCTGCACTTGAAATCGGGAATCAAATTGGTACCCATGGGTTCTGATAAATTAGAATTGGTAATTCGACCAATTTCCTTAGGAGCCACTGGTTCTTGGGTGATCCGATCCGCAATTTGGGCTGTTTTTGATTCTTTTGGACAACCTTAATTGGGCCCCTCTATAGAGACCAAACTAGAGTAACCTGTGTTACCCAACAAAATTCAAACACTAAAAAAGTGTTACATGTAAGACCGAGGGGACGAATAATTTTTGTGCATACGGTTCAATGTTCATGGAATGCAAAGTGTGAATTGGATCCCCACTAAAATCATGGGGCCCCATCACCGGGTGACCGTATAATGTTGTCTCGAACGGGGAGACTTTGGTGTCGGTGACACGAGGCTTCACTTAGCCAATTGAAGACTTCCAAGTTGATATGTTGAATTGCTCTCCACAAGTTCATTTCTTCTACTTTCCAAGCAAAAGAAGAGATCCTATCTCTCTCTCTCGCTCTACAAAGCATGAAGATATCACATACGATTCACTCAAATCCAGTAAGCAGACCCATTAGTTTGCATGTTCACCAGTTGATGATTGCAGCTATATGGATTGTTATTGCGCTGGCTCTCTCCCACAACTTCCCTACCCTTGCTACAAAAATAGAAACAATTGCTCTTCTGAAAATTAAACAAAATAATTAAAATGGGATTTATTAATGGATTAGTGGATGGTTAAAAAGACTAGCATAAGTTCAATTACTAAACACCAACAGTGTCCTCGAAGCAATAATAATCAATTTCAGAAACATAATGGTACTCCTTAAATAATTAGGAGTTAACTTTTGAGTCGGGTTGGAGAATTTTATGTGGTCCACTAGAAAAATTCAAATCTTGTTTATCTGAAATTGTGCTCTCATTGAACTTTGGACTTTTTTTTTAATGTATTTGTTTAGATAATCGCACTTATCTATAAAACTTATTTCCCATTTTGGTTCACAGGCCTCCCTTCCTATCTCGATATATCAGAGACAACAAAGAAATATGGAAGTTCCTTGTTGATAAGGAATAATGATAGGATGCACTAGAACACTTCATCATGAAAATTGTATAGTGGGTGGAGATTACTATAGTGTCTATAGAGTGCGATTGCCCAAAGAAAATTGTGACATGGAAGAAACTTCACTATCTCGAAGCAGAGGACTCATATTTTGGAAAGAGCTTCCGAAATTAAGTGAAATGATTGATAGAAGTACGATATAGAAGCATAATTAAGTTCCATAATTTCTGCTTAACATGTGCTGTGTGTTCTTAATTTATGAGTACATGATGGAAGGGGGAGTCTAATTTGTGTTTTGAGAATTAATTCCAATAGGATCACTATCGTTTGGGATGCGCAACCCGCTTTGGTATTTACGAACTTGTGTGATTGGAATTAATAAAGATATTTCTCTTGATAAGTTGAAGGCTTGTTAGTCAAAAGAAGAAAAGGCTGAAAAGATGGTCCATTACCTTTCCCTTACAAAATGGGTTAGAAATTTTTAGGGCCAAACATCACCAATAGAAGTGTCGTAAAGACCACGGCTTGCTACAAACCATTGACCACGTATTGATCCAAAAGTCAACACACATAAACCCCAAAAGATCTTGACTTGATGGATGTTCACCTAATTGATCCTTACATGGTTTACATCCTTTTCTTTTGATCGGCATGCTTGGTTAAATTCCAATTGAATCATAAAACTACGAAACACAAAGATTTGCATTAGCAAAATATTTTATTTGCTAAAAAATTAATGACATGACTTTAAAAAAAGTGAATATCTAAAATTACATCGATGATTTTCCTTAATTGAAAATTCATTGTGGCATTAATTTAATATTAAATCATCTAATGTAATTTGCCAAAATTCAATGCCACATAGGAATTTCTAGTTAAAAAATCACCCATGTAACTTAAGTGATCTAATTTTAAAAATTATGACACTTAAATGATTGTTTTAAAACTTATAACGTTATTAGTGTCTTTATATTATTCAAATTTCATCAAGCAAGCAATGGTGTGAAGCATTGAAGGTCGACCAATGTCACAATACTCAACTCGACATTTTATGCGTATCAATAGCTATTGCTGATTTATGTTGAATAAAATCAAACCTGATGAAGATTCATTTATCATCAGTATTTTGGCACTTACCAACTCTTCTTGGAATTTACGAGCATGGAAGAAGATCCTTTACTTTTCTTTTTCTTTTTTCAGTTTCAAGTGATAGAATAGTCCTTTGTGAAGCAATGTCACTGCAAGGGCGTAAAATGTACAAGTAATATCTTACACATAGCTTTTGGTTTTGCAAGAGTGCTAAACTTGCGTTGCTTCACAAACTAATTCAATTTTTAGTAATTAGTTCCCCTTTTTCAGCCATACGAGTTGATGGCAGCTCCATCATCTCAAAAGAGCAAGCAAGGAAGGAAAGAACGAGAGAGTTACGATTGAATATAAGTGTCAAGTCAATAAAAAGATAACACATGATTTGGTCAAAACACAAACTGCGTTTCCTTTGACGCGTTGGTACATTATCTTGCTTTACTTTATAAGCACCGTAGTCTAATGAATCTGGCAATAACAACATGATGAGCATAATTTGCAACACGTCCTTAGCTATACTGATTACCATATCTTTCTCTTGCTACAATTCAATTGTTGCAACACCTGCACCTCCTAATGAGTCAGAGGCAAGTGCGCTTCTCCGCAGCGGGTGGTGGCCTTCCTCCATCACGGGCAACACTACCTTATTTCATTTCACGTGGGACGGGGTATCATGTGACGCCTCTGGGAGCGTCTTTGGGATTAACTTGGGGCGGCACCAAATTGGAGGTAATTTCAGCAACATTGAAAGTAAATGAGGCGCAGAAGATAGAAGACAGAAGACTGTAGAAATAAGAAAGATGTTTTTGTATATGTTGTCATTCAATGTACAATTGATGCAATTTATAATACAAGAAGTGTACAAGAAAGGAAATGAATCATGTAGTAAATCAGATCTAATATTGAAAAGAATCTTGATTTATTTAGAGTATCAATTCTAATCGCAATTGGATATCGCATATCTTCCAACACTCCCCCTCAAGCTGGTGGCTTGTAGATATCCAAGACGCCTAGCTTGCTTAACAGATATGCGTGTTGACTCTGGCAAAGAGGTTTGGTGAAGACATTTGTGAGCTGCTCTGTAGTTCCAATTCCTCTTGTCTTGATTATTCCGTCTTGGATTTTTTCTCGAGTGAAATGACAATCCACTTCTATGTCTTCGTTCTTTCATGCACTATAGGATTGGATGCAAGCTTGAGCGCTGCATCATTATCACAGAACAACTTGGTTGGTCCCTTAATCTTCACCCCAAGATCCTGAAGTAATCCTCGCAACCATACTATCTCACATGTAGTCTTTGCCATGGCTCGGTATTCCACGTCTGCTGAAGATAGTGACACAGTTGGTTGTTTCTTTGTCTTCCAAGAGAGTAGGGATTCCCCAAACTTAATACAGAAACCTATGATGGATCTTCTACTCATAGGACATGTTGCATAATCCGCGTCGCAATATGCCGTCATCTCCATATTACACTTTCTTGAGAGAAGCAATCCAAGTCCCGGACATTTCTTCAAATACTTCACGACTTTCAAAGCAGCATTCATATGTGATTGCTTGGGCTTGTGCATAAACTGGCTGAGTGTTTGTACTGCATAACATATATCTGGTCTGGTCATAGTCAAATATATGAGTTTTCCAACAAGCCTTTGATATTCTGATGGATCTTCAAGTGTAAGGTCTTCACCTTGAGATACCTTCTCATCATAATCTGCCATAGTTAGCTTGGTGTTTTGCTCGATTGGAATAACAGCCGGTTTGCAACCCGATAAGCCCGTTTCTAATATAATCTCCAATACGAATTTCCGCTGACTGAGAGAGATTCCTTGTTCGGATCGGGCAATCTCGATTCCCAGGAAATATTTGGGAGATCCCAAATCCTTCATATGGAAGGTAGAATGCAAATATTCCTTGAGACCCCTATGGCCTTTTCATCATTGCCCATAATCAGTATATCATCAACATATATCATTAAGTAGATAGATGACATACCTTTAGTCCATATGAAAAAAGCATAATCATACTTGGACTGTCTGAATCCTGCAGCTGTGAGGGAGTTAGCAAATTTGGCATACCACTGTCTGGAAGCCTGCTTGAGCCCATACAGGGATTTGCGGAGACGACATACTCTATTCTCCCCCTGTCTCCGTAATCCCTGAGGAATATCCATGTAGATCTCCTCATCCAAATCCCCATGGAGGAATGCATTGTGAACATCCATTTGATATAATTTCCAATCTTGGAAAGTTGCAACTAATAGAAAAGAACGGACCGTAACGTCTTTGGCTACAGGGGAGAAGGTTTCATGATAATCGAAACCTTCCTTTTGTGTAAATCCTTTGGCCACAAGTTGTGCTTTGTACCATTCAATCGACTCGTCTGCTCGATATTTGATCTTATACACCCATTTGCACCCAATTGGTTTCCGCTGAGGAGGCAAGGTTACAAGTTCCCATGTTTCATTCTCCATTAGGGCTTGTAACTCTACTTCCATAGCTTTCTGCCAACGTGGGTTAGTGTGTGCTTCATAATAATTAGAGGGCTCTCGCTCTTCAGATATGGAATAAATGTACCGTCTATGTTCCAGAGATAATTTATTAAAGGAAACATGAGACGAAATTGGGTATGGGATACCTAGTATATTTTTGGCAGCACAAATATAATCCTGTGTCCATGTTGGTGGGCGAATGATTCATCCAGAACGTCGTGGTGGATCCTGTGGTGGCACATGCGAAGAATCCAGAACATCTTATGATGTAAGACTAGGAACTTCTTCGTTGGATATATTCTCCAATACCGGTTCCATCATCGTTGGAGAAGAGATATTATCTGAAATTTGATTGGATGCCAAAGGGCTGTCGGAGCTCCCATGAGGCCTAATCAGAAAATATTCAGGCCTTTCATCTTCAGTTAAGGGCGTACCTTTGTTGCTCGGTGCTGTCTTGTCTTCTGAATAATCCTTCTTTTCAAAGGGAAAAATGTCTTCATTAAAAGTGACGTCCCTGCTAACGAAAAATTCTTTCGTAGATGGATCGAATACGTGGTATCCCTTTTGTAAACTCGGGTATCCCATAAATATACATCGCCTGGCACGAGGTCCCATTTTGTCCCGAGGCCCCACTATGGTGGCATAGCATAAGCATCCAAAGATCTTTAGATGGTCCAATGCTGGCTTTTTCCCGAAAAGGACTTCAAAAGGACTCAATCCATTGAGAATCTTTGTTGGCATCCGATTGATTAAATACGCTGTTGCTGTTACACAATCTCCCCAAAAATCTTCCGGGATGGATGCTTGAAACTTTAATGCATGTGCAACTTCCAATAGATGCCTGTGTTTCCTCTCTACTACTCCATTTTGTTGTGGAGTATATACACATGAACTCTCGTGTAAGATGCCATGTGATGAAAAAAAAGAGGAGCAATCATGGTTAAAGAATTCCTTCCCATTATCTGTTCGAATGCGCTGAATGGGCTTCCCAAATTGATTCTTTGATAAGGAAATGAAATTCCTTCAATTTGGGAAGACTTGATTTTTAGATTGCATAAGAAAAATCCATGTGGCTCTAGAATAATCATCCACAATAGTGAGAAAAAATCGAGAACCATCATGGTGTGATGTATGGTAACGACCCCAGACATTGACATGAATCAATGATAAAATGCTATTTGCACGACTTTTGCTAAGGGGAAAAGGTGCACGTGATTGTTTTGCTAAGGGACAGATAGGACAATGATGGAAAGGGAAAGAAGAGCCATGACCCATTCTTGAATGCAAAAGAAAGTCTTTATCATTGGTTGTCAGATTACACAATGATTGTTTATTCAAGGAATTGCAAGACAAATCTAAATTTTTTGGAGGGCCGGTCCAAAAAAATAATCTTTCAGATAGATTACCCAAGCTTATCATTTTGCCAGTCGAAAGGGCCTGAAAAAAACAGGTATCAGTATTGAATATTACTTGATAGAAATTTTCTTTGCAGGCTCTAGACACGGAAATAAGATTGAACTGGAAGTCTGGGACATAAAGAACATTTTCCAGAGTAATATTCGGGCTGAGATGAACTGTCGCTGTTGTAGTGACAAGAGTAATATTCCCATTTGGTAATTGAACAGAAATAGGAATATCTAATTTTCTATGAATATCAGAAAATAAATTCTCATTGCAGACGATATGGTCACTAGCCCCTGAATCAATTATCCAAGCATTTCTGGAAATTGAATTTACCAGGCAATGGGAAATACTTGAAAAACTGCTTCCTCTATTGGAAATGTCTAATTTTTGTAATGCCTGCATAATTTGTTGATAGTGCCCATTTGTAATGGGTTGATTTAAATTTGAGCCGGTGACTTGATATGCTGCTGCCGAATTTTCCTTCCCCTTTTTTTCTTTTTCTCCGGGTTTGCCGTGTAGTTTCCAGCAATTTTTAATTGTGTGGTGGGGCCGTTTGTAGTAGTCGCAAAATAATTTTCCTTTTCTTTTTGAAAATTGCCCATAGCCTTTAGATCCGGCTAAAAATTGCCCACCATCGGATGTCTTTGGCTCAAACACATCGCCACCATCAGATTCGAGCCCCTGATCGAACGCCTTGGAGCCGTCCGATCGCTGCATCCGATCTGAGCCGTCCGTTCCAGACCCTTTAAAAGGTCGTGAACTCCCAAACCCTAGCCCTTCTGATCGCCTCTCTCTCTCTCCTAATCTAGGGTTCCACGGCTCGAGTCTTTCCGCTCCCCGCGAGTTGCGAGTGCGATGCTCTCTCCTCCTTTCGTGCTTTCCGATGAAATGAGTTGCTGATTCTCCTCCTGGACGGCCAATTGAAAGATGAGCCCGAGCGGTGGTACCGAATCCATCGCCAGAATTTGCGATCGAAAGGTTAGGTATGAATCGTTTAATATAAGGATAAATCGAGTTGTTTTTTCTTGATCTTTGATGGCCCTATATTGCTGCAATGTCGTCTCGGGCCCTTCAAGTTTGTCTGAGCCTGGGCTTGTTGCTGGTCACTAGGGACTTGGGCAAACGATTGTTGATCTTGAACTTCAGAGGAAATTATTTGCTCTGAATCTGATGGAGAATCTCAAGCCATAATGGGTAAAGAAAGAATTCTGTCTTCTGCTTCTTTAATAAAATTTGATTCCTTTGCCGGAGACTTTGTTCTGTTTGCAGGTCAGAACTGTCGGTCAACAGGTAATCAAAGCGGAAGCAATTAAGAGCAGATCGGCTGCTCTGATACCATGAAAGTAAATGAGGCGCAGAAGATAGAAGACAGAAGACTGTAGAAATAAGAAAGATGTTTTTGTATATGTTGTCATTCAATATACAAATTGATGCAATTTATAATACAAGAAGTGTACAAGAAAGGAAATGAATCATGTAGTAAATCAGATCTAATATTGAAAAGAATCTTGATTTATTTAGAGTATCAATTTCAATCGCAATTGGATATCGCATATCTTCCGACAAACATGAACTTCTCTCTACTTCCGAGCCTCATTTATCTTCAACTCTTTCAAGCCGGATTGGTTGGCGAAATCCCCCTCCTAATATGTACTCTATCAAGGCTAACTCAACTTGGCTTGGCCAAAAATTATCTCACTGGCAAGTTGCCTCCCTGTCTCCTAAGCCTCACGAGCCTTCAAGTTCTTGATATCAGTAGGAATCGAATTAGTGGCTCTATCCCTCCGACTGTTAGTCGCTTGCACAATTTACGATTCCTCTATTTTGGCTCAAATCATTTAGTTGGCTCTATACCTTTAGAACTTGGGAACCTCACAAAAATTGAAGTTATTGAATTAAGTGACAACAACTTCATTGGTCCCATTCCATCGTCTATAGGAAATTTGAAGAACTTGACTGATCTCAATTTGCAAAAAAACAAACTTTGTGGATCTATTCCTCCAGAAATAGGGAATTTGAGGAGCTTGACCTATCTCTATTTGCAAGAAAACAAACTCGCTGGATCTATTCCTCCGGAAATAGGGAATTTGAGGAGCTTGATTCATCTCCTTTTGCAAGAAAATGAACTCGGTGGATCTATTCCTCCAGAAATAGGAATTTGAGGAACTTGACTTATCTTTATTTGCAAGAAAATAAACTCGGTGGATCTATTCCTTTGGAAATAGGGAATTTGAGGAGCTTGACCTATCTCTATTTGCAAGGAAACAAATTCAATGGCTCTATTCCATTCGAGATAGGCAATTTGAAGAACTTGAATGTGCTGAATTTAAAAATAGATTTGATGGAGCCATCCCATTAGAAATAGGAAATTTAAGGAATCTCAAATTTCTAGACTTGAGCTCGAACAACTTTGTTGGGAAAATTCCTATTGAGCTTGAGAATTTGACCGAGTTAACCCAACTAGATCTTCACAACAATTCTCTCTCTGGCTCGATTCCTCCATTTAATAGAAAATTTCACTTATATGACCTTAACTTATCTGATAATCATCTCAAGGGCCCAATTCCATATAATCTCAAGGGTTATTTTGCCGATACCACTTTTCTCGGCAACGAAGATTTGAACCAGTTTGACAAAACCCAAGCCCACAGAATGAGGTCTAGAGTAGTTCATTATATGATGGTGTTCATTTCGCTGGCTGTAATATTCATTTCATGTATAATCATCGGATCATGCTTTTTATTTCCATGTGCACCAAAGAGTGTGCAACTAGAGACTACAGAGAAAAATGGAAATATCTTATCAATATGGAATTATGACGGGAATATTGCATATGAAGATGTAATCAATGCAACAGAGGACTTCGACCTCAAATATTGCATCGGGACTGGTGGTTATGGTAGTGTCTATAGAGCACAATTGCCCAATGGGAAAGTCATGGCATTGAAGAAACTTCACCGTCTTGAAGCAGAGGACCCAACTTTCGACAAGGGCTTTCGAAATGAAGTGAAATACTTGACAGAATTGAGACATAGAAGCATAATCAAGCTCCATGGTTTTTGCTTACATAGGCGCTGCATGTTCTTGGTTTATGAATACATGGAAAATGGGAGTCTATTTTGTGCTTTAAGAGATGACATTGAAGCAGTGGAATTAGATTGGTCCAAAAGAGTCAATCTCGTTCGAGATATAGCACACGCTTTGTCTTACATGCACCATGATTGTGCTCGGCCGTTCATTGAGACATATCTAGCAACAACATCTTACTGAACAGCAAAATGCAAGGTTTTGTATCAGATTTTGGCACCGCAAGACTTCTGGATCATGATTCCTCATCTAACTTCACTGCAAATGTCGCTGGCACCTATGGATACATTGCACCAGGTGAGCAATACTTTGTGCTTCATAATTATTTTTTACCCTGAAATTTGCTACTAGAGGCACAAGTCAAATAAACAACATTGTAGAAGTTCCACTATCCATGCACATCAATGACTTGTAGACTTGTAGTGTACAAGCCAACAATAGCCAAGACTTGGTTGTGCCACGATTAGGGATGAAAAAATTCCCTAGGGAACCACCCCGTTTGCCGTGGCTTGGACTCCGTATTCATTTTTTCTATTTATGTATATTTTCGAAGGTTTTTGGATAATGTTTATTGAGTTTTTATGCCACTATCGTTAGCATTACTTGAGTACTTATTTTAAATTTTTTTTATGCCTTTTGTATTCTTTTTTGCAGAGCTCGCGTATACTTTAGTCGTTAATAAGAAATGCGACGAATATAGCTTTGGAGTGGTAGCAATGGAAACAATGATGGGTGAGCATCCAGGAGATATTGTATCTACGTTGTTAACATCCTCTGCGGAAGATATCATGCTACATAAAATCTTAGACCCGCGGCTGTCTTTTCCAAGAGAGAACTCTATTGCAAGAAGTATTGTTCTCATAGTTTCTTTGGCACTTGCTTGCTTGAGTGCTAATCCAAAGTCTCGACCAACTATGAAGCAAGTCTCAGAAGCTTTTCTAGCTCAAAAGTTACCATTGGCGAAGCCCTTCCATGAGATCTCATTGGCTCAGCTCCGAGATAATGACAGATCATGGTTGAAAGGTGGATCAATAGAAGCTTCATCAGGACTAGCGACGAGTAAGGGTCATTGAGTGCTTGTCTAATAAATAAATAGATTGATAAAATGCAGCTGCAATTTGGTGAAAGTGATTGAGGATATAAAACTGTATGGCTTTTGCAACTTTCCACGTGCAAATGGCAATCAAAGCTCCCCCGAAGTGCCCTGCGCATCTCCCGCCTGCGCATTCCCTATACCAGCATATGCTCTTCCACGACCCACCGATCAACCCCGTCCCTGCGTGAGACCAACGTCCGACAATCGTCCTCCGCCGTCCCCTCCCCGTTGCAGCTGCCCGCTCTGCGCTTCTGGGTCTCGCCAGCAGCCCGTGTCTCATCCTCCTACCGCCTCTGCTCCCATGGAAGCCCCGCCCAAGTTCGTGTACTCCGTGTGGGCGCTCCCACCGGACGACCTGGCCCTGAGGCTGAGGACCGTGATGGACGGCCTTTGGTCGGAGTTCGGTGGGCCCAAGTTCGAGCCCCAAGTCACCGTCGTCGGAGCGATTGCCCTGACGGAGGACGATGTGGTCGGCAAGTTCAGAGCGGCTTGCGAGGGGCTCAGGGCCTACACCGCCACCATGGATCGTGTGGCCACGGGGACCTTCTTCTACCAGTGCGTGTACTTGCTCCTCCGTCCAACGGCTGAGGTGAGTTTGCGCATCTGTTTCCAGTCCCTAGTGGCTTCTTCTACCAGTGCGTGTAGTTTCCTGTGTGGTCACTTGTTTCATGTCTCATCCGGTGGCATATTTGGATGATATTGGATTTTGTTGGCATTAGTTTGCATTTCACATTCTTGCAGAGAAATTCCTCCTGGTTGGAATGAATTGAGATTGTTGAGAAGCAAAAACTATTTGCACAATTGTGAAAACATGTAGCATTTTTTTGAATGAAATGTTTGAGAAACCTGCACATTTTTCTTCTTCTTCTTAGTGTTTGATGTGATAAGTGATTCACTCATTTTCTTCTTTCAGGTTGTTGAAACCAGCGATCACTGCTCTGCTCATTTGGGTTACAAGAGGCCAACACACAAGTTCCGGACCTTACTGCTTTGGTTCTAGTCTATCCATGGGTTGCTGATTGTAAGCTGAAATAGTTTCTTTATTCTACATTTAACGAAGTGACTGTTGTCCAGGATTTGGCTTTAACCATGGTGGCAGTTCACTTTATTTAATATATTTGTCAGATGGAGTAGTCGATATCTTTGTTTCAAGTGTCACTGCATGGAGCAAAACATCTGCATAAGTTCTGTCCATTTCTGAGAGTCACTGATGTGATCTCTAAAGAACCATGTTCAATTCAAATTTGTGATGACTGTACGAGCGATTTGCTTACTGTTTTAGTGAAATAAAAAGACAAAACCGCAGAGCTTCGATATGCAAAGTTAGAATCAGCAATAGAATGAGGTAAGCTGACAGGAGTCTGATGGAGATGATAATCTATGGTCACTATTTACATTCTCATAAAATTTAGAATTACTGAGAAGGTGCCTACTTCTACGTTATGGCAGGACCTCGTCTTAAGGTGAAAATAAAGAAGCCTGCGAGAATTTCGAAAAGACGCTCTGTCCCCTTATCCCTTTTTTGGCTTTTTGCTAGAAATGGTGTTAAGTTTAAGACCTTCATAGGCTTTAAGCTAGGATTAAGTTAGATATACGTATGACTTTATTCATTGGAAGGATCTTATGGCTGTAATTATTAAAGTTGCATGAACTTCTTTCGGATCTTTCTAAATTTTACCATCATTTCCTGAGACTGGAGGAGATTCTGAATTCTAACAATGAACAATATTGATGTCTCAGGAAGGAAAACCCGTACATGTGAACAGCAAATCCATTTATCTCGATTGAGTCTTTACTTTATTCACCGTTTTGGCTGTGCTTTGCTGTGCTGAACATGCAAATGAATAAATTTGTGCCTTCACGACCTATTTGGAGTTTCATATTATTTGCTGTGACTCTAATTGTGAAGTATAGTGAAGCCCCTTTATAGACTATGGATGAGTTCATGAACACATCAAAGCTCTTGAGCGATTCAATTTTACTTAGCAATGCTCAAACAGGGACTGGCACTCCTAACAGTGCAAGCTCACTATCCAAAGCTCCAACCACTGCCGTGCAATGTCTTCAATCCCACTTCCTACTGCGAGAAAATCGGAGGCAGAAATGCTGTTCTCCTATTCCTTGGCTTATACTTGTTGGCCACTGGCAGCGCAGGCATGAGGGCCTCCCTGCCAGCCCATGGCGCCGACCAGTTTGACGAGAGAGATTAAAGGGAGGCGCGGCAGATGCCAAGCTTCTTCAACAGCATCATGCTGTCTGTGTGCACTGGGGGGGTTGTGAGCCTGACGTTGGTTGTCTGGATCAAAGATAACGATGGATGGGACTTGGGGTTCACCCTGTCTACCATTGCCATGATCTTGGCATAATCATCTCACCCTGGGAATTGCCACTGTACCGGATTCAGATAGTTCAGAAATCTAGCGCCATCATCGAAATCATTCAGGTTTGAGCTCATCATCTTCTGTCACATGTATTTCACTCCAAGTTTTGTTTTTCTCGATCTCGTTCCTTTGTTTAGGTACCTGTAGCTGCAATCAGCAAACGAGATCTTCAACTTCCCGAGGACCCAACTGAGCTTTATGAACTTGATAAAGATGGAGAAGCAGCCTTGGAAGCAGAATTTTTACCTCACACCGACAATTTCAGGTTGATTCCACCTTTAGTGAGGAGCAGCAATGTTATATTAGACTTACTAATTGCAAAAATAATAAGATGCTGAAATCATAGGAAAATCAGAAGTAATGACATCCAAATTTGGGCAAAAGATCACAATTGAACTGCTTCAATTTCCTTCCTCTTATTTCTTGTTAGGTTTCTTGACAAAGCAGCCATTCGGACAACTTCTCCAGAGCAATTTGGAGGTGTGAAAGTGCCAAATCGATGGGCGTTGTGCCGGGTCACACAAGTGGAGAATGCCAAGATCATATTAGGCATGGTCCCTGTCTTCTGCTGCACCATCATCATGACCCTATGCCTATCTCTGCTCCTAACCTTCTCCATCCAACAAGGCCTAACCATGGACACAAGCATCACTAGCTCCTTCCACATTCCGCCTGCCTCCATGCCCATCATCCCGACCGCCTTCTTGGTTGTCGTCATCCCAGTCTATGACTGGGTCTTTGTACCTTTTGCACACAAGCTCATGGGCCACCTGGCTGGCATCATGCACCTGCAGCGCATTGGGGTCGGCCTGGTCCTGTCCTCTCTCTTGATGGCCATGGCTGCGGTTGTTGAGGTCAAGCGAAAAGCAGTAGCGAGGAACCACCACATGCTCAATGCAGTGCCCGTGCTCCAACCGCTCACAATCAGCAGGTTCTGGCTGTCCTTCCAATACTTCAATTACGGGATCGCGGACATGTTCACAAACGTGGGGCTCCTTCAGTTCATCTATTCCGAAGCCCCATAGGGGTTCAAATCAGTCTCAACTTGCTTCCTCTGGAGCTCCGAGGCACTCAGGTACTTCTTCAGCACAATAATGGTAAAGATTGTGAACAGCGCGGCGAAGGGATTAACAAGGAGTGGGGGCTGGTAGGCCAGGAACAACATTAACTGGAACCATTTGAACCTGTTCTTGTTGCTTTCCATGCTTTGCTTGATCAACTTCTCCGTCTATTTGATTGTTGCACGGAGGTACAATTACAGGACTAAGTCACCAATAAGAACAATACTGTCACCAATAAGAACAATACTGTGTGAGGAAGTGAGTGATAATAAGGTGGAAGAGTCAAATTGAATCGCATCAGAAGTTGAATGTTGCTACAGTTTGGTGCTCCTAACGCTGCTTTGTGTGAAGAAGGGAAAGAGTGGGTTCTTGAGATATGATTTGGTGTTCATGACTGGAAGCAATTGGTAAATTGGGGTGCAATGACGACGACGACTACTGCTTGTAATCTTCCCAAAACCATCTATTTTTTATTTTCATCTCTCTTCTTAATGATAATTGCTCGAGATATTAACCGACTACAATCATGGGAAAAGCTGAAGAAATTTAACCCTATAATTGGAAGACGAAGCATTATTTTACTCACGAGTATTATATAACAATTTGATGTAGTAAGGTTTACAATGACACATCTTGCATCAAATAAGTTTTACCAACGGCAAAAAATGGAGGGTCGGCCCCACCATTGCCGAGAAGTGTGCTACAAAATGGAGGGTCGGCTGGGGTCGTCGGCCACTAGCTGGGGCCCGACGACCCTTGTCACGACCCGAACCTCAAGTCCGCAACAACCCCTATTCTCTTACGGTCATTTGATTTGCGACTCTCCAGGATCCGTCACCGACAATTATTTTTATCTTTTAATTAAACACATGCGGAAGCGAATCACAATCTCCAGTCAATTACAAAAACAAGGATAGCAGGAAAACCCAACAAGAACACATTCCAAAGTACTGCTTTATTTATCTACTAATTAATCCTAGGAAGTTTACAAGTACAAGCCCTTACCACGGGCATCTTCCTATCGAGCCAAAGAAACCAACAAGTTGAGGTTAATCTACTTCCTTCGAAAACGGCCACGAGCTGTAACACGCGTCGATCCTCCATCCTATGGACCTGAAAAGTGGTTATTCAATAACCAGTGAGATAAATCTCAGCAAGTCAAGATCCTAAGCCTCGGTTAGGAGACCTACTCGCCTCGAGTGCGCCCTGACGTGCAATGTCTCTATCGCTCACAACTCAACAACAGAATAACATCCAATCAACCATTGACAAACGCACGATTAGACCAAGGCTCATATGCAATTATTAACAGTTAACAATCGCAATCACAGGCATCCTTACCTCACTTTTGCCACACGCAACTTGCATGATATAGTCTATCATATGCTCACCTCAATGCAGCAATTATAATAAACAATCAGAACACCTTTCAAATCATCTCATGTACCATGCACTTTCTCGTTTTCCCATTTATTAACACCTTTGGGGGAATTTCCTTCTAACACACAAGTTGGTAGTCAACCGCATAACCGGGCATCGTCCCATTACATTGGGCACGGCTACGTCTGGCCCCCAGATGGCATTCCCGAAGGAGCATTGATCCGGCCTCTACCGCGACCCGCATCCAGTCCTCGCCCGGGCATTCCGATAATACGGACTTCGTCAACCACAGATCCCCCACTGAGTGACGGGCTCTTACGTGACCACGCAAGCACATCAATTAATCATGCTCATTTTATTATCTTTCCAAATAGCCAATGCAGACATGATTCGTATTTGTACATATCAATTCATCGCAAACTCTACATGTAATGCGATAATATTTCACACGTGGTCACACGAATACAAACACCTTTCACACGTAGTCACACGAATATGCTAAATATACTCAACCCTAATTCACAATTGCAATCCATGAATTTACTCCACCGAGTATATATTAAACAATATCATCAAAGGCAGCATATATACATGTATTCAACATATAATTCATGTGAGGAAAGTACAACTAGTAATCCACCGATATATAATCCACGTGAGGAAAGTACAACCAATAATCCATCGAAATTAATCGATACTAGCACAATTAATAAATAATGTACTTTCCAAAAATATTCCATTAATAATTATTCAACAATAAATATTCAACACCCAAGAATAATATTATCCAACAATCAATATTCAACACCCAAGAATAATTAATCATCCACCACTAATTAATTAATTATTCTCCAAAAAAAATTAATTAATTATTACCGGAAAATAATAACCACCAATTTCGAAATTAATAAAAAATTAATTAATTCCGAAAATAATAAATAATAATTTCGAATTTAATAAATAATTATTATTTTATTCCAAAAATAATAATAATATTTATCAACACTAACCATGATTACCGGTCTAACCCAACTATGGTTAATTAACCCAACTACGATTAATTAATCCAATCAAAATTACTTTAATCTAACCGCAATTAACCAACTATAGTTACTCTAACCGCAATTAATTTATTCTAACCACGATTAACACTAAACATGCTTAATCAAATAATAATAAAACACTAATCATCCATAATTCAAAAGCACTAATCAAGCTTAATATTAAACTAATCACCCTAAGGGAGTTTAGCACCCTAAACAAGGTTTAGAAAATCAACTCACGCGTTTAGCGATTCCGACGACATGAGCGCGACGACGGCGACGAGGACAACTAGCGGCTCGCTCGGGGACAACGACGGGCGACAACTGGCGGCCGTTTTCCAACAAATGAAGCTGTTTTGTGCTGAACAGCGGCTGGCGATGCTGGACAGCGGCTGGCTGTGTCCCGAACAATGGCCAGCAGCAACCGGCAGCAACTTCCAGCGGCAGAAGCAGCAAGAAACAGCAGCGGACAGCAGCAAACAGCAAGCAGAAACAGCAGGAACAGTAGCAGACTCGGACAGAGGAGGAGGGGGAGCGGTGCAGCTAGCTCGCGGGGCCGGTGGACGACGAGACCGGCGGACCGGTGGCGAGCTGGCGGAGGCGGAGCTGCGGCGATGATGGCTGGTGGTTGCCAGCAGCGGCGGCAGCAAAAGAGAAGCAGCAACAGCAAGTGGGAGAGAGAGAGAGAGAGAGAGAGAGAGAGAGAGGGGACACACTCACATGGGTTGTCAGCAAGTGGGTAAAAGAAGAGAGAGAAAGAGAGAAGACTAGTCAAAAGGTAGGGAAAGGATGGGGGCAAGGGGGATTGTCGACCAAGGAAAGAAAACGTGAGGGGGAAGAGAAAGAAAAGGGGGAGAGAGAAAGGGAAACGTGCGGAGGAAGTTGGG
Organism: Corymbia citriodora subsp. variegata; assembly: GCA_014858505.1. Taxonomy (NCBI): domain Eukaryota; kingdom Viridiplantae; phylum Streptophyta; class Magnoliopsida; order Myrtales; family Myrtaceae; genus Corymbia; species Corymbia citriodora. Next base: position 31,538,127 of record CM026414.1, on the reverse strand, counting down.
GGGAGAAAAGGAGAAAAAGACAAGAAAGGAGAACAAGACAAAACAAGATAAAAATCTAAACAAATATCTAGAGAGGGGTATTTTGGTCTTTTTATCCCTGAAGCACAAATTCTCAAATATTTGGCTTCAAAACTCTGTCCGTTAAATCCTTTATCCAATAATTCGGGCTCACCAATAAATTCGAGAATCAATGAGACAATGTCCAATATTTAGTCTCAACATCCTTAAAATTTCGATACCCGATACCGGATTGAAATTCGTGGTCAAAATCGATTAATCGCGACTTTAGTACGATCTAACTTTCGGGCGGCGTTTAGGGGCTCTCGTGAGTTTGACCCGTGGTTGATAGCTTTTCAATCCATGATCGTGCATTCAAATCAGGGCGATCCTCGGTTGTCATGTAATCACGAGAGGTTAATTGCTCACACTGAGTACATGGCCAAAAGGAAATCGGTTTAACGTCATTCGCAATTAATATCGAAGTCGTGCGGAATCACCCACAATCCGACCTTATACTTTTGCCGAATCGATTTATTTCCGTTCGCTAATTGGCCTGCCACAGTGTAGTATTATTCCTCTTTGATCCTTATGGTCGAGCGGCCTATCCCTGATTAAATTCACTAGTTGTACGCGTATCGATCCTCAATTGCCTTGCCGAACAGCTAGTTAACTCGTGAGGGGCCAACTCAGAGTAAACGTAACTAACAGTGCATTGATAAAATGACCATTTCACATATCCTGAAATGGGTCGAAATTCAGGATGTCACAACCCTAGCCAACCCTCACCCACCGTCACTGGCCTTTCTCGGCAATGGTGGAGCGGCAACGGCGACAACGGCGACGGCGAGGGCTGCACAGCCCTCACTGAATCCCCCTTCCTCTTTTTATTTATTTATTTATAAATAAAATCTATTTTTAAATTTGTTTGAATCTGACGGGGACAATTTTTTTTTATTTAAATTGCCACGTGGATTTTTTATTTTAAAAAAAAATGCTTCGTCAGCAAATAAACTCGCCGGAAAATAGACATGTGGTAGTTTGGTCAGAATTTTTCGCCGTTGGCATTTAACTGATCATTTTTGCTTCGATTTTGGTACTTAAGTGTACCTTTTGTAACTTTTGGCACTTAAGTATTGTAACATCCCGAATTTTCGGTAAGCCTGGAAATTGCTCGAGTTGGATTAATGGGCCGAGATTATGACCGGAATTTTGGGAACCGCGCTTCAGGGGTAAAAAGACCGGATTGCCCCCCTTCTAGAAGCTTGTTTGTTTTTTTTTGAATTTTAGGGTTTCTCTCTCTCTCTCGCGTCCTGCCCTCTCTACCGCACGTTCTCTCTCTCCCCCTTTTCTCTTTTTTTTTTTCCTCACATTTCTCCCTTATCGACAGCCCCACTTGCCCATCTTCTCCCCCTTTTGACCGGTCTTCTCTCTTATCTCTTTGTTCTTCTTTTTGCCCACTTGCCCGACAAGCTCATGTGCTGTCTCTCTCTCTCTCCTCCCCTTCCCCCCATGCACGTCGACGTCCCCTCCCCCCCCTGCAGCTTTTCTTCTTCTT
>CM026414.1:31431272-31516717 GCA_014858505.1 Corymbia citriodora subsp. variegata | reverse complement strand
CAAACGTCACTTTGAGAGCCGCTGCTTATTGCAAGCCAAAAGAATTGTCGTACGCGAATTGAAAGGGAGAATATGGTATATCAAGGGAAGAAAATAGTGGATATTTGAAATAACACGGTGAAATAGACCCAAACAATTTTGCCCATTTATTATCTTGCACCAAGATTAGTTCATCTTGCAAGTCTTGTATATTTTAATAACTTAAGTTGGTAACCAAATGGGCAAATTGGCCTTCCATCTTTCCATAAAAGCTAAATAGAATCTAATCCTTCTAGAATAGAGTTTTTCCCATAAATGTAAAAACAAAAATAACCCCACAAAAATGTTGAGTACATGAACCTTAGATATATTGATTATTAGAAAGGAAACTTGAAATGAGTTGGGGCAAGTGAAATTTGTAGAACATATGAATGAATATTTGTGCCCTTTTTTCCTAAAATATTGATAATAATGTCTATCAAATTCTATTCCCCTGTGTTCGAAAGCAATGTCTATCTACATTTTATTTATCAAAGAAAACAAAAGAAATTAATGTAAATAGAACTTGTATACTTAATAACAATTTTTTTTAACTAAGCTTGTCTTAATCAATTGTAACAATGCTAGAATAAAAATAAAAAACTAAAAGGACGTTTGCTAAATATCATCTTCATATTCAGCAATCAGGCTATGATGCAACAAGGATGCACCAAAACTTTTAATTGATTTGAAGCGTTCTTCAGAATTTTGAAGCGTTCTTCAGAATTTTCTGAATTCATGAGATCTTGACGAGAAACTCTGAAAGGAAGTGTTCTTCTTATTCTCTCTTTCTTACATACGCATGCCTACTCTCACTTGGAGCCCAGTCTACCCGAAAGGTGCTCTCAAGTGCAATGTTTCGGGAAGATAGGCATGGGCTTTTCTTACCACTATCAAGAGTGCAAGCTTGGTTTGCACTCTCTCTGTGATGTTGCACCTTCATTATTCCTATCACTCTGCTACAACAGCAAGTGAATTCCTCTCATGCCGGGCCACTCTCTCTGCGATGTTGCACCTTCATTATTCCTATCACTTTGCTAGAACAGCATGTGAATTCCTCTCATGCCGGGCTTGCACTCTCTCTGCGATGTTCCACCTTCATTATTCCTATCACTCTGCTAGAACAGCAAGTGAATTGCTCTCATGCCGGGCCATTGGGCCATAGCGTCTCTATCCCAACCATGCCAGTGCTAGGATTCATTAATCATCCAAGCAGGTATCTAGTAGATCAACTTGGATTGGCAACTATGAGATCCCAAGCATTTCGTCTGGGACATGGTCCCTATGCAAGTGTGCCTCGCTGTAAATTTTAAGGACATAGATATAGCCAGAGGAATAATTGGGGAGAGAGTAATCTGATGGGTCGCGTGTTACGTGGAATCACGGATGGTTTGACTCGGCAAGCTGGGACGGCTATATTCCGAGGCTTCCTAGGATTCTAGAGGAACGTATCTTGTCACGCAATCTTCCGCTTATGGTTAGCATCGAGGACACCATCAGATATTGAAGATATCACCTCGAATAAAAAGGAAAAGGTTAGATACCACGACGGGTCTTTTCTTGACTCTACCATTTAGAGATCCCGACAAAAACAAGCTCACCACGGAGATTTCTTTTGATCATGTGCAAGTGTTTCACCTAGCAACTTAAAAGATGTATAGCTTAAATATGATGCTCCTCAAGGGTAATGAAATGTCCCGTATAGTAGGGGATCCATTTATTCGAGCCATGATTGCATCAAGATATCTCAACTTGAATATCCAACGCCCATTTTCATTATTGGTCTCTTTCTTCATATTGAACCAAGAAAGCCATCATCAAGATAATGATGCCCGTAACCGCATTGGTCACGAGATTCCCCTTGATTTCATCAAACATTGAGCCAAGAGAGAGTCCAAGTCTGAACCCGTTAACATATACAATTAAAGTCATCTTCAACCAACTTGTTGAGATAATGAGTTATAAGCTAATTAGGATATATTATCTAGTTAACATCACACAAATTCCCTTATGTGGAACATTTTTCAACACAATTCACACATCTATCTCAATACATCATTGAATAAAGAGACAATATTTCCATGCACTAAGCATTGCACGTGGCACCGATGAGTCCGCAAATAAAAAGTAGCTTCCACCTACTTTTGTCAACTCAACGGAAAATAAACTCTCCTGCTTTAATGAATATATAAATGTATAGGAGATTAATATTGAATTTTGTGGTCTTCTTTGGTGGTTTCCATGAGGATTAAACAAGATATGACTCGTGAATTGTCCACACGAATGTCAATTCCAAAAGTTAGAAAATATCCATGACAATATCTCTAGCTTAACATTTGATAATGAAATAGCGAACCATGAACAGTAAAGATACCAATTAAAAGAAATAAGTTCCCTGTACATTGATAATGTTAAGCATTACAGAATCAACGGTCTAATTAATTACAAAAGCTATTTAATATCCAAGAGGTGAATATAAATGGTAATAGTACCCACGGTTAGAGAAAGATATTGCAAGTTGGGTGTAAGGGCCTGGGATTCCGCCTGCCACAATATTGTCCGCTTTGCCGCAGCTCACGGTTTTGTTCTCATGGGTACTCCCCACAAAAGGCCTCATGACAGGTTGAGGAGATCCCAGCCTTACCAACCAGCCAGAACTCTCCTCTCTAAGCGATGTGGGACACGATACTCTCGCCCCAGCGGTGGAGGTACTCCCTCCCCCCGTCAGACTCAGCGTCCTCGCTGAGGCCCCGACACCACTGTCGAGAGTCGGCTCTGATACCAATTGTAAGGGCCTGGGATTCCGCCTGCCACAATATTGTCCGCTTTGCCGCAGCTCACGGTTTTGTTCTCATGGGTGCTCCCCACAAAAGGCCTCATGACAGGTTGAGGAGATCCCAGCCTTACCAACCAGCCAGGACTCTCCTCTCTAAGCGATGTGCAACACGATACTCTCGCCCCAGCGGTGGAGGTACTCCAAACCGACGGGGAATGTCACGCCCCGAATCCCGAGCACGCGACAACCCCTTCTCTTGGTCGATTGAAAGCAACGTCCCAAGACTCGTCGACAACCATTCATTTTAATCTTTCGTTATGCGCAAGCGGAAGACGAACCATCCCCAGTCCAACAAATAATCGATCAATCAATCAGGGATAGAGGGATGAACAACAAGAACAACCATCACTACTCATTTATACAAATTACTAGATTAACCAATGGAGGATTGTTTTCCGATTTACAAGCCCGACAACAGGGGCCGATCCATCCTCTAAGCCAAACCAAAAAGGAACTAGGCTAGGCTAATCCAGCAGTATAAAATGAACACTCATGTTCAGCACCACGGTCACTCGGACCCATCGGACTCGGCTCCGTCGAGTCGATCACTAGTGGAGTAAGGGTAGGATTCTCCACTGCGGTTGCGCCATTCTAGGGGCCTGAAAATTGTTAACCACGACGGGTTGAGATAAAATCTCAGCGAGTTCTTCTCCCTAAGCCCCGGTTAGTACACCAACTCAACCTGGGGTATCTCTCCAGAACCACCCCTCACTCAACCCAACAACCAACAACCAGCAATCAACATTCAAACAGTAGACAGGGTCAACCAACGATCAAAAGTCGATTCACATGCAACCTTACCCGGTATGCCATACCTTGCACTTAAAACCTCATACAATGCAAGCAATGCAACCAACAATCATATAGTCGATTCGCATGCAACCTTACTCGGTATGCCATACCCTGCACGTATAAATCAGCACAATACACGCAATGCACATGGCCGTTAGATGATGCAGTTCATCAATCACATGCGAGTCGCACCACAAGCGATCTCACTTGGCCATTGCCACACCCTGCAGGTTATCAATTCATGCGTGCGTGCCATAAATGATGTGATCATCTCATGCATAATCGGAACCAATGATGCCATGTTTTCTCATGCACTCTTGCATCCACACGTGTTCCGATTATTACTGCCCCACAGGGTCACAACCGAGGCGCAACGGCTCTACGGCACCCTTCCTCCGCAGAGGCGCAACCGTGCCTTTCCGTGCCCAAAAGACGTCAAGGGATACTCTCCCAAGACCGCATGCCCAACGATCGTCAAGGGATACTCTCCCAAGACCGCATGCCCAACGATCGTCAAGGGATACTCTCCCAAGACCGCATGCCCAATGAACGTCAAGGGATACTCTCCCGAGACCGCATGCCCATAGAACGTCAAGGGATACCTTCCCAAGATGGCGGTTTCAACTTAGTGATCATGCAAGCATACCATCACAACCCACTTATTATCTTTGAGCATTAGCCAATGCACACATGCTTGCATATGAAACCTCAAATCATTTCTCACAAAAGCGGTCCATTTCCGGTGTCCCTCGGACAAATCATTTTCCCCACCTTTCTCATAAAAGCGGTCCATTTCTAGTGTCCCTCGGACAAATCACTTTCTTTCTCATAAAGGTGGTCCATTTCCAGTGTCCCTCGGACAAACCATTTTCTTTCTTTTGTGAAAATCACATAATTCAAACGGATGCTTATGTAATGCCACATTCAATTCACTTCATATGATCAAGGCACATGAAATTATGCACAATTTCACTTCCGGATGAACAGTGCCGTGAACAGTACCCGTGAACAGTGCACATGAACAGTAATCGTGAACAGTGAAATTTTCGAATTTAATAATTAAATAATTTAATTCAGAAATCACATAATTTAATCAATAAATGCAGAAATTAAATAAATCAATTAATTAAAAAAATTAATCAATTTAATCAAGCAAAGCATGCACAAAACACACAATTAAGCATAATTAAACAAGATCAAGCTAATCTAATCTTAACCCTTAATCTAACCACCTATCTTAGGGCTAATGCACTTAATTAAATATCTTAATCAGCCCTTAGCACTAATTAACCCAACCCTAAGCAAGTTTAGGCACTAAATAGGGATTATGAGCTAAACTCACCCGTTAAGCGGGCCGGCGACACGGACGCGGCGGCGGCGGCGAACCCGACACCCGGGGACCTCCACCACAGCGATCCAAGGTGGTCCCGGGGCAGAAACAACAGCAACAAACTCTGGTTCCCTCAGCAACTTCTGAAAAACTGACTGCACAAGAGGAGAACCGGGCTGATCGGAGCAAAACGCTTTGGCCGGAGCTCCGGCGAGCTGGTGGCTGGTGACCGGAGGCTCCAAGGGGTCGAGGGGGAGTTGTGGGTGGCTGGTGTGGCGGTGGTTTGGTCGAAAATGGAGAGAAACGGAGCAAAAGGCGGAGCTACGCAGGGGGCGACGCTACATTAGGCAGTCCGGCAACAGCCGACTTCCGGCCGCCGTAAGGATCGGAAGGCACCTCCGATCGACGAACGGTCAACGCCATCCGTACGGATTCTCTCTCCCGAGCGCAACGGTGGGTGGCACGCCCCAAGATTCCACCGGGAAGGCAACGAAAAACTCCAATTTCGGCAAGAGGTCAGAAACTGAAACTGCAGAAATGCAAGGAGAAGCAAGGGGAAGAAGTGCTGCGATTTTTGGAGAAGATGAAGGGGAGAGAGAGAGAGAGAGAGCTGGTCTTCAAGCCTCATTAATGCGATTAAATGGCTTGCTGCAACCCCCAACCAAATGACATAATCTTCTCTCTATTCCTTTTGACTTTTCTTCAAAATATCCAAGAGCATTTTTGTCATTTCCACCTTGCACATTTCCCAATCTGTCCTTGGGCTAAAAATGAAAGGCAGGCCTGGGAAACGGGCCAGAAAATGAATAGGAATGGGCTTAGGAATTTATTGGGCTCGAAACGGCTCAAGGTTAGACAACGGGCTCGGGAGGGTAAAGGGTCGGTTTGGCCCAACAGGTTCACTTGCTTGCCTCGAGCCTTCCATGGCGGCTGTCCCACCTTGGGCGTGAGGCCCACACTGATCTTGCCCGGCCCACGTCCTCGTAGGCTCATTTCCTCGGTCCGAAGATCCCTTTTTCCAATTACTCGGCTCATCCGACACTGTCGACTGACTACGAAGCATCGTCCAAAAGTCCGTCCCGGACGTTCTCGAAAATTCGAAGTCCAATATTGGATTCTCATGCCTTGTCAATTTCGCCCGAATGCCATTTTGGTACTACTCAAACTAACAGGCGGCTTCGAGGATTCACGCGTAACCGACTCGTGCCAATTCACGTTCAAAACTTCTCGACACATGGACGTCCTTGACTACATGAAATTGTGAATGATCGATTCTTATTTCTAAGTACACGATTATCAAGGATCGACATAGGGCCATTCATGGGTTCGATAACAGTAGACGGAATCACCCGTTATCCCATTATTTCTATCCGCAAATCAACTTCTAGTCGTCCCTGAAATCGGCCTGCCTGACTACAGGATCGTCCTTACACAAGTCTCACAGTCGAGTCGTTTTCCCAGGTCAAGTTCTTTAGTCGCACGAGTTCTGTCCTCATTAGCCTTTCCCCTCAAGGTCAGTATCTTAGGAGTAATCAGTTTTGAGTGAGATCAACCAACAATGCATTGGTGAAATTAACGTTCAATCCTCCCTCAAAGGGCTCGAATTTCAGGACGTCATAGTGCGGGTCGGCGACCCTCACTGACCGGCGACGAGGGCCAGACGGCCCTCGCCAGACACCAGGAGAGGGCGGCGACCCTCTCCCAAATCTGGGCGAGGGTCGACCACCCTCACCCCAGCTTGGGCGAGGGTCACCGCCCTCTCCCGGCGTCTGGCGAGGGTCGTCCGGCCCTCGTTGCCGGTCGACAAGGGTCGTCGACCCGCGCCCAGGCGTCAGCGACCCTTGCCGTTCGTCGCCGCCGCCCCACTGGCGATGGGGTGGCGACGACAAGCTGCTCCCCCCTCCCCTTTTTTTTTTTAATAATTTTGCTATTTTAATATTATTTAACTAATAGTTATTAATATTCATCCAAATGGCGTCGTTTTAGGTGATGTGGCCACATCAACACACAAAACAACATCGTTTTGGGTTTACTTTGCCATGTCAGCCACAAAAACGACGCTGTTTCAACCCCATATCGCAGAAAAAATGCCATGTCGGCATTTTGGTTGGATTTTCTCGCCGTTGGTACTTAAGTGATCCATTTTGCTCCGATTTTAGTACTTAAGTGTACATTTTGTAAATTTTGGCCTTAAGTGTCATTCCGTGCCAAGTTTTGGTACTCCCAGGATCCGTACCTCATTTTTTGTTTGTATAAAATTAGAAATAGTACTTTTGTGGTCCTTGAACTTTTTAAATATTTAATGTGGTTCATGAATTTTCTTTATTATTTAATATAATTCTTAAACTTTCAAAAATCCAAATTGATTTAAAAATTCGAACAATTAGATGACGTGACCATAATTTTTTTATCTTAATTTTAGATTGTGGCATATATTATTTTGGCAAAAAAAAAGGAAAAATAAGATTTGGTAACTTGGAAAAACCGACGTGGCAGTTTACATAATCAACGTCCAAAAGATTCACGTGGCATGTCGATGCACTTTGACAGAAAGACAACTTTGAGCGAACTTTTGATTGAACTAATTTGGGATAATTGTTTAGAAAGTCGTAAGCCTATTGCACGACACTAATTCAGTTTTCAATCTTTAATTGTGCCAATATAATCTTAAATCTTTTGCCAATTTAGTCTTTCGGTGAATTTCGGTTGTAATCTCTAAAGTTAACACCAACTGTCCTATGTTGTATGACCAGTGCTAAAATGACCATCCTATATTAAGAGTCGAGTGGGGTCGCCGGCCACTAGCCAAGGCATGGAGACTCTTGTTGATCACTAAACAAGGGCTTGCGAGCCCTCATCTTGCCTAGGCCCTGATTGGCTATGGTGAGTGCTCATGAACCCTCGCATAGATCATATGAGGGTTGTGACACCCTTGTAGATCTGGAGAGGTGAGAATTTTGCGGTCCTTGCTAGCCACAATAAGGGCGTCACAGCCCTCACTGGCCTAAGGGCTCATGAGGGCAGGCGAGGGTGTCTTGACCCTTGCTTAGCTATCACCACAACGGTTGCCGTCACTAGCCATCAGAAAAAGGAAAAAAGACTGATGAAAAATGAATGGAAAGAAAAGAAAGAAAAGGACAAAAGGAAATACATATTATACATTTTAAAAGTAATATTATTTTGAGAAATTTTAAGAAAAATATGCAAAAATTGTGCACTCGGCATTGATTATGTCATGTAGCATGGTTAGCATCCATGTTAGTGATTTTTGATCAAAATCAACGTGAATGGCTAAATTTAGAATAAGAATATTATAAGTGACATAACTTTTGTATGGCACTTACTTAACTATCATAATTATTTTCCACTTACTTGAGTGCCACCAACTAATTGCTTCACTTGGAAAATCCAAATGGCATTAATTTATAATATATCATCCAACGTGGCATGTTGGTAAGCTAAAGTCAGTAATTGAGAAGGTAAATGTCGTGGTTTACTCATCTGATTGGAGATCCCTAGACTTATTTTAAAAATTGGGATAAAATTGAATGATCATCTTTAAGAATCCTAACCAAACCCAAACTCCAATTCTTCAAATTGGGGCAAATCATCTTATTAAATTCGCAATGAGGAGCAAAAGCAAGAGAAGCAGCTCACACTGTATCCACAAAACTAAAATTCGTTGCGTAACAGGCCTTAATTTTACCTCAATGCTGTCACCTTTTCTTGTTTCTTTACTCTCTATCGAGCGGGAGAAGATGACAGAGAGCGCGCGCGCGCGCGCGCGAGAGAGAGAGAGAGTCAAGGAGAAGAGAAAGCATGTGCGTAAGAGAAGACAAAGCTCTAATTTTTCACAGGAGAGAGACGGAGGGAGGGAGGGAGCACTAAGAGAGAGAAAAGGCCTCGAAACAAGTACCTAAAAAATTATAGTTGAACTTAGAGCAATTCCTAATTGATAGTGTAGATCGTTCTGCTCAACATGGACTGTTTTGAGTGAAACGGGAAGTCCTTTTTCATTTTTTCTTTTTTCCTTTTTGCCAATAAATCAGAAGNCAGTGTAGGAAGCACGGAACTCCTCGTTGGTTAGGTCTGTGAACTTGTTCACAGCCAGCTTATACCCCACGTCCTTACCATTGTTAAAGGCATTGATGCGCTTAACGTTCTCTTGAAATATCTCATACCGTTTTGCCTTTTCGGCGGCATCCTTGTAGATGCGCCTGTTGATTACCATCCACTCCTCATGTTGCTTTAACAAGTGTTCCTCTCCAAGAGGGCGACAAAGCGTTTCCGAAACAGAAACTATAATGACCAAAAGAGTGGCTGATGTGAGGAATGAGAGTTGGTTTTGTTTGGCCATAGTAGTGGTCTGGGTGATGTCTAGGACACAATAGGAGTGACCGAGTGAATGGCTCTTTCAATTTGTGTACATCTCCAAACGGGGATGACGGCTTTTTATAGACAAACCGTTGCCCCATTGTTGCCACTCTCACTCTCGCTCGATATTGCTTCAGTGGACCTTTCGCTCCCCCTAGCTGCCTTGATAACTATAACTATTCCGGCATTGACTCCGAGACTTAGAATTAAGCTTTTCTACTGCACGCTCATCATGAATAGCACATATCCAATCGGAGAGCTCTGGTTCTCGTTGACTGATGGGTGATTATTCAAAATGCTTCCATTAAACATGTAATGTAGTGCAAAAATATATAGTTCGAAGAGGCTTGTTGATTTTGTGGTGGCCTGAACTCCTAGCAAAAGGTGAATCATTGGCTTATTTCGTTTTGTCACTGGGTAGGTACTTGGACCTATACATATATATTTGCCTCCACATGTGCATGTATTGGAATTTTCGACTTTTCATGGACTCTATTAATGCATCTCGTTATACGTAGATATGTATTTGCATGCCTCTTTGTCTTATGGTCTTGTGTAAGTTATTGGGATTCATGTTCCTGTGGGAATGAATCGGTCTTAAGAGTGATTCTTTGGCAATAAAATTAAGTGCGAGTGACTCGTGGGGTGCAAAAAAGAAAACCCCACTTCGACACTGAAATCATATTCTATGACCAATATCAACTTTAGACGACCGGGGTCTATGTTCCCATTTTGCACACGTTTTCTTTGTTTGGGAGGAGGTTCTAGACGCTTACGATGTTTTGGAAGTGCTGACATCCCAGACATCAAAACTTGGCAAGGTGAGACTCTTAAGTGCTAAAAGTTCATAAATGTATACTTAATTGCGAAAATCAAAGAAAAATAGATCACTCAAGTGCTGATGACGAGAAATTTTGGTCAAAATATTGACATGGCATCTTTCTAGCGAGACAAGTGCCTGCTGACATGGCTAGATAAGCCGAAAACAACATCATTTTGTCTCAGATTTGAATTTTAATATAAATATTAATTAAATTATTTAAAAACTAAATTTAATTTAAAAAAGGTTGCAGCCCTTGCCGAGTTCTACAATTCCCTTGGTTTTTGAATAATAATTTTTAATTTAATTTAATTAATATTTATATTAAAATTCAAATCCAAAGCCATACGACATCGTTTGGTGAGTTTAAGCTAATTCAGCCCTCTGACGAGCCACATAGATGAGTTAAATTATTTAAAAAGTGCCATTAGGATTTCCAAGAACCTTCGCTCAAGTTGGCACTGAATTTTCTAAGTTTCAAAAAGTGATACTTAATTGTATCATTCATAACTTTGGGCATTTAAGACTCTCCTCGTGCCAAATTTTGATACTTCCGTTTTTTTTTGCCCAATGTTTTACATTAAGGATGCAACTTAGTCAAGGTACTCGAGCTATTTGAGTTCGACTGTCAAATTTTTCAAACTCAATTTGATTCTTTTTGAGTTCATGTTGTTCAAAGTCTAATTAAGTGAGTCTAGTGGGAGGATTAAATCTTGACTTATTTTAATTATTTATGTAAATTAATAAATATGAGCAAAATAAATCAAGAAAAGCACTCTACAAATGTCATAAATTTCATATGATGCTCGCTTGAGTGTAATAATTTTTTTCGATCACTTGAGTATCATAAATTATGTATAGCATTCACTTGAGTGCTTCACTTTTTTCTAAATACTCGAATATCATATAACTTGTCAATCGATCACTTGAGTGCTATGATTTTTTTTTAAACGTTCACCATGAGTGCTATGCCATATTAACTTTCTAGCACTTAAGTGAATGTTTTAAAAACTATGGCACTCAAGTGATCATGTGAAATTTATGACACTCAATTGAATGGTTTTTAGAAGTTATGGTATCCAAAAAAGTTATGACAATCAAGTGAGCATTGTCCAAAAAATATTTTTATTAAAGTTTCAATTATAGCATATTTTCACTATTCGAGCTCGGGTTTGACTTTAATTCAACTTTCAAATTACAAAAAGTGAATAATTGAGTAGAGCTCAAACTTTTGATAACTTGCTTTAAATCCAATATCAAGTCTTGGCTATTTGAGTTGGGTCGAGCTGAAGTATCAAATTATTGTTGACTCGACTCAATAACACAAGTGCACCCCTTTTATAAATATATAGTTTGAAACTTAAACTCTCCATATATATATTTTTTTTGTATAAAATTAGAAATAGTACTTTTGTGGTCCTTGAACTTTTTCAATAATTAATGTGGTTCATGAATTTTCTTTATTATTTAATATAATTCTTAAACTTTCAAAAATCCAAATCGATTTGAAAATTTGAACAATTAGATGACGTGACCATAATTTTTTTATCTTAATTTTAGATTGTGGCATATTTTTTTTGGCCAATAAAAAGGAAAAATAAGATGTGGTAACTTGGAAAAAACGACGTGGCAGTTTACATAATCAACGTCCAAAAGATTCACCTGACATGTCGATGCACTTTGACAAAAAGACAACTTTGAGCGAACTTTTGATTGAACTAATTTGGGATAATTGTTTAGAAAGTCGTAACCCTATTGCACGACACTAATTTAGTTTTCAACCTTTAATTGTGCCAATATAATCTTAAACCTTTTGTCAATTTAGTCTTTCAGTGATTTTCAGTTGTAATCTCTAAAATTAACGCCAATTGTCCAATTGTCCAATTGTCCAATTGTCCTATGTAGTATGACCAGTACTAAAATGGCCATCCAACATTAAGAGCTGAGTGGGGTCGCCGACCACTAGCCAAGGCATGAAGACTCTTGTTGATCACTAAACAATAGTTCATAGATATCAGTAGTATCATTGGCAATATTCGAATTGCCATTGATTAACACATTTTTTAAATCACCATATTCAATGAGCTTTTTCTATTTAATTGAAACTTTTAAATCGATAGTAGTTATAATTACTACTGAACTTTCAAATTTTTGACACTTAATTGTGCTATTAAACAGGGTCGTCCTCCGTAATTGTGAAGCTTGGTCGGCTTCCACTTCAACTTACTTGGTCAAAGACAATTCGTATGAGAATATATACAATTCTAAACCTGGCGATTATTCCACTTTCGTTTAAATTAAAAGGAGAGAGTGGATGACTGTTGTTTCCACACTAAGGTATTATCAAAGGTAGGAGCACATCCACCATGGTTATTTTACTGAAATTATTGCTCCACGCGACACATTAAAAACATTTGAAATGAATAATACTTTTTTACTTCAAATTTTATCTTTAAAATTTCAGTTATTATAAATGACTCATCTGGTTCATTTGTTAAGTAAACAAAGAAGGAAAGTTTACAGTGTTCAATACACTATTTTTCTGAGGTCATGTATAATGACTTCATTTGAAAATTGAAATATTTCTAGTCATCATGTTTCATAAATACTCTAGAAACACTTGATAACAAGATCCATGATTCATACTTATTTGAAGTTTTTCGTTATGTTTATACATTAAAATAATTTTTCGCGTCTATACCAGAAAGCTGCGAGAATTGTTAATAATTTTAAATAAAAGTGCTTTTTAGAGTTGTGCCACCCTGCTAAGAAATAACGTGAACTTCCACATTAAAATCTTAGGATTTGGAGCCTAGTAATCAAACAAATTTATGTTTCGTTTATTTTGTGAAAAATATGACAATTATGAAAACTATTTTTTAGGAAAAATGACTTTATTTTCTAATGTTTGTATGTAACTTGGAAATGAGTTGAAAAATATTTTCTATGTTTGATAAAGAAAATTTGATTTGGTTTTCCTAAATAGACATACACTATTTGGGTGCTAGTAATTTGTGCATGGGCAATTTGAGAACTAGGTATGGGTACTAGACTCCCAAGTTCAGCCACAAAGGACCCTGACTTGAGCGCCACAGGGTAGAGGCATGGGCACTAGGGTCTCAAGTCTAGCCTTGATGGACCCATGTGTGGACACCATAGTCTTGGGCCCGACGTCGATAGACCCAAGGCACAACCTTTGTAAACTTGAGGACAGCCTTTGTGGACTTGGGCCAAGGTGTTGGGGATCCAAGCTTGCATATTAGGATCTCGTGATCAACCTTTATGGACTAGGGCCCAGGCATCGGGGCAATGGGCATGGGTATTGGGGTTTCAGGCTTAGCCTCGATGGACTCGAGTGGCTGCAAAATGTTAATTAGACTCTGCCATGATATTCATTGAATTTCACTAGACTCTGCCACAGTTTTTAATGGTAACAGATGTCACATTCGATAATGAAAATAAATTGTGTTACCGTGGATAAAATAACCGTTGCAGGAGATTTGATGACTAGCCAAGAATTATTCTGTTTTATGGGGAAAGATGTGAACTTGGATTGACTTTTTAGCCACTGACAGTAATTTAATGATAAATGATTTGCAATTTGGCAACTAAGCTATGTTCTTGGCAAACATTTCCTACTAGTAAATCTCACATTGAGACTCCATTGATTTTGTGAAAAATATTTTTCTCATTTTTTGGCATTTAGATAACTTGAAATAATGAGTTAATAGAAAATGTTTTCGCAATCAAAGAAAAAAAAATTTCTACTAAAACTTAAAATTAGTTAAATGAATTCTTCTTTAAAAAATCGAAAATCATTTTCCAAAATACAACTAAGTATCGGTACTTGGACTAGAAACTCTATGCTTGAGCATGGAAACCTCAATACTCATCCAAGAGCCCTTGGTAGTGGGGCTAGGTCCCCAAAGCCCTAGCCCAAGTCAATCTAGGTTGTGCCCAAGGCCTGGCTACCACGCCCAAGTCCATCAAGGCCATACCCAAGACACCAATGCCCATGCTCAAGATGCTGTCCTTGGGCCCAACCTCGATGGACCTGGGCATGGGCACCGATACTAGAGTCTCCAACGCAACCTTGATTAACCTAGGCTCTAATGTTGGGATCTCAATTCCATGTGCCCGAGTCTAGGAACTAGCCTCAATGGAACTAGGCTTGGGCATCAAGGACTTGGGCACGGTCTCTATAGACCCAAGTTGAGGTGCAGGGAGCCAGGCATGGGAGTCGAGTTCTTGGGCTCGATTTCCACAGAGCTATGGACCCAAGACTAATATTCCACATAGCAAGGCATGGGCATCGTGTTCATGCTCGACAGTTGGGGATCTAGGCTTGAGGCCCTAGTGTCCGTGCTAGGTTTTTTGGCTATCCATGCGCAAATCACTAGTGTGTGTGTGTTTACAAATGACACTTTTTCTTACCAAACGATGAAAAATATTTACTAGTTCATTTTTTGGTCTAGGCTAAACACTAGAAAATATTGTTGTTTTCCTTTTCATAAATATCACATTTTTTGCAAAATAAATAGAACCTTGACCATGACAAGCATAGTGTGAGATGAGGTAATTAATACATTTTATTTGACCTATAGCTTATTGATTTAAAGTTTTGAGTTAATGTTAAGCCCAACTGAATAATGTTGATGGGTCAAACATTAGCTCTCTCTCAAAGATATCTCTGGACGGGGCATATGACTCATTGGTGCGACTAGTCAACATTGCCACTGTCAAAAGGTTTCATTTCTTCTAGAAATTCAGGTTTCGTCCCTAGACATTGCCATTTTGGCTCCATCTCTCTTCTTTGTGAAAGAAAGTAGTGGGTTGATATCGTTTATAACCCACTATTAGAGTACAACTTCTCAAATAATCTATTAACTGAAGACTCCTTTGATAAACTTGAGCTCTCTTCGAGACGAGTTACAGGGCTCCTTGGTGCGCCTAGCCAACACTGCCGCTATCAATACGTTTTATTTCTTCTAGAAATCCACGATTCCTCTCCTCTAGACATTGCCTTTTTGGCTTCATCTTTCCATCTTTGTGGAAGAAGGTAGTCAATGGGATTATTTATGGTCCACTATTTAGACTAAATGCGGAGAATTTGAATATTGAATCACAAGTGCTGAAAGGAAAAATAAAAAGTTATTTAATAAGCGATTGAAATTTACCGTTAAATATTGTCGACTTTCTTACTTAAAGGAAACTGTGATAATTGTTGATAGAATTTAGAAGTATAATTGCCGCTATTCTAATTGCCAATGATTACATTTTTCTACTTAATAAAACTCACCATATTAAATGAGTTTTTTGTATTTAATTGAATTTTTTTAGTCGATATTAGTTATAATTCTACTAAACTTTTTAATTTTCGACACTCAATTGTGTTACCAATCAGATTCATTGGTAATTGTGAAGATTGGTCGGCTTCAAATTCAACTTTACTTGGTCAAAGACAGTTCGTATGAGAATAATATAAAATTCTCAACGTGGTGAATATTTTACTTCCGTTGAAATCAAAAGGAGAAAGTGCATGAGGGGTGGTCTCCACTTTACAGCATTATCATAATCAGGAGCACATCCATGTTGGTTCTTTGTTTGACTAGCTGAAATTATTACTTGACGAGGCCCATGAAAACGTGTTTGAGATGGACTCTACTTTTTCTTATCTAAAATGCTCTTTTTACAATTTGAGATATTGGTTAATAATTTATGGGAAAATTACAAATAGGGGCCTGAGTGCCTTCGTATTCTTAAATAAAGGCATAAAGTAGACTTTATTTCAAATAAAGACCCAAGGTGTCATGGTTATTTCAAATAAGGGCCTAATGTGGATTTCGTTTCAAATAAGAATTTGAAGTAGTTATGTTTGTTTCAAATAAGAACTTAACTTTACAACGGTAAATGATATTTTCGTCATTTTCCCTTTTTTTGAATTCTTTCTTTTTTCCTCCCTTTTCTCTCTTTCTAGTTTTTCTTCTTTCTTCGCTAGTGAATAGCTGACCATCAACGATGCCTAGAGGAGGTTGGGCAAGAGTCACCCTTACCCGACTTGATGGAGGAACGGCCTCACTAAGACAAGGCAACCCTCGCCAAATCTAGGCAAGGCCTCGTCAATGGCTGGTGAGGGTCACCAAGCTCTTGCCGACCCCAAGTGATGCTGACCCTCGCTAGATCTGGCAAGGGTGGCCTTGCCCACAGCCGGTGAGGTTCGTCGAGCCCTCATTTGCCCTTGCCAATGGCCAATGACCCTCCTTAGAAAGAAAAAAAGAAAGAAAGAAATGAATAAAAAATAATCTAAAATTAAAATTGTATTTGGATGAACACACTCTTTAATCGATTGGAATATTAAGCCAGCCAGCAACCGGCAAGATCAAACTCTTATTTGAAACAACCATTACCACTTCAGACTCTCATTTAACACAAGGTATATTTTGGGCCCTTATTTAAGAAAATAATGATATTTCGGGCTCTTATTTAGAATTTTCCCTAGATTTAATTCATGAGTTAACACAAGCAATTAAGGAAAATATAAAACAAATGGAGCCTCAACCATGATAAATATGGTGTAAGGTGGAGTAATTAATATATTTTAGTTATCCGATAATTTATTGATTTAAAGTTTTGAGTAAATATCATATTGAAGTGGATAACATTGACAGAATTAAACATGAGCTCTCTATGGAAGATCTCTCTAACAAGGTACATGGCTCATTGGTGCGACTAATCAACATTGCCATTGTCAAAATGTTTCGTCGCTTCTAGAAATTCAAGTTTATCACTTGTAGACATTGCCCATTTGGCTTCATCTTACCCTTCTTTGTGAAAATAGGTAGTGGGTGGAGTTTGCTTATAACCCACAATTAGAGTGAAATTCCTCAAATATTCTATCAAATGAAGACTTGTTTGATAAAAAATGAAGTACTAAGAAATTAAGCATTGAGTTTTAAGTGCCAAAAGTTCAAAGTTCATCTTTAAAAATAAAAAGTTTAAAAATGACATTGCATATTGGGCCAAGAGCTCATATTAAGTAAATTAAAGTTCAGAAACAACATCATATATTGGGTCAAAATTTAAAGATTGTTTGTGTCATTATCTCTCATATAAAGCATTTGTGGCCATCAAATAATGCTCATGGCAATTTTTTAAGGACACTTTGTCCCATATTTCACTACAAGCGAGGATTGAGGGATTGCTAATTTAGTACAATCAAATCATCAATGATGGAAACATATACACAAGTCACATTAACTAGATAGATCAACGGAAAGTCAATGATCATTCTATTATTTGCTTATATTTTTTTTGGGACATGTTTCGTGACAATACAAAACTGTAAACACTCATTATAAGCGAATTTTATTTGTTGATCATACTTTTATCCATAAACATAACACACATTAACCAATCTTGTTGGTAAGTACAATCATCATATATAATATCATAGCATGTAATGACTCAATTTTTGTACCTTGATAGATCATTCGCTACTTGGAAAATATGTTGAACAGCATGAACAAGTACATTTTGTTATTAATTATTACACCCATTTTGCAAGAATATGTATATAATTTTGAGTAAACTATAACAATTTACGATACATAAGTAAATTCCCAATACCTAACATTTAAATTGAAACTATCTCTCGGTAAGTAAGATTACTATAGATCATGAATGAGTACCGCAAATTTTGATTAATGATGTTGACACCAAAAAATGACCAACTTTTGATTAATATCGATAAGTGATGGAATTTGTCCATGAGAGTAGAGTTCAGTAAAAATAGAAGTCATCAATGAATAGAATTATTGCTAGCTTGAAGGGAATCAACAACTTGCCGGTAAAATCATTGACAACACACAAAGTGAAAATTATCGATGAGAGCCTTAATCAAAACTTTAGAAATTGATTGACAAAGTAATAGCATGCAATCGGCAGAAAAACAAAACTGTTGGGTAGTCATGTCTAATACTACTATTCTAGGATTTTTTTTTTATAACTTATTGTTGAAATTTTTTTTCTAGATGATAGAAAATAGGGATTTGTATTTATTTGTAATGGCCAATAGGATTATGAAGTTATTTGTTTCGAAGATGGAATTAGTAAGTCATCTTTTCAAATTCAGTAGCTGTTGGTAATTGATTGTAGGCTATTGATATCCACATCGTACTCTTTATAAAGGATCATCTCTCAATCAACCAAAGAACTCAAATGTTATTCTACAAATTTATCCTTTATCTTTACTTTCATGCATTTTAAATCACTACCAATGATTGTTCCTAATTCGAATTTTTAAATTTCTTGTCATTTACTTTCTTATCCAAAATTAACAAAGGACCTTTTGCAACCTTTGGCAATTCATATCAATCTATCAAATCATCATTTTTTGTGAAACATGTTTTTGATGCACTCGATGAGATGCATTTTTGTTGAATTGAGGAGACTACTATGGCAAGAACCAAATCAACAAGAGTCCACCAATGCTACTGGAAACAACAATCAATGCCACAAACTGACGACGGGGTTGGTGCACTTTCTAAATTTTGCTTCTGGGACGGAAATCAACGCGAAGAAGACTAATGACGGGGTTGGTGCACTTTCTAAATTTTAATTTTTAGCCGCTAGGAGAGCGACATAGGGATTTCAATGCCAAAAAGTCAAATCTTTCAAGGTATTTTAGTGAAGAGCAATCAAGGGATGTCGTTCCAGGTGTCAGCCATGAGTAGCTTGCTTGAAGAACAGCAAAATGTCATGGCTAATTGTATCATGAGTCACATGTAAAATGTGATCAAATCAATAAAATTAATGATTGTGCAGAGTCATGAGTTTTCTAATCAAGGAGAAATAACGGAGATCACCTAATAAATAATGTTCGAAATAAACTAATTCAAAATAATAAGTTGGCAACCCAAACTAGTCTGAAAAAGTACCAAAAAAATCATAAATTTATTGCATTAGTATCAATTTAGTCATAAACCTTTTAATCAATTTAGTCCTACATATTTTCACATTGAAATTAATTAAGTTCATTTGATCATTTATGCTTGAAATTGCTAACATGGATGATAGTCATCCTACGTGGCACAATTGACACTTACACAAACATTTTTATATAATTTTTAATTATTTTTTTGAATTTTTTTGAATTTTTTCCTTTTTCTTTTTGTTTTTTCCCTTTCTTTTCCTTTTTTTTTTTTTTTCTTCCTTATTTTCTTCCACCTGCCATTGGCCAACGAAGGTCGACAATTGTCAACAAGGGCGAGGGTTGGCCTCTAGTGTTGATGAGGGGCCTTGTCCAACCAAAAGGCAAAACCCAACAAGGCCACCTTTCACCAAATTTGGCGAGGGGACCCTGCGACAAGGGCAGCCTCGCTCGAATGGCGAGGGGCCTCATCTAGGCAAGGTTGGCCCTTGCTCCCCTCATCGGCCTCTGGTGTTGGCAAGGGGTGCCTTCCCCAACCTCTGGTGAAGGTTGGGTGAGGATCACCTCACTAGATTTGGCAAAAGGCAGCCTCGCCTAGCCCTCGCCAACCCTTGCCAAAAGGCCTGTGAGGGCCAATCTTGCTTGTGGCTAGCAAGGGTGTCTAGGCCCTTGTCCTTGCCAACAACCAACGACCACCACTGGATGGAGGATGGTGGACAAAAATCAAGAAGAAAGAACAAAAAAGAAAGGAAAAAAGAAAAGAAAGATAAGAGATGGAAAAAAATAGAAAAGGAAAAATAACAAGGACAAAATTAATATAAAATTAAAATTTTTTTGAAAAATGATTAAAAATTATATAAAAATATCCGCGTCAAGTGTCCATGTCAGCAATTTTTAGCATAAATTGGCTAGATGGACTCAATTAATACTAATATAAAAAGGTTTAGAACTAAATTGGTTGAATTGAAAGGTTTAAAACTACAATAGGTTTAAGATTTTTTGATACTTTCCCCCGAACAAGTCAACAACTTGGTCAAATGCCAAATGTTAAAAATGTAAGGCCAGATGGTCTATTGGTACTGCCAATGTGAATTTCCCTGTTAGGCCTAATTTGCTGATTAACATAAATTCGGACAACCCAACAAAATCAGCATCACCACTTAGCGGGAGGATGTTCTACCGAACCAACATTTCAATTCGGTAAGATTGGCTGACGAAGTTCAACGGGAGTTAGTAGCAGAAAGAGGGATTATCAAGAAATTGTGTCCAAATTGGATTGATACAATACATTGTCCTCAAAGATTTGGGACACCCGACTTTACTATTTTTTCCAGCGAAGATGAACAATCAACCATTAAACGTATTGATCGATTTCTTGTCCAGAGTAGAGATGCAAGTACTAATAAATTCCTCAGGCTTAAATTATTTCCTTTGTCTTTTTCAAGGACCGCTTTTACCTAGTATACCAATTTGCCGCACAATTCAATTAATAATGGGGTAGAATTGTAAAGGCAATTCCATTCTCAATTGTAAAGGCAATTCCATATCTAAAATTAGGGGCGTCAAAAACCGAACCGAAATATAAAACCGAACCAAACCGAACTGAAATTTCGTATGTTTTCGGTTCGGTTCGGTTAACCGAAAAATAACCGTTAACTGAAAAATAACCGTTATTCTCAATTGAATAATCTCTCTTCTTTATTATCTCTTCTTTACTTAAATTCCAATAAACAAAATAAAAATAGAAAAACCAAAAAACCGTCCCGAACCGAACTGCATTTTCAGTTCGGTTCAGTTCGGGATGGTCTCTTATCGGTTATGTTCGGTTCGGTTTTTTGGAAAAACCAAACCGAACCGAACCGTTTACACCCCTACCTAAAATATCAGTTGTTGATTTGGCTAGGATATATTATGCATGAATGAATTGTTCAATCAATTTGTTGCTCAAGAAACATAGAAATAGATGTCTTACTTCACTCTCAAACAATAACTTCATGATTTTATCTTTTGATGAATAGAAATTAAATAAGCTCAACTACCTAATATCTTGCTTAGATGAAAATTTACTAAAATAGTACAAAAAGAGAGTAAAGAGGAAAAACTAAATCAGAAATAGAAATTGTCAAATTTGACATATCGATCTTGATATATGTTACAATTTAAAAGAAAAAAAAAAGGGAAAAAGAAAGTGGGCAAGAAGAGCAGGACATTGTTCCCCATTATAGAGTACATATTATACCCTATGTTATCCCACTTAAATTTTTAATTGGCACATCCAAATACTAAGTGCATGAAAGTGGGTAAGTTGACTAATACGTTGACCACGTCCAACTATTCCCACTTTCTACTCCTTTCGATTTTATTCAACCTTTTTTTATGTAATTTCCCTTATATTTTTGTACTTTTCTAATAAATATATTTTTTATGTACTTGGTAGAAATTGATTGGAAAATGACATAAATAGTCCTGAACTTTGACCCAACCTTTGGCCCAATAATTAATATTGTCCTTAAACTTTTAATTTATTCAATATAGTCCATGAACTTTAACCCACTGTACAATGTCGTCCGTAAAATTTGTTTAATGTGGTCCCTATATATTCAATTCAATCACTGGATCATATAAATATGTTCAATGTTGTCCTTTTATTAATTAAGTTCAAGGATAAAATTGGATGTTTTCATATATTTAGGAGTTAGATTGAATATTTACAACAAATTTACGAACTATATTGAACAAATTAAAGGTTGAGGGACAATATTATACATTGGATCAAAGTTCAAAGATCATTTATATAATTATCCCTAATAGAATATGGTATATTACGGTGCACCATCTAAGAATGCAACCTGATATCAACATAAAATGAGTATATCTAGATCCACATAACATGGCCCTTAATCTAATGTTTATCCAAAGTGCATGCATTGTTTATTGTTAATAGGACATTAATAAGGGGTATTTTATAGCATTTTTGTATATATCAAAATCATATTTGTGGATCCTATGTTAATTTGACATCTTTCAAGTCATCTATGTACTATAAAACTCATTAACTAAGAAGGTGAAATTTTTTTCTTGAAAAAGTAGGTCATTAGCTAGCTAAATTTGATATATAGTTTGGGACGTGCAAACCCCTAAAGTGCCAATACTTAGCATAGGGGCACTTAAGTGCCAAAAATTCGAAAATGCACACTTAAATGCCAAAATCGAGAAAAAAGAATCAGTTAAATGTCAACGGCAAAAAAAGCCAGCCAAACTACCATGTATCGTTTTCAACGATTTTATTTGCTGACGGAACAATTTTTTTCAAAATAAAATATTCACATGACAATTTTTTAAAAAAATTGTCCAAGTCATACCAGAAAAAAAAATTTAAAATCAATTTTATAAAAAAGGGGGTGGGTAAGGGGAGGGTTCATGCAAGGCCTGTCCAACCCTCGCCAGTGCCCTACTATCGCCAGGAAGGGTCGAAGATGGTGGGCGAGGGTTGGCCAGGGCATGGCGATGCTAGCCAACCCATCCTCGCCCACTGTCGCCGACCCTTCCTGACAATGGCAAGACGGCGATGGCGGCAAAGCCCTTGCCCAAACCCTCCCCTTCCCCATTTTTTTAAAATTAATCAATTTTAAAATTATATTTTTAAAATATATTTAATATTATTTAATTAATATATTTTTTAAATACCACGTCAACACAAAAACGACGTCATTTTGGCTTAATTTTTGTTGATTTAACTTCCGGTGAGTCACGTAAGCAAGTTATATTATTAAAATAAGCTACGTCGAATTTCCAATGGCCTTCACGGAGTTGGCACTTAGGTGATTCAATTTTAAAAAAAAAAGAATACTCAAAGTATACATTTCGTAACTTTTGGCACTTAAGTATCGTAACTTTTGGCACTTGAGCTATACTTTTGCCTATAGTTTGATCTTAGCCGCCTTGTCTAGGTTTGTTATAACCCCCAATCAAAAAAAGCGAGATTCCCTCCATCATCTGAGTAGTCGTTGAGAAGAAGCAAGGAGGCCGGCCCAAGACGAAGCGGCGAAGGCCTCTGACTCTAGCCGCTGATCTGCTCAAGGGCTTCACCAAGATACAAGGCGAACTTCATGTTGATGTTCCACTAGAAAATAGTTCTCAGTGTCGTGCTTTTCATAATTTGAGACTCTTAACTTCGGTGCTTCTTATTGACCCTCCAAATGATCGAAGGGAGCTTTCCAGCAAACATGCCTAGGCCCATACAGTCATTGGATAATACCTATACCAAAGTAACTGTTAGGAGTGCAGAGTAGAATTCAGGTACCTTCACTTGAGGTTGATCGCCAAATCCATGCATGTCAACTTATTCGGTTGCACTTACATTCATTTGGAAATTTAAGTCAATGAGTTTCAGGTAACTAGGATATATTAACTACTTCATGCTACACCAATTCTTCGATGTGGAACCTTTTACCATAACTTACACATACATCTCAACAGTAACTCTCAGTAGTAAAATGACTTAGGTGCATATGAATTCAACTCACATACATCATTTGATCATGTGTATTTGATCTTATCAAATGATGAATATGAATAGGGTTCACATAAAGAGAGGGCACTCTCCACATGCTTCTTTGCTAGTTTTTTGCAATGATTTGCCGTTTTCAATATGATTAAACAAAGGAAACCCACCTTCGTATAGGGGAGTGACAAGAGTGTGAGAATTCATGCGTGAGATGCGCATAAAAAATAAGTCTCATATGAACTAATCAAAATAAAAAAGAGTAGATAACATGTTTACTTGGTCCATAACTCGTTTAAAGTGTTAAGAGTGAAATTCAGTGGAGATAGGAATGTCTCTTAGACTTTTACTCCTTTCCGAGTCCTCCCTTAATGAGGCAGCATACTGCGTTGAATCTTGGTAGACAACATTAAGAAATTTTCTGCAATTTTTTTTATTTTATGGCTTCATTCAACTTAGTAGAAGAAGCACATAGCATAATGGGTCAATGCGATTAATGATTTAAGGATGAGCTGTGATATCGTCCCATCTTACTGCAGTTTGCAGATTTTAACCAAAAAGGAATAACCACCTGTGCTGGTCTGTAATATATCAAGTAAAGCACATTACAGGATGGCATTTCATTTTCCATCAGCTTCCATTAAGGATCACTTTAAAGGATAATATTTCTGGTGTTGGACACACTTCAGTACTTAAGATCACACTGACGAAACTATTCCATTCACTTATGGGACTATGTTCCTCATCTTGTCCCACACATTCATTCGAACACTTGAAACCGAGTTTGGTTGGCAGGCCCCTAATTTTCTAACAACATGCAGCTTCTGCTGTAGGACACACCACCCCTAGTGACATATTGTCACTTATACCCGATTCTTTTACAGAGACGCTAGACTTCATTTCACACACATATAGAGAGCTAAAGTATCACATATATAAGCTCATAATTTATTTTTTCATCTTGTTCTTTCTTCATGCAGTTGGATAAGAAGCTTTCGTGGCAAGACCACAGAGACCAGCCTTAGAGCTCACATCCTTTTGGATCCTCATGTACCCGCTCTCACCCCACCCAGTGCCCCACGAATTCTTCAGCAGCCAATACTTGGTTCCCCCAGAGGTCTTCCCGTACCCGATTGCCGTGACCGCGTGGTCAATATCGGTTCCACACGAGCCAGAGAATACACCGCTTGAGTAGAATTGGAAGCCAAACCCACCTCCCTCGATTGCCACCGAGACTGGCTGGTTCGCCACGGCCTGCAAGAGGGCCTTCTCATTGTTGGCCGGCACATCCTGGTATCCGGTTATTGAGGCTATGGGGTTTGCCGTCTTGGCTGTATTGCAGGACCTGTCATCTGCCTGATAAGGGTAGTTCGCCTCAGTGGTGAGGCCACCGTTGCTTTTGATGAACTCGAAGGCCTTGTCCATGAGCCCGCCCCAGCAACCGTAATCGTTAGTATCACAATCCACGAGTTCTTGCACCGAGAGCGACACCAACTTCCTCTTCTTGATCATGGTAATCCCTTCCATAGCTGCCACTGCCGAGAATGCCCAACAACTTCCTGCACAAGCAGATAGTATAGTGAATTAGAAAATAGAAGACGTGTATACGTGTAGTATGAAAGGTGTAAAATGAATCTAAAGGTGAATTACAGATAATATTGTTCTGTTATGTATATTTGTTGCCTATTTTTAACAGCTTGAGTACGACATGAGAATTTTGACATTTTCGCAAGACAAATTTTGATTTTCCACTCACCACAGCCGCCTTGATCCTTGACAGGTGTCACAGCCTTCTTGGTTCGCCAGTCTAAGGCAGATGGAATGGCGGTGAAGTTCGCATACTTGAACGGTTTTGCATCGCCAGAGGACAGGATCCCTGTGGGCCTCCTCTTGTAGCCGGTGTGGGAAGCGCGGAACTCCTCATTGGTTAGGTCTGTGAACTTGTTCACAGCCAGTTTATACCCCACATCCTTACCATTATTAAAGGCATTGATACGCTTAATGTTCTCTATAAATATCTCATACCGTTTAGCCCTATCGGCCGCGTCCTTGTAGACGCGCCCATGGATTGCCATCCACTCCTCATGTTGCTTTAACAAGTGTTCCTCTTCAAGAGGATGACAAAGCGTTTCCGAAACACAAACTATAATGACCAAAAGAGTGGCTGATGTAAGGAATGAGAAATGGTTTTGTTTGGCCATAGTCGTGCTTTGGGTACTGTCTAGGACACAATTGGAGTGATTTGGTGAGTCGTGTCTTTCAATTTGTGTGCGAGGAACTCCAAATGGGTGTGATGGGTTTTTATTGACAAACGTTGCTCAACTGTTGTCACTCTCACTCTCTCTCGATAATGCTTCAGTGGACCTTTTGCTCCTCGTTTGTGCCTTGATAGCTATTGCACCCTCATCATGAACAGCACGGATGCAATTGAAGTGACTCTTGTTGTCATTGACTGATGGGTGATTAATCAAGATGCTACCATTCAACATTGTCACTTAGTGCAAAAATTTATGGCTCTAAGAGGTTGTTGGTTTTGCGGTGGTCTCAACCCCTAGCTAAAAGCAAATCGACGGTTAATTTTCTTTCATGGTTGGGTACTTGGGCCTATATGTAAGTTTTTGCCTCTTGTATGTATCGACGTTTTCAACCTTTCATAATCTATATTAGCTTGTTGTTACATGTAGATATGTATTTGCATCTATGTTTGCCTTCAAATCATGTGTAAGTTATTGGGATTCATGTTCCTATTGGAAACAACTGGTTTTCTTCAGTGAAACAACTAGCTTAGGTCAGCATCTGCTAATAAAATACTATTGATCTTAAGGGTGTGATTCTTTGCCAATGAATTGGTGCCACGTAGACAGTCATAAATAATTGAGATTGGCTGGTGGTGCGCAACTTGAAAACTAAACTTCAACACTGAAATCATATTCTATGACCAATATCAACTTTAGACGACCAATGGCTGAGTTCCCATTTTGCCTGACTTAACCATGTCAACGTGTTGTCTAAGTTTGGGATGAACTTCTAGATTCCCATGTTTGGCAATAAGGATGTAACTCAGTCAAGCTCGTGAGCTATTCAAGTTCAACTTGCAGATTACAAAAGCTTGGCTTGATTCTTTTTGAGTTCAAGTAGCTCAAATACTAATTAATCGAGCCTAGCTCAAGCTCAAAAATAATAGCTCATAAGCCTAGTCAAGTGATTCAATCTTTATTTATTTTAATTATATATGTTAATAAATATGAACTGAATAAATTATTACTAGTTTCCAATTGTAGTATATTTTGACGATACGAGCTCAAGTTTGAGTTTTATTGAGTTTTGAGAGAGAACTATTATCTAATTGAGTCAAGCTCAAGCTTATTGAAACCTTATGTAATCTTAACTATTTGACTTGGATCACACTCAGGTGTTGAGCTATTTGTCAACTCAACTCGATTACACGCATACTCCCCTAGTTTGGAAACATAGTCCGAAACTTGTAAGTCCCCAAATTCTGTTTGTGCATAAATGTTAGCAATAACAGTACATAACTTTTTTTCAATTTTTAATGCGGTCTATAAACTTATTTTTTCTTTGATTTCATCTTATCATTGAATTTTTAAAATTCCAATCAATGTAATTCTTCCGATGTAAATCCTAAGACTTAGATGACACGGACATAGTTTTGTTAACTTGATGTTCGATTTGCCAGGTTGGCACGTACATGGCTTACATGTGGCTTCCATCTCTCTCTCTCTCTGCCAAAGAAAGGAACAAAAAAATTTGCTCGGTGGGGAAAAAAACGGGGTAGTTTAGGTCATTATTCTAGGCCAACATATGCTAGCAATGCAGTCCATGTTAAAAGGGTCCGTGTGACATCCACATACTTTACGGAAGGACTACATTGAGTGGATTTTTGAAAGGTCATGAATAAAATAGAACAAATAAAATTTATAATGGCCCCTTTAAATATTGAAAAAAAGTTCAGTTACTACCCATCTCGTAGCTCCTCCTTATCCTTGTGGCATTTGTTTCTTATGACGAGGAAACCCAACTTAAGTGGGTAAGCTTTGGTCTGTTCAAAGTACCTCGATAAATTACATGAGGATCGAAGGTTGGAGATGTAATGTAGAGTACATAGGAGGAGTTTGGTGTGGTGTTCAAATGGAAATGCCCAGAAGCCATCTAGTTTAGAATTTGGGAGCCCCAGGCCACTTGAGCAAGTGCCTAGAGGCGAAGCATTTTCAATCTAGAGCGTTTTCTAAAGTCTGATTTCAATCAATTTTTATATGAGCACACATATAAACCTCTTAAGAATGTTCCTTCGGTTCTTTTTGTTAGTTTACATGGAAACACCGTAAGAGATTGTGTTAAACATGAGCAGATCACTCTTCCGCTTATCACCGGAAGTCACGAATATAAGGAAATGCCATGCTTCCAGCTAAGAAAGGAAAGGCATGGGGACCAACGACATCAGCGCCTCTTGTAATGGATGATAGGCCAGTGCTTGACATTAAGCGAGGCTTTTTTTCATGCTTGAAAACTCCTTATCCAAAGTGGATTTATAGCTCTCGCTCTGTCCGTGGACGTGAATCACAGTAATTCAGATTGAACCACCTTAATACTGCTATATTTTTTTTTTTTTATGACCCAGGGAACTCCGCACCCCGCCGACAACTAGGGGAGTAAATCCTGGGGGCCACATGTGCTAGCCACCACACACATGCAACCGGGTAAGTCACCTTATGACGAAACTGGAATTCGAACTCTCGACCTTTTACGAGAAGAAGAGAGCGCAAACTAACAACGCCACCCAGGTGGGTGGTTTAATACTGCTATTTCATCTCTCTATTTGTCATTCATTTCTCTGTTAATCTCACTACTATGGTCGATTGGAAATCAACTTCTGCAACAACGTCAAAGTATGCTCTGCTTTTTCTTAATGTTACGCGATTATTAATGACTGAGAATTACTTTTGTGCAGTTGCGCACTGTGTTTGGTGAAAAAATATCCAAACCACTGATAAGGTGTAGGATGGAGCAATTAAAATATTATAGTTGACCATTTGGCTTAACTTTCAAAATGATCGTACATGGTTGATGCCTTTGAAATATCCCCCTAATTGTGATGCATGTCTCGGTGGTGCGCCTAGCCAACACTCCCTGTCAAAACGTTTCATTGCTTCTAGAAATTCATATTTTATCCCTTCTAGATAATGCCTTTTTGGCTCCATATTTTACTTCTTTGTGCAAGAAGGTAGTGGGTGGGGCTGATTATACCCCCACCATTAGAGTAAAATTTGTTAAATAATCTATTTACTGAAGGATCATTAGATAAGGTTGAATATTAAATATTGAGATTTAAGCACTGAATTTTAACTATCAATAATTTTAAGTGTTGAAAGAAGAAATTTCTTTTTTGATAAATTGATCACTGAATATTATCAATTTTCTTATCATAGATGAATTGTGATTATTATACGTTGATGCAATATTCTAATTGCCAC
The DNA here is from genome assembly GCA_014858505.1 of Corymbia citriodora subsp. variegata. NCBI lineage: Eukaryota > Viridiplantae > Streptophyta > Magnoliopsida > Myrtales > Myrtaceae > Corymbia > Corymbia citriodora. The sequence goes on along the minus strand of CM026414.1, from coordinate 31,487,622 downwards.
AAATTACTTTCTTCTACTCGATAAATTATGCAACCCCTTTCTAACTTACCGCGTTAAGGAAGTTTTCCGATGTAATGGAATTTTTATGTTGATATTTAGTCATAATCATCAAATATATTTAATTTAATCGAGTGCTGAACATATTCAATACTTAATTATGTTACTGATAGGCCATTAGTGATTATAAAGCTTGATGGACATATTCAGTACTTGGTCGACAACATTAGTTCATATGAGAACAGATGAAATTCCAAGCCTGTTGAGTATTCCACTTTCGTTGAATTTAAAAGGAAAAGGCGGATAAGTGTTGTCTCCACTTTGCAGCATTATCGTAGTCTAGACACATCCGTCATAAGTATTAATTCATTATACTGAAATTATCGCTTGACATGACTCATGAAAATCTGTTTGAAATGAACTTTATTTATTATTTCTATAATTTGAGTATTTACTATTACTTAATAGATTTAATTAATGTGTCTTGTGATCCATATGTTATGCAAGCAACTAAAGAAAATCTACGGTGGTTCTTTTTGTTAGGAAGGAAAAATTAAGTTATTCAATTTAATGTTTTTCTCATGTTATATACAATCATTTTGAAAACTGAAATTATTTTACTTAGCATGTTTAGTGCGCTAAAGACACTCGAGAATAAACCTTGTTTAATAAGGATCACTTAGACTAAGGGCAACTTTGTTTTTTTTTTTTTTTTTTTATAAGGTAAGTATTATAAGCTTTCAACCAAGAGATCCTATATAAGGAAGGTGAATCACGGCACCAGCAATCCCTCAACGGGACAAACAAGTCATTGGAGTGAAGGGGTACCATGATCGCAATGAGGAAATGCAGGGAAAAGTAATAAAGTAGACAAAAGAGCCTAAGCAGCCCTACATGGGCCTCACTCCGCACCTGAACTAAAGATACAATAGTCTATTCCCCAACTCTACTGCATCCGCCTATTACTGGGGTTATCCTCCACCCGTTTAAATGCAAGCGCTTTATCCTTAACCGCCTTTGAAAGGTACTGTTTCATGGCTGGAACATGTAAATTTTACGCTTGGAAGATAATATTGTTCCTTGTCTTCCAAATTATATAGCAAAGGCCGCCGAAAGAGAATCGAACAATCTCCTTTGAAAACCCACTGCCTAATAGCGAATTGATGGCCCAAAGAAGATTATCCGTCCATGAAGAGTTACTCCAAGGAAGGTTACATTTGGAAGCCCAAAACATGGCTAGAGAGTTGGAAGAACAACAGGCAATAAATAGATAGTCGACCGAGTCGGGACGAGAATTACAAAAGGCACATACTGCATTAGGGATCCTGCCAAAAGACATAAGGAATACTTGGGTTGAAAGACGGTTCTTAACAGTCAACCAAAGAAGAAATTGGTGTCAAGGGACAATGGCCTTACTCCACACAAAGGATGACCAAGGAACCATGTGTGATTTCCTGCGGATTGCTACCCATGCCAATGCAACCGAAAATGTGCCTGAGGGCTCCTCATTCCAAGTGAGAGAGTCCATGCCATGAGATAGAGGGGACCATGATTTGCCAAGATAAAAGTTCCTGGAGAAGTGTTTGACCAAAGGGAGTGTATAGGTCCGCCACTTTAGCTTGCCTAGTGAGATCCGATTGGTATATAAAGGAGTCTGAGAATAATGCAGTAAGCGGACCTATATCAAGCCAAGGGCCAACTAGAGTGAAGTGGACAAACCATCACCTATCTTTCATTTGAAAAAGGGAAGGGATTCCCCTCTAAGTGCAAGAATTTTTCTTCAGGCCCAAAAACAGTTAGTGGGAGGATCTGAATTCCAGATTGTTCAAAATTATATGAAGTTTTCCATCGTCACTATAAGTTAAAAATACCGTTTTGCGTCTTCATTAGAAAGGCACAGGATTTTTTAATGAATTAAATTCGAAGTACCTTTTAGAATTGTCTCTCACTCTGCCAACAAATGACGTGATCTTCCATAGTAGATACATTGGAATCCAAGCCTAGTAATCAAGCGAAGTAAGTATGAAAAGGTTCACTTCACAAATATTCATTGGATTTCGCTAAAGTATGATGCATTCTTTCATGTTAATAGGTTTCACCTTGAATAGTTTTCGCAATAAAAAGATTAGACCTATCATCTTGATGAAAGTGATACTCGCAATATATTTGACGAGTAGCCATTATTTCCTTTTCACATTTGAGTTTGCTACTGATATTAAATATTGACCTTCAAACAAAACGATCCATAATGCAAGTCTTGCATTCTCCTTATCTAGAAATTAGAACATAGACACATGCAAGATTATGAATTTTTCTTGTCCAACCTGAAAATTAGAAAAGGGTCCTTAGCTCATATTCCCCCCCCCCCCCTCTTTATTTCTTTCTTTCTTCAACTGTTATTGGCAAAGTAAATTAAAGGATTTTATCAGCATATAATTTTTTGGGTTACTATATCTATGAGAGTGGTAACATTTTATGAACCACAAATTCTTAAAGGAATGGACTTGACAATAATTTATAATTATTTGTTATTTTTATAGCTTAAAATATGTTATTATTCTCACAATGGATTAATGATAGTCATATAAGCATTTCTCTAAATTAAACAAGTCCTAATTCCATGTTGGATAACTAGATTCCTCTTGCATGACTCACTTTGTATAAATCCAATTAAACCCTCTAGATTATTCGACAGTTTGGCCCCCTTTAGGAATTTTCCATCACCTCCAAGGTCAGCTTATTTCAACTGGATTTCTCCCGGATGAAGCTTGAAATGTCTCAATACAATGTGGTCGTTTACCAAAAGGAAGTGGATGAGGTTGAGAGTGCCTAATATAATTGTTGCCGGCAAAAATTAAACAAGCTAAAAGATTTGGAGGGAGAGATCAAGGAACAACACATCTTGCTCTGTTGTTTTCTAAAGAACAGAGAAGGAGTTGACAGCAAAAGTTGACAGCAAAAACTGTATTTTTTATTCAGTTTGTATTTTTTACTCAGAAAACTGAAAAATGCTTAAATACATACTAAAACTTAACCATAAACTCACGTTGCCCATTAACAGCTTGCTTGGTCCACAAAACCAGCGACAAACTAACATAACAGCTAAAAAAACATGCAACTAACTGCTCCTACAAAATAGGATTAACCAAGTAAAACAATAATAAACTAACTCCTAGAAAACAGGACATCAATAAACTGACTTAACAAAACAAAGAAAAAAAAAATAGATGGTGCGGTCTTGATACATCAACACTCTCCTCCTGGATCAAGTACTGCACACTCCTAGCTTTGCCCTCAGAAGTTCAAATCGACCGACATGAAATGATTTCGTGAATATATCTGCGATCTGATTTTCTGAACTTGCAGTACATTAGTTTCACATCTCTAGCCTTCTGCACTTCTCTCAAGAAGTAATACCTAACCTTAAAATGCTTTGTTCTTCCATAAAATACCGGATTCTCTGAAATGGCCAGAGTAGCTTGATTATCCACAAATACTTATATGTTTTCTTCTTGCTGCATATTCAAATCATCCATTAGCTTCTTCAACCATAATGCTTGATTCACAATTGCAATGGCTATAATGAAGTTAGCTTCTGTAGTTGATTGAGCCACTATTTCCTACTTCTTTGAACACCAGGAAAAACATACCGACCCAAATGTAAAGCAATAACCTAAAGTGCTCCTCATATCATCTATCGATCCTACCCAGTCACTGTCAAAATACCCTTGCAACTTAAACTCCTGAACTCTACAAAACTTAATCCCATATGAAAGAGTACCTTTCAAGTACCTCAACACCCTCTTTGCAACTACCATATGCAACTCACTTGCACAATTGAGAAATCTAGACAAGACACTTACAGGAAACATGATGTCTGGCCTAGTTGCAGTGAGATACATAAAATAGCCAATCAAACTTCTATAAACTCTTTCATTTGCAAGTTTTAATCCATCCTTCTTTTGAAGCTTTTCCTTTTGACCCATTGGAGTACTCATACTCTTGCACTCCTCCATGTTGAATCTCCTTAGGATCTCCTTCAAATACTTCTTCTGACAGATAAAAACTTCATTCTGATTTTGCCTAACCTCTATTCCTACAAAATACAACATCTCACCAAGATCGGTCATTTCAAACATATTCATCATCTCTTGCTTAAATACAATAATCTGAGCACCATTACTCCCTATCACCAGCATATCATCCACGTAAAGAGACACCACCACTAAGTCAGATACTAACTTCTTGACATATAGAGTGGATTCACTGAGGCTTTTCTTGAAACCCAGGCTTAGGAAGTGTTCATCCATCTTACTGTACCATGCTCTGGGAGCTTGCCTCAAGCCATAGAGAGCCTTTCTCAGCAAATAAACTTTCTCCTCCTAGCCTAGTGTAACAAAACCTTCTAGTTGCTCAACATAAATCTCCTCTTGCAACACTCCATTCAAAAATGCAAATTTCACATCTAACTGATATACCTTCCATCCTTGTTGAGCTGCCAAAGCAAGAATCATTCTAATTGTATCTAGTCTTGTCACAGGAGCAAAGATTTCTAAGAAATCAACTCCCCAAACCTGTGCATATCCCTTCACCACCAACCTAGTCTTATGCTTATTCACTAAGCCATTAGGATTAAATTTGGTCCTGAAAACCCATTTTACTCCAATCACCTTCCTGTCTTCAGGCCTCTCCACTAGCTCCCATGTCTGGTTCTTTTCTATCATAGCCAACTCTTCCTTCATTGCATTCATCCACCTTTGATCACTTTAGCTTCCTCATAGACTGTAAGTTCCAAAACAGCCACGATGCACTTATGATATATATATATATATATATATATATATATATATCAGTTAGAAATCGGGTACCTCTAATTGGAACATCATTCACCAGCTTGTCAAGTTCTAATGAGACCTCCTTGTGCTTGCCTTATGGCTCATTTGTCCAATCCCATTTCTCATCTTCCAGGAATTGAACATCCCCGCTAGTGATCACCTTCCCTGTTTGTGGTTGATAGATCCTGTAAGCTTTTGACACTAAACTATAGCCAACAAAAATCCCAAGTTCAGCTCTTTCTCCCAGCTTGTCTCTCTTGACTAGTGGAATATGAGAAAAACACAAACAACCAAACACCTTCAAATTTCTTAGAATTGGTTTGACACCAAACCAAGCTTCAAAGGGTGTCTTCTTCTCCAATACCCTTGTAGGTAGTCTATTCAACAGAAAAACTACTATGTTTGCTGCTTCGTGTTTGCTGCTTCTGCCCAAAACTCTTTTGGTAGATTTTTTTCATGCAGTAGACACCTAGTCATCTCCATAATGGTTCTATTCTTCCTCCCACTAACTCCATTTTGCTGTGGAGAGTAAGGAGTAGTAAGTTGATGCTCAATTCCGGCCTCTTCACAGAAAGAGTTAAACCTCTATGAAATGTATTTTGTTCCGTTATCAGATCTGATGACCTAAATCTTGTAGCCACTTTGGTTTTCAACCCATCTCTTAAAATTCAGAAATACCTCAGCAACTCCTGACTTTTGCTTCATGAAATAAATCTAGCACATTCTAATATAATCATCAATGAAAATGAGGAAATACCTGCTGCCATTTAGAGGAAGAGTCACTTGTAGACCACAAAGATCTGTATGAATCAGCTACAACTTCTCTGTAGCTCTCCAAGTGGATTCCTTAGAGGAAAGTCTTGTCTACTTGCCCAACAAACAAGCTTTGCACCTTGTGATATGCTCCTCCAAGCTTGGTAACCCAGTTGCCATTTCATTCCTCTGCATGAACAGCACGCCTTTGTGATGAAAGTGCCCCAACCTTTTATGCCATATTTCTAAATTATTGGCCTGACACTTGAATACCATCTGCTCATTCTCAAGATGATTCAAAGAAAAACTCTTCTATTGCATCTTTATCTTGAACAGCTTCTGACCACTAGAGTCAAAGATCAAACACTTCCCCTCTTCAAATATCACCTTAAATCCCTTTTCTACCAACTGCCCTACGCTCAGCAAATTATGATTAATCTCAAGCACCTACATCACATCAGAAACTAGCTTTGTTTCGGTACAGCTCTCCATTGCTACAGTCCCTTTACCTTTCACTTCTAAGTACTCCCCATTCTCAACCCTCACTCTTGATTTTAATGACTTGTCAAGGTCTATAAATAGCTTTTCATCACTTGTCATGTGGTTTGTGCAACCACTATCAACAAGCTAACTGTCACATGGAGTACTAGAGGAGAAACAAGAGCCAACAAACAGTTGATCTACCTCTTGCTGGATTGCAGCATGTACCTCACCTTGCTGTTGATTTCTTTTCTCTTTGCAGAACTTCTCAATGTGTCCAAGCTTATGACACTTTCTACAACTTACATCCGGCCTCTTCCAACACCTAAAGTGTGGATGATTATTTTTTCCACAGTGCTGACATGAGGAATATCTTTCCTAATTGTTCTTGGAGTTGCCCGCATTGTTCTCTCTTGCAGCAGCTTCTGAACCACCACTACCATTGTCTTTCTTCCCTTTCCACTTGTTGACTCTTCCTCCTACATTTTGCTGTTCTTTGGCCTGCAAAGCTCCTTCCGTACTTCTTTCCAGCCTCATTAACCTCCTCTGCTCTTGTGCTTGCAAAGCATTTAGCAATTCTGCCAACTTGATCTGAGACAAATCCTTGGTATTCTCCAAAGAGGCAATGGTTGCCTTAAACCTTTCAGGCAAGGAGACAAGAATCTTCTGCACTAGCCTATTATCAGAGAGGTCAGTGCCTAGAACTCTTGCTTGATTTGCAAGGCTTACCAACTTATCAGAACACTCTTTAATTGTCTCAGACTCCTTCATCTGTAGTCTCTCGAATTCTGTGATCAGATTTAGCCCCTTCATGCTTCTAATCCTCTCATCTCCTTGATACTTAGCTTTGAGGAAGTCCCAAATAGCTTTGGCTGATTCACAAGCCATAATTCTGCTGAAAATGGTAGGTGACATAGTAGCATATAAACAAGACTTTGCCTTTGCTTTCCTCATTGTCCTCTCCTTGTGAAACTTGATCTGATTGATGGTTGGATTGTCAGGAAGGGGAGGAACTTCATAATCTTGTTCGACAGCTTCCCAAAAATCATAACCCTCTAGATAGGCTTGCATTCTCACTACCCAGGCTTGATAATTTTCTACATCAAACGCTGGTGGAGCCATTGCTGAAAAACCACTCGATCCTACCTCCATCTTGCTTTTAGCTTCTATGGATGCAGACACACCTCTCAATCGATCTCACAAGTCACTCACAACCCCTTAAGATCAAGGAGGCTCTGATACCAGTGTTGTTTTCAAAAGAACAGAGAAGGAGTTGACAGCAAAAGTTGACAACAAAAATTGCATTTTTTATTCAGAAAACTGAAAAATGCTTAAATATATACTAAAACTTAACCATAAACCCACGTTGCCCACTAACAGCTTGCTTGGTCCACAAAACCAGCAACAAACTAACAAAACAACTACAAAATGTGCAGCTAACTGCTCCTACAAAATAGGATTGACCAAGTAAAAAAATAATAAACTAACTCCTAGAAAACATGACATCAACAAACTGACTTAACAAAACTAAGAAAAAAAACAGATGGTGCAGTCTTGATATATCAACATGCTCGAATACTTCAGCAAAGAGATAGACCCGAAATGCTTACCCTCTCTCCCAAAAACTTTTGTCCGGCCTACACATGAGGACGTCCAAAGTCAAATTGAGTAACTAAAGCCGGAGCGGATGTGCTGCTAATTTGGCCCTACAGAACAAGCTGCTTAGGGTTTGCATGAAAACATCTCTATTTCTCTGTCTCTATTTTCTGTTCTCCGAAACAACTTTGGAACAAAAGTCTATTTGATATCGCAATTTTATTTTTCTATTTCTAGAACAAATTTCTACTCTAGAAATAGATTTTGAACAAAAATAATTAGTTAAATTTTTTTTATTTATCTATTTTTGGAATAAAAATGAGAAAAAAAAAATTTATCGCTTGCTCTCGTCACTGCCCGCCCCTTGACAACCACGGCTACCAATCGTTGATCGCCAACCGCTGCCCTCAACCCCCAACCACCACCTGCTGCCACCCACCAACCCCTTATCACCACTCAAAAATGATAAATTTTATGTCTTATTAAATGATTTTCTATTTCAGGAACATAAATTTTATATCAATATCAAATGCCTTTTTTTGTTTCAGAAACTTATTTGGAAAACTAAAAATGGAAAAATCAATTTCTGGCTAGAAATTGATTTCTAGAACAAAAATTTTATCATGCACACCAGTAGGCAGACCTCTTAGTTGTATTAGCATGTCCACATTGTAATCTCTTTTTGAAAACCAAATGTATGAACTTGAAATGAAATGTTTTTGAGTGGCGGTGGCCATTCGATTGATTGTTGTGGCTTATCCTTCAGTGACACCTTTGCACAAGAGTTCGGAATTGGGTAGGTAGACAGTTTTCCTACTCCCTCTTTGACGAAATATTGTCGAAAGACTAAATTGTCACAAAAAGAGATGTTGAGGATTCTGGGCCAACATATTATTGCTCCGCTTTCTACCCAGGTTTGTCACTACAACCGCAGGTCTTGCTCGCAATCCCCACAAATGGCAACTAATGGTGAGAATGACCAAGAGACCATGCTGGACCAAGAAAATGAGCTGTGCGGCATGCTATGCTGGAACGGTCGCATGAGAAGAATCCCTTGGTACCAACCGACAAGGTAAAACCATTGCAGCCTCTGACCCCTCTAGTTTCCTGCCACAGTGAATTTAGATCCCATCCTGGCGGAGGTGGCTGCTCATATTAGGCAAGAGGAAACAATGGCATCGCTCAAGCTGGAAGAACAGTTCAGCACATGACAAAGGTTGGAGATGTCACAAACAGACAAGATCTCTAACACTATGCTAAACTCAAATTACTTGAAAAATTCAAGGTGAGAAAATGTCGTGACCTTCCCGAAGGTCTTCGGGAATCACTAAAGGAAGACTAATGGATTACTAAGTCCGAAAACTTAGTACGGACTCTCCCAAGCCCTACCAACTGCAATTTGGTACTCAAAATTTAACCTTGTTAAACATGCAATTTTATTCAATTAGGAGCCGCCACTAATCAATTAGGGTTGATTAGAAGCCCAAGTAAAGTATGGGAGAATATTTTACTTATGCGAACTAGAGATTCAATAGGTTCGAGGACATGGTTACGCTAACTTAAACTAGCACCCTTTCGGTACCATTTCTCTTTAAGTTTCAAAAAGGTTTTTTTTTGCAGGCAGTCTTGGTTAATTTTAACCTAGGCCACTAACATGGAAGGAGTGGTCATGCGGATCACAATCAATGACATTCAACAGATCCAGGAGAATAAATATAGAAGTCATGATCAACCTTAAAGTAAAACAAGCTATAACTAAAAATGCATGTCCTAAACATAATTTCTAAATAGGATGACATCTAATTTTTTGAATTTTTTTTTGTAAAATTAATGATATATGACTTTAATTTAGATTTAACATGCATGGTTTTTACTCTAACAACATATGATATGCAATTCAAATGTCCTAGCTCTAATGACGTGTTAATTGAAAACTATTGTAACATGTGTGCAATCTATATTATATGACACTAAATATGCATGTGCTATATGATATGGGATGGATGATGTACTTTGCCATATGCATATGCATGATTTTTTTTCATTTTTTTTAAATATCAAAATCCGAAACTAAGCTAAGTCTACCTAGAAAATTTCATCTAAAAATGTTATGTAAATCTAAGATGTAACATAGCTACCACACTACCATGCGATGCAATGTGAAATTTTTTTGTATTTTCATTAATGGGAAAATTGACTAATATAAATCCAATGCAAACAATGAACACAATTATATAAACATATAACTCGTCACGACTAAAGACGGATGACGGAAGATTACGATAATCAAAAATCTAATCCGATGTCTCTCGACTCAGTATTTTTGATTATTATGACCATTAACATGACAATTTTCTTAATCGGATGATGCCTAACAAAATCAACAGTCACGATCAACATCGAAGAATTGTAAACTACGTAACAAAATAACCAAATTAAATTCTGTTAAAGAAATTACCTAGATCAGAAAATCTACTTTTGAACAATGGGATCGGCGAAAAGGATGCGAGGATAATGATGAACTTGCGGACAGACAATCGTTAGGAGATTATTGGTGTGCAATGCTTCCATTCGTTGCGCCGACTCAGTTGGCGACAACAAGTATGGACACTTGGGGATTGTTATCCACTTGGGATGTTGCTAACCACTTCAAATCCTGCAAAAAGATTAACAAAAATGGTCGCTTCGGATGAAGGAAGGCGATGCCCGATCGAGAACGAGCGATGGCTGAACGACCCCGTCCGTGATGTCAGTAAAGCTGTGGGGATCGCTGGAAATCGTGGCGGAAAAGGAACGCCGAGGATGATGACGGACTCATCTGGTGAGGCGAAGCTCCACAATTGGCTGGTCTTACTGATGAAGGAGGTGGGGTGTTGAGAAATGTAAGAGTTGACTAAAAAACTAGAGGACAACATTTAGTGATCCGACTCTCCTTTTGCTTGGTCAACATTTTTTCTCCCTTTGCTTTTCTGCAAGCGGCAACTCAGTCCCTCTAATGGATGAACTCTCGCCTCTTTTCCTTCTTTTTCACTTTTCCCTGAATCCCCCTTTCACGATTCTTTCAGCCTCTCCGTCCCCCTTTTTTTTTTCCAGCATTTCCTCTCTCAACCTTGCCTTTTCTTTGCCCCTTTCTCCCCTGCTTTACGATTTCTTCAGCCTCTCCGTCCCCCCTTTCATCGTCTCACCTCTGGCCTCTATTTATAGAGGAAAAAGAAGATTTGTTATTCAGCAAATATTCCCCTTGATTGTGGCATATATTCACTCAACAAATGACGATTTTCCGAAACCGCTCAACCGAAAAATGATTTTTTATTCAACAAATATTTCCCTCGATTGTGGCATATATTCATTCAACAAATGACGATTTTCCGAAACCGCTCAACCAAAAAATGGCTCCAAAATTTATAAATCCTTTTCAAAGACCAAAATGAAATGCTTAATATATATGTGATGAATAATCTAAATTTAGGTGTTAACATAAACTTTACGAAATATGTCAGCTTTAGATGCCCAAAGGTCCACCTCTAGTACTATATGCTGAACATGGCAAGTTACCCAAACTACGTCACTCCTGATTCAATTTTCCAAGAGCTTGACTGTGTCGGCCCTACAATGGTACATAATGGCTGGGGCCAACAAGACGGAGACATGGGATGAACTGTTGGAGGCTTTCATGCGGCATTATAAGTTCAATGTGGATGTCACCCCTATGTGGGACGACCTCTCATGCACGGGAAAAAAGAAAGACGAGCCTTTCGAGGTGTACTTGCAAAGACGGTGCGGGTTGGCAGCTCAGGTTCACCCTACATTGACAAATAAGTAGATATGGACCAATTTCTAAAGACCTTGCTCTGAAATTTCTACTCACGCATGGTTGGGTCCAGCAGTCACACCTTCTCCAAGCTGGTTTCATTTGGTGAACGAGTTGAAGACAGGATCTGCAACGGAAATCGTCTGAGCCGATTGAAGATAGCAAAAATGTTTTTGTGAAGGACCGAGACAAGCAGACTACAGATCCATCCCACTACTATAGAAGCAAAACCAGCCCCGTTAGTTCCCATCACTACCAGCACATTTGTCCAAGTTCTTGCGGACTTTACAAAAACAATATCTGGTAGCCAAGGAGTTACCATGCCCAAATCCCAAACAAGCTCTTATAGACTTTACAGGTTCGAACTGGATTGATGCCAAAGCGTTATTGCTCAAGACAGTAGGGGGAGCAACCCAACTAAATGTGCAGCTGAATCCAATTACCGGATCATGCGAACACAAGCTATTGTGGTGAAAGAGAGTGTCATGAAGTTTCAGTCATTTTATTTTGTTTCTGTTCTCAAATATTTATACTTTCGTTAGTAATTTCCGTAGGCTATTGTTTATTCCCCATGGGCTTGGCGGTCGGTTCGGCAAGGATTTATGATCATGTGATACGGTCCCATTTGGTTGAATGACAATTTGCATTTTCACAATGTATTTCGTATTAAAGGCATGAGAAGGTACTCCAAACTAACCCTGTAATGATCCCTATCTAAAGGTTATGCTTCAACGTGTTCCCTCCCAAATTATTTTCAAAATGAATTTCGACAAAACATGCATATTTATTTTTTCTTCCTTCCCCTTTTGCACCCATGTTGGATGACTTGCTGACGATACTCCAGGATGACGACCGTGTTCGGCCAAGTTTAATCATCCGGCATTGTCGTTTCTAATAGACCTCTTTTCCGTGCAAGGGTATCGATTTGCTCGTCATCAAATAATCGGTAAGGATTCTTTTCCCCTAAGATAAGGGGGAAAAAATTTCTTTCTCATTTGCGCTATTTCCAAGAAGTGCAAGTTCTTTAGAAAATTTGATTTAGCTTTACAATTGCTAATGCCAAAATTTGCCAAAAGATCTCACCAAGTTCGAACTTTGAATGACACCATTAGAATATTCTGTCTGGGACTAATCATTTGGTGATGTCCTCGCTTGTTCTGGGAAGTTTTTCAAAAGATAATATTTTTATGATCATACTGATGTGTTTGTTGTTGTGAATGGGAGATAATAGAATGAGAGAAGGCAAGCCAATCCTCAAAAACGATGTCAAACTAAACATATGAGAGAGTAGTCACATATTGCATTTGATGCTCATCCATAAGTGATGATCGTTTTGCGAAGGGTACACTGACTGAAATGGTCTTTCTCTATCCAAATACGACAGGTTAATCTTGTTAACCCCTTTGAGCCTGAATCTGTTGAGGGTATTCTTTTCAAAGTAGCCTTACGAAGCACCACTCCACTCCGAGGGCAAGTGGAGGTAAAGATGAATTTATCATGGTGACAAGGAGAAGCAGAGTGCCGACCATCAATGTCACATCTGTATCCATGGTACGATCTTCGTAATGAACTTAGGTATTCATATGCCTACGAAAGAAATCTTCTCGAGCTCCCCTTTAAAGAGGAGAGGCTGTTGATACTGAATTTTTTTGCCCAGAGGTCCCTTTTGCATTTTACGAAAATTAGGGATGAAGTTCACTGATGATATTGATCATTTGACACTTAAATAGCATGGCATTCTCATTCTTTATTGCACTCCTCCGTATATAGAAATTAAAGATATTGTTGTTTAAGAATAGCATGTCCTTATCAAACATAGATATTAGGGTTGTGCAACTGGTTTGGTTTTACTTGGGAATCGAATTGGAGCGGCTATGGAAATGGGTTTGGTTTCTGATTCCAAAAATTTGGAAACAGTACTATGCAAGTATGTTATAGTTTCTGGGTACCTACACATCTTAAAAACGTAGGGACACCTTGCATCCTTGGACCAATAACTATCTTTTGGCTAACCTAGCCTCTAGAAACTATTTAGAAATTGTTTTATGAAGTTGGAAGAAATTATTTATCTTTCTTAAACGAACTTAACTTCCTTGTTTTATACTTCTATCTATTTTGTATCAATATTTTACTTAAAGATGTTTTTGTTGCTCATACTATTTTGCTATAAATGCTATTTGGGTGCGTTTGGAAACACATTTGAGGAAAGCCTTTGGGGAAATGTAAAGGACTCTACGTTAAAGGTTTTTTTTCCAAAATGCAGATAACATTTGATAAAATGTTATTTAAAAAGACATTGGGAAGCAACTTTGGCTTAAATGCCACTTGGAAATTACACTTTGTAAATGACTTTTTTTTTTTTTTAAATCTCAAACATTTGCAGCAAAACTTAGCCGCCAACGAGCTAAATCAGCCATTGGCTAACCATAAGTAGCCACATCTAACTACCTACTAGCCTCACCTAGGGTCACGTGACGTCAAGTGTCGCTTGGGTTTTGCAACCTCAATTGAGGCTGGTCGTTGCCAAGTTGGCTTGCCAGCAACTAGATCTAGCATTGCCCATGATGTTGTGCGAGGGGGAGATATATTCCGAATGATGAAAGTTTAGCAAGAGCAAAGTTGGAAGGAAAGAATGTATTTACATGCCAGAACTATACAAAGCATCTCTAGATTTGCCTTGGAAATGAAAATGCAATGATATCTTCCCAAAACTCTCCAAAATAATTCCCAAGCTATACTTGCATCTTTAAGAAAAAATAAGTAAAAGGGAAAAAAAAAAAAACTAATTCTGAAAGTAGACCCTTGAACTAGACCGGAAAAACATGATAGGTTCCAAGTTCTAAAATTAAAAACCGGTTCTCATAATGTAAGGTTGAAGTTCAAATTCCAATCTGAAATCTATTCACCTTAAAACCAATTACCCCTAATAGACAAGATTAAGAATTTTGCTTGTGAGTCCTTCTGACATGCAACTTCGCCCAAAATTTAGAAAAGGGCATTGAGTTCATTTTGACTTTCAAGATCAAGCCCACAAGCCCGTTTGGAAGCTTGGCCTCTCTCTCTCCAACTTCAATTCATGGAATCGCTTCCAAACGGGCTTGTGGGCTTGATCTTGAAAGTCAAAATGAACTCAATGCCCTTTTCTAAATTTTGGGCGAAGTTGCATGTCAGAAGGACTCACAAGCAAAATTCTTAATCTTGTCTATTAGGGGTAATTGGTTTTAAGGTGAATAGATTTGGCGCAATTGAAAAACGGAAAGAACGAATAAGAGGTTTTGGATGAGGATTGGAGAGACAGAGACTCCAAGTTGGTCTTCTCGTTTTTCTGGGAACCTCGAACAACAAGACACGGGTGGGGAGCATCTCCTTCTTTCTTTCAGAAGGATGTCGCAAACCTCCCGAGATGTGTCTGATGGAGTTAATAGATCACTCCAGTGCAATAACCCTCCAACGAGATGTCACCTACGGTTTACAAGGACCTTTTCAAGATTTATCGATCACAGCTTGATTTTTCAGAGTACCATTTTATTTCCTAACAAGCATTTATATGTCCATGCACTAACGGTAATAAATCATATATTTTAAAAGTCATACAAAAAAATATATAAAAAGTTGGCAAATGCAACCAATTTATGTAAAGCAGTGAATAAATTGGATAGTAACAAAAAGCTGAAGATATTAACCCAACTTGTCTCGGGCAACAAAAAAAACAAAGCGCTGTTATAAAGTCAGGACTCCCACAAGCGATAAATGGAAAGTAAAAATAAAAAATAAAAAATCCTGGTACGAATTTCCTAAAATAGACTAATACATAAAAGGAAAGCGGATATGCAAATGTGATGTGCTCTATATGAATATGTACTCGATCAATAATATTCCTATAATAATCTATTAATAAATGTGGAAAATTAATGTAATCTATAATGAAATGCAATCCTAAGAGAGCAAATCTTCATGTATCAAGAAAATGTGCAAAACAATCAAAATTTCCCTAAATGCGCCCCAAATTTTTTTTGTGATTTCTTTAATGAAGATGGATCTAGAGTTATTAAGATGCGAGATCTAATTATATTTATATTTTTTTATTTTATGACATATGATTTATGAAAGTATATCAGTAAATATGACAATTAAATCATAATGCACATGAAACATCCTAGATGTGTACTAAAACAATTATTTAGGGAAAATTCTAATATTACTCTAACATGTCAAAGAGTAATTATTTGAACATAATGCAAAATCCTATCATAATATGCATAGATGTACGAAATGTGTCCAAATAAGGACACCCATTTATATCCAAATATGAATTTTTCTAGATATGTAAACATTCCCGATGCAATTTCCTATGTGCAAAATGCCAAATCAATGGTCGTTTAAATATTCTACCAATACCTTGCTTGACCATGTGGTTCATATGCTTTTTATACACATGTGGTCCTTTTTCACCTACCAACTTATACTTTTGAATTTGACTTTCTAATATGGTATCAAAACCAAGTTCTATTCATTTCATAAGTGCATCCACCCACTCCAGCATGGGTTTATATGTTATTTCTATACATATGATCTAATCTTTGAGTTGGACTTTCCAACTTTATTAAACACTAACATGCAAATCACGAATATTATGAATATCTATAACATGAACACGGCATGGATGATTCTTAATGAAAAGGTATAATGCAAATATGAAATTAAATGAGACGACCAGATCTAAAGTATCCTAGGAAAATGAATATTCATAAAAATCCTAACATGGACAGAAAAAAAGAAGATAATATTTAATTCCATTGTTCCAAGTTCAGGTTCGATCAAGTGTTGATGCCCATATGTCATCTAATAACGCCACTAGGCTCCAGTATGGAAGCCTCACGATCCATCGCTACCAAAAACCTGCTAGGAAATGAGTTACAATTTATACCTGACCGATGATCGTGATTACATCAACGACTCGGTGACACGGTTTAGGGCAGTGGCATTCGATCAGCGATGGCAACCATGAGAAAGCCAACGTTCTACAGTTCAGTGATGGCGACCACTCGGCTTCGAACAGCAGGCGCACTAACTAAGCTTGCTTATGCCTCGATTCAAGTTAACTCATAAATCCAGAACATAAACATCAGAGAGGAAAACAATTTTATTTTTTTTGGGTAAGGTAAGTAGTATTAACTTTTAACCAATAAGAATGTACAGGGGGAGACATGGCATCAACATGCACTCTTCAAGACAACACGTCAGTAGAGTAGATGGGTACCATGTTCACAAAATACAGGACCAAACCAACAGAAAAGTACAAAACTCAATCCTAAAAGGACTAAATCACTTAACCGATCCTTGGTTGTTCGCCAAATATAGAGGGGTCTAGGCCCCAGGACCACTGCAACCGTCTATTGCAAGGATTATCCTGAACAATTTTGTAGGATTATGCCTTATCCTTGACCTTCTTTATCAAGTGCTACTTCATCGCTGGGATGAATAGGTTGGAAGCTCAAAATAGTATATTGTTCCTGGACTTCCAAATAACATAACATAGTGCACCAAAAGAAAACCGGGAAATCTCACCATGGAAATCCTTACCAGCCAATGCCCTTGTAGCCCAGCATAGATTTTCCTTCCAGGAATGGTTGGACCAAGCAAGGTTGCATTTGGCAGCCCAAAAAATCAGCAAAATGTTCGAGACTTGGCATTGAAAGAACAGATGATCGTGGGAATCTGGAACCGAATTACAAAAGGCACAGGTTGTGGAATTAATTCGTCCATAGGCCAGCAATGATACCTGCGTAGGAAGTCGAAGCTTGGCAGCAAGCCATAAAATGAACTGGTGGCGTGGGACAAGGGATTTGTTCCAGACAAGTGAGGCCCATGTCACCACTGCAGATTTTCACCGAATAAATGTCCAAGCTGCAATAGAAAATTTACTAGAGGGTTCCAAGACCCAAATGAGTTTGTCCTAGTTCTGAGTTATAGGGGGGATCACTATGCCCCAAGACGACAAGTCGTGCTTGATGGAGAGGCCTGCTGGAGAGAATAAATCAGCAACTGTGGCCTCTCTTTTGAGGTCAGAACAATAGATTTCAGTGTCTGAATATAACAAATTTAGAGGCCCCGAATCCAGCCAGGTATCAAACCACAGCAAGACTGATTCACCATTACCTACGTGCCAATAAAAGAGGGGTCGAGTTTCAATTCTCAGAGACAGGATTTTACGCCAGGCCCACGAGCAGAAGGTCGGGACAGAAGTAATCCAGAAGTTCTTCCGTTTAAGATAGTTCGCATGGATCCATTTGCACCAAAGGGACTCTTTGTCTGTGAAAAGGACCCAAATGTGTTTGAACATTGTCGCTCTATTATTGTCACGTATCTTGCGGATCCCAAGTCTGCCTTCCTTAGTCGGGAGGCACACATCTTCCCAAGATACCTTGGCTCCCCCCGGCCTTAGGGTAGGGCCTTTCCATAAGAATTGTCTACATATTTGTTCTATACGGTCAACCACCGAGGAAGGCAACCAAAATATAGATGCCCAGTAGACTTGAATAGTATGCAGGACAGTCTTAATTAGAAGTAAACAACCCGCAAATGAAAGGAACCAATGAGTCCATGATTGTACTCGAGCAATGAGGAGGCTTATCAGGGTTTGGCAATCCACTTTTCTGAGGCAAGTAGTTATTATAGGAACCCCCAAATAACAAACCGGGAGGGAGCCTAGGTTGAAGCCGAAAGTCTGTGAGATTTGGGCTTTGACATTCAGTGTGCCACCTGAGATGAATAATTCACTTTTATCAGCATTAGGCACAAGACCGCTCCACAGTGAAAAGGTATCAAGGGCTTCTTTCACTCTCAAGATGGATGGCATACAAGCCTCACTGAAGATGAACACATCATCTGCAAAGAAAAGGTGAGTAAGCCGAGTTGCTCTGCATCTCCAGTAGTACTTATAGCCAGGCCTTCGAGATTGAGATTTCAATAATCTAGTAAAGACTTCCATGGCCAGGGTGAATAGATAGGGAGACATAATATCGCCCTGCCTTAAACCCCTAGTACTAGGGAAGAAGCTATGAAGCTCCCCATTAATGGCAATGGAGAATTTAGGAGTGCGAACACAAGTTATGACAAGCTTAATAAAATGTGCAGGAAATTTGAATGCTCCTAGCGTCACCTCCAAGAAGTCCCAATCAAGGGTGTCATATGCTTTCCTAAAATCCACTTTGATAGCACACTTAGGTAAATAGGGCTCCGAATGGAAGCCACTGAATAGTTCTTGTGCAAGCAAAATATTATCAGTGATGCGTCTACCCTTCACATATGCTATTTGAGTAGGACTGATTATGTTCAGGAGAACTGCTGCAAGTCTATTGGAGAGGATCTTGGTAATGCATTTGTATACGGTGTTACAACAGACTATGGGCCGGTATTCCGATACCGAAGTGGCATTAGGAATCTTGGGCACCATAGTAAGAATGGTGTTGTTTATCTCTTTGAGCAAAGAACCAGATTGAGAGAAATCCAAAATAGCCTCAACAACCAATGGACCAACCATGTCCCAATTCTTTTTGAAGAAGTCCGAGTTGTATCCATCCGGCCCCGGAGCCTTGTTCCCCGCTAGAGAGAACATTGCATTATGAACTTCGGAAGAAGTAATTGGTGTGGAGAGCAAACTAACCTAGTCTGCGGATAGCATGGACCTGAGGTTTGCCTTGATGGTATCCATTGAAGGGTTCCCCATTGCTGCCACTCGGAACCAGGAGCTCTTGAAAATAGTTGACAAATATCTGTTGAACATCACCAGGAGACGTAACTACATTGCCAGCTCCATCTTTCACCGAAAGAATTCGGTTCCGAAGGTTATGATGATTTACACAATGGTGAAAAAATTTTGAGTTGTTATCCCCTTCTTTAAGCCATCGAACTCTTGATTTATGCCTGAGAAAAGACTCTTCCATGGATCGCAATTCATAATAGGCACAAATCTGCTCATGTTCAACCTCGACAAGGTTGCCGTTGAAAGGATCAAGATGCAATGCTTCCTGTGTAGCATGGAGGATAATTTTAGCTTCAACCGCTTTGATAGAAATTTCCGCAAAAGAGTCCCGATTGAGGACCTTAAGCCTTCCTTTTAAAAGCTTTAGTCTGCTATATAAGCGAAACATAGGAGTGCCTCTAAATTCAGTCTACCACACTTCACCCACAATGTCAGAGAACGTAGGGTGATTCATCCAAAAATTGAAAAACTTGAAGGGTTTCTTGCGAGGGACCGATTCCATGATTCTCACCAGCATTGGCGTGTGATCAGAAATACCTGGGGCAAGAAAGTTAGCTTTCGAGAAAGAGAATACAAAGCACCATTTGTTGTTGATGAGTACCCTGTCTATCTTTCTTTGCTTCCTAGCGACACCCCGCACATGATGACCAAGTAAATCTAAATCCCACATATCGGAGATCAAATAATTCAGCTTGGTCTAGGCACTCTTTAAGCTCATTGAAAGCTAGGATCCAGTTGTTGGAACCACCGAGTCAATCAGAGGGGTATTTGATAGCATTGAAATCACCAACTAATAGCCAGGGGCTATCCTTTAAGGACTCACTCAAGGAAATAATATCTGTCCACAATGTTCTTCGAGACACAAAAGTATGGTTGCCATAAATGACAGAGAGATATAGGATCATACCCGAGTTCAAGATCTTAAGATTTCCATGGATGATCTGAGGAGTCACCAACTGCACATTAAACTCTACCACAAATGGATTCCAACCAATCCACAGCCAACCCCGATCCGAATGTTCATAGTTGGATAACCATTTCCAGCCTGAAATCAGACCAGCAAACACAGAACCAAAGAGGGAAGCCGGTACTTTGGTCTCCATAATTCCACAACAGCTCTAAATCTCACTTGGAGAAGAAACAACCTGTTGGTGACGTGGCGAGTCTGTGTCAACCACATGCGGTGGAGGCAATCGCACAACTCGAAATGTTGGGGTATGTTGTGTAGCGATAAGAAAAGCAACGAATTGAGTTTTATATAGACCAACAATTTTAACAATGCTTCCATTCTCAAACTCGGTTAGGGGCTAATACAAGATTGAGGCAAATAGTTTCTGAAGCCACAAGTTTAAGGCATCAGCATCTCAATTGTGGAATGCAATCATGGACACTAGAGAAATACTCAAATGGAACTCTTTATCAAGTAGGGGATGCTAAGTCAATTAAGATCAGTAACCACCCTTGGATTCCACAAGTCCCAAATCATTTATCTTCTTTTATAGATCTTGATATTGTTTTAAAGCAAAAATATAGCGAGCTTCTTCATCTCAAGGAAAAAACTCGATATGTAAATGATCCAACTTAGGTAGTTTACCCAATCTCAGTCCTAGCCATTTTTTAGATTCAAATTTCAACCTTCATTTCGGTGGATAAACCAATCTGACAACTAGATATTAATGAAATTAAATCAGTTAATAAGGTTATCAAGTTGTGTTAAAGAATGACCCCTACTCTAGGATTTGGAACAAAATTTGAAAGGCTAGAGTTCATGAGAGGTACAAGATGATGTTTTGGAGGACAATGGCTAATGTCTTGTACTGTAGAAACCTTAGATTATTTCACATTCCGTATGCTTCCAACTGGAAATTCAAAAGAAACTTCAATCCATCTGTTCATAGCATGCCATTTGGCCGGATTTTATGGAAACAAAGCTCATAGGGTATCATCTCGTCTGCTTGGAGCATCACAGCGCAAGAGGAGATGATAAACCACTTCCTTGACTGGGGGTGGATTGCACAAAGTGTGGACTTCGATTTCAAACTGTTGACCTTTGATGTACAAGATTGTGGTGTTAAAGGAATATCATATTACACAATCAAGCTATTCCACATTCTTCACAAGCAATCAAGTTGATTTTACTAGAGTTCCTGGAATTTTTTAACAAGTTTAGAAAGGAGAACTGAGTCATAATAAGTTCAGGAGCTGATTCTCTTGGGGAAAGGACATCAAGGGTTGAAACATAATGCAGATAGAGCGTGAAAAGATAACGAAGGATGTTGGAAATATGGTCGAAGATCTCGAGACCGATTCCGATTGTGATTGATTTAGTCAATCGCAAATTAGTACAGTAAATAGGAAAAGAGCGATGCATATATTTTATTTTCCTTTTTTATTTTCCAATCTTACATTATAAATACATTGATGTACTTGTAAGCATATATACAAGAAAAACCATTTCTTCTCCCTTTCTTCCAATTGCTCTCGTGACATGGTATCAGAGCAACGTTCCTGAAATAGCTTCCGCAAATTCTTAGAATTGCCTTCATTTTTTTTTTCTGATTTTCTTGCAAGTCTTCATCCTGCAAAACAAATTAGCAAACCGTTTAGGAATTCTGAAATTCCATCATGGAAGAAAGTGGAAACAATCAAACCTCACCGCCAGCAACATTTTCACCCGAAGAGGAGCAGCTTTCTGCCCAGCCTCCTGCTTCGGGCCAGCCTTCTACTTCAGCCCAGATTCTAAGCCCGACTATCCAGTGGGCCTCAACAGTCCCACCGATCCAGTGGTATCCAATGCAGGGCCAATGG
This sequence comes from Corymbia citriodora subsp. variegata, assembly GCA_014858505.1. Taxonomy (NCBI): domain Eukaryota; kingdom Viridiplantae; phylum Streptophyta; class Magnoliopsida; order Myrtales; family Myrtaceae; genus Corymbia; species Corymbia citriodora. Next base: position 31,465,577 of record CM026414.1, on the reverse strand, counting down.
ATGGATGGGCCGGGATAGGGATGGACTCCGTATTCATCTTCAAGTTGGCCCAATGATAGAGGGGCCGACCCGAATGATGATTCGGGTCAGACGAATCCGGGTTACATCCATACCGGGTCAGGGAACGGATCCCTACCCGGTCTTCCAACCCGGACCTCCGCCGCAATTTTTTCCGGTCGCCGGCAGTGGCCGCCTCGAGCTTGGAGATCCACTCTTCACTTCACCGGCGGACGGGCCGGAAATTCGCCTAATCAGCCAGCAGCTTACCGGATCGGACAACTACGCCTCTTGGGCGCAGGATCTCCGGCGAGCCCTGTCACGAAGGACAAAGAAGGCTTCGTCGACGGCAGTGTCCCGATTCCAACGGATGAGCGACTACAAAGGCATTGGAGACGGTGCAATCAACTTGTGCGCACCTGGATTGGGAACTGTTTGATGCCCGAAGTTGCAGCCGGCTTACCACCGACGGAAGATTCAAAAAATTTTTGGGATAATATACGGGAAATGTATGGAAAAACAGATCGAGCACGATTATTTACACTAACCCAAGCTCTATCAGATCTAAAACAGGGCAATCTCTCGGTCACCGCATGCTACAATCGGCTCTCGGCCTTGTGGAACGAGATCGAAGCGGCCGAAGAAAAATTGGAAGGACCGGAGGCGACTCTTCGACAATATCGTGCTATAAAGGAGAGAGAAAAGGCTACCAGATTCTTGCTTACCTTAAATGAGACCTACTCGGCGTTCCGGTCTCAGATTTTGGCGATGGATCCCCAACCACCGCTTGGGAGAATTTTCCAGCTCGCTGTATAGGAAGAGAATCAGCGAGTTGCCGCGACAGAGCAAGCTCGAATAGGTGAAGGGACGAGCCTCGCGACGTTTCCCTCTAGTTTCGGCTCAACGGATGCGGTGGCCGGAGCTGGTGGAGGCGTCGGAGCTACTGGAGCCGTGGGAGGAAAGAGGATCGTCGCTGCAGCAAGAAGAAAGAATGAAGACAGCCCTAGATTGGATGGCTGGGATCAAAGATCCAGATCAAACGGCTGGAATAAAAACCCTAGATCTGACGGCTGAGGAAAGAGCGGTGGATCGGACGGCTGGGATCAGATTGGAGAAATGGATGGCTGGGATCTGTATCCCAGATCCAACGGTCCATGGGCGCCCACCCTTTTAGCCGAATCGGACGGCCACCATCGCGCCACGTCAGCGCCAACTTATAGGACATTGTGTGGCCCACGAAATGCCACATCAGCAGGAAAGGTTAGTGGAATTAGTGGACAAAACTTCAAAAATAAAAATAAATATTGCGAATATTGCAAACGTCCACATCATACAATTGATACATGCTGGAAATTGCATGGGAGACCAAATGATAAAAAAGGCAAGGAATCTACAGTTTATCAAGTCTCTACACAGAAAATGGATGGAGCACAAAATCAGATGATCACCAAGGAACAATATGAGAATATTGTTCAAGTGTTGAGCCAACTTAAGACCAGTAATGAAGGCATAGCAGGATTCTCAGGTACTATTTTACATGAAAAGAATTCCCCTTCAATTGATGCATGGATTATCGATACAGGTGCTAGTGACCACATAATATGCAATGATCATTTTTTTACTCATGTTCACAAAAATATACACTCCCTTGTTACGGTACGTCTTCCTAACGGAAACATTACTTATGTTACCAAAATCGGTACCGTACATCTTGGACAGAACCTTATCCTCAAAAATGTCTTGTATATTCTAGATTTTGAGTTTAATCTTCTTTCTGTCTCAAAAGTATGCATGGACAATTCCTGTCATGCTATATTCAACTCCGAAAGTTGTGTCTTTCAGGACCATTCGACTGGGAAAGTGATGGGCTTGGGTAATGTAGCACAAGGACTTTATTTCTAGACCAATTCCCCAGGAGATTTGGAGTTATTTAATAAAAGCATTTCATGTAATGCAATTAGTATAAATAAAAATCTCCTGCTTCATCAACAACTTGGCCATAGTGCATGATTTCCATATTCAAAATGTCCAGTTTGTCCTCTAGCTAAACAATCTCGAGCATCATTTCCAATTAGCGCATCTCGAGCAAAAAGCCCTTTCTCCTTACTTCACATAGACATCTGGGGTCCATACCATACCACACATCGGGATGGATCTCGTTTCTTTCTTACTATCGTCGATGACTATACTCGTGCCACTTGGCTATATCTTATGCAGTCAAAAGGTCAAACATTTACTCATATATCAAATTTTCTTTCCTTAATTAGGAATCAATTTGGAAAATCTGTACAACGAATTCGTACAGATAATGGTCGTGAATTCTTCACTTCTGAATGCACAAAATTGTTATCTACTCTCGGAATACTCCATGAAAGTTCTTGCACTTATACTCCACAACAAAATGGAGTTGTTGAGCGCAAACATAGACATCTTTTAGAGGTAGCTCGGGCACTAAAATACCAAGCTTCTGTTCCTGACAAATTTTGAGGAGATTGTGTGGCCACGGCAGCTTATTTGATTAATCGCATGCCAACTCGAATTCTTAATGGGAAATCTCCTTTTGAAATGCTCTACAATAAACAGCCAGATAATGATCATCTTAGAGTATTTGGTTGTTTGTGTTATGCAACAAATGTGGGCCCTCAGGATAAAATGAGCCCACGTGCAACCAAATGTGTTTTCATGGGATATCCTCCTCTTCAGAAGGGCTATCACGTTATGGAGATTTCAACAGGAAATTTTTTTACAAGCAGGGATGTCATATTCCACGAAGATATCTTTCCATTTGCAGAAACAATGTCTTCATCACAAGAGGGATTATCAGAAAACAAACACATTTTTCTATCTGATGAGCATTTATCTATGGAACCAGGATTTCTTGTTGCACCAGGACCACGTTTGATATCAAATCCATTGATGTCGACACCAATTGCATCTTTATATTCTGAGGTAGGATCACCTGTTTCATCTGAAGATACTTCATCTTACTCTTCAGTGAATACATCCGGGATTGGTTCTGAACCATCAATAGTTTCCGATATAAATGAACAACCTCGACGTTCTGGACGGCAGACTCGCCCACCTACGTGGACAAAAGATTATATATGTTCTGCTGCAAGTTCCTCAGGTACCTTGTATCATGTTTCTTCATATGTTTCTTTTAGCAAATTATCGCCACAACATATGTGTTGTATCAGTCGCATATCAGACGAACATGAACCATCCTCCTTTGCTGAGGCAGTCAAAGATCCTAAGTGGAGACATGCAATGGAGACAGAACTTACTGCACTTACGGAGAATCATACTTGGGACATTGTCTCATTACCTCCATATCGAAAACCGATCGGATGCAAATGGGTCTACAAGATCAAGTTTAAAGCAGATGGTTCCATTGAGCGATATAAGGCTCGGTTAGTAGCTAAAGGGTTTACTCAAAAGGAAGGTTTTGATTACCATGAGACGTTTTCTCCTGTGGCAAAGGAAGTCATGGTACGTTCCTTCTTATCTATCGCTGCTATTCAAAATTGGTCTTTGCATCAGATGGATGTGAACAATGCATTTCTCCATGGTGATCTGGATGAAGAAATTTACATGGACCTACCTCAAGGACTTCGCAGACAGGGGGAGTATCAGGTATGTCGTCTTCGTAAGTCCTTGTATGGATTAAAACAGGCATCAAGACAATGGTATGCCAAATTTACCACTGCATTAACCAATGCAGGTTTTCAGCATTCAAAGCATGATTATGCCTTGTTCACGTGAACCACAGGGAGTTCGTCGATTTATTTGTTGATATATGTCGATGACATACTGATTATGGGAAGTAACGACTCTAACGTTGCAAGATTCAAAGAATATCTACATTACAATTTTCACATCAAGGATTTGGGACCTCCAAAATATTTTCTTAGCATTGAGATTGCTCGATCTGATAAAGGAATTTCTCTCAGTCAAAGGAAGTTTATCTTGGAAATCATTTCCGAAGCAGGTTTATCAGGTTGCAAACCGTCAGTAATTCCGATTGAACAGAATGTCAAATTAACGACATATGAGTATGATGTAAATTTCTCTTCATCTAGCAAGGATGTATTGCTCAAAGATCCATCAGGGTATCAGCGACTTGTTGGAAAGTTGATATATCTTACCATGACAAGACCTGACATAAGTTATGCAGTACAAATACTCAGTCAGTTCATGCACATGTCGAAACAGTCGCATATGGATGCAGCCTTGAAAGTTGTAAAATATTTGAAAGGATGTCCAGGACTCGGTATTTTTATGTCTCGTGACTGCAATATGAAGATGACAGCATTTTATGATACAGATTATGCCACTTGCCCAATGACTAGAAGATCCATTGCTGGGTTTTGTATAAAATTGGGTAAGTCATTGATCTCTTGGAAGACAAAGAAGCAGTCCACTGTGTCATTATCATCAGCTGAATCAGAATATCGAGCCATGGCGAAAACTACTTGCGAAATTGTCTGGATACAAGGATTACTCTCAGATCTCGGAATACAGGTCAATGGACCAAGTGAATTGTTTTGTGACAATGACGCTGCACTAAAATTGGCAGCAAATCCAGTTTTTCATGAGAGAACAAAACACATAGAAGTTGATTGTCACTTCACTCGGGACAAAATCAAAGAAGGAGTCTTAGTGATAAAGGGAATCGGAACAGTGGAACAACCTGCAGACATTTTTACTAAGCCACTATGCCAGAGACAACACAAGTATTTACTAAGCAAGCTAGATGTCCTGGACATATATAGGCCACTAGCTTGAGGGGGAGTGTTGGAAATATGGTCGAAGATCTCGAGACCGATTCCGATTGTGATTGATTTAGTCAATCGCAAATTAGTACAGTAAATAGGAAAAGAGCGATGCATATATTTTATTTTCCTTTTTTATTTTCCAATCTTACATTATAAATACATTGATGTACTTGTAAGCATATATACAAGAAAAACCATTCCTTCTCTCTTTCTTCCAATTGCTCTCGTGACAAAGGAGCATTAGATATTATTGCATGATGATAATGATGGATGATGATGTTAATGATAGGACAAGAAACAACGTGGTAGGGGTGATGAATCTCAAGGGTTGCACACGTCTGGTCCGAAGAAAGAAGATCACCATGCTTCGATATGAAAATTGATCATGGATATGAGCAAGTTGTAAGTCTATCCCGATCCAGATAAAGCGGTTGTTAAGCTTCATCCAATCAGTATGCAAATCAATTTGGATCAGACTTTCCATTAATTGGAAAACCTTCAAAAATTGATCATGCATGAGGATAATTATAACTCGAGTTTAGTCAAATCAAGTCTAGGCTTTTGACCGAAAAAAAATCAAATCTGGGAGAGAGTCGTGGCTCTCGCTAGCCATACCCATTGCCTAAGGCAAGCAAGGCCTTGTCAGCCCTCACATGTAGCTACTCTCGCCAATAAAAAAAAAAAGAAAAAAAGGAAAAATAAAATTTCAAGAATTGTCTATATTAGTGCCAGCCACATCTTGTAGGATGTCCAACACTAACTAGACTGCCACGTCAACGGTTTCTAGCCAAAATTGGCCAAAATAACTAAATTAACAAATTATTAAAATGTTTAAAAATAAATTGGCACAATTGAATGGTTTAACACTAAATTGGCAAATCATTAACATATTTAGGATTATATTGACACAATTGAAAGCCTTTAGGACTAAATTGGCTATCATGTAATAGGACTCGGACTTTTTATATAAATATCCCCAACTAATTGTAGCACGTCCCCACCAGTGCTCGTTTAAAGTCTATCAAGCAAAAGACACTTCAAGATGACATTATATTTTCAATCAGTTATCCCCTAAAATCATAGGATGACATTTCTGGTGTTGGACTCAATTCAGTACTTAAAATCACGCCGACGAAACTATTCCATTCATTCACATGGACCATGTTCTTCTTCTTGTTCCACACTTTTATTCGAACACTCGAAACCGAGTTTAGTTGGCATGCCCCTAATTTTCTAACAACATGCAGTTTCTGTTGTAGGACACACCACCCCTAGTGACATATTATACTCGATTCTTTTACAGAGACGCTAGACCTCATTTCACACACATATAGAGAGCTAAAGTATCACATGTATAGGCTCATTATTTAGTTTTTTCATCTTCTTTTTTCTTCATGCAGTTGGATAAGAAGCTTCCGTGGCAAGACCACAGAGACCAGCCTTAGAGCTCACATCTTTCTGGATCCTCATGTACCCGCTCTCACCCCACCCAGTGCCCCACGAATTCTTCAACAGCCAATACTTGGTCCCGCCAGAGGTCTTTCCATACCCAACCGCCGTGACCGCATGGTTGATTCTGGTTCCACACGAGCCAGAGAACACGCCGCTTGAGTAGAATTGGAAATCAAACCCACCCCCCTCGATTGCCACTGACACTGGCTGGTTCGCCACGGCTTGCAAGAGGGCCTTCGCGTTGTTGGCTGGCACATCCTGGTATCCAGTTATCGAGGCCGCGGGGTTTGCCATCTTGGCTGTGTTGCAGGTCCCATCATTTGCCTGGTAAGGGTAGTCCGCCTCGGTTGCGAGGCCGCCATTGCTTATGATGAACTCGAAGGCCCTGTCCATGAGCCCACCTGAGCAACCGCCATCGTTATTATCACAATCCACGAGTTCTTGCTCCGAGAGTGGCACCAACTTTCCCTTTTTGATCATAGTAATCCCTTCCATAGCTGCCACTGCCGAGAATGCCCAACAACTTCCTGCACAAGCAGATACTATAATGAATTACAAAATAGAAGACATGTATACGTGTAGTATGATAGTTGTAAATTGAATCTAAAAGTGAATTACAGATAATATTGTTCTGTTATGTATAATTGTTGCCTATTTTTAACAGCTTGAGTACGACATGAGAATTTCCACATTTTCGCAAGACAAATTTTGATTTTCCACTCACCACAGCCGCCTTGATCCTTGACAGGTGTCACAGCCTTCTTGGTTCGCCAGTCTAAGGCAGCTGGAATGGCGGTGAAGTTCGCATACTGGAACGGTTTTGCACCGCCAAAGGACAGAACCCCTGTGGGCCTCCTCTTGTAGCCCGTGTGGGAAGCACGGAACTCCTCATTGGTTAGGTCTGTGAACTTGTTCACAGCCAGTTTATACCCCACATCCTTACCATTATTAAAGGCGTTGATGCGCTTAACGTTCTCTTTAAATATCTCATACCGTTTAGCCCTATCGGCCGCGTCCTTGTAGACACGCCCGTGGATTGCCATCCACTCCTCATGTTGCTTTAACAAGTGTTCCTCTTCAAGAGGACGACAAAGCGTTTCCGAAGCACAAACTATAATGACCAAAAGAGTGGCTGATGTGAGGAATGAGTATTGGTTTTGTTTGGCCATAGTCGTGCTTTGGGTACCGTCTAGGACACAATTGGAATGATTTGGTGAGTCGTGTCTTTCAATTTGTGTGCGAGGAACTCTAAATGGGTGTGATGGGTTTTTATAGACAAAATGTTGCTCAACTGTTGTCACTCTCACTCTCTCTCGATAATACTTCAGTGGACCTTTTGCTCCTCCTTTGTGCCTTGATAGCTATTGCACCCTCATCATGAACAGCACGGATGCAATTGATGTGGCTCTGGTTATCATTGACTGATGGGTGATTAATCAAGATGCTACCATTCAACATTGTCATTTAGTGCAAAAATTTATGGCTCTAAGAGGGTTGTTGGTTTTGCGGTGGTCTCGACCCCTAGCTAAAAGCAAATCGACAGTTGATTTTCTTTCATGGTTGGGTACTTGGGCCTATATGTAAGTTTTTGCCCCTCTCTCTCTCTCTCTCTCTCTCTCTCTCTCTCTCTCTCTCTCTCTCTATATATATATATATATATATACATATATGTATGTATGTATGTATGTATGTATCGACGTTTTCAACCTTTCATAATCTATATTAGCATGTTGTTACGTGTAGATATGTATTTGCATCTATGTTTGCATTCCTATCATGTGTAAGTTATTGGGATTCATGTTCCTATTGCAAAGAACTGGTTTTCTTCAGTGAAACAACTAGCTTAGGTCAGCATCTGCTAATAAAATATTATTGATCTTAAGGGTGTGATTCTTTGCCAATGAATTGGTGCCACGTAGACAGTCATAAATAATTGAGATTGGCTGGTGGTGCGCAACTTGAAAACTAAACTTCAACACTGAAATCATATTCTATGACCAATATGAACTTTAGACGACCAATGGCTGAGTTCCCATTTTGCTTGACTTAACCATATCAACGTTTTATCTAAGTTTGGGAAGAACTTCTAGATTCCCATGTTTGGCAATAAGGATGTAACTCAGTCAAGCTCGCGAGCTATTCAAGTTCAACTTGCAGATAACAAAAGCTTGGTTTGATTCTTTTTGAGTTCAAGTAGCTCAAATACTAATTAATCGAGCCTAGCTCAAGCTCAAAAATAATAGCTCATAAGCCTAGTCAAGTGATTCAATCTTTATTTATTTTAATTATATGTTAATAAATATGAACTGAATAAATTTATTACTAGTTTCCAATTGTAGTATATTTTGACAATACAAGCTCAAGTTTGAGTTTTATTGAGTTTTGAGAGAGAACTATTATCTAATTGAGTCAAGCTCAAGCTTATTGAAAACTTATGTAATCTGAACTATTTGACTTGGGTCACATTCAGGTGTTGAGCTATTTGTCAACTCAACTCGATTACACACGTACTCCCCTAGTTTGGAAACATAGTTCGAAACTTGTAAGTCCCCAAATTCTGTTTGTGCATAAATAATAGCAATAACGGTACATAACTTTTTTTCAATTTTTAATGCAGTATATAAACTTTTTTTTTCTTTGATTTCATCTTATCATTGAATTTTTAAAATTCCAATCAATGTAATTCTTCAAATGTAAATCCAAAGACTTAGATGACATGGCCATAGTTTTGTTAACTTGATGTTCGATTTGCCAGGTTGGCACGTACATGGCTTACCTGTGGCTTCCATCTCTCTCTCTCTCTGCCTAGAATAATTACCTGCACTGCTAGCAGTGCAGTCCATGTTAAAAGGGTACGTGTGACATATCCACATACTTTACGAAAGGACTACATTGAGTGGATTTTTGAAAGGTCATGAATAAAATAGAACAAATGAAATTTATAATGGCTCCTTTAAATATTGAAAAAAAGTTCAGTTACTACCCATCTCGTAGCTCCTTATCCTTGTGGCATTTGTTTCTTATGACGAAGAAACCCAACTTAAGTGGGTAAGCTTTGGTCTGTTCAAAGTACCTCGATAAATTACATGAGGATCGAAGGTTGGAGGTAATGTAGAGTACATAGGAGGAGTTTGGTGTGGTGTTCAAATGGAACTGCACAGAAGCCATCTAGTTTAGAATTTGGGAGCCCCAGGCCACTTGAGCAAGTGCCTAGAGGCGACGCATTTTCAATCTAGAGCGTTTTCTAAAGTATGATTTCAATCAATTTTTATATGATCACACATATAAACCTCTTAAGAATGTTCCTTCGGTTCTTTTTGTTAGTTTACATGGAAACACCGTAAGAGATTGTGTTAAACATGAGCAGATCACTCTTCCGCTTATCACCGGAAGTCACAAATATAAGGAAATGCCATGCTTCCAGCTAAGAAAGGAAAGGCATGGGGACCAACGACATCAGCGCCTCTTGTAATGGATGAGAGGCCAGTGCTTGACATTAAGCGAGGCTTTATTTCATGCTTGAAATCTCCTTATCCAAAGTGGATTTATAGCTCTCGCTCTGTCCGTGGACGTGAATCACAGTAATTCAGATTGAACCACCTTAATACTGCTATTTCATCTCTCTATTTGTCATTCATTTCTCTGTTAATCTCACTACTATGGTCGATTGGAAATCAACTTCTGCAACAACGTCCAAGTATGCTCTGCTTTTTCTTAATGTTATGCGATTATGAATGACTGAGAATTACTTTTGTGCAGTTGCGCACTGTGTTTGGTGAAAAAATATCCAAACCACTGATAAGGTGTAGGATGGAGCAATTAAAATATTATAGTTGACCATTTGGCTTAACTTTTAAAATGATCGTACATGGTTGATGCCGATAAATTCAAACTTGGGCTCTCTTTGAAATATCCCCCTAAATGTGATGCATGTCTCGGAGGTGCGCCCAGCCAACATTCCCTGTCAAAACGTTTCATTGCTTCTAGAAATTCATATTTTATCCCTTCTAGATAATGCCTTTTTGGCTCCATATTTTACTTCTTTGTGCAAGAAGGCAGTGGGTGGGGCTGATTATACCCCCACCATTAGAGTAAAATTTGTTAAATAATCTATTTACTGAAGGATCATTAGATAAGGTTGAATATTAGATATTGAGAATTTAAGCACTGAATTTTAACTATCAATAATTTTAAGTGTTGAAAGTAGAAACTTCTTTTTTGAAAAATTGATCACTGAATATTATCGATTTTCTTATCATAGATGAATTGTGATTATTATATGTTGATGCAATATTCTAATTGCACAAATTAATTTTTCTACTCGATAAATTATGCAACCCCTTCCTAACTTACCACGTTAAGTAAGTTTTCTGATGTAATGGAATTTTTATGTTGACATTTAGCTATAATCATCAAATACATTTACTTTAATCGAGTGCTGAACATATTCAATACTTAATTATGTTACCGATAGGCCATTAGTGATTATAAAGCTTGATGCACCTCAATTGCAACTGTACTTTGTCGACAACATTAGTTCATATGAGAACAAATGATATTCCAAGCGTGTTGAGTATTCCACTTTCGTTGAATTTAAAAGGAAAAGGTGGATAAGTGTTGTCTCCACTTTGCAGCTTTATCATAGTCTAGACACATCCCTCATAAGTATTAATTCATTATACTGAAATTATCGCTTGACATGACTCATGAAAATTTGTTTGAAATGAACTTTATTTATTATTTCTATAATTTGAGAATTTACTATTACTTAATAGATTTAATTGATGTGTCTTGTGATCCATATGTTATGCAAGCAACTAAAGAAAATTTACGGTGGTTCTTTTTGTTAGGAAGGAAAAATTAAGTTATTCAATTTAATGTTTTTCTCATGTTATATAGAATCATTTTGAAAACTGAAATTATTTTACTTAGCATGTTTAGTGCGCTAAAGAAACTCGAGAATAAACCTTGTTTAATAAGGATTACTTAGACTAAGGGCAACTTTGTTTAACATTAAAGATTGTTCAAAATTATCTGAAGTTTTTCATCACCACTATAAGTTAAAAGTACCATTTTGCGTCTTCATAAAAAAGGCACGGCAATTTTTAATGAATTAAATTCGAAGTACCTTTTAGAATTTATTTATTTTTGGTAAGGTAAACTTGTATTAAACCAACCAGCAACTGTACGGACTAGGGATAGCAGCACCCATTTACACTCAATTTAGGCAATCCTACTGAGTGGAAAGGTGCCGTGATCTGTGAACACTAAGAGTAGCAATGCAAGCCAACAACCAAGGACAATACACAAGGCTTTATGCAGCAAAAATGGAGGTACTCAATCCCCACATTATCTGAAAACGCCTATTCACCATGTTGTCTTGAACCAATGGTCTAGACAGCACCATTTCCTTGACGGCCTTGAGGATGTAATGCTTCATTGAGGGAATGGAGACCATCTTACCCCTAAATAAAGCATCATTACAAGATTTTCATATGACATAACACACAGCAACAAAGGAAAACCTGGATATTTCCGTCTGAAAGCCTTTCCCATATAAGTTGTTACTGGCCCACTCCATGGTATTACTCCATGATCCTCCCGGCCAAGTTAAATTGCACTTGCCTGCCCAAAAAATAGCAAGAGAATGCGTAACATGGCAATCAAAAAATAAGTGATCAATAGTATCCAGTCTATAATTACAAAAAGTACACAATGCGCCAGAAATCCTCCCAATCGAGAGAAGGAACATCTGGGTAGGTAGACGATTTCTAGCAATCAATCAAAGTAAAAACTAATATCTTGGCACTAGGGTTTTGTGCCATACTAAAAAACCCCAATGGACACACATAGCCTTAATCCTAATAGTATCCCACGCCGACGCTGTAGAGAACTCACCCGAAGAACTGCTTCCAAGTAAGTACATCCAGTCTATTGTTGAGGAGCGAAACCGGATGAGACCAGCTTTGGATAGGATGAAGAACAGTCACCCCATCCGGAGAGAAAAGGTTCGCCACCTTTGCATCCCTAGTGAGGCTTGTTGACACCTGAATTTTGACTAAGTACTAAGATTAAATTGCATAGAAGATTAGGGTTCAATTTGACCCTAACAAAAATGATTTTCACATTACCTTGGTACTAATATCATTTGCATATATTAAGTTTATTATCTATCTTTATTTTACCATATTTTTACCCTATTTTCAGGTTTATTATTATTATTATTATTATTATTATTATTATTATTATTATTATTATTATTATTAAAAAAAGACACAGGCCCACGGTAGGGCTAGCCCAGCCCCCTTCTTTTCTTCTTATCCACGCGGGCCCGGGCCTGTCTTCCTTATTCTTTTCTTCCGCTTGGGTCAAGGCCCATTCGGCCCCCCTCACCTTCATGGCCTGGCCCTCTCCATCTTCTTCTTCTTCTTCCCTTCTTCTTCTGCTGCACGCGAGAAACAGAGGAGCAAAACGGAGGACGGAGGATAAGGTAGCCGGCGACGGATGGGGACATCTCGCAGGCACCATCAATGCCGCCGAACGAAGCGACACGATATTCGGCGGGAAACCAGGACGGATAGGACTTGTCTTCAATGCAAAGCAAGTGGCGCGGTAAAACGGGGCATGCTGGTCAGCTCACCGTCGAGCGGCAATCAAGCCCTCGGTCGACCGGGTCCTCCTCGGCCTATAAATAGAGGTGAGCGAAAGGAGCTCAAAGCAGGGGCAGAGACAAGCAAAAATCTGAGAGAGAAAAATCAGAGAAGAGAGAGCTGTGAGAGAAAAAATCGAGAGAGACCCGAGAGAGTAGAAGGTAGAGAGTGCCTAAGCCTCCGGTGGGCACCGGCAGCCTCCCTTATCGAGCCGACAGGTGGGGTTTGCTCTGTATTTCATTTTATGCTTTCGTTTGTTCGAGTTCGGGGTCGGCTCCCGAGGATCTCGGTTCGGGGATGCGCGAGGCAGACGAAGGCAGCTCGGTTTCCGAGCTTGTTTGCTGTCCGACGCCACGAACCGCGTAGGGAGGCCTTTGCCGACCTCCTACTGAATTGCTGCGTGTGTCGCCGTCGTCGGTTTCGCCTTTTGTCCGAGCAAGCTGCCTTGTCCAAGTCATGCACGCCGTTTGACCATGTAAAAATTTTCTTTGCTCCGCCTCTTTCAGCCGGATCTAAGCCGACGGTGCCCAGCCGTCCCTTGTCGAGGTGGATCTGCGATGTGGGGATTTCTGGGCGCCAGCCGGTTGTTTGGCTCAACGTGTATCCCCCCCCCTTTTTTTTGGCTGCCTTCGGCCTTCACTCAAGAGGGAGTCCTCCTGGTCAGCTCCTGCTCACGGTGGCCGCCGCCCTGACACGACCGGGCGGTCTCGAACTGACCATCCGCTCCACGATACCTGAGACTACGCCAAGGTGAGCCCTCGGCGGAGGAGAGGAGGCGACGCTTGAAGTCGCCGTCTCGGTCGCCGCAGGGGAGCCGCGGCGAAGGAGGAAGAAACCGGGTCAGCCGCGGGTTTGCCTGACCCGGTTTGCTTTGTTTCTGGGCTAGGGTTCTGGTCTAATGGGCCACACTTGGCTTGGGCGGGCTGGTTTTTGAAAAATAAAGGATGGGCTTAGCTTTGTTTTGGGCTCAGAGAGTGTTTTATTTAAGAATATTGGGCTGGGTTCATGTTTCGGGCTGATGGTGGACGATCCGGGTTGAGCCTGACCCGGGAATCCGACCCGGTTCCTTTTTATTTTATAAAAATATTTTTAAAATATTTTTTATAAAAAAATTCGAAATAATTTTTTAGAAAATCCAAAAAATAGTTTATGATTTATAAAAAATATCAAAAAAAATCCAAAAATATTTCATATTTTCCAGAAAAATCAGAAACTCTAAAAAATAGTTTTTATTTAAAAAAATCGAAAATCAAAAAATATTTTATATTTTTTTAGAAAAATCAGAAAATTAGAAAATATTTCATATTTTCTAAAAAGAACCAAAAATGTCTAGAAACAGTTTATATTTTGAAAAGATATCAAAGAAAAAGTCAAAAATTGTTTTCTTTCGTGAATGCATGAAAAATCCTTAAAAAATGCAAAAATATCAAACCTGAGGGTTTAAACAAAGATTAGGTATTGGAAGGGCATTAGTGATTAACTAGTGTAATCAAGTCTCCGATCCTAGTTTCTCTGGTTGCGCAGGAGTAAAATATTTCTCCCAATATTTTACTTGGGTTTCTAATCGATCCACCCCAAATCGATTAGTGGCGACTCCTTTTTAAATGAAATTGAATTGTAGGTTAAAAACTCGACCCTTAAATCGTAAATTGGTGGGCTTGGGAAAGCCCGGACTAAACCCTGATGAAAGGCGTTCAGCCGAGCCATTAGCCTCCGAGACGCGAGGGGGAGGTCGCAACAAGTGTATAAGCTAAACTGAATTTGAACCATTGAATATAGTAGACTCCAACTTTCAGTGCTAAAATCACTTCTCAACTGCTCAAGTTTAGCAATTATTGCGCCATTGATCTGACACATTTTGTTAGTGGCATATATTGCCAAAATATAAATCAAGTGACACTATTAATGAGAGGTTATAAATTACAATCAAGCTCCTTAGCCATATTAAAGTGATAGAACAATTGTACCACGCACACACAAAGAGACTGTTAAGTGTTCCCAAAACATGACATAATGAGTCTTTATAATATTTTTGTTTAGAGAAAATTCAAAAGTTCATAGCACTGAATATTGAATAATTAGTTTGGTGTTTGATGACATCTAATATTTTCTCACAAAATAAATTTGTGCATGAGCTGTTACTAGCTCATTTATTTGATGAACCGGTTGAAATTGCATATTCATTAATATGTGTCACTTTGCAAATGTTAAATCATAAAATTAAAATTATTTTTCAAATGAGATCTAACTACTAAAAATTATTTGTTGCTGATTGTTAAAACTCCATTGCTACATTAAATAAAAAATTGTCTAATGTTGCATGGTCAAATTAATCAACAATTTCATAACAAATTCAGCATCAAACAGAGAAATTTGTGCCAATGTGACAATCCGAATGATGCCATGTTATGTGGTCCTAAGTGAAAATAAGTCCTTGTGTTCATACCTATTTGAAAGCTAGATCCATACTTAAGCATCATGATTTTTCAAAGTTCTAATATTATTAATAACACCGTGGCATACAACCTTGAGTGAAAATTACCCTAGGTGTTCATAACTAATAGATATTTTTATCCACCTGCAAGCACCATGATTTATCAAAGTTCTAATATTATTAATAGATCTAATATTATTTTATGCTGATATACTTAATTGTGCTTGTAATTATCTCTTTTGAGCAGTCATGTGTCAAGTAATTATGTAGTGAAAAAAAAAAAAAAAACTACTTGGTGGTTAGGAATGCACTTTCAAGGAAGCCCGCAAAATTTTTTCTTTTAATTATTGAATAGTGAGCTTATGACAAAAGTTAACATAATGACATGAAATATTTCAATTACAAAAAGCAAAACTAAAGGGATCAAAGCCATATCTTCAAAGCTGGCATGCAGTCTTCATTGAAAATAAGTCCATGTGTTCATACGTAGCACATATATTGGTCCACATTCAAGCACCATGTTTTTCCAAAGTTTTACTATTATTAATAGATCAAATATTATTTATTGCTAGTACCCTTAAATGCGTGTAATTATTTTTTCTTGAGTGGTCATGTGGTAAATTATTATATAGTAAGGAAAGAACTACTATGCGGAGGTGGGGATGACATTTCAAGGAAGCCAGCATCCGACCAAGAGAGGAAAATAAAATTGAAGCCAGCAAAGGTGTTTTTGTCAGCCACCCATGACTAGCTTACAAGAATCCACCATCCTAAAGTTATCTGTTGGTTTGCGCAATAATTGAGTCCACTAGGACCCATACTAATCAACACCATTCACTACGTTTGTCGGCCACGGAGAAGCTTTTGTCACTCTAACGGCCCGAATAATGCGTTGGTACGCGACTTAAGTGAAAATAAGTCTATGTGTTCACACCTTTACATGTCTTGGAAAACCACTCCCCCCCCCCCCTCTCCTTTTGCACCATAATTTTCCAAAGGTATCAAGAAAGTCATGTGTCTCTGTCCTCTAGTATAAGAATAAATCAAAAGGATTTACGAGCATGGACCTGAGTAACAATTTTTCAGTCACTTTTACAAAGTTTTAGAATAAAATGGAATTTACACTTTTATTGATAGCGAGAAACTGAGAAAGGGTGACCAAATGTAGCCGTGCTTATGAAGGCCATCAGCAATTGTGCATTGTAATCATCGTCTTCTCAAAGGATTGCGCTTTTTTTGATTATGAATAACATTTCATATATATATCAACAAAACTAATCAATTCATGGTTGCTACCATGAGTCTTAAGAGAACTTCAAATAAAAATCTAGACTTTGTTCGGCCGGGAACCATTTGAGTTTGTGAAAAAGAAAGTAAAAAATATTTATGCGAGATCCTTAGTAGGAAATATATCTTTTGGTATATCATAAGTAATTCAAACACTACTATAACACGGTTCAAATACTGTATTTTAATTTCTCGTGAACATTCACATATTCTAAATTTTTAGTAGGCTAATATTGCGTTTCTCTAGACACACAAATTTCTAGTTCCACCATTTCTTACAAGTTCATCGTCCCAATGGCATGTGGTCAACGCATAGTAAATTTTAGGTCCAACTAACATAGTGAGAAATAGATCTTGAAATCTAGAAACAAGCATGGAAATTCCGAACTCGAGCTATATTTCACACGAACACCTTAGCATTCACACATGCATGGCTTTGGGACTCTGCGAATAAATCACAAGAGTGGGAAACATGGAATTTGATTCTGATCAATGGAAAACATGCACGGAAAAGGCAAGGAATTAGGAAGCTTTAACATGACGAGCAGATGGCCGAGTGTGTGAATTGTGGTCCCCTTTGTGTGCGTCGCTGGCTTGTCGTTCCTCCTCAATATCACCGAACCCAATGCCTTTATGACTCTCAAGCTTTTTCTTCCACTCACCGGCTTTCGAATCTTGTCTGATTCTGATTTTTCATCACTTTCCAGCTCACACTCAAATCTCTTTATTGGAATTCCCACCCACCGAAAGCCATCCCTCGCTGAAAGGTCACGATCAGTATTACTTTTTCAAAGCGTCCCCATCTCGCGTATTTATCTCTTTTTTCAAAAAAGAACCACGGAATCCTTTTCTCATTCGGTCCTCCAAAGCTCACGGCCAGCTCACTCGACCGAATCAATCTTTTCAAACTCCAGATTGTCTGGTTTGCCGTGTCTTTTGGCCATCAACCGAGGGTCCTCTGATTGGTTGATCGTGTTTGATTTTTTGTGTTATCCAAATCTCTTGACCGTATTTTGCTCCTTCGGAAATCCTCTTAAAAAACTAATTGATTTTTCGTAACAATCTATTCTCTTGACAGACCTCGACTCATCTCACCCTCATTTTGAAGTTCTTTGATCCAAAATTTCACAATTCTTGAAGTCTAATACACCTAGTCCGAATCACATCTAATTCCTCAACAAGGAGTTAGGAAAGTCTTGGATTTGAGTCTAATCACTCCATCGTGAAATTGAAGCTAATTCCCACATTTTTGGAGTTGAGCAGTCCATCGAGTCAATCAAAATGAAGAGGTTTGTGGTTGAGCCCTTATTTTATTCAATGCCAACAAAATTTGTTTAGTTCAAATGCATTGTGCCTAAAACGTGAATGTGCCTATTGTCGGAATGCAGAGATATGTAATGAAAGATGCAGGCATAGGACTACGCTAAGCAAATGTTTTTGTTTATGAATCCAATCACACCACTATTGAATGAATGAAAGTCCATGTATTCTTAGTTTTCTCATAAAATGAATGAAAAGTTTCTAAGTAAGTCCATGTGTTTGTACCTATTACATATTTTAGTCCGTCTTTAAGCAATCATTTTTTTCCAAAGTTCTACTATTATTAATTGATCAAATATTGTTTTTTGCAGTCACACTTAATTGTGCACGTAATTAATATATCTCTTAAGTGATCATGTCATAAATTATTATATGGCAAGGAAAAAGGAACTTCTCAAAGGTTGAAGATGAAATTTTGAGGAAGCCACCATGTTGATTTTATGAGTGAGCCTATGGCCTACAGCTATTTATCGGTTTGTGCAATAACCATTATGTTTGGTACTGATCTACACTATTTACTATTTTTCTTGGAAAGAAACTTGTGTCAATTAAATAGTCCGAATAAAGTAGCAATACGCGGTCTTTAGTTAAAAGAGTCCCATGTGTTCACACCTTTAGATGTCTCGGTCCCACACCACTATTTACCCAAGTAATAAAAAAAGGCATGCATCTCTGTCCTCTTGGTACAAGAACAAATCAACAAGAATATCAAGTGGTGAACAAACTATTGAAAACATTGTATTGGATCTTAAGCTAATAGTTGTTGCTAACTAGGTAGCATTAATATAGATATGTAACACGATACGAGACGCCGAAAAGTTATTTCTTAAAAAAAAGAATCTCAATACGTTGGGATACGTCGTATATTAAATTAATATTTATATGATAAATTATCATTTTTGTAATTATTTTAATCAAATTAATATGATTCAAATTTAATAAATAAATAATAATAAAAATCCGTAATGAATTTTCATTCATAATTCAATTTATAAATAAAAAAACCCAAAATTATCATTATTTAACTTTCAATGCTTTTACTTTTCGAAATCGCTTTCTTAATCCCTCTTTCTTAATCCCTCTCATTTATTTTATCATCTCATCTCTTGTGCACTTATCTGTCACTTCCATTTTTGAAGTCACCCTCCACCCACCTCCAAAAAAGACAAAAAAAAAGGCCCAGTGGGACCGCCGTCCCCATTTTTTATTTTTTTCTGCTCTACTTCCCAAAACTAAAAGGGCATCGCAGTAAAGCGTGCAAACCAAAAAACCCTAGCCGCCGCCTCCTCCTCCTCCTCTGCACGATCCTTCTCCCCATCTCTACTCTCTCAATTGCCTCATCGCAGTTGCTCGCTGCCTCCGCTACGGTCCTCCTCCTCATCTTTCCAAGATCGTTGACCTCAATACCCTCGTTCTTTGCTCCTCTGTCTACAGGCACTTCTGCCTCGTTGTCCCCAAATCGAGGTTATCCCCCTCCCCCTCGACTACTTCGACCGCAACGCCTTCTCTTGAGGGAGCTCCGCCCGTGCCCTGAAGCAAATCTTCAAGAGCTTCTGCACTAGGCTGATCGGACCAAGGTCGTCCGCTTCGGTTTGCTGCTCCAACAGCCGCGGCACCGCCCCGTACGACGAGCTCGCTCACCTCAAGTACTGATTTCGCGAACTCGGAGACCTTTGCGTTGAGCTCCAAAACTCCACGAGGTCGCACGGTAGTATTGTAGTTTGCAGCTCCCTCGCTCTCGCTTCCACCCTCCATTGCCTTCTTCAACAATTCTCTCTCCCTTCGCTGTGCGTGTTGAGGTCGCGTTTGTCGGTATTTTGAACTCGTGTGTCAGGAGAGTTTACCACGTGTTCAAGCATTTCAGAGCGTGTAAGAGTTTCCCACACGACATCAAGGCCTCTCAAGCTTGTCTGCGCTTCATTGGCTGCTGATTGTCAAACTCCATCATCCGATGGCTTCTTTGTCGAAACTCAAAAGGATTTATGATGTCTTCGTGAGTTTTAGAGGCACGGATGTACGTAACAATTTCCTCAGTCATCTCGGCAAAGCTCTTGATCAAAGTGGAATATACACTTTTATTGATACCAAGGAACTAGAGAAGGGAGACCAAATATCACTAGCGCTTAAGAAGGCCATTGAAGAATCGTGCATCGCAATCATCCTTTTCTCAAAGGACTACGCCTCCTCATCATGGTGCTTAGAAGAGCTGGCAAAAATTATGGAGTGCAATGAGCAAAAGGACCTCATTGTTTTACCAGTTTTTTATAAAGTGAATCCCAAAGAAGTGAGAGGGGGTAGAGAGAGTTATGGGAGAGCATTGGCTGAGCAAGAGTCTAAGTTCGGGAAGGATTCCGAGAAAGTGAAGAGATGGAAGAAAGCTCTTTTCGATGCCGGCAGCTTGTCCGGTTGGCATTTGAATGACGGGTAAGTAGAATTAAGTATACTTTGTGCAAGAAATTTATCTTTTCAAGTAAGAATTAAGACTTTCGTGAAAAAAAAAAAGAAAATTTCTCCCAAATAATTGTAGCTATATGTATGGATGCTTCATCCTATGATTCCTGAAAATTCCTGAGTTCATGCCCAATTGCCAAGCCATATAATTTATATGGACTTCATCTTAAGCATCAAATAAACGATGGTTAAAAAATATCCGTCACTTGATTTCCCGTGACATATTGGTATTCTAATAACATTTTCATGAAATTGCTAAATTGTTTGACAGATTGTAATTTTTTATTTGTCTTTCTTGCTAATTGCTTGAATTTACCAATTCTTACATTAGTCTATCAAATTTTCTTTTATTAACTTCTTTCCTATTAAATTACCAATCAATTTTGAATTATTAACTTTCATTTGAGTTACTTATCCACATTTATTTGTTTTCTTTTAAATATGTTGATTTGTATTATTGTTTAAAAAATTTATCTATATTTCTTACAAATACCTTAAATTTATTAACTCTTATATGTATTTTTCAACCTTTATTTGTATGACTTACCATTTTTTCTGTCATTAGTGGCCAATTTATGAATGCTCATTTCGGTTGCTTACTAAAGTGTGTTTATTTGCTTATTCTCTTATTTCTAATAAAAAAACTCTTTCTTATCTGTTACTAGTGTCTATTTACATATCTTACCATCATCTTAAATATGCCCACTATTGTAAGAATTACTGACCCTTTTATTTTATTTACCAATTTTTCTCTTATTAAGTCATTGACTAGTTTTGAATCCAACGCTGATTTTAGTTTCTACCAAATCATTTACATTTTTCTTTTTAATTTGACTGAATCTTCTATTAAGTTAACCAGCCAGATTTGTATGGTGAACTCATATTTAAGTGTTTTACCAACTTTTATTATTTTTAAATTACCAACTTCTCTTTAGAGTAAAAAAATTACCAACTTTTATTTAACTTCCACATTAATGCCTTGAATTTACCCACTACTATATGAAATTATCATTATTTAAGCTACTTGCCAACTTTTTCTCAATTAAGTAACATAATAAAATAGTCGATGATTGAAAAAAGGATTAGAGTTGGTAACCTAGAACTAGTTAATAATTTGATTGGAGAAAAGTTGATAAGTTAAGGTTAGTATTTTCATATAAGAAATGGTAAATAATATAAGTAGTCAAGAAAGATTGATAATTAATAGGAAATTAAACTTGACAAGTAACTCAAATAAATGTTGATAATCACAACTAGTTGGCGACTTATTCGAAAAAAAGTTGGTAAGTCACTAATTCAAAGTTGGCAATTTCTAAAAGGATTAATACTATAAGAAAACCCAAATTGGCACTCCGTGACACAATTCACCTCAAATTAATTTTTATGTCACAAATAATCTCAAACTGATACCACATGACACATTTATCTAAAAATAATTTTTTCACCTCAAAATATCCCAATCTAGTACTCTCAATACACATTTATCTCAAATTAATTTTTGTCACACCAAAAATCCAAACCAATTCTGACCAAATCTACCTTACGTTACCATTCCATCCAATGTGCATCAACACATGTGAAATATGACTACAAGATGGATATGATATGGAGAATGACAAATCTGAAGTGGAAAATACACTTGCATAGACATGTTCACATTTTAATAGATGGGTGATTTTGATCGGAATTATTGGATAGGGTTAGAGGTAAATGTGTTATGAAGTACACGATTTGGATTTTTTAGGAAATGAAAATTAGTTTGAATAAATGTGTTATGGGTACTAATTTGAGAATTTTTGTGAAAAAGAGAAGGTAGATATGCTATTCTCCATTCTAGCAGCAATTACATCATTGTAGGCTATCTATCCATGTTCTAAGACAAAGTGCAAAGTCAAAGTGATCGCAAGAACAAGATAGTGACACAAAACAGCTTAAGGAAAAAGAAAAGAAAACATAAAACTTAAGGTGTCCAACACAAAAAAAAAGAAAGAATTACTGATCAAAGGCCAAACCTTTAGGGTGTGGCTGATCTTTTCTTGGAAGGGGTGGGCGTGACGGGATTGTTCTTGAGCTTATTAATGTTAGTAGCCTGAGCCACTCGACCCTGGTGCATTTCCTCGAGCAGCTTGTCCTCACTAAATGTGTCGTACACTTTCCCAACCCCATACCCAAGTGGCTTGTTCTCGTGCCACCTAGTCATCTTCTCAAACGGCGAGTACATTTCCTCCTCCTCCTCCTCCTCATCCTCATCGTCATCATCACCGCATATCCCATTACTCCACCAGCCCTTTCGAAACTGTCCACATCCAATTTCCCGCCTTTCCTACGCCTATGTAAGGCGCCAACCTCAAGGCTACCGTGTCTCCATCCCGAAACGACATGAACGTCGAAGTGGGTGGGTCGGAAACGACATGAAGAAGAGACAAGGGGGCGATGGGAAAGGCCAGCGAAGAGCGATGTGGACGGCGATGGGCTCGAGTGTCGATACGAGACTCAAGTCTTGATTGTTGAAGGGACTAACACTAAAGAGGAGGAGAATGAGGTGCAGTTGCAGCATTAGTAATCCGAAACTAATCTATAGTTATTAGTAATTTGTTAGCATAATGGTCTTTAGATTAATGTGAAATAACAATTTGTTGTAAGTTATAAATTCTTGAAGAAATAGACTTCACAATAAATTCTTGAAAGAGTGGGCTCCACAACAATTTATAATTATTTATAATTTAATTTTTTATGATTCAAAATAGACTGTTATCTCATAATATATTAAAAACTATCACACAATCATTTTTCTATTTAATATCATCAAAGATGGTAAGTCGCTCTAGTTTGTGTCGGTACTTTCTAGTAAAAGTTAGTAAATTCAAGGCTGTAAATTATGCAAATCAAAATTGGTAGGTTAGTACGAAATAGGTAATGTGCCATTTACAAAAAGTTGCTGGAGATTTTATGAAACTATTGATAAGTCACTAACAAGTTATTGGAAAGAAAAAGTCTCCGATGATGTTTTACTGACATTTTTTTTGACAATTAGCAATATCTATTAAAATTCACAAGCATGAAAAGAGACATATTTTTGGGCATCGAATAATAGAATTCCGCCTTTAGCTTCTGCTAAGCCCTCTTTCATTTGAGTAAGGTCAGTAGCTCTTTCTTTTGGATCCCCCTTCTCAAAGTGTAATAGAAGTTCTAGACATTTTGTCAGTGAGCTATTGAGGTCTTCTCGTTTTATTATGGTAAAATTGAGTTCCATAAATTTTCGATTTTGGTCGACCACGTCATAAACTCACGACAACTAGCATTTCGAGTTCGAAAAATCACATGTGGGTATCCACAGAACAGACATTTGGCTTTTTCCAATCATAGAAAATCAACACTGGGACTTTATCGGCTGAAAATTTACTGATTTATTTGAACAGAATAAAAGATTAAAACTTGATTGACCAATTGACAAAATGTTAGGTAGTATTATTGCACTTACCCCATTTCTTGGGAAGGAATAATAAAGTTCACAAAGCTTGATCCAGCATGATTATTGTTTACAGGCCACCAAAAGGCAATAACATCATGCTTCAGGGTATTTTGATTAAGCATATAAATAAATCATATATAACAGTTCAACAAGAAAAAAAACTAAATCGTCAGGTACAAATTAAGAGAACATGAAGCACTTGGATAGCTAAAAGTTTAAACCTCAAACTTATTTTGATTGGTGTGGAGCTCTTAGAGTTCTAGTTCGACTTAGTGAGAATACATCTTGTTTTGGCTATCATTATCCAAAAATATGAGCATTGCTTTGTCATTTTTAGCAGTGTGTTCTCATTATTTGTTTATTCAAATTGCCAAAATGATTCTACAACTTGTTTTTCTGTTATTGTCAGAGACGAGTCAGAGCTTATACAAGAAATTGTGAACAAGATCTCCAATTACCTAGACCGTTCATTACGTGTTGCTAAGCATCCGGTTGGTATATATTCTCGAATTGTCAAGTTGAAATCGATATTAAATCTTGAGTCTAATGATGGTGTTCTCAAGGTGGGATTATGGGGACAAGGAGGTATAGGGAAGACATGTTTAGCAAGAGCTCTTTACAATGCTCTATTCAGAAAATTTGAGGGTTCGTGTTTTCTAGCAAATGTTAGAGAAACTTCAAAAGATAGCAAGGGATTGGTTACCTTGCAAGAAACAATGCTAAATGATATATTATCACTGCAGCAAAGATTAGAAGTGTCCAATGTCGACGAAGGTGTTAATCTAATAAAACGCAGACTTGGTTGCAAAAAAGTTCTTCTCATTCTTGACGATGTTGATGCCTTGGGCCAATTGGATGCTTTGGCAGGAGAAGGCGAGTGGTTTGGTAATGGAAGTAGGGTCATCGTTACTACAAGAGATAAGCAATTGCTAACTCAGTACCAAATAGATCAAGATCATGTGTATGAAGTTACATTACTAGATAATAGTCAAGCTCATGAGCTGCTCAATAAGCATGCTTTTCAGACACACCAAATTAGAACAGATCTAGTGGATAGTGCTCTGAAATATGCTAATGGCCTTCCTTTAGCACTTGAGGTGTTGGGTTCCTTATTATGTGGTACAACAGAAGATGTATGGAAAAGTACAATAAAGAAACTTTCTAGGAATCCCAACAAAACCATTAATAATGTCCTCAAAGTGAGTTTTGATGGACTTGATGAAAATGAGAAAGAGATATTTCTCCACATTGCCTGCTTCTTTAAGGGGTGGACAAGTGAGCATGTAAAGAAAGTTCTTGACAGTTGCGATCATGAGACAATTGTAGGATTTGATATTCTTGTCAAGAGGTCCTTGATAAGCATTGAGGACGGAATCCTAAAAATGCATGACTTGATTCAAGAGATGGGTATAGATGTTGTGAACCAAGAATGTCGAGATGATCCCGGAAGCCGCAGCAGATTATGGTTGTACGATGATGTCATCGATGTTTTGTCATGTGACATGGTAAGACTTGTGAATGAGATCAAAATCTTGCTACATTTTTTACGCTTTTATTGAAAATGCATAGTCTAAATTAGTCATGTATTTTCAGGAAAATCGTAATGTAAAGGCCATAGTGTTGGCACTACCTGAGCCAAAAGAGATGTGTATCAATCCTGATGCTTTTACAAAATTGAGAAGGCTTAAATTGCTCATCTTGCGCAACGTACGTGATTCTTTCCAAGGTCTTAGATGTCTTCCTAATGAGCTCAGATGGTTTGAATGGCCCGGATGTGCTCACCAAATTGCAAAATTTTCTAGTCCACAGAAATTAGTGGGACTTAATTTGAGTGGAGGCAATATTACAGGAGTTCTAGAACAATTTAAGGTAAGCACTTCCGACGTAGACCTTTTTATTATCTACTTAATTTGTATATGTAGATGCGTATTATATGTACTAGTACATGAAAGGAAGTGTTGTTCCTTTGTTTCAGGCACCATTTCACTATTTCTTTCAAATGACCCTAATTACTTGTGTTAGAGAAATTATTATGTGTAGCAAAATTGAAGTTTTTTTAGGAAGGCCATTGCATCATTAGAAAATTAGACGATTTTTCATATTGAAATATGTGAGAGATAAAAAATAAAATAATCAATTTTATGTATATGTCCATATATCTATAGAATAAGTAATTGCGGATTCTTGATGGAAGGAATATAGAAAGAAAAAGATCGAAATCTTTGGAGATCATCTTTACCTCACATATAGTATAGATAAAATTTACGTATTTTTCAAGCCTAATATCTCTAAATATTGGCATAGATATATTTCCAAATCAAATCAAATCTACCTAGTGAAGAAATTCAAAATGCAATTTGCTTTAGATTGTTTACATACGAAATTTTTTATTTTACAAAAAAATTGCATATTGATGGAACAATTTTATCTCAAACTAATTTTTGTAGGAGATGATCTTTACCTTATATATAGTATGTGGCCTACATTTGCATGCTCACCACGTGATACTTTACTTGAATTTTGTGATTGTTACATGCGTGATACGACCCAATTTTATCTCAAACTAATTTTCGTCTACTAATGCAATGTAAATTTGGGTGAGGAGTACTAGTTTGGGTTTTTTCGTAAACAAAATTTAGTTTGGGACAAATATTTCATCATCATACTAATTAAGGGTTTTTGTGAGACGAAAATTAATTAGGGATAAATTTGCATATTTATTTGAGATTTTTAATGGTATTTATTCTAACTTTTTTTAATAATTGTTAACCCAATTTTATTTGTGAATTTTTTGGGTTGTGCATCTATACTTTTTCAAAATTTTCAAATAATATCTAAAATGTAAAATGATGAGAGTTAGCTCTAATTTGCTGATCTATATATGAGTGCGTGTAAGTACGGGTAAAGTTTATTAATCTTTACGCAAGTACATTACAAAAGTATTTAAATCCCCCATTCATCTACGGTATATAGTTAAACCCAAACCTAGCTAAGTTTTCATTCTTATGCTCACCACATAATACTTTAGTTTCTTTTTGTGATTACCATATGACATCACATGTGGAATAGTTTTCTCACGTAGCCCACATCCGCATTCGTTGTGTGGCACTTTACTATGTTTCTATGGTTGTCACGTGGCATGACATGTGGCATAGTTTTATCACGTGGTCTACATTTGCATGCTTGCCACATGACACTTCACTTGAATTTTGTGATTGCCACAGGCATGACACACAACACAATTTTATCCCCAATTAATTTTCAAATGCTAACGGAGGGTAGATTTGGTTGAGGAGGACTAGTTTGGGATTTTTTGTTAGACAAAAATTATTTTGAGATAAATGTTTCATCATCATACTAAGGGTTTTTGTGAGACTAAAATTAATTAAGGGTAAATTTGCATACTGATATGGGATATTTAATGGTATTTATTCTAATTTTTTAAATAATTGTTAACCCAATTTTATTTGTGAACTTTCTTGTGTGGTGCATCTATAAACTTTCAATTTTTTCAAATAATGTCTAAAATGTAAAACGATAAGAGTTAGCTCTAATTTGCTAATCTATATATGCATGTGTGTAAGTACGGGTAAAGTTTTTAAGTTTTTAGTAATTTCTCAAGACAATATTTAATTCTCACAAAATCAGTTTAAAGTAACTTTGAATGAAAAGTTAATTAATAAGTTAACAAATTCACTCGGAAACCGGTATAGTAGGCTCTGAGTCGTCTGATCTATCAAAGGTCCTTAGCTCCTTCCACATGAAGAGTGCTATGGCCGGAGCATATATAATTATGACATATACACTTGGTCAATATAGATTATATAACAGTCAAGGATATCCTTAAGAAACCCAATCTCCACCGCATGTTGTGTTGCCAAATTTATAACCCTCAATCAAGATAAGCCCCTTTAATTAAATTATGATATTATTAATAATCAATAGATAAAACCAGGGACAAGGTGAATGACATCATATATTAAGTTACTATCACTTCACGAGTCTAACTCCCCATCTATGTACAACAAGTTACATAGGCCTATTTATAGGCTCTGCAACAAGTGACTTCTTTTTTAAATAAACATATTGCTCCATATATCGACAACCTAAATATAATCATTTCAGAGTGTTGATCACAGTTGCTTTCTCTATTTTTGCAGGACTTCCAAAATTTGACTTTCATTAATTTCAGTTATTGCGAGTTAATGGTTCACATGCCCGACCTATCATGTACTCCAAATCTCAAGGAATTGGATTTTAAGGGTTGTAAAAACTTGGAAGAAGCCCATGAATCCATCGCACATCTTGACAAGTTGCAGGTGTTGGATTTTGAGGGGTGCTCTAAACTTAGTGTTTTTCCCAATGTGCTCAATTCGAAAAATTTGCAACATCTCAATTTTACTTCGACGAATTTTGAAAGGTTCCCGGATATTCGGCATAAACAAAAAGGCTTTGAAGATCTTGTCTTAACCGCAGCTGCTATTAAAGAACTTCCTGAATCAATAGAAAATCTCGTCCCTTTGAAAAGTATGATTATAAACCGTTGTGAGAACCTAAGACAGCTTCCGTCTAGCATTTACAAGTTACAAAACCTTGAAGTATTGTGTGTTTCGGAATGCCCAAATTTGATGAAGTTTCCAAAGTATGAGGATTTAGCTGATCCGTGCATGGAGGCCGGACTTCCAAGTTTACACTACTTAGAACTTGATGGATGTAATCTATCTGACTTAAGGTTTCTTGAGAATATTTCCTGTTTTCCCCTCTTAAGTGAATTAAATCTGCGGAAGAATAATATTACTATCCTTCCTACATCCATCGGAAAGCGTGATAGTTTGTCTACATTGAATGTTTCAAAGTGCCATCAATTACAAGAGATTCCAGAGCTTCCCCCATTTTTGACAAATTTGTTTGCGTATAATTGCAAATCTCTACAAAAAAATGAAGATTTAATCCCAATTCATCATGTTGTCCGTCTAGGTCTCATGGGTGCTTCGATCGACTCAACTCGGGTAAGATTCTCTCTCCCTCTCCTCCCCCTCCCCCTCCCCCCCTCTTCACATACACACAAACCGACCCATATCGCTGTGGACTATATGTTGGGTCCATTATGTGCTTATATACTACAATAGCAGAGAATGCAAGATTGAAGGCTTAAGAAAAGCAAAATAATATGAAGTAGTTCTGCACGTATATGGATGTAGCATAGATGACTATCGTACTTTTTCAGGAATGATTTCTATCACACGAGACTTGTGTATGCAAGCAAGGATTAATGGATCTTCTTGTTTGGGTACTAATACAAACTTGGATACTCACTACCGGTTTGTCTTTGTAACAGAATTGGCCACCAAGATTTGTTCTCACTCAAGGAGAGATGCCACAGTGGGTCTTTCCCATTGAAGGGTATTCCGTATCTTTTATGGTTTCAGAGGACTTGTATGACAAGATTCTTGGATTGGCATTTTGTTTCGTTCTCAAAAATGGTAGAAAGGTTGAGGAGAACGAATTTTTTATTGAAACGTATATTAATGGTAAAATATTGTCTATCAAGTCTGGAGGTTACAATTCGTCGGATTTGGATAATCTCACTTTCGAATATGCATCACGATGTCCGTTCTGGAAACCAGATAATTTTGATCAAATTGATGGGCGTTATATACAATTTGGTCTTGAAGTAAGGGGTGAAGTCGTGAAGAAGTGGGGATTCCGAATAATATGCAAGCAACTAGGGGACGCTTTAAAAGCTGAGCTTCAAGATAATCAGCTGATAAATACAGCTATACTCTATGAGGTTGATCATGGATCAACAGATTTAGCAGCCGAGAGTTCACATGTGCACGAAGATAATTCGAGCGAAGCAGATTTAGAAGAGGACTGGCAAGATTGTCAAATGAGTATTGAGGAACCTAGTCAAATAGGATCAAAGAGAAAACATGAGTCTAATCTCCCTCTAGGGAAGCGAATCAAGACGATGTTTACTTCTTTTTTTGACCGATGGAGAGGAGGACGGTAGTGTTGGCTGGCTGCATTTGTAGTTGGAATGATCGGGAGACTCGCAAAGGAAGCAATTCATAGGTGAGTGAGCTGAGCTGATCTTCATTGCAATGCCTTCTTTCTTCCTTGTTTTTCACGTTTTCTTTTCTCAGAAAAACTCGTAAGTAGTACCGGTTTTCACCCATACATTGACATCGACATACTTTTACATGTCCACTTGGAACTAGCGTTAATTTTGCCAGCCACAATGAGGGAAATGATCAGCCCTGAGCAAACAAGGAGAGAGAAGCTCGACCTCCTCGTCGAACTTAATATTAAGAGGATGAGTTCGACCAAGAAAAGCACGCAGAGGTCGTTGGATGGCGAGTTTCGTGATGAGGCTTGGGCAAACAAGAAGAAGAAGAAGATCTTGGCATGCTCATTTACATGGGGCAGAGCGTGCAAACGTGGAAAGGGCGTGATGATGGATGAAGATTTGGCCAGCACATGTGAAGAAAGTGGGAAATCCCGGTGCGGTTTATCAACGTAACAACTTCCATGGATTACAGAGGACCGAGGCATGAGGGAAGAGAGAGACAAGCGCACGCAAGCACGCAAGAGCTCTCTCCGTAAGTTTTATCTATCTTTGTTTTTTCATTTTCTTTTCTTTGTTTCTTCACTTGCACTTGCACTTGCACCTGCACCTGCACTGGCACCTTTGTTTCATGCCACTTTCATTTCCGTGTATTTTTTTGTTTGAGAATTTTATTTGCTTTCAATGTATTCTCAATTCCAGTGCATTCGCTTTTTCTCGTACTTAATTTCATGTGGATTCATTCCTTCATTTGAGCTCCATTCTTACACTACTCAAGTATGAAATATTAATATTAAATTTTTTACGAAACAAAAAAGTTTATCAAAATTGATTTTTGTCTTGATAAAAGTACCCTTCCATCGTAATTCCATCATAATAGAAAATATAATCTATCTTTGATCATCGCTTGCTTAAAATGAACAATTACCTTTCTTTTTGGGGCTCAAATCTCTTTTAATTAACCCTTGTTAGTTAACCTTAATTCCCAAAATAGAATTTCTGTAATTCTTTCTTCTCTCTTTATTCATTTTTCTTTTGATTTTCCCCGTTGTTGTTGGTAAACCCCTTTGCTTTTCTCTTGCCTTGGGCAAACTGGGAACTCCATCGACGCCACCTTCAGCATCACGACTCCTCATCTTCCACACGACACCACCAGTGAGCTCTGCTGACGAATTAATGGAAGATTTTCACCGGAAACAGAGTCCCTAGCGAACCGACGGTGGCGGAGACCACGGACTGCCCCCGCCGTCGCCGACCGAAGCCATGGAAACTGGCGACGTGGCTTTCCGGCGAACGATTCTCTCCCGAGGTTCGTTCTGGGCTTCCGAATTTTTGTTAGGTTGATGTAATGCATGAGCTGGATTTTGAATTCGATTCAGTCGGTGCTGCAATTGCGCGGGAACTTGGAGAACGTGTGGTTGAATTTGTTCGAGGGACGTGGAATCGGTGTTTCTTCGTAAGTTTAGTCTGTGGATGCTCGGTAGTGAATTCATTGGTAATGGACGTCACACGCTGCAAAATCAGCGACAATCTCTAGAAAGGTATAGCTTTTCTTGCTTTGTTTTCATAGGTGGCAATTTATTGGTAGAAGTAGGTGAAGTCTAGCTTCATAGGTAAAAACAAGCGAGGGAGAGTGAATTAATGGGTAGTAGGGTGTACATGGGTTGGTTCACTCCCCTCTTTAGGCGAAAAACTGAGCCAATCTGGATGTTGTACGTTAGGAGGGAGGGAAGGATTTGGGTGCTTTGGAGGCGTCTAGGAAATGTGGACGTGTAGTATGTACTTATCACACAGATGTGCAGCAGGTGATCGGTTTGCCCAGAGAAACTTCGATCACTGGGAGAGGGCTCTGTCTCTAAGTTTTATGAGGCGCTTGAAGAGGCAAAACCATAGAGGAATGAAGAAGTTGAAGTGAGATGGCAAACCACTGGGAAAGGTTGTTTGACAGTTTGATTCCTTTGACCACTTCTTGACTTTGGCAACTTGGGAGAATTGAAAACCATATTTTCTGGGAGTTTGAGAGTAATATGAACATTGGTTGTGCCCATGGATAAGTACTTGGATTGTTAATTTTCTTTTGCCCTATGGACTGTGGATATGGAAAGAAATAATCATGAGAAACACAGAGTTTACATAAGTTATTCAGTAGAATAGAGACAAAAGAACAAGATGCTGAATGTCCATTCTGATTTTTGATTCTGATTTTTAAGGCCTTTGCATCAGTTTAGGATTCTCCTTTTATCCTTATGTGCCGTAGCTTTAATGAACGAAGCGGCCAAATAGCTAAAACTCCTGGATGCTTCTTGAATGTTTGAGTGAAACCTGATTAATGAAAGATAAACTTCTGAGGTACCAATAATAAGACACTGGAATGACGACATGTAGTTTCTCAAATTAGTTGCTGTTTTTGCTTTAGTGTTGTTACAGCCATATCAGTTTGAGTGTTAGGTGGGATTTGCACCTAAATTACAGGATTAGTATGTATTAATAATCATTACTCAGAAGTTTGTGATCAGTATAATAAATTGGACCTGCAAGTCTTGATCTTATAGCTATGAGATATGGATTCATTCCATTAGTAACTGCACATTGATACTGAATTATTCCCAATGCTGGCAATTTGATGCTGATTTCCTCTTGAGTTGCCAATTATCCTCATTTTTTTTTCTCCTAGAAAGTAACAAGACCTATTTGCCTGTTTTGTATAAGGCAAAGCTGGCTCTGGACAGCCTTGAAGTTCCAGTCATGTAAGAAACTGGTTTTGAGTAATCAGGTGCATTTCAGGTATGTAACTTTATTTTCTAATAAGATGATTATTATTTCAGTCTTAATTAGTGAATGATCTCAAATTGTACTTTATTCATATTATAGTTTGATTGAACAGCTGTGTGATTGTTGAGGATGCAAACATTATTGTGGCAGGAAGAAACTGGTGTAATGAGACATGAAATGTATGTTTATCATTGCTTCTACACCCCCTTCTATAAATTTTGGCCAACATCACTTTTTTATTGTTCTGAATCAATACCTCGAGAGTCCATTCGTAGTTTATTGTTGATCATTTTATGTTCTTCCCTTGATTATTTCTTTATGAGATGATAAAATAATATATTTGCACAAATCTGTTAATAATTATGCTGTAAAGGGTCTGCTCCCATTATTCTTTCATAAAGTACTTTATTATTCCAATGTTTAACATTTTTCATTTGCCACTGTGCTCTGTCTGGAACCATATTACTGTCTTTATCTGCTTTGATGAAGTTCCTAATGTTGTTTTCTTATGCTGTGTGGTGGGTATACTCTTGGTATACTTGTTTGGTATGAAAATGCATTGAACATTGTATTGCCTTCAATTATGTAAGAACTTGCTCCTTGGCCACATTTCTTCATACAATGACCACATTTACACATAGTTTTAGCCTGCTTTCCAGTGGACATCTCTTATCTAATAGTCTATTGCTATCATCTTTTATAGTTTTTTGGTGACAATACAGTACTATAAATGACTTAATGGATAATGGATGCCAAAATATTTGGCCCTATTATTATCTTGGTGGAGAATAATTCAAAACTAAAGGCACCTTGCTACAGGAATATATATAACAAAATACCGTTAGCAAAGGTGGAGGTGGCTAACCCAATGAGAAGCCTCTTTTTCTATGTAAGATTCATGGCAACTTCAAGTGAGCATCTTGTTGAATTCATATAGTATGCCTGGATCAATCTTATATACACTCTCAATTAGTTAACCTGAAGGAGAAAAAACTTCTCATGAAATGCATTTCCTATATTTATGTTGAAACTGCACTAAGAGCAACTGTCTGACAATGCTTCTAAATCTGATATGTTGCTCTGTTTTCCTCCTCACGCTTTCCTAGGCAAGAAGACATGCAGAGATGGAAGCTCTTGATGTTCTTGAACAGTGGTAGAGGACTGAATTTTCGGCTATGACAGTTACAGAGAAGCTTTTAGCATCCTACCTGTATGTGACATGTGGACCATGCTTAATGTGTGCAGGTGGAGGTGGCTAACCCAATGAGAAGCCTCTTTTTCTATGTAAGATTCATGGCAACTTCAAGTGAGCATCTTGTTGAATTCATATAGTATGCCTGGATCAATCTTATATACACTCTCAATTAGTTAACCTGAAGGAGAAAAAACTTCTCATGAAATGCATTTCCTATATTTATGTTGAAACTACACTAAGAGCAACTGTCTCTCTGACAATGCTTCTAAATCTGATATGTTGCTCTGTTTTCCTCCTCACGCTTTCCTAGGCAAGAAGACATGCAGAGATGGAAGCTCTTGATGTTCTTGAACAGTGGTAGAGGACTGAATTTTCGGTTATGACAGTTACAGAGAAGCTTTTAGCATCCTACCTGTATGTGACTTGTGGATTT
>CM026414.1:31314219-31428229 GCA_014858505.1 Corymbia citriodora subsp. variegata | reverse complement strand
TATCTTCCATTCTTTGATTTGGGAAATGCTCGATTACCTTTTCCACATATTTAACACGTGGCGTCAACAAGCTTCTAACTTTCCAAGTATTTTCCTCCAAACAAGTGTGTTGTCCACTTTTGCTTTTAAGGATCAGGTTAGTTTTGAACCCAAGCAATCCACGAGGACACTTACTTCATCAAAACATACCACATAGGGCTGGGCACGCTTATGCTTTCAATGGTGATTGACAAAACATCTTTGTAGGTGATTGCTAGATTATTGATTTTATAGAATAAAATCATTTTATAGAGTGAATGGCTGAGGCTCGTGATTATATAGTGTTTTTGAATTGTGATTTAATAATGTCTTATTTACCATGTTCCACTACATTAGGTTGCTCATGTTGCTACAGTTCTAACAAAGCATTTCTTTCAATGGTGATTGACAAGGCATTTTCTTTCGATGGTGATTGATAGAACATCTTCGTGGGTGATTACTAGATTACTAATTTTATAGAATAAAATCATTTTATAGAGTGAATGGCCAAGGCTACTTATGATTATATAGTGTTTTATAATGATTTTAAAATATTAATATTATTTTCTTCAAATACTAAAACATTTAACTGAGAAAAATCATGAAAAATACTTAGCCAATCAAATCACATTACAAGTGCGTCTTCAAATAATTTTGTTTCATACTCAGTGGTGCCTTGATGATGATTTCACACAGACAACCGTGTCCTTCACCATGATCCAGAGGATAAGTGTTTTCGCTGTCCTCTTGTTCATGTTGAGAACATTCCTCTGGAGTCAATTTTTACAAAAAACCAATTATGTCCTACGACGGTCATTTTTAAATTTTTTGCAGACGAAATGGGCCTATTGTCTTCCAAAATCCATTGGCTACTACTGAACCTGGACTCTAAAGGTACCAAAGAAGCCTACAAGATGAGTAAGTCACAAGCCATGGCGCGAAGAATCGGAAAAGTGGCGGCTCGCCTTTTCCACCATTTCATAATCTCGGTGTTGTTTTTGCCAACTTTATCAATGTGTTTTGAGTAGTTTGCTCCCTAGTTCATCTCCAACTTATTTGTAGATGAAGACAAAGAGCTAGCAGAATGCCATGGGGCGTTCTTTTCACAAAACAGAAACGAAATATATTTCAAGAGCTCATTCTTAGTTCCGGGGTGGAACTCGTCACATCAAATCAACTCATATATGCATCATATGTATTCTAGAGCCAAGTTATTGCCATCGCCAATATCTATTCCACTGGTATCTCCTCACCTATTCTCAAATTTTTAAAATGTGGAACGAGGAGAGTTTCAAGCCCCTTCAACTTGAACCTCGGTTTTAAGGGAGTGATGAAAAAAAAAAAAAGCAGAACGTCCTTGTAATATTTGAGAAATGTCACTTTCATGGCCACTACTACTTCGTTGAGGAAGGGATCCCAATCCTTGTTGGCCAATTTAATCGACATCAGGAATAGAAACGAAAAGGCTCTGTTACTTGACGGGCAACTATTAGTACTCAAAGAATCCATCTAATCGCTGAGAACACGCAAGAAGTCCCTAAAGACTTCAGCAGCCTTCCACCTTTTGTGCCAACAACGGGAGATTCAAAGAGCTAGTCCATAAATCATAAGTCAAATAGACTCGAAAGCTAGCCCGTCGACAGAAGATGCACCAACGTTGGCCTTTCTCTTTGTATGAAGATTTACAACTTCTGGTGTTAGTTGCCCACTAAACAACTAAGGTTTTAGAGCTGTCCACGTGCAGTGACGAAGAGACGATCTTTGGCAAAACCAAAGGATTACTCTGCAGTAAGATAATAATATGCAGGCTCCCGCCGATTACTCAGCTCGTCATTGTTGAATGGGCTTTCGTATTCGGCAATATACTTAGCTTCCCCACCCCTCCACCTTGGACACCTCTTCCTCATGTTGGGGTCGATGCCTCCTTGTTACCACGGTAAGTACAAGTGGCCTGTCTCACTTGCCGATTCAGCAACTAAATCTTTGCCACCGTAAGTATACATGGCCTTCTTGTAACCACTTGCATTGATCTTGAGCTGAAATGCCCTTCAAACAACGGATATTTCTTCTTTGCGAAGCTGGTGCCTAGTTGTTTGGGACTCTTTGAGGGTAGGCGTATTGTTGTTGCAGTACTCACTAAAAGAGTCCCATGACAATTGTAAGGTCAAGTATGAATTATATTGGAATGATAAGAAATGGTTGTTGTTATAGTTGTTCACCATTGGCATTGGACACAATTAAATCTTTTTTAAAAAAAGGAAATGAATCGAATTGACAAAAGCTTTTAGAGACAAATGAAATTTGATATTAATATATTATTTAAATTTGAGGAATAATGAAAAATGAGAATAAGTGGGTCAAATGATTACTAATCAGTAATAGTAGTAAGCCAATTGTCGTAGAATTGTATATTATGACTCAATAGCCAACCATTGTAGGCCAACTGTTAGTTAAAGTTGGTTACTAGAATAGTGACTCATGATTGCTAAACTAGTGATAGAATCCTTTAAAGTTGTGTCCAACTATTTGATTAATAAGGAAAAAATTAGAATACGGGCCGATTAGGGCCTATGGGCCTAACTCGGCCCAAACCCAAAACTGGCTATGGGACATGGCTCTGTTTGAAATGTGCCCGTGCCTGGACATTGGCCCAAGCATGCCGGGCCGCCATGCCTCGCTGAAACCGCATCCTCTTTAGTGTACGTGCATTCCAAGAGCTTTCAGACAAACGTGCCTCTTCCACGCTCCGCTACTAAGTGTTATTTCGTTTACGATGATGATAGATGGCTTCTTTCGATTTGGACAAGTTGAGGGGGCAGAGAGATTTTTCAAATAGATACCTATAAGAGATCTTGCTGCATGGAATGCGATGCTTCATGGTATTGTGAAGATGCGAGGGTGGACGATTCTATGAAGTTGTTTGACCAAATGCCTTCTCGAAATGTGATTTCATGGACTTCCCTGATTGGCGGGCTTGACCAAAATGGTAAGAGTGAAGAAGCTTTAATTGTATTTGTGAGAATGTTCAAGTCTGGTGTTATACCCAATCCGAGTACTTCGACTTGTGCAATGAGTGCCTGTGCAAATGCTATGTCTTTTCCTCTTGGTTTGCAGATTCGTGGTCATGTTTTCAATCAAGATTCTGCTTTTGTGGATTTCTATGTGCTTCTCTCGTTACGTTCTAAGCTAACTGCAAGTGAATTGAACCCAAGTCTTCAATGAAGCCATGTTTGGGTATGTGGTCATAGGCACAGCTCTTATGACTGGTTGTGGCTTGAATGGTAGGCATGAAGATGTCCAGAAGGTGTTCAGTGACATGATGAGAACAATTGTTCGTCCTAAGCAATATTATTTTGTAAGCACTTTAAATTCTTGCTGAAGTTTAGAGTCTCTAGATTGAGGTAAGGAGGTCCATGCGTCAGCTATAAAGCTGAAATTGGGAAGTGATATTTTTGTTGGCAATTCTCTTATAATCGGGTATAATAAGTGTGGAGTCATTGATTATGCTGTTGCAGTGTTCAAAAGACTCGGAGTCCAACATTGTCACTTGGAATGCCATTGTTTTCATGTGCACAACATGGCCAAGGGATAAGGGCTATGGAGTTGTTAAGCCAAATGATACACAGACTTGTACCACCAGATGAGTTCACACTCACGGGATTGCTTTGTTCCTATAGTCATTCCGGGATGTTACAAAAGGGGAGATGATGTTCAGATACTTTAATAAGAACACTTCCATTGAATTGACACACGAGCATTATGCATGCATTGTGCATGTGCTAGGACAATGTGGGAAGCTAGAGGAAGCAGAGAATTTTGTAAGAAACATGCCTTTTAAAACTAATTCCATAGTGTGGCTTGCTTTGGTGAGTTCTTGCAAGGATGCAATCTAACCTAGACTTGGCAGAAAGAGCTGCAAACTTCATGCACCGCAGCTTTTTTATCAGCTTTAGTTTAGTCTAGGAGACTCAGGGAGTTCAAGTATTTCTCAACTGTACGAGTTGGGCTTGTAAAAAGTTTGAGGCTTGGGAGGAAATCTTGCTCTCCATGCAGGGATTTCTATTAAGAAGTGATTATCATTTTGCTTGTGGCTTTGACCCCACTTGACAAAAAGAAATTACTCATGGGTAAGATATCCTTCCATAGAATTTCAAGTGAAAGAATCGAGAACTACTTTTTATGTCTCACTAGCAGAGAGAAAAATTGAAATTGGGGCATTGGGAAGAAGGAATAAGGCTTGGTAAAAGAAAAGAAACCCCCTAAAGAAAAAGGTGCCAACCCTACCTTTCGTTTTTTTCTAATTTGGAATTGAAAGCTGGTTCTTTTCTGAAAAGTCCCATCAACCCTTCTCCTCAACTCCTCTACTCTATTAACATTCTCAGAGCCCCTCTGTCTCTTGATTAGGTCTATGAGATTTAACAAAAGCTTCTTCATCTCTAGATGAAATTCTACTTCACCTGATGTTCTCTCACAGTGTTGCTAGATATCTTCAACAAATCAATAGTACCAAGTGAGGTCATTTTACTTGTGGTGCCAAAGTTGGTACTTTCATATTTATTGCTTGCTAAAGTCGAGCAGATGTTAGCGATAGAAACTTGTAGTTGTAAATGCACAATAAAATCCCAATGGACAAGCACATTTGGCTCAGTCATTGATGATTGCTTATGTATTGCACGAATAGAAGAAACTATTTCTTTTAATAGGGATTAGTCAACTCTTCATTTTGTAGTTTTCACTATCCTAATCAGTCTGTCTCCCTAAGAATTCTTTTCTTTTCTTTTCTTTTTTTGTTTATTGTGGATGAATTTGCATTGTGTGGGGATTAAGTCCATACTTTTTGTGCTATCTGTTTTCTCGTGTCTTGCTATTATGTGGCCTGGGCTCCCAAATGCCTGAGTCTTACTGACCACAATGGAGAACCAGTCTTATTCATCTTGAGATGAATTTCACAATACCTCTGCCAGTAAATATTGGCACTATCTTGTGGGATTCCTTTTTTCTATGGATGGAAGTTGGATCTGAGAGTGCATCTTAATTCATAGTCCTAATAACAGATACTGAACTAAGTTTGCTTGTTGAGAGTTTCATATTGTGCTGCCAAATCTGACACATTCCCAAATTGGAAGTTGCAGTTGACAATAAATTTGAAGTTGTGGTGTATTAAGAGAAAAGATCATGGTTTTTTGTTGGACTATTTCATGTCCTTTTGCCATCTTAAAACTTGCATATCATCTCAAAAGAGGCTGAATAACTGTCTCCCAAATGTATGCATAAATTAGTTAGAACTTTTCTTCTTCTATTTTACTAGGTACCTGAATTCATACTCGAAACACTCCTTGTCCTTGAGTTATTTTTCATCTTGCTATTAAGAATACAAAGCACTACCTCTGGTCTTATTTGAAGAACTAGTTTGTTTCAAGATTAGAGGTATAAGCTTTGAAGAACTCTATTATGATATCTGGTTAGAAATGTTGTGATTTTTTACTATCATTAACTAGTGTTGTCAAATGTAGGGTAAAACAAGCTCTGCCATTTGTGTGCATGTGAATATGATTGATATCCAAAAGGTCGACTTGTTATTCTTTGGGTCATGTCATGTTGTGATCCGATACACAATTAAGTTTTCTCAATATTTCGCCATAGCTTGTATTAGATGATTATAAGCTAGAGTACAGGTATGACTTTTTCATATCTTTCTTTGCTCCACACGATCCAAAAATTACAATGGCTACTCCTTCAATGAAGTCTTCACAAAATACTCCTAGATTTATTTTCGGTCTTTTGCAGTGTGGAGATGAAAAAGGAGGTTTCACTGAAGAGCAATTTGGCTTTTTTAATTCGTGGCCTTTCCTCTGCATGAAATAGGAAGAGAAGCATGTTAGTTTGTAGCTTTTTGAAGTATATGTAGAAAATTTTCTTAAGGAGATTCAACAACCTTGTCTGTGCTTGTGGTTGATGATCTCTGATATATGTTTTATACTGTTAATTTTCTTTTATTATTGTTCCACTGGCTCATGAAGGTCTATATCTCTTGACTTTAATTATCATTTTACCTATAGGCTCGAATTGCAGTGGCAATTTCCCTTTAGTAACGGAGGCATGGTCAAATGCTGCTTGAGAGTTTCGCTG
Organism: Corymbia citriodora subsp. variegata; assembly: GCA_014858505.1. Classification (NCBI taxonomy): domain Eukaryota; kingdom Viridiplantae; phylum Streptophyta; class Magnoliopsida; order Myrtales; family Myrtaceae; genus Corymbia; species Corymbia citriodora. The sequence goes on along the minus strand of CM026414.1, from coordinate 31,422,082 downwards.
AATATCTCCGATTAGAGTTCACCTACCCGACGTGAACAACCACTTGTAGTTGGGAAATCTGCAAGTGAAAGAATGATTTACTATGGGGCGAGAGATTGATGTCTTTGTAGTAGCTTGTAGCAGTAGGAGGAATTGGCTTGGCAAAGAGAACACAAGATCTTTGTGAGCACAAGAACAGTAGTCTTCAACTCTTCATTGTTTTCAACTAGCTTTTGGTTTCCTTGAATATGTCTTACAATGGTGGATAAATTAATAGAAGCTAGTCGACATTGGAAAGTAAATGTAAGAACAATTCAGAAGAAAATAAAAATTTCACTACATCATAATTTTTAGGGATAATAACATTGCAAATATTTGAAATTTTTGTCTATTTTATAATCAAGAGTCGCAACTTCTTTTTCGTGCAGTTGAGTACCTAACCTTTTAAAATATAGCTTAATGTGGTCTTTTCGTTAAATAGTGAGCCACGTCATGCTTTTTTTTCCCCTTTACTGACATGACTTATTTACTTAACAATTTTGGTGCATATTACCAAATAGGAGCTAATCCAAATGGTGCTTCTCCGTGTGTAGGGAGGAAACAAGCTGGAAGGTCCATGTCACAAGGGCATAAGTTGACATTAAGCCTAATATGAAAATGTTAAGCATTGATCAGGTAAGGTCTCTCTCTTTTTTTTAACTGATGTAGTAATTTTTTATTTTATTTTTTGGTCGAATGGACATACTAAAATTCTCTAATTATCCCAAATAAATTATGTTAACTTTACCACCAAACCAGAGTTTTCTTTTTTTGTTTGTCGGTACAAAACTAGAGTTGAGACACTCTCCTGTTTAAACTTTGAACCGCCACTTTGTCTCTCTTTTTTTGCCACTTTGCTCGTCTTCATAATTATTTCGTATTTCGACTGCAAATCATTATTCATTGGTAAAGGTCTTCCGTCTTTAAAAGAAGAGAAATTCTAAACTTCCCTACTTCTTGCTTTCTCCGGGGTCGGTAGTTCATCAATTGGACTTCACTCATTCTAGTAATGAAATCAAATTTGGACATGTCAGTCAATCTTAGCTCAAAAGTAACTCCAATTATAAAAACCAAATTGTAGCCCGTAACATTAGACTTGAACAAGTCCTTAAAATGCTCAAGGGAATAATAGATGAGAGCTCCACCCAGGGGTAGGAGACCCCACTTGCCTCCCGTAATGCGACTGAAGGAAGTTGGGCATCAAAGCCAAAAGAAATGAAAAAGAAAGTAAGTCACCCAAAACATTGCAACTCGACTTAGAATTATTTATAACAACTTCAAGGTTGAGAATTCCTAATGAGAACTCATAATCTTTCGTTGGATTAAGTCAATTTTTGTGGTATTTGCCGGACAAATTCCTCTTACACCTATAAAATAAGATCATGGGATTCGACTTGGAACTCATTCTTAGCTCAAAATCAAAAAACTGATTATCATCTATTACGATTGAGGTATTATGGATACGGTTAAAGCTCAAAAAATTAGCCGAAAAATCCTAAACTTATTGTGCAGTGGCCAATTCAATCCTAAATCTTTCAATTCTGCCATCTAGTTTTAAAGTTATTTTATGGGGGCTAATTCAATCCTAAACTTAAATCTGAATTGCCTAGGGCCTCGCATGATATAGATCAAGCAAAGGCGAGAGTTGCCATCGTTGATCTGGAGAGGGCGGTCACGCCTGCCCAGGCAAGGGCTACCGTCGTTAGGGGCCAACAGGGTGGCCTTTAATGAGGCTCAATGATGGCTGGAAGAGGGAAAGAGGGAAAAAGAAAATAAAATAAAGAAAAAAATTTAGAAAGTTAAAAAAATTCAAAAATTTTCCATGTTAAAGTCGGCCACATCATGTAGGACGCCTGGCACTGACCAGATAGTCACGTTAGTGATTTCCTACCAAAATTAGTCTAAATAATTAAATTGATAAATTGTTAAAATGTTTATGACTAAATTGGCAAATCATCCAGAGGTTTAGGTCTAAATTAGTATAACTAAAAGGTTTATGACTAAATAGCAAATAGTCAAAGGTTTAGGATTCAATTGGGGTTTATGATTCAATTGGTACAATAAAAGGTTTAGGATTGAATTTGCAGCCATGCAATAGGTTTAGGACTTTTTGGATAATTTTCCCACTAAAAATCTGACCCCTTTTCACCATTACGATCATTTCCCTTATTTTTAAAATTTATTTGATGAATTTGGTTAACCATGGATGATTGAATCATTACCATTGGCGAGTTTGCAAAGGTCGTTAGAAGTTTCTCTCTAACAAAGATCAGCAGACGGGAACTTTCTAAAGTTCCCGAAGTTTTCCATTCCGAAGGGTTTCTTCTCCTAAGTCATCAGCAGAAGATGCAGTTACTGACTCCGATGGTTATGGTTAGAGATATTGAACTGCTTTTCCTCTATGCATATCTTATTGAGTGAGAATTTTCAAGTCAGTTTCTAGGTGATCTTTCACCGGGGCAGAAAACCATGAGATTTGTGGGTTTAGTTGTTCTATCGATATCCTTCATTGTGATGCAAGTCTGAGTGTAAGATTTTCGTCCAGACTTATGCTTTTTTAGTCATCTCCATCTACTGGTTCAGATCGAAGACTTCCTAATAAACGTCATCCTCTGAAGCCTTATGTAGTTAGTGAAAATTGAGCTTTTAGAGGAAGAAACATGAGAGGCGTTAGAGAAAACTTCGTTTTTCTCGCTCTTGTTGCGATAATTATTAAGAAGTTTGCAAAATGTTGTCTACTTCTTCTTGAAGCATCTGCAAAAACAAGAAACAAGATGAAACATTTGGAGTTCTGTTTGTGGTGAAACTTATCATGAAACATTTCTGCCTCGTGATTTCATTGTTTGTCATCTCTCTCCGTAAAACATGTACTTATGAGCGGCATGGCAGTTACAAATAGAAGAATTGACCATTAGATTTTCTTCCTAGGACCTTCTCATAAGTTTGCCTTCCCATGCAGAACTCCCTCCAAGTCCGTTACTGGAGAGGCTTGCAAAATGCAAACCACCGGCTGGTAATGTGGTTTTACGCTTCATTTTTTTCTACCATGCCAACAGGGCCGTAGGCACCTCTTTTATGTCTGGGGTAACATTCCTTTTGAGTATATTATTTGCATCTCAATTCAGGGTCTCCAGCTGTTCGACATGGTTGTGATAAAAGGGAGCGAGTGTATAGAGATATATGTATTATGTAATTGGCATCAATTGCTCCCCAGGCAAGTAATAGGAAACCGCATTCTAGTCATCTTATATTAGTGGTTTTAGGTGTACGATAAGCTTGTGAAATCTCACTTGCAAACATCCACACTTCCCCCTTCCGTCGTGGTTGGTTATAAAACAGCTTTTCATGCTTATGCAGGTTATGGGAAAATGCCCCCTACGAGCACATTTTTGCTGATTTTTCACTGAGCATGAGCAAAAGGAAGGGGAGCTAATTGAGGTGTTTACGTACTTTTATGGGAATGATTTATATCACGTGAGACTTTTATATTAATGCAATCATGGATCAATGGATCTCTTCTCATTTATAGAGCTAACTAAACTCAAATTGAATTCTTCTATTCTGGGTACTTTCTAATAGTCCATCTTTACAACAGGAGATTGCTTGTTACCCCTACCTGTTACTCTATTTTACTCTGTGGAAGCACGATGCCTTAGTGGATCTTCCCTATTAGAAAGTGTTTCATGTCTTTCATGGCTTCAAAAAGCTTGTATGGCTAGTTTCTTGGAATGGCTCCCTGTGTTCTCGAAGGAGATATTGGGTATGAGGAAGCCCTTTTGAATATTAAACGACATGTCAATGGCAAAAGCCTTGGTTCCCAGCTACATAGATTCCTTTATAAGGATTTGTATCATATCTACCTTGAGTATTTCACACCACATAATCTATGGGCAGAAGTCGATTTTGGCCAAATTGATAGGAATTATGCAAAATCTAGCCTTAGCATGAGTGAAGACGTCATAGAATGGGGACTCCTAATAATATGCAAACCACTAGAGGATGATTTAAAGATTAAGATCTAGGACAATCAGCTTATGAATCTAGCTTTACTTAAGGAGGTTGATCTTGAATCAATATACTCAGAAGCCCAAATTTCAGATTCAACAGATTCAGAAGCAGAGATTGTAGAATTAACATATATAGAAGGCAAAGATAGTTTGAGCGAAAATAGTTCAAGTTAAGCTAGTTTGACAAAGATATGGGAGCGAAGCTAGTTTGAGCGAAGATAGTTCGAGCCAAGCAGACCTTCGGGAAGACTTGCAAGATTGTCAAATGAATATGGAGGAACACAGTCAAATAGGATCAAAGAGATAACGAGAGTTTATTCTCCCTCAAGGCAAGCGAATCAAGACTATGTTGACCTCCAATTCGACCGATGGAGACAAGAATGATAGATCTACTAAGCAACTCACATTTGTAGTTGGAATGATGGAAAGTTTCCTAGGAAGCAATTCGTAGGTAAGTCAACTCAGCTGATCTGCATTGCAATGCCTATTTTCTCCTGGTTCTCCCCATTTTATTTTCTCAATAACATGCTGTTACGACTCACTTTTACCCATATATTTTCCATTGAGGTATGTCCATTTATACTTTGCCAGCTACAACGATGGAAACGATTGGGCCTTGTAGAGAGTTCGACAAGTAGAGGGGAGCTCGACCAACTTCTCGACAAGGGTGTGGAGACTACATTTCATTCGAAGGTAAGTCAGACAAGAACAAGATCCCATGCGCATACATGCGGCAAGCATGCAAGCATGGAAAGTGGTCGTGGTGGATGAAGATCTGGTCAGAACGTGAAGCGATTCTATCACGTGCAAAAGAAGTGGGAAGTCATCATGCGGTTCATCAACGCGGGGATGTGCATTTGATGCTACTCTAATGGAGGTACAAAATTGGAAGAGAGAGGCGCAAACAAATTTTTATGGAGTCCAGAGGACCAAGGCATCAGAGAAAGAGAGACGAGCGCATGCAAAAATACTCTTGCGGTGAATTTTGTCTTTATCTTTTACTTTTTCTTACTCTCACCTTCGTTTCTTGCAATTTTATTTCTGGGTATTTTTCGTTTCCAAATTTATTTTCTTTCAATGTGATATTTAATTCCGATGCATCTACTAATCTTTACACTTAATTTCACTAAGATTCATCCCTCAATTCATGTCTCATTCATGCATTTTATACTCAAGTGCAAAACCATAGAGCAATTTCAACCGTTCTTCCTTCACTCAATTATTACTATAAATGATAAATCTTATCAGAAATTTTGATAGTATAGCTCCTTCATTAAATCCTTTTTTTAGAAATATTTTCTTGAAAATTATTAATGTCAAATTTTTCACGAAATAAAAGAACTACCTCGTACCTTTTTTTATGGTCGCTTGCTTAAAATAAACAATTACCTTTTCATTTTTTTTATCAAATCCCCTCTAATTAACCCTAGTTAGTTAATTTTATTCCCAAATAGAATTTCTGTAATTCTTTCTTCTGTTTATTCAATTTCTTTTGATTTTCCCACCGTAAGCTCCTTCCTTTTCTCCGCCATAGCCAAACTTCGAACTCCATCGATACGACGCCAGTGAGTGCTGACGCATTCAAGATCTGCCACCTGCCAACAGAGGCGACGAACGGAAGTTGAAGTTTGTCTTCCGGAAACAGAGTCCCTAGCAAACCGACGGCGACGGAGACCAGCCAACGGAGGTGAAGGACGGCCACCGCCAACTGAAGCCATGGAAACTGGTGACGTAGCTTGGGGCGAACAATTCTCTCCTGAGGTTCCGGGCTTCTTGCAGCTTGCTATAGATCAGGTAACGCCTGGCACATCCAAAATTTATTTTATTAAGTTGACGTAATACTTGAGTTGGATTTTGAATTCGTTGCATTTGGTGCTGCAATTGCGCGGGAACTTGAAGGAACATGGGTTTTTTCAGTCCCTTTCCGGGTGCTGTAGGTTGGAAGGGAGGGAGGGAGGGATGGATGGATTTGGGTGCTTTTGAGGCGTCTAGGAAATGTGGATGTGGAGTATGTACTTATCATACAGATGTGCAGTGGGTGATAGGTTTGCCAGGAGAATTGAATTCTGAAAAAATTCGATTACTGGAATAGGGCTCTGTCTCTATGTTTTGTGAGGTGCTTTAAGGGGCAGAACCCCAGAGGAATGAAGAAGATGCAGTGAGATGGCAAGCCACCAGGAAATGGCTCAATATTTGAATCCTTTAACAACATCTTGACTTTGGCAACTAGGGAGAATTGAAAACCAAATTTACTTGGAGTGTGAGAGTCATATGAAAATTGATTGTGCTCATGGATAACTGGTTAGGTGGTAGTTTTCTTTGTCCCTGTGGACTGTGGATTTGAAAAAGAAATAATTACCAGAAACACAAAGTTTACATAAGCTATTCAGTAGAATAGAGACAAACGCACAAAAGGCTGATTGTAATTCTGATTTTTGAGGCCTTCCCATTAGTTTAGGATTCTCTTTTTATCCTTATGTGCCACGGCTTTTATGAAGGAAAATGATGAGAAGCTAAAAGTCCAGGATGCTTCTTGAATGTTTGAGTGAAACCTGATTAATGAAAGGTTAACTTCTGAGGTAACAATAATAAGACAAACTGGAATGAGTAACATGTAGTTTCTCAAATTAGTTATTGTTTTTGCTTTAGTGTTGTTAGAGCCATATCAGTTTTGAGTGTTAGGTGGGATTTGCATATGAATTACAGGGTAAGTATGTGTTAATAATCATTACTTGGAAGTTTGTGGCCAGTATATTATAATGGACCTGCAAGATCTTGATCTTATAGCTACAACATATAAATTCATTCCATTAGTGGCTGCATATTGATACTGAAATATTTCTACTGCTGGGAAACTTTATCTTGATTTCCCCTTGAGTTGCCTATTGTCCACATATTTTTTATTTTTTATTTTTACTCCTAACATGTAATAAGATCTATTTACCTTTCTTGTATAAGGCAAAGCTTGCTCTGGACAATCTTGAAGTTCAGTAACCAGGTGATATGTTACTTTCTTTTCTTTTTTTTCTAATGAGATGATTAGTATTTCAGTCCTAATTAGTGAATGATCTCAGATTGTACTTTATTTATATTATAGTTTGACTGAGCGGCTGTGTGATTGTTGAGGATGTGCACATTATTGCGGTAGACAGAAACTGGAGTAATGAGACATGAAATGTATGTTTATCATTGCTTCTTCTGCACCTCCTTCTATAAATTTTGGCCAACAGCACTTTGATATTGTTCCGAATTTACCCTCGAGAGTCCATTCATAGTTTATTGTTGATCATCTTATGTTCCTCTCTTAACCATTTCTTTATGCGATGATGATAATATATCTTCACAAATCTATTAATAATTGGAATCTCCATGCAATATTATGCTATAAATGGTTTGTTCCCATTATTCTTTCATAAAATATGGCTATGGCTGACAATAACAGTAATCTTGCTTTATTATTCCAATGTTTGATTTTTTTATTTGACACTGTGCTCTGTCTGGAACCAATTAAGGTCTTCATCTGCTTTGGTGAAGTTCCTAACATTGTTTTCTTAGGTTCTGTGGTAGCTAGACTTTTGGTATACTTTTTTGGTATGAAAATGCATTGTGAGCATTGTATTGCCTTTAATGATGTAAGAACCTGCTCCTTGGTTGCACTTCTTCATACACAACCGCATTTGCACATATAGTTTGAGATTGGTTTCTAGTAACATCTCTTATCTAGTAGTCCATTGCTGTTATCATTTATAGTTATATGGTGACCTAATTGACTTTGTGAACAGAAATGGATAGTTGATGCCAAAATATTTGGCCCTTTTAGTATCTTGGTGGAGAATAATTTGAAACCAGAGGCACTTTGCTATAGGGATCTACAAAACAAAATATTGTGAGCAAAGGTGGAGGTGGCTAATTAATGAGAAGCCTCCTTTTGCATGTGAGATTCTTGGCAACTTCAAGTGAACATCTTGTTGACTTCATGTAGTATATGCCTGATCAATCTTATATGTAGTCCCAGACAGTTAACTAAGAGAAGAAAACATTTCTCATGAAATGCATTGCCTAAATTTATGTTTAAACTACAGTAAGAGCAACTGTTTCTCTGACATAGCTCCTAAAATTAATATGCTTGCTTTGTTTCCTCCTTGTGCTTTCTTGGGCAACAAGACATGCAGAGATGGAAGCTCTTGATGTTCTTCTTGAACAGTGGCAGAGGACTAGATTTTCGGCTACAGAAGTGATAGAGAGTCTTTCAAAATGCTCCTTCATGTGACATGTGAACCATATTTTTTGTAACAGCATTATCGATCATAGGTACATCTGTTGATCATAATAAAACAAAACAAAACTTTCCTAGAATTTGTTTATTCCTCTGATTAGATGACTCTTAACCTTTTTTAAGGCATGAAGAAAGTATATCATGGCTACCCAAATGATAAATTTGGGGGCAGTTGCTCAATAATGTTGTTGCATTCACGTAGCTCCAAGGCATGGGATTTAGGTCAGTTTCTGCACTTGCTTACATTGCTGATTTTGTATTCACTTAGCTCCACTTTGAAATTGTGACATATAAAAATTGAAGACTAAAGCTTACTGGAGGTCTATGCTTCCTTATGTTGATTCACTGCTGGATGTGGATTCTTGGTGATTCTGTTTGTTGTTGCACTTTGAATATTGACATATGACCATGAAAATAAATGGAGGTTTGCAGAACTAATTTTTCATCTTTTATGTCCTTTTCTGTGTTTAAGAGGAAGAAAGTGGAGTTGCTGAAAGCATCAAGAAGTGAAGTTTATACTAATTCTTTCTAACGCCACTTTGTTTCCTTTTTTTTAAAATTCTTTGTGACTTGTTAGACATTTCCGTATTCTTTTTATTTGCCCTAAAAAATTTACAGTTGTAGGAAGAGCTACACACTAAAATAACGTTTTCTTTCCTTTTGGCTTTCCCCCTGATTCTTGATCTCTTCTTCCTCATTTTTTTCACTGCAGTGAGATTGTTTGATGTCTTTATTGTTATCATCTTTAAATCAAGAAATATAGTATCTTCAAAGAAATATGATATTTTAACTATGAGGGAGTTATGCTTTCCAATATGCCATGTGCAAAGTACTTGATAAAGAAATCTCTTTTCTGGTTTTGAAGTTGCAAGTGTCTATTCTTGCATACATGAGAGTATGTGCCTGTTAAATTGTGTTATATATTTGGCTTTCCAATAATTATCTGTCTGACGCTGCCATGATGTAATCTTTCATGTTTCCTAAGCTTGTTCATAACTCATAAAATGTTTTAATCAGACTCCGTTGACATTAAAGTTAAAACGTAGTGAAACAGAATCTGAACAAATTTTGGCAAACAGCACTTTGTTATACCCTTGTAGTTTATTGTTGATTGTTTCATGTTTCTCCCTCAATTGTTTCTTTGCTAAAAGATAGAAAAATATATCTGAACAAATCTGTTAATAAGTGGAATTTTCCATACATTATTAGGCTGTAAAGGGTTTTGTTCTCATCATTCTTTCATGAAATGTCTATGGCTAACAATAACAATAATCTTGCTCCATTAGAGGCAATGTTTTACGTTTTTCATTGGCCATTGTGCTTTATCTGGAACCAAATGGTGGTCTTTATCTGCTTTGGGGAAAGTTGCTGGATATTTTCTTAGGCCGTATGGTAGCTAGCCTTTTGATATGATTTTTTGGCATGAAAATGCATTGTGAACATTGTATAGACTTTCAAGATCTAAGAACCTGCTCCTTGGCCACATTTTGTCATACAATGACCACATTTACACAAACAGTTTAAGCCGGGTTTCTGGTAGACATCTCTTGTCTAATATTCTATTGTTGTCACATTAATAGTTATGTGGTGACAAATAGTTGATGCTGAAATATTTGGCTCGTTTAGTATCTTGTGGAGCATAATAAAAAAACAAAAGCACCTTGCTATGGGGATATGTATATGAAAATACTGTTAGAAAAGGTGGAGGTGGCAAATCCAAAAAGAAGCCTCTTGTTACATGTGAGATTCTCAGCAACTTCAAGCAAGCATCTTGTTGAATTCATGTAGTATGCCTGGATCAATCATAAATATACTCTCAATTAGTTAACTTGAAAAAGAAAACATTTCTCATGAAATGTGTTTCCTAACTTTATATTGAAACTACACTAAGAGCAAATATCTCTATAACAATGCTCCTAAATTTAATGTTCTTTCTCTGTTTTCCTCCTTGCGCTTTCATAGGCAAGAAGACATGCAGAGAGAGAAGCTCTTGATGTTCTTCTTGAAAAGTGGCAGAAGACTGGATTTTCGGCTAAAGAAGTGGCAGAGAAATTTTCAGGATGCTCCCTGTATGTGACACATGGGACATGCATAATGTGTGCAGCATCATTATCGATAATTGTTGATTATACTTAAACAAAACTAAAAAAATTTAGAATTTTTTTATTCATTTGATTAGATTACTCTTACCCATTTTAGGTATAAAGGAGGTATCTTCTGGCTGTGCAAATGATGAATTTGGAGGCTGTGGCTCAATACTGTCGTTGCATTCAAGTGGCTTTGATGTATGCATCAGGTCAGTTTCTGAACTGGCTTTTATTGCTGGTTTTGTATCTACATAGCTTTACTTTGAAGTTGTGACATATGACAATTGACAGCTAAAGCTTACTGGAGATTCCTGATTCTTTATGTTGATTACTGATGGATGTGTGTTTGTTATGACTCTGCATGTTGTAGCACTTCGAATATTGCAACACATGGCTATGAAGATAAATGGAGGTTTATCTCTTTTCTGTCAATTTTGTTTGGCGGGTACTTGTCAATGTCGTCTGGTTCGCTATATGTTTGTTCATTTGGCTATGTGGGTAATCTCATGGCTTATCTTTCAAGACTTCCCAATATTGATTTATCTCATAACCTTTTTAACCCGTATGATGAGTTTATATTTTTTTTGTTTTGGTTTGGGGGTTAGATATTCGGTGATTTCTTTTACTGATTCGTTTTCTCTGGGTACTTCTGGGATTAGAAACTAGCAATCTGATAAGGGAAAACGATAAGGATGGTGATGGGGGTGTCAGGATTAACTCCCCAACATCTGAGGACCACCCTCACTCAATTCAATGAGAGCAATGAGGACATAAAGAGTGGAGAATCGCCGTGAGTTCACATCTATGAACAAGCCTCCAGGGTCAAATGCGGCTGTTCAAATTGCTGAGGAAGTAGAAGCTGGAGATGTTTACAAACAGAGGGATGTCGAGGAAGCTGTTGGCAATGAACTGATGGCCAAGGAGCTGAGTTAAAGTCTAACGATATTCTTATAGTTAAGGTTGTCAAGAAAGAGGAAACCAAGGAAGACTTGGAGATCGCTAGTGTACATCTAGGGGCTCGAGTCCATGAAGGAAGCATACAATGGAGAGAGCAAGAGTTTTCCCATGGCGAATTCAGCAGAACAGCTGGTATTTTGCTTGTTTTTGATCCATTGTAGCCTCCAAATTTGTGATTATTTTGAATTCATGCATCAGAGATGGAATCTGCTTAATTACTTATTGAGCTATTGCTCCGCAGCATGAGGTAGCAATGACTCTGAGAGGGGCGCAAAGGACTTCATGAATGAATTGCTGTGGAGTGGTTGATGTCATAACTGGGTCCTGGACGTAATATCCAGGTTTGTATTTCCCAGTCACCTGGAAAATCGTATGATGGTTTCCTGGCCGAGAACAGTGTCTATTGCATTCTATAGCTGCATAAGCTAGGGTTTGTAATACAACAGCATTTACATTTTTATGAAAGGGGTGTCTCTACTCTTTGATGTCTCATTTGTTACCTTTGAGGCTAGGATAGTGCCAAACTCGACCATCGTGTTCCCTTCCTTGTATCTATAAACTCAGCAGTTACTTCCGGATACTTCTACATCTTACCTTATACAGATGAACTTGTTACTTAGCTCGGTCGACATTTTCACAAACTTTTAGAACCATTATTGGGCTTTCATGGTCCTCAAGTCTGAAAATCGTTCTTGTTGCTTAGATGCACCCAGACTGTGAAGTTTACTAAATCCAACCTGCAAGTACTTGGGGTCTGTCGTATGCGGGACTGAGGAGTTCCCCTCAAATCCCTTTTCCTGTTTGAAAACGAGAGTCGCAGAAAGCAACATTAAAAATTACTCGAACCAAGATGTTAGCAGCAGCAGCTTACTACGGCTCCTCTTTACTTAGTTACTCCATATTATTTGCTCAGGCCGATGCACTTTTACCAAATCACGTTTTGATTCGTGCAGATTACCTCTTTCGCCGTTCCTTTCAACAACAGTATATATGTTAACCAAAGGGAATGACAGACTTGTCAGAGAATGTATGACTTTGGGACTGAGTATTTTCAGACTTGGACCCATGAACATGAACTCTCAAGCTTAATTCCTTCTAATTGTCTTCGGATGCAGAGAGATCTGGGAATCGGCTTTTAGTTGAGAGACAGCGAGCTCAGCAAAGAATTGATAGTTTGCTTTTGGCCTGACGTGAATGTCATGTAAACCTCAGATCTCGCAGAGCTCATGTGCAATTGCTTTTCGCGCCATTTGGTCCAATATGGTCTTTCTAAAATTGTAAAACAATGCTACTGATAGTAATTAACAGCTAGCGTAACATAGGAAACAGAATAGAAATTACCTAAACTACATTAAATTCAAAGATTGTGATATTTTTTCTGAGAAAGAGAACTTGTTAATTATGTAATTACTATTGTCCCATGTACTCATAATTACGGTGCTCGCATTGCCAATGTGGTTTTTGCTGAATGATTTCACTTTTCACAGTTTCTGTGGAATAATCTCAATTAGTAAAAAATTAGTATCAACTTTGATAATTTCAACCCAACTCAACTATTTTTTGTGTAGCTTGATTACTCGAGAAAACCTAGAAGTAGTTGATAGGGGAAATATATAAAAGTTATTATTTTGTGTGTGGAAGATCATTCAAGAATATGCCCATAGCATCCATTGCATGCGAAACGCTTGATTTTCTTAACCATTTTTTTTTAGAAAAGTACTAAAATATATGTAGGAAAAAAGAAAAATATCGCCAAAAACTCAAAATTGGACCCATTCTAACACCAGTATCTCAATCTTTTCTTATATGATCTCTAAACTTGAACCAATGCCCCTTTATGTACTACAAAAAATCATATACTATTTATCTAGTAGATTCGAGAAATAATGCTTTTCATGAATCATATGATCGGCAAATCCACTGATGTTAAGGAGGAGGTATTGAGGTTCTTGGATGATAGTGTGGAGTAATGAATGTGGCATTTACATTGCCTTCTAGTATGTTGAACTCATCATATAGAGCACTTTACAACGTCTTGTTACAAAAATGCATCAACTTAGTGATACGTATATAATATCTCCTTTGTGAGATGCCTAGTGCTTGATTTTTATAGAAAAATAAATAAATACCAAAATGAATAGCTTAAGAGAGAGAGAAGAATAGAGTAAAGCTCCAGCCCATCCCTCAAGTTCGGCCCTATGCAGTCCGGTCCGGTCCGGTCCGGCCACAAGTGCAGCTCATCAAACATTCAGCTTAATTGGCATCAGCCCGTTGCTCCAGCCAACAGCAACACTTTGAGCCCAACTCGCCGTCACCGCGGCCCCACCTCCGTCTTAGCTCGTCTCCCTCCGCCGGCATGTCTCCGCCACCGTCGTCAATGGCTCCTCTGTTTCGTTTTTCCCTCGCCAACGACCATCGCTACCACCGCCTGACGATCTCGACATCGATCCGAGTCTGCTGGTTTCGCGATCCTTCAAGCACCGAGCTCCAGCCTCCTCCGCTTCCGTCATCAGTCCCTCCCCAGCATTGCTTTAGGCTTCGGCCTCGGGATTGCGTACCAGTTTCTGAGGGCAATGGCTTGAACCGGTTTGTGGCTTTTGCTGGCTCATCGACGACGCCCGCAAGATATGATCTTAGTTCATTCCTGCTTTGCCCTATCTATTTTCCGAGTTCCATTGCGGTTTATTGCGTTGTGGAGGAGGAATCGAGTTTGCAAGTAAGGTGTTTGATGAAATGACTAAGCTGGACTCTGTTTCAAGGAGTTACCTGTTCCCGATATAGATAATCGACGACTCCAGGGGTGACGACCTCGAGCTTTGGACTAGTGATCGAGCGAGAGCAAGTCTCTCGAAGATCGAAGCCCAAAGAAGCTCGCGAAATGCGCTCGACGAAGCCACGATTGTGTCCATGGACTCCCTCTATCTCTCTCAAGTCTCAACTCATCCAGACAAAAGAAAGTATTAACCTTGAGAGTTTGCGCGAAAGGATCGCAACTGGAGATGGTGAAGCAGACATGGTGAACTCGAACTTGGGGCTCCCCACGTCCTCCAATCCCAGAATCTGCAATCAGCAAAAGAGCAATTCAGGATCCGGCAAAAGTGACAAACCCGATCGGTGGGACGGAAAGAGAAAGAGACCTCTTCGAAGAACTCGGCCAAGCGCCGGAAGTTGGAGGATTCTCGCGAGACGTGGCGGAGACACGCCGTCTTTCTCATTTCTGGTTTGGCGAGCAGTGAAGAAAGGCTGAACCCATAAAAATTCATCGGATATCTCTATATAAACATATTAAGGCATTTAATTTAGTAATAAATAAGTCCGCATGTATTTGCATTTAAACTAGACCGACGGCGGATGAATTTAATCGAATGGTTTTGAAATTGATTGGATTAATTGGACTGAGCCTACAAGAGCATGAAAATTTGGCCAGGATCATTGATGCTAGAGTTGAAAATTGCATAATTGAAATGCCAAAGTGGAAAATTAATTTATGAAAAGGAAACTTGGGGGAAACTAATCTTTCTATTATCAAAATTCAAATCTTAGATGATAATTGAGCAAATTGATTTGATGTTATCACAATAAGTGAAGAGAAGAGTATCCTATTGCTAAGATAGAGTATATCTTTCAGAATTCAAATTATTAGAAAACAAGGATGTCTTTTATTCTTGGAAGAAATCTTAATTGTCAGCCTATATAAACTCCATTATGTTCCTGGTTGGATTATTTTAGAATTCGAATTGGAGTGTGAAGACTGATTCGCAGAAGATCGTGAATCCAAGTGGTGAAAATTTGTTCCTTGTTGGATTACTCAGAACTTGAAAGAAGGCTCGAAAGGCCGGATCTCACCATCAAAATTCATGCGCGCCTTCACTTCTTCAACGGAGTATCATTGAAGCCAAGGCCACCGAGGCTTTCCCCGCACGTCCTCCATTCCGACAATTATATTATAATCAATTTTAGTAAAACATTAGAAATACCAGAACATTTGCCGGAAAGATCCATGGTCTAAAACGATTAGGAAAATGGTAATTTTGGATCATAGTCTATTATATATTCTTATAAATTAGGGATAAGATTAGAAAAAAAGATAATCAACCACGCAAGAGAGTGATCGACGACAAGCTGAAGTTGATAGGCATTTATCCATCGAGAGGAAATGTATGGCAGATAACGAGACCTCAGATGAACGCCTGGCTATATTTGGGAGGAATCTGAAGAGACGGTCAAACGGCATGTAAATATTGACACATCAATATAGTTTCTTTTCATATTAGGCCCACAGTCAAATTAGCGAGCCCTTAAATTAGAGACATCTGAACATCTCTTGCGTAAAGTGCTTTACTATATGTAATTTAGCTTTTGTGGCTTTACTCATAAATTGATGTGCTTTATAAGTTAGCATCGTTATTTAAATGCAATTATATAATATAGGAAAATTAATAAAATTACAAATTTAAACTCTTACTTTTTTCTGCTTAATTTATGGAAGAATTCAATATCCATATTAGATTACATAGGAACAGATTACAATTGTAATAACTTACCAAAGTATAACAATGGCTGGTGTCGATATTTGATGATACTGTAGTCATTAGTTGGGGAAGAATTCTATTAATAAAATACTCACTTTACTAAAATTACACATGCATATGTGATTTTCAACAAAGCTCTTCGTCTCCAGCTCATTAGGACTCACGGAAAAAATACTCATCCTTTTAAAGTGAAACGAATTATACACATATAAATTCCATGTCATATTGCGTTCAGGTAAAAATACTTCAACAGTGAATTTGTTTAATATATTTTCCTAAGTCAATTAATAACTTGACATGTTAAAAGTCATTTATACCCAAAATATGATTATTTTATTTTATACTCGCATAGTCTAATATAAAATTCTTGTGACTTTTCATTGAATAGCACAAATATTAGTAACAAAGTCACTTAGTAGATATGATTTTTCTGTAAAATCTTATAATTGAAGCATATGTAAGTTCTTTCTAGTTTACATCATGATTACGTCATCCTGCTGATTCTGTTATAGTCGGTCGACTGGTGGACCTTTGGAGTCCTATTCATGGGGGGCTCATCTTCAATATCAGAAAACTCTCCGGGAATTTTTTGAATGTTTTTTCTTCGTGGGTTCTCGATGGGGAGAGAGACTGCAGGAGAGGAGAAGGTGCAGACAGAGATAGTGACGGAGAATAGAGATTGACGGAGGGGATACGTAGTAAAGTTGGAAAGTGGGCCCCATTATGAATATGTATAGTAGGTAGCTGACGTGGACGGACAAGCTTATGCAATATTTTTCAATTTTAATTTGTGTTGAATAAAGAAAGTTCAGTGGCCCCTCCCGATTCTCTACTCTCCATAGTCTATCCGAAGAGGATCCCATATTTTTTCAGAATATCTAGCTCACTCTGCCCCTTGCTATTTTCTTATTCGCTAATATTTAGCTTCTGCATAGTTTAATTTATTACATAATAGACATTCTTAAACATTGAAAACATCGCATTTATATAAATCAAAATTGCACTTGCACCCTGCTTAGTACATAAATATGGTGAACCACACTTAATTGGCCATTAAAAGTGACCAACTTATTTAAATGATTGCTTATGCTCTAACACATCACTTCATACACAGATTTCTTTTGCAAAAGTAAAATTACCTGGCATTCGTGTATTGTGAGCTAGTCTTGTGGTAGTCCTCCAAGGTTTGACTTAGAAAAGGAGCTTTATGTCGTAAAGAGAGAGAGACAGGAAGCAGCTTATTTTTTTGTCCATGAGGCTCTAAAACCTCGTTAGATTATAAGCGACTACTTAAGAGAATTTTACAGTTCATGCTTCTTCTGATGAGCTGTGATGACACTAGCTTTGCATTAGAGAAAAGTATTTGGCATGCTTTGAAAAGTCAAAAAGCTGAGGATACATGGTAAACAATGGGAAGAGTTTTGTTAGCTCACACCTCCTCTCAAAATGTATGCATGCATATTGCGACATTCATAGTAAAATATATATACATCAATAGTCACATATTAGTATAATAAAATTGCAATTACGGAACAAAACTATCATCCGACTGTTGTTGGAGGGTCTGCAACTGTAGGATCATGGCGAGAGAGAGAGAGAGAGAGAGAGAGAGAGAGAGAGAGAGAGAGAGGTATTGAGGTTGGTAGTGGGTCATACTTTTCTCAGCCATTACAGGACTCCACAAGCCGATGAGTTCCAAGAAGAAAGAGACTCATGCGAGTTCCAATGCAAAGTGAGAGATCTATTTCTTGAAAGCCTGTAAGTGCAAATAATGGAGATGCGTTCAACTAGAGCACATACGTGAAGTGTCTCTTCTCAGGATGTATCTATAGAAAATTGTCACATTTCTGCATCAAAAGCCCCCTTAACGTGTACTTTATTTGCGTTGATGTTATGATGTGTCCAATTTATTTATTTCATCAAGTAACTATATCGACCATTGTGGTTGTTACCACATGCGTATGCGAGGATCACTGCACAGCATAAACTCATGGAGGCATCAGTATTCTAAGGTTAATTTTTGTCATCTGCATATTCTGTGATGCAGTTTGATTTGCGTTTTTCGAACTTTGAGGTAATTATATGCATGCTATTGAATCGGGGACTCACTAGAGCATTGAAGTCCACAAAAGTAGTTCCCAAAGTTGGTACTCTCGAATAGGCAGTTGAAGTGTTGTAAACGGAAACAAATTGAGGATGATGCGAAAAGATCAAACATAGTTAAGTTTTAAGATGGAGAGTGATTTGGTGAAATGAATCAGATCTTTTCAATAAAGATTGTGATGTCAAAAATTGCTGAGGGAAGCCAAATTTAAAGCCGTTTTGTATCATGTTCTCTATGCTCTTCCATTTCATATTAGAAAATGAGCTAAAGTTTGAAGAATATGAAGAGTTCAAGATTCCTCCAAAATCTCTATTTGACGGGATGAATATCAACTCAAATCTTATCATGGTGGATTGACAAATATCCACAATGAATGAAGATGAGAGGGAAGGGGATGATGTTTTCACAATCAAAAGACGAACTATTTGATTGATTTCTCTAGTAAATTCGAGAAATAATACTTCTCATGAATCGTAATAAGCTTCTTCATTTCATCAAACACTTAACACACCATCACTCCGCCTCCACCTCCACCTCCACCTCCACCTCCGGCGTGGCTCCTCTCTCACCGCCGGCATGTCTCTGCTACCATCGATGGCTCCTCTGTTTCGTTTTCCCCTCTCCAGCGACCATCACTACCACTGCCTGATGATCTCAATATCGGTCTGACTACGCTCGCTTCGCAATCCTTCAAGCACCGAGCTCCAGCCTCCCTCCTCTTCCGTCATCTGTCCCTCCTCAGCGTTGCTTTGGGCTTCGGTCTCAGGATTGCGCGTTGAGATTTCTGAGGGTGATGGTTTGAAGCCGTTTGTGGCCTTTGCTGACTCATTGATGACGCCTCCAGCTGAATCAGGTCATTTTGTATCCGATTACATTCTTAGATATGATTTCAGTTCATTCCTGCTTTGCCCTCGCTGTGTTCCGAGTTCCATTGCCGCTGATTACGCTGTGGAGGAGGAATCGAGTCTGAAAAGAAGGTGTTTGATGAAATGAAGAAGCTGGACTCTGTTTGGAGGAGTAACTTTTCACGATAGAGATAATCCAGGATTCCGCAGTGGTGTCCTCAAGCTCTGGACTGGTGATCGAGCCAGAGCAAGTCTCTAGAAGATTGAAATCCAGAGAAGCTCGCTGAATGCGCTCGACAACACCATGATCGTGTCCATGGACTATCTCTATCTCTCCCTCTATCTGCATTACTCGTCTTGGTTATGTGCGCTTCTTCTCTTCTGTCCGCCATTAACGCCTCTCTGTTGTTGCTCTGTTTCGAGACCGGGGACTTCTCGCCCAGGGACATTTCAGGCGCAACAGTTGAGGATCATTGACGCCAATTGTTTCCCATGAATTCAAACTCCAGCATGGTTCGTCATTCTAGATGAGGATCTATGGATTTGCTGTTCTTCAATATTGATGTGGGTAAAAGCTGCAATGGATTTTCTTTTTTGCTGAAATACTTCGTTCATTCCCTGCTTATTTTCGTTTGGAACCTAATTAGAACTAGTCTGCCTTGCTAAGATGCTTCTGTGGGCTGCCTTATCCTTTTTTGTTTCAAGAAAATGATCCCATCCCTGGAATTTGTCTTAGATCTACTTCAATTGATGCACTAACTACTTCCTAGTTCCCAAGTTTGGAAGTGTTCTGATTTTACTCGTAACATCATGCACTGGAGCCGTAGATTTCGTGATATTAGCAAGTCCTTGTGCCATGAACTTGTGATTTTGGTGTTCCTACCTTTTCTTTTGTGAAGTAAAAGCTCAGTTCACCCATAAATAAAAGAGCAAAGATGAAATCACCTTTTTGCAAAATGATATGGGGTTGTATCTTTCTTTCCATGTGTGGGAGGAACAAGTTCTTTGCTATGGTTGACTCTAATGGTTCATTTGAATTTGTGGTTTACTCTGTTATTACCGCAAACATGATGGAAATATGGGCGGTAGAATCGGTAGTTTCTGCTGGTCAATTGGTTGTTTAAATTTTTGCTTCTAGTTAAAGGACTAGTGATATGGTTAGCTCATTTGCTTTGTTTGGGTTTATGAAATGTGGTTTTATGGTAATAGGTAATCTGGAAAAAATCATGAATCATTTTTCTAACGAAAATTCATCATCTAATGCATTTAAATAATCGTCACGCTATAGGATTTGTGTAATGTTTAATTGGTCCAATCTCATTTTGTTTAATATCCCATCTCCATCATTTTTCATAGGAATTTCACATTTGGTAAACTAGATTAACACATGTTCACTTTTTTTTTCTCTTTTGTGTAGCTCACAAGGTTATTGTCTTGAGGCTTAATAACAAGACCATGTTTATTCTTTACTTGATATAGTATTGGATTAATTTTCTTGCCCTTTACCTTAATCGTGTTGATTAATTAAAATATATGCGAACGCCCACTTCACCTATTCCTCTCCCCATCGAAGTTCTCATTTACTGTTCCATATCTGTATGAGACTAATAAATGAGTCTAGAAATCACAGTTCCAATCCATATTAAATTCAATAATGACACTACTTAGGGAGCCGATTAACGAAACATATCACAAAACTTCATGTTTAAGACTTACCAATGTCTTGCAAACCTAATCCATCAAACAATTTCTAAGCTCAATCACCAAATTGCCCAAAATATATACCCAATTGCCACCCTTATCTATCACTTACAAACTAAAAACACACAAAGCAAATGCCCGACACCGGAGTTCCATTCTAACTTAGCGGTCCACGGCCAAAAAACTGTCATAAGCCGAAATGTGTCAGCTCAAGTCATCAAGCCACACCAATGACACTCCATATTACACAGAATTCCCATCAAAAAGAAGAAAATGAAGAAGGGGTATCAAGAACATCTTTCCAAGATTCATTCCCTCGAGACCGCAGCAAGCCAAACATGGGTGCAAATCAAAATCCGAACACCCAAAATGGCGGGGTTTGTGGGCTTTATTCCATTCTGGATTTCGGGCTGGACCTTCAAGCTTCAATGTCTAGTCTGAAATGGCTTGGCCCAAAATATTTAACTTTGCAAATACTTTTTAATACGAATATTTGAAAAAATTACATTTCTACCTTTAAGAGTCACGTTTATTACACACCTCCATGGGGAAAAAAATGTAGATGAACAACAATTGTAACAAAATAGAAGTTTAAAATAGTTGAACGTAAGAGAGAGCCACTCCAAAGTTTATGTGAGAAGATTTTTCATGCAATGATTTTATTAAGCGATGGTATCACTCAATGTACCAAGTCAATAAAAAATCAGTGATTTCAAAATTTAAGTGTTGCATGATCCCAGTTATGTAATTGGTTGATTATATGACAACGGTCATGTAAGGGACATCTAAAACACTCTCAAATTTTAGATTGTTTCGTAGTTAATTTTCACATTTAAAAAAAAAATTATAAAGGAAACCAAGCTGACGCCTTCCTTAAGTGGAAATGTCGGATGCTTTTCGAGAGGGGGGAGGGAAAGAGCTTTGAAATTCACGCACTAACGCACATACCAGACAGCTTCAGCCGAATTGCACTCCTACGGTCTCCTCTCCATCTGCCTTTCCAACTACTTTCGTTATAAACCTTCGTTCATGGTATCCTCAAAAACTTCTTTGTGCTCTCACAGACAGACATACACAGAGAGAGAGAGAGAGAGAATTACAGATTCGGTGCCTGGCTGCACTGGTTTTGCATAGTGCCTTGCTTTTTTCGTGGTTTTTGAATTCAATTTGTGGGAGGGCTTGTCAGGCTGCGGACCTTTGAGTCCATGATCGAATTTTATATTGGTGTTTTATGACGTAGTGCTAGTTTGGTGCATCATGGGGACCATAGGAGTAGAGAAGCCCGTCGTCATGATCAGATTTGGCACCTTCTTTCCAAATCTCAGATGCTCCTGCACACATTCATTACCTTCTTCATGGCTTGGTTCGTGCAAAGCCTCCACAGAACTCTCAAGCGCTTCTTTAAACGTGCGAGTTATGCAAGTCATGATGGTCCCGTGTCTCTGCACAACTTAAGAACGAAAAGCTAAATGAAAGTGTTCACAAAGATATTCGTTCATTCACAAAGATGATCATGGGGGTTGCGTGTAAAATGGCTTCCTTGATGAAAATGCCCGTGAGAGATGCAATTTGTCGGAACACAGCTATCTAAGGCTGCTTAGACTGTGGGGACTTATTGATGGCGGAAGAGCTTTCCGATGACATGCCTGAACGAAGTGTTGTTTCCTGGACACGACAATGATAGATGGGTTCTTTCGATTTGGACAGGTTGAGCGGGCATGAATATTTTTCAAACAGATGCCCATAAGAGATCTGGCTGCATGGAATGTGATGCTTCATGGATATTGTGAAAATGCGATGGTGCACGATGCTGTTAAATTGTTTGAGCGTCTTGAAATATGATTTCATGGACCTCGACTGTCACGCCCCGACTCTCAAGCTCGCGGCAACCCCATTACCTTGGTCGATTGAAAGCAACGTCCCAGGACCCATCGACGACCATTCATTTTATCTTTCGTTAAGCGCAAGCAGAAGACGAACCATCCCCAGACAAACAAACAATCAAATAGGGATAGAGGGATAAACAGCAATGACAACAACAACTATTTATTTATACATCTTCCTGGATTAACCAACAGAGGATTGTTTCCGAATTACAAGCCTAACAAAAGGGGCCGATCCATCCTCTAAGCGAAACCAAAAGAACTAGGCTAATCCAATAGTACACAAAGAACTCTCGAGTTCAACACCACGGTCACTCGGACCCATTGGACTCAAGCTCCGTCGGGTCGGTCACTAGAGAAGCGGGGGCAGGATTCTCCACTGCGGGTACGCCATTCTAGGGACTTGAAAATGGTTACCACAACGGGTTGAGATAAAATCTCAGCGAGTTCTTCCCCCTAAGCCCCGGTTAGTACGCCAACTCAACCCGGGGTATCTCTCCAGAACCACCCCTCACTCAACCCAACAACCCACAAACAGCAACCAACAACAAATAGGGCAACCAACATAGCAATATTCGATTCGCATGCAACCTTACTCGGTATGCCATACCCTGCACGTTAAATCTCAGCACAATACACGCAATCAAGGCACATGGCTGTTAGATGAAACAGTTCATCAATCACATGCGAATCGCGTCACAAGCGATCTCACCTAGCCATTGCCACACCCTGCACGACTATCAACTCATGCGTGCGTACCATAATTAATGCGATCATCACGACATTAAGAGCATGCGAATAATCAGAGCATCTCACACAACTTTCTCATGTCTCACACTCACACATGCTCCGATTATTACGACCACTAGGGCCACGGCACAACCTTATGGTTGGCGGTCTACCAATCAAAGATCAGGCATCGTCCTCCCCCATGAGGCACGGCGACGTCACGGGCTCTCTCCCATCGATGGCATTCCCTATGGAGCATGGGGCCCGCTCACTGCCGCAGCCCCGCAACTGACCACTGTCAGGCAACCGACCAAAATCAGGACGACCAAAAGGCCATGGCACAACCCCATAAGGATTGGCGGTCTACCGGCAGCGCCGGGCTTTCCTCTTAATGTGATCATGCAACACATCATCAAACAATCCATTTATATCTTTGCTCTGTCGTGAATGCAACATCGCTCATGCTCATGTGACATGCCATTTCAAATAACCCACGCAATATGTCATGCGTTCTCACTCGACAATTCCAAAATCCAAAATCCAACCAACACTCGATCACGCATTTCATCATCAATCATGAGTATAATTAACAATCGGCACTTCAATTAATCATAACAATCAATAGCACATCAAATTCAGACAAAAATTAGCTTCCGGATGAACAGTGCCGTGAACAGTAATTGTGAACAGTGCTCGTGAACAGTAATTATGAATAGTGATTTTTTCGAAATTCAATTAATTAAAACATTTAATCCAGAAATTTAAAAAAATATTAATTAAAAAAATTAATCAATTCAATTAAAGCAAATCATGCTTAATTAATCATATAAACACAATTAATCCCAAATTAAGCACAATTAAGCTAAATAAGTAAAATTAAACTAATCTAATCTTAATCATCTATCTAACCACCTATCTTAGGGCTAATACAACTTAATTAAACCCCTTAAACTAAGATTAACACTAACTAACCAACCCTAAGCAAGTTCAGGCACTAAATAGGGATTAGGAGCTAAACTCACTCGTTAAGCGGGCCGGCGACACGGACGCAGCGGCGGCGATGAACCCGACACCCGGGGACCTCTACCATGATGATCCAAGGCGGTCCCGGGCTCAACACAGCAACAACAGCCTCGGAATCCCTCTGCAACTCTGAAAACTGCACTGCACAGGAGGAAAGTGGCTGATCGGAGTTGAACGGGCTGCCCGGAGCTTCGGCGAGCGATGGGCCAGCGACCGGCGGCACTTGGGGGTCGAGGGGGAACCACTTGTGGCTGGGATGGGTGGTGATTGGGTTGGAAAGGGAGGAAAATGGCCGAAACAGCAAAACAGAACAGCAGTAGGCGGTCAGAAAACGGTCAGGCTGGTAGTGGCTTTCGGCCGGAATACGGGTTGACCGGCAGCTCCTTCTGGCGATCGACCGACGTTTTCTAAACGGTTTTCGTCTTCTGAACACAATGGTGGGTGGCACGGGACGAGATTCCAACGGGAAGGCAATGAACAACTCAAATTTCGGTGAAAGGTCAGAACTAAAAAACTGAAGGAAGGAAGGAAAACTAGGGAGAGAAGGGTGTGCGGTTTGGGGAAGATGAAGAGGAGAGAGAGAGTGAAGTGAAGGCTGAAGGATAAGCCTTATCCAAGCCATCAATGCTTGCCCCACTTGCCAAACAATGACCTCATCTTCTCTCTCTTCCTTTTGACTTTTCTTCAAAATATCCAAGGGCATTTTGGTCATTTCCACCTTGCACATTTCCCAATCTGTCCTTGGGCTGAAAATGGAGGGGCGGGCCTAGGAAATGGGCTTGAAAATTAATAGGAATGGGCTCGGAAATTTATTGGGCTTGAATCGGCTCGATTTTAGACAATGGGCTCGGAAGGGAAAAGGCTCAGTTTGGTCCAACGGGCTCACTTGCTTGCCTCGGGCCTTCCATGGCGGCTGTCCCACCTTGGGCGTGAGGCCCACACTATTCTTGCTCGGCCCAAGTCCTCGTAGGCTCGTTTTCTTGGTCCGAAAATCCCTTTTCCAAATACTCGGCTGAACCGGTAGTGTCGATTGTCTAAGAAGCATCGTCCAAAAGTCTTTCTCGAACATTCCCGAAAATTCGAAGTCCAATACTGAATTCTCATGCCTTGTCAATTTCGCCCGAATGCCATTTTGGTACTGCTCAGACTGACAGGCGGCTTTGAGGATTCACGCGTAACCGACTCGTGCCAATTCACGTTCAAGACTTCTCGACACATGGACGTCCTTGATTACATGAAATTGCGAAGGATCGATTCTTATTTCTATGTACACGATTATCAAGGATCAACATAGGGCCATTCGCAGGTTCGATAACAGTAGACGGAATCACCCATCGTCCCATTATTTCTGTCCGCGAATCAACTTCTAGTCATCCCTGAAATTGGCCTGCATGACTACAGGATTGTCCTTACGCAAGTCTCACGGTCGAGTCATTTTCCGAGGTCAGGTTCTTTAGTCGCACGAGTTCTGTCCTCATTAGCCTTTCCCCTCAAGGTCAGTATATCAGGAGTGATCAGTTCCGAGTGAGATCAACCAACAATGCATTGACGAAATTAACGCTCGTTCCTCCCTAAAAGGAATTGAATTTCAGGATGTTACAACTCTTCCCCTCTTATAAAAATTTCGTCCTCGAAATTTGCAACTATTGACAAATCCTCAAAAAGATGGGAGTGTTGATGCTTCATCACTTCTTCACTTTCCAATGTAGCTCCCTCTGTTCCACGATACTGCCAAATCACCTTAACTAAGGCGATAGTCTTGTTTCGAAGTACTTGCTCTTTATGATCCTCTATCCTATCGGCCTTTCCACGTACGACATCCTGTCGTCTATGTCCAATTCCTCAATATTCAAAACATGAGTCGGGTCCGGTTCATACTTTCTCAACATGGACACGTGGAAAACATCATGTACTTGAGCAAGCTTCGGTGGCAACACAAGACGATACGCTAAAATCCCGATCCTTTCCAAAATTTCAAAAGGGTCCAACGTAGCTCAAACAACTTTTCTTTCTTGCCAAATCTAGAAGTACCCTCGTCGGCGATACTTTCAAAAACACACAATCGCCCACCTTAAACTCCAACGGTCTGCGATGCTTATCTGCATAACTCTTCTGACGACTCTGAACGGTCTTTAGTCTATCTTTGATAATCTGAACTGCATTTGATAACTGCTAAACCAATTTTGAACCAGTGATTCCCAATTCTCTAACCTCGTTCCATAGACTGGAGTTCCATAAGCTTGACCATATTTCTGCTATACCACTTCGATAAAATCTTATCCCACAAACACTCTCTTTTTGCACAGTGGGTAGTTCAGTTCATTTCTGCCCCTTTCGACATCCTAGAAGCCTGCCAGGAGTTGCTCCTTGCTCAGGCACTCTGGCCCCGGCGACCACTCCTTGCCCTCGTCGGATTAGTCGTTACGGGCATCTTCGAACTGCACCACTACTAGCAAAAGTCCATTTTTGACATGCACCATCTCATAGAGGTATTATCCGCTTTGG
Source organism: Corymbia citriodora subsp. variegata (assembly GCA_014858505.1). Taxonomy (NCBI): domain Eukaryota; kingdom Viridiplantae; phylum Streptophyta; class Magnoliopsida; order Myrtales; family Myrtaceae; genus Corymbia; species Corymbia citriodora. Next base: position 31,395,415 of record CM026414.1, on the reverse strand, counting down.
CATGTCCCATACCAAGCCTCACGGTTTTAACCTCATCTAAGCACCTCAAAGTGAAAAACTTTCTCCAACTCGTCAACCCATGAGCTCATTTCCGCGAGGTCACTTATCGACACTTAAAATCTGATTCACTGAATTTCCATCAAATCGCTGTTCAAATTCCACAAACTATCAATTTTTCTTTCAACATTCCTTTCACGTCCATTCAATAACCAAACTAAAAATTCACCTCAATCACTTGAAAATTTGTGCAAACCAAATATCATTTATTGCACCAAAAGTTTTCGGATACCTCTTCAAATCCTTTCTGATACCTCAAGAAGAAATCATTGATAATGCTATTTCCTCACTCATCCATCTACCATCAAGGGATAATTAATTCTTAATCCATCGAAGACAAAAATCCATTCCTCAAATCCCTATTTATCTTTTGAAATAATCCACCTTGGTAAATTCATATCTTAATCGAATCTAAGACTTCCGAGCAATAAATCATCCACCGTAATTCTTATCAAAGATTATCGCCATTTAATAGATCATATCTTATGATCCCATACCTACAACACCTCAAATCATAAAGATAAAACTTATCTGACTTCCATTAAATCCAATGACCTCAATTGTCGTGACGCGTAAGCAACCGATCTTTCTTGTTGCCTTACCACGTAGTCAAATCCCTTATACGACACCTCACTGCAAATCTCGTATTCTCCAATAATAGACTAAATCCTCAAAACTGGTGCGATAATCAGCTTATACTTAAGCTCTTAAAAATTTCACTTATTCGTCCATTCAAATTCTTACGTCCTTTATTAATCTTTGTATCAGAAGCATAACTATCGTAGAGAACCTTTCTACGAATCGTCTGTACTAACCTGATCGACTTAGAAAACTTCGAACTTCTGTTACTGTCATAAGTCTCAGCATATTCATGATTGCCTTGATCTTAGCGGATCCATAGAAATTCCTTCGTCCAAAATCATATGACCAACAAAACAACGCGAGTAAACCCAAACTCGCACATATTAAACTTGGCATACTGTTTATGCTCTCGAATGGTCTATAGCACCACCCTTAAGTGTTGTCCGTGTTCCTCTAAATTCCTCGAATAATCCAATATATTGCTCACGAACACAATTACAATCAATCCAAATACACCTTAATCACTCAATCCATCAAATCCATAAAAGTAACCGGCGTATTAGTTAATCCAAATGGCGGTATGGTAATCTCGTAGTGACCAAATCACACTCGATATGTCGTCTTTAGTTTATCCTCCTTTTTAATCCTCAACTACTGATAGCCCATCCTTGGGTCTATCTTGGAACATATCGAAGCTCCCTGAAATGGGTCAAACAAGTCATCCATCCTTGGTTATGGATACTTGCTCATGACCATCCCTTGGTTGAGCTACTGATAAGCGATGCATAAGTGAAACGATCCATCCTTGATTCTTCAACTAACCAATTAACCTCAGTTGTCCAATAACCTTAGCAACCTTCATCCAATAAACGAGTTACTTCCAACGATGAATTTCAAAGGGGTCGAGGGTCCTCCTCAATTTCCCACAAACTCAAAACTATCACCCACTACTGGGTTAAACTGAATTGTCTTTCCATGACAATCCACTTTCTATTGAGTGGGATGAGATTCCTTCTCCCTATCACCGGTCCCTTTCCAAACCGACGATTGTTTCTATTAGGCACGAACCGCGAGCCAAATGCGGTCGTCCTCTCAATCATATTCTTCTTGATTATCTGGGCCCTCTCGTACATCTCATCAAAACTCTTTAAACTCAAGGGCACCAGCTGGCTTTCAATTCCGACTTCAAACCATCTCTAAACCGTCTCGCCCTATCCAAGGGTCCTCCACTAATCTCGGTACATACTGGGCCAACTCAGCGAACTTCGTCTTATACTGATCCACTGACATCTAATTCTGACGAAACTGTTGGAACTTTGCCATCTTTGACTCTCTCGCACTGTTTGGAAAATACTTTCCATTAAACGCTTCCAGAAATTTAAAAAAAATTAATTAAAACAATTAATCAATTCAATTAAAGAAAATCATGCTTAATTAATCACATAAATACAATTAATCCCAAATTAAGCACAATTAAGCTAAATAAGTAAAATTAAACTAATCTAATCTTAATCATCTATCTAACCACCTATCTTAGGGCTAATACAACTTAATTAAACCCCTTAAACCAAGATTAACACTAACTAACCAACCCTAAGCAAGTTTAGGCACTAAATAGGGATTAGGAGCTAAACTCACCCGTTAAGCGGGCCGGCGACACGGACGCGGCGGCGGCGACAAACCCGACACCCGAGGACCTCTACCATGATGATCCAAGGCGGTCCCGGGCTCAACACAGCAGCAACAGCCTTGGAATCCTCTGCAACTCTGAAAACTACATTGCACAGGAGGAAAGTGGCTGATCGGAGTTGAATGGGCTGCCCGGAGCTCCGGCGAGCGACGAGCCAGTGACCGGCGGCACCTGGGGGTCAAGGGGGAACCACTTGTGGCTGGGATGGGTGGTGATTGGGTTGGAAAGGGAGGAAAATGGCCGAAACAGCTAAACAGAACAGCAGTAGGCGGTCAGAAAATGGTCAGGCCGGCAGTGGCTTTCGGTCGGAATACGAGTTGACCGGCAGCTCCTTCCGGCGATCGACCGACGCTTTCTGAACGGTTTTCGTCTTCTGAACATAATGGTGGGTGGCACGGGACGAGATTCCAACGGGAAGGCAATGAACAACTCAGATTTCGGTGAAATGTCAGAACTGAAAAACTGAAGGAAGGAAGGAAAACTAGGGAGAGAAGGGTGTGCGGTTTGGGGAAGATGAAGAGGAGAGAGAGAGTGAAGTGAAGGCTGAAGGATAAGCCTTATCCAAGCCATCAATGCTTGCCCCACTTGCCAAACAATGACCTCATCTTCTCTCTCTTCCTTTTGACTTTGCTTCAAAATATCCAAGGGCATTTTGGTCATTTCCACCTTGCACATTTCCCAATCTGTCCTTGGGCTGAAAATGGAGGGGCGAGCCTAGGAAATGGGCTTGAAAATGAATATGAACGGGCTCGGGAATTTATTGGGCTTGAATCGGCTCGGTTTTAGACAATGGGCTCGGAAGGGAAAATGGTCGGTTTGGCCCAACGGGCTCACTTGCTTGCCTCGGGCCTTCCATGGCGGCTGTCCCACCTTGGGCGTGAGGCCCACACTGTTCTTGCCTGGCCCAAGTCCTCGTAGGCTCGTTTTCTTGGTCCGAAAATCCCTTTTCCAAATACTCGGCTCAACCGGCAGTGTCGATTGTCTAAGAAGCATCGTCCAAAAGTCCTTCTCGAACATTCCTGAAAATTCGAAGTCCAATACTGGATTCTCATGCCTTGTCAATTTCACCCGAATGCCATTTTGGTACTGCTCAGACTGACAGGCGGCTTTGAGGATTCACGCGTAACCGACTCGTGCCAATTCACGTTCAAGACTTCTCGACACATGGACGTCCTTAATTACATGAAATTGCGAAGGATCAATTTTTATTTCTAAGTACACGATTATCAAGGATCAACATAGGGCCATTCGCGGGTTCGATAACAGTAGACGGAATCACCCATCGTCCCATTATTTCTGTCCGCGAATCGACTTCTAGTCATCCCTGAAATCGGCCTGCATGACTACAGGATCGTCCTTACGCAAGTCTCATGGTCGAGTCATTTTCCCAGGTCAGGTTCTTTAGTCGCATGAGTTCTGTCCTCATTAGTATTTCCCCTCAAGGTCAGTATCTCAGGAGTGATCAGTTCCGAGTGAGATCAACTAACAATGCATTGATGAAATTAACGCTCATTCCTCCCTAAAAGGAATTGAATTTCAGGATGTTACATCGACTACTGGTGGGCTTGACCAAAACGGTGAGAGTGAAGAAGCTTTAATTGTTTTTGTAAGAATGTAGTCTGGTGTTGCACCTAATCCAAGTATTTTGACATGTGCAATGAGTGCCTGTGCAAATGCGTTGTCTTTTCCTCTTGGTTTGCAGATTCATGGTCATGATTTCACATCAGGATTCATCCTTGGTATATTTGTGTGTGCTTCTTTCATCCCGTTCTATGCTACCTGCAAGCGAATCGAACCCAAGTTCTCAATGAAGCAGTGCATATGAATATGGTCATATGAAGCTCTTCTGCTCGTTGTGGCTCGAATTGTAGGCATGAAGACATCATGAAGGTGTTCAATGACATGATGAGAACAAGTATTCTACCTAATCAATCTTCTTTTGTAAGCTCTTTAAATTCTTGATGTAGTTTAGACTCTCTAGATCGAGGTAAGAAGCTCCATGCGTCAGCTATAAAGCTGAAATTGGGAAGCGATGTTTTTGTTGGCAATTCTCTTGTAGTCATGTACAAGAAGTGTGGAGCCATTGACGATGCCATTGTAGTGTTCAAAAGACTCAGGGAGAAGAACATTGTCACTTGAAATGCTGTTGTTTGCGAGATTGCACAACATGGCTGAGGGATGTGGGCTATGGAGTTTAGCCATATGATACGCGGACTAGTACAACTAGATGAGATCACACTCACGAGACTGCTTTCTTTCTGTAGTCATTTTGGGATGTTACAATAGGAGAGATGCTTGTTCATATATATATTAGTGAGGATACTTTCATTGAATTGAAGCGTGAGCATTATGCATGCATGGTGGATGTGAACTTTTTAATGATATACTAATATAGTTCTTTTGGCCAATTTCAGCCAGTATTTATTGATGTAGACACCGACCATCTAATTTGTTAGATTTTTCCTTTTTATCTTTTTCTCCCTTCTTCCTTTACTAGTTGTCGATCCCATGAAAGAAGGGGAAAAAGAAAGAAAAGAAAAGAAACTTAAAAAATCAGAATTTTTTTTTAAAAATTCAAAAATCCTCCATGTCAACACTAGTTGTCCTATGATCGTATCATGTAGGATGATCGACGTCTAAAATTAGCAAATACTGGCCATTACTCAAAATATATAGTCCTTCCACTCATTATTATAATAGGTACAAAATGACTTGCAATTCAAATTATGGGGATGAATGTAATCCTTCTGCTCATTATCTAACTTTATATACACCCTTTCCTCATAGGTAGAAAGATGGAATTACCAAGCTTGTTGTTTTTCCACTTTACCCATGATTTTCAATATCAACTAGGTTAAAGTCCTAGATTCTTAGAGAGTACATTCAGGTGATGATGTCGTGACATTTTTAGTGAGCTGGACAAGCATTGCCATAGAATGACAAAAGAAATTTATTGATATCAGGGAAGATGAATGCCTAGTCAACATACAGCACCCAGATATTCCTATTTTGGTATTAAATTAAATTAACACAAATACAAAAGGTTTATAACTCATTTGGCCTAAAAAATTTTAGAAATAAATTGGCATAATTACAATTGGTTTAGAACTTTTTTGATAAATTTCCCAAAATTTATTTACATCAGGGAAGATGAATACCGACTCACTCAACATGTAGCACACTATTATTCCATCTTGGGATCAATGTGCAGGATATATACAAGCTGCGGCAGCTCTAATAGAAAAACAGTTACAAACTTTTGACAATCCTATGAAGGCATAAATGAGTTTTCACTTTAATTTATGTCTAACGTAGATTGGTTTCTTGGTGTATATCGACTTTAGTTTGAGCCGATCAATTGGTCTTTGCTATTGCCTTTAGATAATGATGCCGCTCAAACTATAATTTATAATTTGTAAGTCTCAATATACTATTAGCAGAAGGTATTATGCTGATTCTCTATCAAGGCAGGGACTTAGCACAGCATAGTTTCAAGGCCATTAGCCTTCTTTAATCATCCTTCTTTTTTTCCCAATTTTGATTGGGTTCTATGCAATAGGTTGTGATACTCTTCCATTTTCAATGCAAAATACTATTTATGATGCATGACGGTCAATTAGTCAATTTCGTGAGATGTGCAAACGTGTACGGAAAATTCATGGCTTAAATAAACGCAAAATGACATGCATTGCTCCTACATGGGCACAAATGATATGCCTTAACACAAATCAATATTCACCAGTTCGATTCATAGCATAAGTTTACAATATAACATGGATGAGTCCACATAAGCAACACTATTCAATGCATGTTGCGAGTGATCGAGAAAGAATTGGTTATTAAACCTATTTTTCAAACATTATTATTTTCAAAATGCTTGTAGACACCTAATTTTTATATAGCAAAAGTTCGACTTATATTGTTTAAGAATATTACTTCCTTAAAAATTCATTCAAAGGATATAATTAGATAATACTTGTTAATAATTTTCCAACACTATCGTTTTTATCAAAGTTGAATGACCGGTTCTCAAGATATCATAACTCTTAATTATAGTTACCCAATTGTGACGTGTCAAGAATTTTGCGAATTGACCATTGCATCTTACATATTAAGTCACAAATTTTCTAAAATCCCATGAATCACATTGATCGGATTTTTAACGAAGAAAATAACTTAACTTCCATTACAATCTTTCGTTTGGCTCCATTCTCGCAAATCTGAGTCACGAGCTTTCTGTCAATGTGATAATTGAGCCAATCAAATGGCGGATGAAAATTCTATGCACTAACATAAGGACCAGTGGCCCTTTGCTAGAGAAAGGTCAACGCTTCGCAAAACCAGCTTATTGCTAACAAGGCCTACGGTGCGCCTGCCCCAAAGCAGGGCACAAATGGCCTTAGTCAAGCTCTCTACCTTTTATAAGGGTTCTTTTTAATTCAGAATGTTTATATGGAGCTAATTAATAATTCTTGTCCAAAATAGATCAAATTGCCTCTATGAAAAGTTGCGTGACACTCCCTCTACTTGGGTAAAAATATCAACCCTCATCTGGCTTTTTCACAACGTCTAAGGCCTGAAATAATTGGCTTCAAAGCATCGATTGGAATTTGAATCGAATTGATTTAGAGTTGGTCTTTGTTTCCAGGTACTTGGAGTACTGTCTATTTTGGGTCTTCGTTTCTAGGTACTTGGAGTACTATATATTTTGTTGATAACGTAAACTTCATTTACAACGCTATACATGCAACTTGGCGATTTCACCTAATCTCAATCTGTTTTATCTTCTACACTTAGGCCCTTCCAAGCATATTAATGCACTCATATTATCAAAGTTGTTCTCATTATATTCAGTCCATCTAATCACCTCAATGATCTCATGTCCTTCACCTGTTCACCAAAATTTAAAGGTTCTTCTAATAACACTTTCCACTTGGTATCTTGTTCTCTATATGCAGAATAAGAAAATTCTTCAATAGCAAGGACATCATGGTGTTGATATTTATATGTAGAGGATAATTCGTCCACGTGCATAAACACACACAATATTAGGGGTCTTATTAACATAGTTTACCTTGAAAAAATAAGCATTTGACCCCTTATTTAAACGGAAAATTGGAAGAAGCAAGGGAAATGCTGCGTAAGGGACCTCGGGCCTCACTGAATGCCATTGGGCCACTGCGCACTGTCATACGGATATTGAACAGGGCCCTCAATGCCGGGCGTGGGCCTGGTGCTGCAAACGCCATGGGGCATTTGCTTGTTAGGAGTGCCACCGCCTGGAAAAAGTTTTCCCTTCTTTTTTTTCTTTCTGAAAAATCACTTATTTTATTTTTATATTTATCCAAACTTTGACCCCTTATTTCTCTTTTGTCCAATTCACTCGTTATTCACGTTCATGGAAAGCTCATGACACCCGAATTTTCTGAAAATTATGTACAATATTTGGAGAAGTGTCAGGATTATGGATTCTGGCAAACTTGGATGAAAGAATGGTCATAGTGAAAAGTCATAGTATCTTTCTTATAGAAATTATGATTGACCTAATTCTCGAGACATTAGTTGTGACTAGATAAACATGAATTCTTCACTTAATCTGGGAAATCACAATTTTCTCAACACCCTCATGATCGGACAGTTGTGGTTAAGAGTCATGATATTTGTGATCTAGCCATCCAACATGGGCAAATTGGGCATTGTTGTTCTAGCAAAGCACAACCCAATTACGCCAATGACTGTAATTTCAACGATTTTTTTTTCATGATACATTTGAAATCAAGAAATTTTCTCCTGGAGCAAGTGCTATTAGAGAATAGTTTGCGTGGTCGAACATTAGTAAAAAATGAGGTGCCTCCAATAATAATTGCAAAGAGAGGAGTACTCGTATTTGTTGAAAAAATTTTAAACCCTCGTGCAAGGCAAATACTAAAGAATGCAAATGTAATTGAAGGCCACAATGAGTACTTGAAAATGAACTTTTGAATGTACAACTTTATAGATATGGCTTAGTGTTAATGCTTTTTCTTACCATTGTCTACCTAAACTTTTCACTATAACAAAGCTCAAAGTGTCGTTTCCCAATTGTCTTTTGATTGTTCACAATCTTTATGACTATCTCAAAGCATCGTTCCACTAACTAGCAAAGCTGAAAACTTTTTTCCTCCACTTTGGAAAAATTGCATGGGCGACGTAAAAGTCTTTACTCCTCTTCTGTTGGTGCTAAGAGAAAAAGAAGATGCTTGTCTCATGGTGGAGGAAGCCTTGTTAAGTGGCTAGTGGGATTGATAATACACTCAAAACATTCGAACTTGACTTGGATTCGATGACTATATACAATTTTAGAAATTTTCTTTTGATAAATATAGCATACATCGTTAGTGTATAAAAATGATTTATATTAGTGGCCTTATAGTTACACCAATAATATAAGAAAGAGGTATCATAATCCTAACATAAATTGTGGATAGGTTGATTTTGGAAAATATTTTATAAAATCATGGTCTCTTTTTCTTTGTTGTCATTTCTTCATTAAGATTCAAGACAACTTGATTTCTACAGTGATTTCCAAATATGGTTTTGGGAGGGGGTGAGACCTGTGATTGTAGGGGGCTTGTCCCATGGCTTGCACGCAATTCTTTTGCCAAGAGAATCTATTTGATGGCTTCCATATATGGTTTTGGGAGGGGGGAGAGACCAATGATTGTAGAGGTGTTTGTCCCAAAGTTCTCACATGATTCTTTTCGCAATAGAGGATAAGTTTTACTAACGGTAAAATCAATCAACTAGAACTAGGGATTATAGGCGACCTTATCTTGAAGTTCACACATAATTTTTCTAGCTACAGAGGGTAAGTGTTGTGCCCAAGTAATATCATTATTTGGATGAGTGAAGTGGAGAACATGTGAGAGGAGATTTGGACAATGTTAAGGGACTTCAATGCAAGGTGAAGGGTGAGAGTTTGATACATCAATATTGGAGAGACCAAAGCTATAGTTCTTCCTTTGTGAAATTAACCATCAAATAATCCGCTTGGGGCATTTTATAGCAAAGAATGAGAAATTTCATGTTAAACATGATGGTGTATTAAAAATCACTGGATGGTGTATCACTATGTATAAGGAAGAAACAAGTTACAAGTAGCCCATGTCATAAGGTGACATCCCTATTGTCTTCTAGGTGTTCACATTTCTCAAAGCATCGTTGTACCTCTAACTAGTAAAGCTGGAAAATTTTTCACTCCACTTTGGAAAAAATTTCCATAGGCTTGACTTAAAAGTTGTCAATCTTGTTTTCTTTTGGTGCTAAGAGAAAAAGAAGATGCCTTGTCTCATGGTCCACTTTGGAAAAAATTTCATAAGCTCAACTTAAAAGTCATCGCTCTTGTTTTCTTTTGGTGCTAAGAGAAAAAGAAGATGCCTTGTCTCATGGTCTTCTTTGGAAAAAATTTCATAGGCTTGACTTAAAAGTCGTCACTCTTGTTTTCTTTGGTGCTTAGAGAAAAAGAAGATGCCTTGTCTCATGGTTCACTTTGGAAAAAATTTCATGAGCTTAGACTTAAAAGTCGTTGCTCTTGTTTTCTTTCAGTGCTAAGAGAAAAAGAAGATGCCTTGTCTCATGGTCCACTTTGGAAAAAATTTCATGAGCTTGACTTAAAAATCGTCACTCTTGTTTTCTTTTGGTGCTAAGAGAAAAAGAAGATGCCTTGTCTCATGGTCCACTTTGGAAAAAATTTCATAAGCTCAACTTAAAAGTCATCGCTCTTGTTTTCTTTTGGTGCTAAGAGAAAAAGAAGATGCCTTGTCTCATGGTCTTCTTTGGAAAAAAATTCATAGGCTTGACTTAAAAGTCGTCACTCTTGTTTTCTTTGGTGCTTAGAGAAAAAGAAGATGCCTTGTCTCATGGTCCACTTTGGAAAAAATTTCATGAGCTTAGACTTAAAAGTCGTTGCTCTTGTTTTCTTTCAGTGCTAAGAGAAAAAGAAGATGCCTTGTCTCATGGTCCACTTTGGAAAAAATTTCATGAGCTTGACTTAAAAGTCGTCGCTCTTGTTTTCTTTTGGTGCTAAGAGAAAAAGAAGATGCCTTGTCTCATGATCCACTTTGGAAAAAATTTCATAAGCTCAACTTAAAAGTCATCGCTCTTGTTTTCTTTTGGTGCTAAGAGAAAAAGAAGATGCCTTGTCTCATGGTCTTCTTTTGAAAAAATTTCATAGGCTTGACTTAAAAGTCGTCACTCTTGTTTTCTTTGGTGCTTAGAGAAAAAGAAGATGCCTTGTCTCATGGTCCACTTTGGAAAAAAATTCATGAGCTTAGACTTAAAAGTCGTTGCTCTTGTTTTCTTTCAGTGCTAAGAGAAAAAGAAATGCCTTGCCTCATGGTCCACTTTGGAAAAAATTTCATAAGCTCAACTTAATCATCACTCTTGTTTTCTTTTGGTGCTAAGAGAAAAAGAAGATGCCTTGTCTCATGGTCTTCTTTGGAAAAAATTTCATAGGCTTGACTTAAAAGTCGTCACTCTTGTTTTCTTTGGTGCTTAGAGAAAAAGAAGATGCCTTGTCTCATGGTCCACTTTGGAAAAAAATTCATGAGCTTGACTTAAAAGTTGTCGCTCTTGTTTTCTTTTGGTGCTAAGAGAAAAAGAAGATGCCTTGTCTCATGGTCCATTTTAGAAAAAATTTCATAAGCTCGACTTAAAAGTCATCACAAGTCTGTCACTCTTGTTTTCTTTAGGATGTTAAGAGAAAAAGAAAATGGCTTGTCTCATGGTGAAGAAAGCTTTGTTCAGTGTATAGCGGGACCAATAGTACACTCAAAACGTTCAAACTTGACTTGGATCTGACAACAAGAAATTTGAGGTTTAGAATTTATAATGAGAATTATAACCTTTCACACGTTAAGTTCAATTTTTGTGGTACTTGCTAAGCAAAGTCCTCTTACACCTATAAACAGATAGTGAATTATAACTCATTCTTTGCCCACAATATCATTTACTGCGATCTAGGGATTAGGAACATGGCTAAATATCTCATCCGCTTACTGCATTATGATGACCCCTCTCATTTCACAAATATATTTAATGAATCCGGTTTACAAAGGATGATTGGATTGTACACATTAGATAAGGTGGTTTTACGTCATATCCATCCTTTCAATAGAGGAGACTTTTAGCAAATCGAGATTACAGAAGTGATGTTAATTCCGTTGAATTGTTAAAAGGACGGTAAAGAAGTAGTGGCACAGTTATCTATCTAGAAAAATTATTGAGTGAACTTAGTGTATAAACCAAATTGAATTTGAACCATTAAAAACAGTGGATTTCATAAGAATCTCTTCAACTTTTCCGATATAGATTTAGTTTATCATGTATACTTTTCATTTAATAATTTCTTACTTATTAGACGCAAGTAACAGCCTCCAAGATTGGACTTTTGGTCGTGAAAGCACCTAGAACTCGGAGCGAAGAAGATTGAAGACGGAGTAATTGCAGTGAGGAAAAGCATGCGGAAACAGACCGAATTATTGGAGTAGGTGGTTGATGACACGATGCTTTGAAAGCATCTAACATTTTCTCACGAAAAAACATATAATTGTGGATCAGCTATTGCTGACTCATTAATTTAATATTGGTTAAGACCGCACATCCATTTATAAAATGTCAATACGTGTCACTTATGTAAGTCTGATTTATCTTCTTGGCCATCAGGTTTATATGATTGAGAATGGAGAATTTAAATTTAAACGGGAGTAAAAACTACACTTCGTCAACGATGTTGATTCACATAATTCAGCATAAGACATTATGTATGATCAACAATCTAGTTGTACCAGTTTCTATAGAGTCCACAGTACTTTTATTAATCGGAATTTTAATCTCCAAAAGATATGAGCTATGTGATAAAGCGTATATAAACTATCTATACACCACATATAGCGACAACTCTAATGAGATTTTTTTAACCAATACACAAATTTTATTATATCGTATATTTTTAATTTGTCTAAAGCCTAAAATTTTCTCAAGGCTTAGAACACCGACTTGAGTGCTTGATCACGTGCAATATGGGAATACGTACTTCTTGCTTATTCAAGACTGCAAATTCCTCACAAACATTACTATTAGGCGACCACCACTTGGGTCTCGTGGCCAGAGGCGGCCCTTGCCTGGGTCTCGTGAGGGTCGCGCGACAGCAATCGGTGGTCACGTGACCGTCACGAGACCCAGGCAGCGGTCAACTGGGTCGCACGGCCCCTGGGTCGAGCGACCCTCACTAAGGGTCGCCCGAGGTTGGGCGACCTTTGGCGGCCCTTAGTTGGGCTACGCGACCCTCGGCTGGGCCGTGTGACCCTCGCAGAGGGTCACTCAAGGTCGGGCGACCTCCGGCAACCCTTGGCTAGGGCCACATGACCCTTGTCGAGGGTCGCACGAGGTCGGGTGACCTTCGGCGGCCCTTGGCTAAGTCGCGCGACCCTTGCTGGCGACCGTAGCCCTTTGCTTGACCGGCGAAGGGTTTTGTCCAATTTTTCAAAAAAATAAAAATAAAAATAATATATATATATATATATATATATATATATATATATACTTATAATACCCATCAAAGCCCATTGCGAAAGTTTTTTTTACCAAAAGCACATTCAACTCAAAGTCTATTTGTAAAGAAATTTTACCAAACACAATTGCATTTCCCCAAGTAGCTTTAGGCTTTTAGTATTTGTATTGGACTCAAAGTCCTTTGCAAATGCTGAACCAAACGCACCCAAAATTTGTAGGAAGCCACCAAAGTTGCTTTTAGGAGTGAGCCTATGGCCCAAATCACGAGAATCCACCGCCCTAGAGTTGTTTGCCCGCGGTTGACGTCTCTATTATTGTTCCACTAATTCACGAAGGCAGATCTGTCTTGACTGTGCCTTTGCAAATCCATGTGCAAATCGCAGTGGATCTCTCTTTACGGATTTAGCTATATGTCCGAACCGTAGTGGCAGTCACCCTTTAGTAGTGAAGGCATGGGCAAGTGCTGCTTGCGAGTTACGCTGAAGATCTCCCGTGAGAGTTCCATTACCAGATGCGAACAACCACTTCCGTTTGGGAAAGTTGCACGTGAAAGAATGACTCACAATTGGCGCGAGAAGAACTGGTAGTCACCCTTTAGGAGTTGCTTGCAGCATTGGGAGGAACTGGCTTAGCAGAGAGATCGTTGGATCTTAATAACATGGGGAGCACAAGAACCGTAGTCTTTAATTCTTCATTATTTTCAACTTGCTTTTGGTTTCGATAAATTAATAGCAGTAAATATAAGAACAATTTGGAGGAAATAAAATTTAAATAGATCAGAATTTTTTTAGGGTAAAGACTACGCAAATACCTGAAAATTTAAAAATGGAATATAAAAATTTTATTTTATATTTATTTTTTACCTTCCTCCTCATCAACTTCTTCTTCCACGCTCAGCTGCCGTCCACACTGGTACAGAGCCGTTACTGCCATTCGTTAATGCTATGAGGCCATCACGGCGCCGTTGTTGTCCTCTGCTACGCCTGAGCTCGTGACTATCTCTCTCATTGTCCTTGATCTCCGAGATATATTACGTTCATGGTTGGCAGGAGTGGTCACATTAGCCCGTGGCTTTTAAAGATTGGGTGAGGTGAAGGTAACCTAATGACATGCAATACTTCAATTACAGAAAATAAAATGAAGACCGTACAGATCAAAGCCATTTTCTCGAAGCTAGTGGGCGGTCTTAAGTGAAAATAAGCCCATTTGTTCAACCTATTACAAAGTTCATGAAATACTTAGGCACCATGTTTTTCAAAGTTCTACTATTATTAATGCATCTAATATTATTTTTTGCTGGCACACTCTATTATACGTGTATATATCACTTGAGTGTTCATGCGGTGGTAAATTCTTATATGGCAAGGAAGAGACTAGGTTCCTGGGGATGAAATTTTGAGGAAGTCACCAAAGCTGTTTTTGAGGGAAACCATGGCCTAGAGTTGTCGGTGCGTGCAATAATTAAGTCTACTAGGACCGGTACTCATCTACACTATCCAGTACCTTTGTCGGCCATTCACTACTTTTGCCAACCTCAGAACAGCTAGGACTAGTACTGATCTACACTATTGTCCACTTTTGTCGGCCACAAAGAATCTTTTGTCAGTCACACGGTTTGAATAACGTGGTGGTACACAACCTTTAAATAAGTCTATGTGTTCACACCTTCAGACGTCTTGGTCCACCAAAAGCAGCTTTATTTTCCAAAGTACAGGAAAAAATCATGCATCTCCGTCGTCTTAGTATAAGACACAGGAAGATCAAGCGGTGAACGAACTACCTGAAAATACTGTACCAAATCTTAAGCTAAGACTCCTTGCTAATTGTTGAATTCCATCATCCAATGGCTTCTTCTTCGAAATCCAGAAAGATTTATCATGTTTTCTTGAGTTTCAGAGGCACGGATGTCCGCAACAATTTTCTCAGCCATCTCTATACGGCTCTTGAATTGAAAGGAATCTATACTTATATTGATAGTGAGGTGCTTAGAAAAGGAGAGAAAATAGAGCCAGCACTTATGAAGGCAATCGAGGAATCGCGAACCGCAATCATCGTTTTCTCCGAGGATTATGCTTCCTCATCATGGTGTCTGGATGAGGTGGCGAAGATCATGGAGTGCAAGGAGGAAAGAGACCTTATGGTCTTTCCTGTGTTTTACAAAGTAGAACCCAAAGAGGTGAGAACACCAAGAGAGAAGTACCGACAAGCCATGGTTAAGCATGAGTCCAAGCATGGGGAGAATTCAGAGAAATTGAAGAGATGGAAGGAAGCTCTTTTTAATGCCAGTAACTTGTCCGGGTGGCATTTAAAGGAGGGGTAAGTAGAGTGAAGTCATATTTTGTGTCAAAAACTAATCTTTATAAGTAGAGACTATTTGTAAAATAAATAAACACTTGTTTGTAAGTATATGACTTCATTTATCAACTATTGTATAATTTAGCAATATTCGTTTGTTTGAATTATAAAATTTTCCAGCTAGTAAATCATCAACAAATTTTTAATTACCAGCACTCATTTTAGTTACTTACCATCATTTAAAAAAGAAGAAGACCAACTTTCTTTATTTTCCTATCTCACTGATTTTTGAATAATTTTCAACATTTATTTTTTTTTAAATTCCCAAATTCTCTTATTTCTGACAAAAAAATCAATTAAACATTTGTAACTAAGTCAAATAAGAGTTGGTAATTCAGAACCAATCGATAACGTAACTACAGAAAAGTAGATAAGTTGCTTTAGTTAAAATTAGTTATTTCTTTAAAGAGTCGGTAAATTGAAAATGGAATAAAGAACTATAAATGAAATTTGACAAAAGATAAGATAATTTGATAATTATAAGAAAAATAAATTTGGTAAGTGACTCAAATGAGTGTTGATAACCAAAAAGTAGTGGGTAACTTAATTGTACAAAAATTGGTAAGTCACTTTATTTAAGGCTGACAAGTTCTAAAAAGAGTTGGTAAGTAAGTCAAATGAGGGTTGGTAACCCAATTCGAGAAGTTGGTAAATTAAAAGAACAAGGGAACATTGGTAAGTAGCCGAGGAGGGAGTTCGAAACCTAAAACTGGTAGGTAATTATTATTATTTTTTTGGTCTCTAGTAGGTAATTATTTAAGATGACAAAATTTGGTAAGTCGCTCTTATTTAGATTGGTATTTTCATATAAAAGTTAGTATATTCGAAGCAGTAAGTTATGCAAATAAAATTCGGTCAGCTAGTACAACAATTGATAATTTGCAAAAAAATAATAATAATAATAATAATAAAAGGTTGGTAATTTGACAAGTTCCTAACAAGTTAAAAAGGAAAAAGTTACTGATTTTATTTTTCACTAACAATTGAAATTCACCGGCACGGAAAAAACAAACCCTATTTTTGGGCATGGAACAATAGGATTCTGCCTTTGGCTTTTGGTGAGCCCTGTTTCATTCGGGTAAGGTCTATGGCTCCTTATTTTGGATCCTTGTTGGCCTCCTCGAAGTGGAATAAAAGTCATAAACGTTTCATCTGTGGGCTATTTGAGTTCTTCACGTTTAATTTTGGTCAACTGAGTTATGCAGATTTTCAATATTGGTCAATTGAGTCCTGAGCTCGTTCTTGGTGGCATTTTGAGTTAAGAAAATCACACTTGCCCAACCAAAAAGTAGACGCATGGCTTTTTCCAGTACCAAAAAAATAAAATTTAACTACAGGACTTCATCGGCTGGAAATTTTAATGATTCATTCGAACAAAATATAATGTTAAAACTTCATCAACCACAAATGGTCAAAATGTTAAGTAGTGTTTTTGCACTTAACCCATTTTTTTTGAAGGAACAAGAAAGTTCGCAATGCTTGATACAGGATAATTAGAGTGTATAGGTCATGTAAGGCAATGACATCTCATTTCGAGGTATTTACTAGCTTTCAAACAAAATATCAACAACCGTTCGAAGTCCTAAATAACTATTTTTGATCAAGTGTAGAACTAACACATGAGACAGTCACAAAGGAAAAAAGGTAAATCTTCACGTACAAATCAGAAGAACATGAATCATTTGGATGATTAAAATTTGAACCTGAACTTGTTTTGATTGGTGTGGAGCTCTCAAAGTTCTAATTCAACTCGATTGGAATACATTTTATTTTGTTGTGATTATCGAAAAATGGGACACACTGCTTTGTCATTGTTGGTCGGGGATTGCTTGTTGTTTGCTTATTCAATTGCCGAGATGATGCTACAGCTTCTTCTTTTTCGTTTTTATCAGAGATGACTTAGAGCATATACAAAGAATCGTGAAGGAGATCGCCGCTCATCTAGGCCGAACACCTTTGGATGTTGCCAAGCATCCGGTTGGGATAAATTCCCGTGTGGCTAAGCTGAAATCGATGTTCAACCTTAAGCTTGATGATAGTGCTCTCATGGTGGGGTTATGGGGACAAGGAGGCATTGGAAAGACGACTCTAGCCAAAGCCATTTATAATGATATTTCGGGGCAATTTGAGGGTTCATGTTTCTTGGCGGATGTTCGAGAAGCTTCAAAAGATTGCAAGGATTTAGTTACTTTGCAAGAAAATTTACTATCGGAGATATTATTACGGGAACAAAGATTAGTAGTGCCCTGTGTTGCTGCAGGTAAAAATCTAATACAAGAAAGACTATGTCACAAAAAAGTTCTCCTTATCCTTGATGATGTGGATGACTCACGCCAATTAGATGCTTTAGCAGGAGAAATCAAGTGGTTTGGTAATGGGAGTTTGGTCATCTTCACTACAAGAGATGAACATTTGCTAATTGCTCATCGGATAGATCAAGAACATGTGTATGCAATTAAACCACTGGATGATAGTGAAGCTCGTAAGCTGCTTAGTAAGCATGCTTTTTCCACACACCAAACATTAGAAATTAGAATAGATCTAGTGGATGGTGTTTTGAATTATGCTCAAGGCCTCCCTTTAGCACTCGAGGTGCTGGGTTCCTTTTTATGTGGTAGAAAAGAAGATGAATGGGAAAGTACACTAAGGAAACTATCTACAAGCCCTAACAAGAGCATCAACGATGTGCTCAAAATAAGTTATGATGGACTAGAGGAAAATGAGAAAGAAATTTTTCTCCACATTGCCTGCTTCTTTAAGGGAAGGAATAGTGAGTACGTAAAGAAAGTTCTGGAATGTTGCGATCTTGAGCCAATAATAGGATTTAGAGTTCTCATCGAGAGGTCCTTGATAAGAATCAGGTATAAGATCATAAAAATGCATGACTTAATTCAATTGATGGGTATAGATATTGTGAACAAAGAATGTCGAGATGATCCCAGAAGACGTAGTAGACTGTGGCTCTATAACGATGTTCTTGATGTTCTACAAAACAAAAAGGTAAGACTTGCAATTACCATCAAAATTCCACTCTTTATCTTTGACTTTATTTAGTAAATATGCATAACCTAGATAGGCTTGAATATACAGGGAGGTTGTGATGTCAAGGCCATAGTACTGGAGCCACCTGAGCTGAAAGTGCTAAGTATCCGTCCCAATGCTTTTAAAAAAATGACAAGGTTGAAATTGCTGATCGTGCACAATGTGCATAATTCTTTCCAAGGCCCTATATGGCTTCCAAATGAGCTGAGATGGATTCAATGGGCTGGACATGGTTTCTGGAATCCACATTTTTCTCCTGGTCCAAAGAAATTAATGAGGCTTGAAATGAGCAATTGCAGTATTGCAGGAGTCGTAAAACTAAATAAGGTGAGCATTTATCTACATAGACCTTTCTATTATCTACCCCATTTGTATGGGCATCCGCATGTTATATGTACTAGTATTCATAAGGAAATGGTGTTCCTCTTTTTTAGAAACCACTTCTCTATTTACTTTTAGAGTGACGTTAACTAAATGCGTTAGAAATGATGTGGAACAAAATTGGCATTTAAAAAGTTGAGTGAAACTACTTTATTGGAAATCTCTAATGGAAACATTTTGCTAATAAAATACACTGTATGAAGAAATGTTTTATTACGTGCAGAAAGAGAAGATTTGAAATTTTTTTTGAAGGTCATTGCATCTTTAGTAAATTCAAATTTTAATATATTGAAAGATGTGAGATAAAATAGAATAACCGATCTCATGTTTTTTGTCCATGGGTATTATATTTGTAAAATAAGCAATTCAGGATCATGGATGAGAGGAATAAAAAAGAGGTTAAAATCCCTCCCAAGTAAAAGGTTTAACCTAATATCTCTAACTATCGATGTAATTCTATTTCAAAATCAAATCTACCCAGGGAAGAAAATTCAAAGTGCAAATATGCTAGTATAAGCTATTTCACATAATTCTAGCTTTGTCACTAGTTTAGGTACAAACTTTTCCATATTTCAAAAAAGAATTGTATAATAATCAAATAAAAGGAAACAAAAACATGACGATTGACACACACACACACACACATATATATATAAGTAAAAATATCCAAGGAATAGCTGGTTGGATGGTCGAGTATCTGATTTAGATGTGGTTGGTAAGATATATCAATCACAATATCTCACATTCAAAATTACCTAAGAGGCCACGTAGTCTCCAAGTTATGGAGGATCCAATGTATGTCGTAAAGGGCGGGACTCGTCTGATGCCGAGCTATAAAAAAGGCATCATTAATTGCTCAAATCAGTTCTGAAGGAGCAGCATTTCTAAGTACACAGTTAAATATTTATTAGACATCTTGCTAGTAACGCGTGTACAACTAATTTGATATAAGTGATACCATAGGGGCATGCCACCAAGAGCTGTCACCAATTATAAGGCGATATAAATCATAACTGATTCATTCAAATACTTTTCGCAATCCTCAATTCAATATTTGTTCTCCCCAATTATAAGCTGATATAAATTATCTCCATCAATTATAAAGTAAAGGGAATTGTCTTTGATCATGTTGGAGTAATTTAGAAGTTTAAACTAACTAGCCCTTAATATTTTTTCCATGTTTGTTAACGTGAAATTCTTAAATACGAAATGTGATTATCTGAAAAACATATAAAGAGAGTTATGTCATATTTAATGTGTCGAAACATCATATGGTGTGGTTGTATTATTTGCTAGAATTATTTTTGTTTAATATACAGTATTTCTGTGTTTTTAAAACCGATGAGTAATTTCATAATAATCATATTACCTCTTTTA
Organism: Corymbia citriodora subsp. variegata; assembly: GCA_014858505.1. Classification (NCBI taxonomy): domain Eukaryota; kingdom Viridiplantae; phylum Streptophyta; class Magnoliopsida; order Myrtales; family Myrtaceae; genus Corymbia; species Corymbia citriodora. Next base: position 31,375,380 of record CM026414.1, on the reverse strand, counting down.
TGGGTCGAGTGTGGAGTATCATGTTATATCTAATTGTTTTGATGATTGTCTAAAATAATTTATTTGGGAATTTTTTTAATATTGTGTATTTATATATTATATAACTCTTCAAAATAATATCTAAAAATAAAATGATAAGAATCTCTTATTCGCTAATGTAATCATAAAAACTAAATTGCTGGGTAGAACTCGTTCACGAGCATGCCGTAGCACTCAACCTCACGTAGCTTTGCCATATATACATTAAAATTTATATCTACCGATAAAGTTTCTAAGGGGTTGGTGATTTCTCAATACTATATATAATTTTCATATAATCATTTTATAGTAACTTTGAATGAAAAATTATTAATAGGTTAAGAATTTTACTTAGAAGCCTGAATAGTAGGTTTCAAGTTGCCTGATCCAACAATGCTCCCTGCTTCCTTAGACATGAAGAGAACTGTGGCCTAAGGATGAAAATCCTTAGAAGTGGCAAGGGCATTATGCAAATACCCTTTTTGCCCTTTCAGAGTACTTATGGTAGTCGGTTTTGTTGTTTTTGCAGGACTTCCAACGATTGAGGTACATTAAATTGAGTGACTGCGAGTCGCTTGTTAGTACACCTGACCTCTCATTTGCTCCTAATCTCGAAGAATTGAAACTCTGGAATTGCAAAAACTTGATAGAAGCCCACGAGTCGATTGCATATCATGACAAGTTACAGGTTTTGCATTTTCAATGGTGCCCTGAACTTCATGTTTTTCCAAATGTGCTCAAAACACAAAATCTTCGAGATCTCAACCTTTCTGTTTGCTCAAAATTTGAAAGATTCCCTGATATCTCACATGAACTTGGAGGCCTGAAAAAACTTTCCATAGTACATACTGCTATTAAAGAGCTTCCTGCATCAATAGAAAATCTTGTCTCTTTGGAGGTAATGTATTTAGATATTTGCAAAAACCCTGTACATATTCCATCTAACATCTACAAGTTACAAAAACTTCAATTGTTTAGATCTTCTTTTCGCCCAATCGTGTTTCCAAAGCTCCAGGATTCAATTGATCCATGCATGAAGAATGGACTTTCAAATTTAAATCGTTTAGACCTTACATTGTGTAATTTGTCCGAAGTAGAGTTTCTTGATGATCTTTCTTATTTTCCCTTATTGAAAATTTTAAATCTATCGGGGAACAATATTACTAGCCTTCCTGCATCCATCAGTAAGCGTGACCATTTGTCCAAATTGGATCTTTGTGGTTGCCATCTATTACAAGAGATTCCCCAACTTCCACCATCTTTAAAAAAGTTGTACGCGAACGATTGTGAATCTTTGCAAACAAATGGACATTTAACTTCAATTGATTGGTGGGTCCGTCGAGAGTTGACCATGGTTGATACTGCTTCAATTAACAAGGTTAGATTCTCTCTCATGCACACACATATTGACATGTAGAATATGCTGGATATAGTGTGTTCTATTATCTTGCAATAGTTGAAAAAGCAAGACGAGAGGCTTGACAAAACCAAACGAATATAAAGTGACCCTACACCGATATGCATGTACTAAAGGTGGTTAACGTACTTTCTAGGGAATGATTTTTATCACATGAGACTTCTATGTTAATGCAAGCCAGATCAATGGATCTCTACTCATTTATGGAGCTCTTAATTCACTAGGATTACTTACTAAACTCAAATTGAATTCTTCTACTTGTGTGCTTTCTAATAGTCTATTGTTATAACAGGATTCTTCTTGCTGTGTTCGTCTCTCTAGAGGAGAGATGCCAAAGTGGTTCCGACCTATTGGAGAGGGTTCCATATCTTTCATGGCTTCAAAGGACTTATACGACAAGTTCCTTGGATTGGTTTTTTGTGCTGTTTGTGATAATGAAGCCGAAGAGTACTCACTTAATATTCAAGCACATTTTAATGGCAAAAGGCAAGGTTCATGTTACATACTTGAAATGTTGATGCGTCCAGGTGGCATCATGCTAAACCATTGCCCACCATCTGACCTTTGGAAAGAAGTCCATTTTGGTCAAATTGATGGGAGTTATGCGCAATTCAGCCTTACATTTCATGGTTTTTGCTTGAAAGAGTGGGGATTTCGAATAATATGCAAGCAATTAGAGGACGATTTAAAAATTACGCTTCGAGACAATAAGCTAATTGATCCCGCTTTCCTCTACGAGATTGGCCATGATATAATGGATTCAGAAGTTGAAAGTTCACATATGCACGAAGCCAATCCGATCGAAATAGGTTTATTAAAAAACTTGCAAGAGAGTTCACATATGCACGTAAACAGGCTGGTCCAATTTGATCTAGATTGTTCATCGGGTTCCTACGATGGTTATTCTGACTTAGTGCTTGGGGAAGATGCGGTTGATTACCCTACAGACTTGTCACAAAACCCGAACAGAAAGCACTATCTTTGCTTGCCGGAATGATGGAAACTTATCAGGGAAGCAATTCGTACGGTGAGTGAACTGGGCTGATCTTCATTGCAGTGCCTTCTCTCTTCTTGTTCCTTCTCGTTTTCTTTTCTCCCAAAAAAAAAGAGAGAGAACTTTGAAATGAAATTCTGTAATTCTACCTTCTCTTTTGTCTCTTCTCTTTGTTTCTAGTTTTTCCTTTTTGGCTAAATCCTCTTTTCTCCGCCGCAGGCAAACTTCGAGCTCCGACGAATGTAAGATGGCCACTTTGCCAACGGAGGCGACCGACAGAAGAAGTCCCTAGCGAACCGACGAGCGACGGCCGAAGCCATGGGAACTGGCGACGTAGCTTGGGGTGAACGATTCTCGCCTGAGTTTCCTGGCTCCGTGCAGATTGCTATAGATCAGGTAACGCTTGGCTCATCCAGATTGTATCAAGTTGGTGGAATAGTTGAGATGGATTTTGAATTCGATTCGTTCAGTGCTGCAATTGCGCGGGAACTTGAAGATTGTGTCGTTGAATTTGTTCGAGAGACGTTGGATGAGTGTTTTCTTCGTAAGTTTAGTCTATGGATGCTTGGTAGAAGTAGGGTGTACGTGGGCTGAATTGTGAGAAACTTCGATCACTGAGATAAGGTCTCTGTTGCTGACTTTTATGAGGTGCTTGAAGGGGCATAACCATAGAGGAATAAGAAGTGAGATGGCGAACCACCAGGAAAGGTTGATTGACAGTCAGAGTCCTCTTAACACTTGTTGACTTTGCCAACTAGGGAGAATTGAGAATATGAAAAAGAAATAATCACGAGAAACACAGACTTTACAATTAGTTAATCAGTAGGATAGAGACAAAAGCACAAGAAGCTGATTGCGAATTCTGATTTGTGAGGCCTTCGCAACAGTTTAGGGTTCCCTTCTTATCCTTATCCGCCATAGCTTTTATGAAGGAAGATGACCTTCAAGCTAAAATTTCTGGAAGCTTCTTGAATGTTTAAAACCTAGTAATGAAACATTAGCTTCTGAGGTATCAATGATAGGACACACAGAAATGAGCAACATGTAGTTTCTCGAATTAGTTGCTGTTTTTGCTCAAGTGCTGTTAGAGCTACATCAGTCTAGCAGTAAGTGGGATTTGCATCTAGATTACAGGTTCAGTATGTGATGACAACCATTGCTCGGAAGTTTGTGACCAGAATATTATAGAGGACCACAAAATTTTGATCATATAGTTATGAGACGTGCATTCATTCCATAAGTAGCTGCATATTGATAATGAAATATATCTACTGCTTGCAACTTGATGCTGATTTCCTCTTGAATCGCCTGTTTGCACATTCATGAGATAGTTTCTGACTCTTATCCTAATATTGTAACAAGACCTATTGGCTTTTCTTATTTAAGGTGAAACTTGCTCTGGACAGCCTTGAAGTTCCAGTTGGGTAAGAAACCAGTTTTTGGTAAACAGGTGCATTTCAGATATGTTACGTTATCTGCTAATTAAGATGATTGATATTTCAGTCTTAATTGGTGAATGATTTCAGTTTGTGCTTTATTTGTATAATACTTTGATTAAACAGCTGTGTCATCCCTGAGGATGGGATTGCAGTAGGAAGAAACTCAACCAATGAAACATGAAATGTATGTTTATCATTGCTTTCCCACCCCTTTCTTTAAATTTTGGCCCAGCAGCGCTTTGTTATTGCTCTGGATTGATACCCTCAAATTATCCACTCGTAGTTTATTGTTGATCATTCATGTCTCTCTCTTAAGTATTTCTTTAATAGATGATAAAACAATATATCGGACTAAATTCGTTAATGAGTGGATTTTTTTTATGCATCATTAGGCTGTAAAGGGTGATGTTCCCATTATTCTTTCATAAAATGTACTGCAAAATAACTATAATCTTGCCTTATTATGCCTAATGTTTCACGTTTTTCATTTGCCATTTTTCTCTATCTAGAACAATATTACAGTTTTCCTCTGCTTTTGTGAAGTTCCTAACACTGTTTTCTTAGGCCTTATGTTAGCTATACTATTGGTATACTTATTTGGTATAAAAATGCATTGTGAGCATTGTATTGCCTTTTAAGATGTAAGAAACTGCTCCTTGGGACATTTCTTCATACAATGACCATATTTACACATAGTTTAAGCCTGGTTTCTGATAAAGATCATCTCTTATGTAATAGTCTATTGTTGTAATCATTGATAGTTATGTGGTGACAGTACACTACTATAAATGACTTTGTGGACAGTACTGAACAGTTGATGCGAAGAATATTTGGCCCTATTAGTATCTTGTGGATCATAATAGAAAACGAGGGTTCCTTGTCACAGGGGTATATATGAAAATACTGTTAGAAAAGCTGGATGTGGCTAATCCAATAAGAAGCTTCTTTTTCCATGTGAGAGTTGCAGCAACTTCAAACGAGCAAAACTTGTTGAATTCATGTGGTATATGCCTTGATCAATCTCATCTATACTCTCAGTCAGTTAGCTTGAAGGAGAAGACATTTCTCATGAAATGCATTTTCAAAATTTATGTTGAAACTACACTTAAGGGCAACTGTCTCTCGACAAAACTCCTAAGTTTGATATGCTTGCATTGTTTTTGTCCTTGTGCTTTCATAGGCAACAAGGCATGCAAAGACAGAAGCTCTTGATCTCGATGTTCTTCTTGAACCGTGGGAAATGACTGGATTATTGGCTGCAGAAGTTGCAGAGAAGCCTTTATGTGACATGTGAACTGTGCATAACGAAGATAAATGGAGGTTTGTGAAACAGATTGTCCATCTTTTCTGTCCTTTTCCTTGCCTAAATGGAAGAAAGTGGAGTTTCTGGAAGTGTCAAAAAGTCGAGAAAGTCGAGAATTGTGGTGTATGGCCTGTGTTTCCAGTATAATTTTTCATTTGTCTGATGCTGCCATGATTTAACATTTCGTGTTTGAAGCTTGTTCGGAAGTCATCAATTTTTCCCTCAAGACTTTGTTGACATAAAAGTTAAAACATTGCGAAAAACAAGATCTGGTCCATTGTGATTGAGCAGTACATGAAGTAGCTAATATAGACTGTGGACATTGTTTTTCTGTTTGAGGATTAGATTTGAAAGAACAAGCTCAATTACATGGGGAAGAAGTAAGAGATTTTTACCAATGATGCATTTAATAAAAAGTTTAGGGAAAAAAACATACCATGAAAACTGACTTTTAGGGCTTGAAATTTGTAGTTATGCTACTCTTAGTAATCTGATTATGAGTCAAAAATATTTTGGGAAACATGAACTAGCTCATTGCCTTTCTGAATACGACATCAAGCAAGAGGACTCATCTTGCAGATGAAGGACCACCTAGCTCAATTTCCTCCCTCTTGAGCTAAAAAACTAGCCCTAATTATTGCATAGTCTCATGATAGAGAGAATGAGACTAATGTTATAATAGTGAGCAAGTTTCATATGCAATGTTTGGAATTTATAGCTGATTGAAAACCATCCTAACCAATATTAGTAAACAAGTCATCCACAAATCTTCTCTCAATCAGATCACTAGTGCCAAGATCTCTCTGAACAGAAGTCATCCATGTTAAGAGCCTCCAAGTAGCACCCTGTTTACAAAGTGTTGTTTGTTCTTCAAGGACATTAGGTTTTATGTTGAAAAGAAATTATAGAATGACCCAAAGGCATCGTTAAATTAAAAAATTTTAAGCCATAGTTACCCCAAACACACACCTGTCTTAAATCTGATGCAAGAATTTTGCCAAGGTCAATGCCACTTAGTGGGGTCTAGTTACTGTCAATTGAATCAAAAGTTACACTTCACAGATAATTTACTCACATGAAAAGCTATTTCCTGGAGTAGGCATTTGGCAAAATTGATATTCTTAGGATCGAAATGATAATTCTGAAATGAATACTTCCTAAGTTAGACACATTCCTTTGTTGGCAATTTGTTTTTGCTTAGATACTACCTTCTTTTGCAAAGTGCTTTGTCAATTAGTCTACTAAATTATTTCCATCATGATTTTAGGACATGTTTTGCAAATGGAATTTGTCTCTGGTTTCAAGCTAATGAGCTAGGTAAAACTGCAGAATCATTGGAAATATTGGCTGGTTTCCACATTTGTGTTCCCCCTTTCAAGTGTCTACCTAATTTAAGAATGTTTCCAACTTTTTTCTTGTTTATCATGAAGTAATGAGAATTCTGGATCAAAGGGTTTCAAATGTTGTGAAGGTAAATGGCATTAGAAGCAATTTCTCTTCTGTGAGATTTTTATGAACGGGGAAACCCTAATGGTATAAACGACAATCAACCACTTTAACCAGTTGAATTGTCTGTTTGAAAGAATGTTATGATACTGCTGTTACCACCCATTTACATGAGATAACTTAAGGGAAATGATAGTTCTGTTTCAATGGACCCATAGTTTATTACACTTTTTAAGAGGCTTCAATGAGCATAATAGAGCAATTTTACTTTTTGAACCAAAGTTGACCTTTTAATCAATCAAGTTGAGCATTTTCTGCTAGCAACATCTTCCTGAAAGATCCTTCCATGGAATAACCTCTCTTTTAAACTCAAATACTGTGGTCTTCCTTGCACTTATCCTCTTCCACATTGATTAAAAAGATTACAGGAAGCCTCTTGCTGTTTGTACTTTCTAATCAATTCTCTCAAATAGTTGGAAAAGAATTGGTGCCTGGCCTTTCAATGATTGCATATTATGCTGAACAACTCTCTCTCTCTCTCTCTCTCTCTCTCTCTCTCTCTCTCTCTCTCTCTCTATTGTTTGCTGATGTAAAGATTTGTTGTTGTATCCTTACATCCCAGATAAATAAAGCTGGTGCAATGGAATGTGATGTAATGACATAGCGTTAGTGAAATTGCAAGCATCCATCAAGGCCAAGGTGTTTATCTTGAGATGGTAAGTACACCTATCCAGACCAATGCTAAGATTGCTATGAATATGTTAGCATTTTCCCAGGAAACAAAAGGTGGAGTTTTAGATGCCCCATCTCTCTTTTTGTCAATTTTCAGATGCCCTGTTTATCACATGTGGCTTTCCTTTAGACTGGGTATTCTTAGCCAGATTACCATTTGAGAAACGGAACGTTGTGTCCTCAGTTAAGGAAAAAGACAGAGTGTAGTGTCTTAATAGTTGAGAATTCTTTGATTAGACTCGTTTGAGAGAAATATCTTCTTCCTTGATCCCTATCGTTGGATTGCTATACATATATGGTTCTTGGTTGAGCAATTCTTCAATAAGAGCTCTTCAATCGCAAATATTTTAAAGACTGAGCAGGTCATAATCTTGACATGCATCTGAGATAATTAGTATGCTTTGGAAACTCATTGCATACAGAAAACATGGCCTTGAAATAATTTGTCCTCATAATGATAAAATCAATTTGGTTCATGTTTCTTCTCTGTTTTGTGGAACCTTGTTCCATGAATGTCATTTCTCTTCACCTTTCTTCCCCTTCTTTTCCATTCATTTTCTGTTAATGACATTATGGAATCTATGATTTGTATCTTATAGATATGCTGAATGCTAATATTTGGTTTTTAGCTCCAAAGCCTCATAGGTCACGGGTAAATCATGCTTCTCACTGGATCTGCTTGCATTGATTCATCCAATTGAACATTCTCAGGCCTTTGCACAACTAGGTAAGACCTTTGAACTTATGATTCCTTTCCTTTATGAATGTCATGTACATCACGTATAGTAATATGATGCACCGCTGCTGCATATCAAATGATTATCAATTACTGGTGCATATAACTCGTGACTACATGGTGTGACCTTTTATATTATAGGTTGTGCCAGATTAGGATGCTGTGGCAATGTTTCTTGCTTTGATAGTTTGATATGATGCTCACATTAAGATCAAGTATACCTATAGCTATAGATTTCTTCGTATGATTGTAGTCCATCACAATGAGTAAGAAGCTAAACCATTGTTCTTCATTCCTGATTCTTGGTTTATTCTGATCATCTTGTTCATTGTTCTTATTCGTGTTGGTTAATCTATTCATTTGACTATACGCTAAGTCAAACTTTCACTTGAAGGTAGTTCCATTCTTGAGGTGAACTATCAGCATAATAACTTTTGAACTATAGTTTCCTGATAAAGTGCAAATCCTAATGAGACATTATTGGTGCTGGTTTTAGCATAGAAGATTCTTTCTAGTTTGTGATATGGCAGAAACATTTAGTGTTAATTATTTTATCTCAAGATGTTAAAACATTTTAAAAACAGCCCTTTTAAGTATAGAGAGATCTGTGTCAATATTATTAGCATCCCACAAAATGTCTTTAAATGATGGATGCACTCTGACTGACAATGCATGTTCCATTTACTGCTTTTCTAATCACAGAATTTCATCAAGGGATTTGAGGAAGGAAATGTGATGCTTATAAAGATCAGTTCTTGCCGGGATGTTCATTTGTTTATAGAGGGTTGCAAATGTGATCACGGGTGACTTTATACTTGATATCAAATTGTTTAGATAATTTTACAACATAAACATGTGCAAACTGATAAACATCAGTTTTCTGAGGTTAATTTTTGTCATCTACATATTTTGTGATGCAGTTTGATATAAGTTTTTCAAACCTTGAGGTAATTATAGGGTTGCTATTGATAATTTTGAGGTTTATAATCTTGGACTATGTCCTGTGTGATCCCTAACAATGATAGAAGAGGCAAAGGATATGCATGTGTTTTCGCATGGATTTCCTGGCAAAGAATTGCATTGATTGGATTTAAGTTTCCTAGTTATACCAATTATGTCCTAAATACTTGAATTTATAATATTGATGAGTCAAACGAGTCAATTAAAGTATTGATTGTTGACATCAGCTATCATATTATTGTGAGAAAATCTCAATGATTTGAAAGGTCACACGGTCACCATGATAGGTTGACGCCTCTTTTCTTTTGGTAATATGAAGTTGAAATTTGAGTGTTTTTTTAAGCCAGTAATGATTATATTGTAATCAACTCTAGTAAAACATTAGAAAAACCAAAACATTGGCTGGAAAGACCCAAGGTCCAAAACGAATAGGAAGATGGTAATTTTGGATCATAGTCCATTATATATTCTAATAAATTTGGGCTAATGTTAGAAAAATAGATAATCAATTATGCAGGAGAGCGATCGACGAAAAGCGGAAGTTCGACAGGCGTTTATCCATCAAAAGATGGTAATTTTGGATCATAGTGAATTAAAACCCCACGTTTCGGCACGGAAGCCTGCCACGTCTTTGTCTGTGTTGCTGTCGGCGACGAAGAGCAAGCATGCCGGTGGACAATGCCATTGCAGAGGGACATCACACGAGTTCCATGAATATTAGTTGATAAATGTCAGTTAATTATCAAAACGACTGACATTTTTGAAACAATTAGACAAGCATTAGTAATTAATTTATATGCTGGTTAGTAGTTTTGTGTAAGAGTTGATTAATTAAGTTTTTTGCAAATAAATATTGATAAAATATTAGAGCAGTTGGTAATTTTGCATAAGAATTTTTAACTTTCACGCTTTGGTAACTTAAAAAATTATCTAGAACAGTTAATAATTTCCAAAACAATCTAATCGACGTTGGAATAAAATGGACTCCAATAATAGCTGGTAATTTTTCTGAAAGAGTTAGTAACTTGAGCAAAAGTAGGCTGCGTTATTAAATGTTTGTAGATTATTGGAACCAATGCGATTTGCGACATAATCAAACAAATGTCGATAATGATTGAAATAATAGTTGGTTATTTTCTATAAGACTTCAATAAAAATACATATTGGTAAAACTTCAATAAAAAAACATATCGGTAAAGTATTGGAATGATTGCTAATTATTTCAAACAATCAAATAAGCATTAATAAAAGCATTCAAATAAGAGGCAATAATTCTCTATGAAAGTTAGTAAATTTAACATATTGGAAAAGTTTCACAAATTAAGATTGGTAACTTATTCAAAATTGTTGTTAATTTCAAAACAATCAAATAAATACTACCAAACCACTCAAGTAAAAGTTAGTAAAGTTCAAACTAATTGCTAACTTAATCTATGAAAAGCTCTTAACTTACCCAAATAAAGATAGGTAACTTTTTATATGATGGTGAATCGGCATTTTACCTCAACGACAGCCATATTTACCGGAGCATCACCGCAATGGTTCCTCCAGGGTTATAAGCATCTAAGATCTTCCTTTTGAATTTAAAGATGCATGGAGCAGTCCTTCCATAAGATTGAGTCCACTCCCCGAGCAAAGTCAAGTTTTCAATACTCTCACCATATTGCTTACAAATAGAGCATGCAGGGGAAAGTACCATCCTTATTAAGTGTTCAATTAATTACTTTTTAAACTTTCGAAATTTTGGCTTAATGTAAGAATTTCGTGCCATGTCAACTCATTTTTACTTGTTTGAATTGCCCGTCTAGACAAGTATCTTATATGGATGGCCACGTCATCCTTTTCTTAACAACTCATTACATAATTTTTTTTAACAATTCATTGCATACATGTCCATAAGTATTTAATTCTACCAATCAAATTACTTCCTTTTTGTTTTTGGTAAATCACTTTTATTTACCTTGCAAAATATTTTGAATCGTATATGAAATAGATAAAATTTAGATCAATTGCTTTATGAGACCTTAATTTCATCAAATAGTTATGATGTTACTGGATTTTGTCAACGTTTTGCTATCCTCATCTGCGTTGTTTGTACCGAGATTTCTTTTATAATTGTGGAGTGAAATCAAACATTGAGTTGGTCATTTAAGTTTCTCAACGTGTTATGTCTAAGTTTCTCATCTTAGATTCGTCCCCGATGGCTAGAGATGGCAGCGGTAGTTGAGTAGGGTTGGTGGTGGTTTTGGACTCTGGTGTTTAAGTCTCGCAACAATAGCTGTGAAGCGACAGAGCTATCGGACACACGGTGGAGCTGTTAGATGCCTAGAGAAGGTTTTTGTGGATCGATCACTTAATTCATCTTTTGCGTATAATCCTGAAGTAGGTTTCTGTATAGCCTTGTTTAGTGTGAACATATCATGCTTTTTTTTTTTTTTTGGTTGCAGCATATCATGCTTTGGGATTCCTAGAGAATAAAAGGAGAAGAAAAGATAACACTCGATCTCTATGGTTCCTTTGGTTGCCATGCTGTCAAAAATGATTCAATAGGATTTTGAAAATTAGGGAAAATTTTGTGTTCCATGAAGCAGTATTAAGTAACTCTAGTGTTGAATGTATTAAGTCCCATTTTCAACTCTTAGGGCTGCGTGTTATTGAATGCAGCAGTCCTAGAATATCATAAAGAATAGTTATGTTCTGTGTATAATCTGGGTTGTCTGTCTATAAAACTTCTAAGTTTGGACTTTGAGGCTTTATTTATCAATAACCTTCAGGGATTGGAAATTCTGTAGTCAGCTATTATGTATTACATATTAAGATTCGAAAGAGTTTTGCCAAGGACACATTGAAACATCTATCAGGCATAGATAGACTATGATTAGTGTTTTGATTGAAGTTTTCGTGAAAGAGGAAAGGATTGTTGTGATGTTTGGTGATTTGCAGATGAAGAAATGATGAATCAAACTCGATTGTGTTCCAGCATTAGGGATGATGGTACAAACAAGGTGCATAGTGGTGGTAAGGGAGCGAGTCCACCATGCTTTATATCAGATTAAATGGGCTGATAAGGTCAACCGGGGAGTCGTCATCCAAGATACTGACAATTCCAAGCCTTCCGACTTCTTGATAGCCGGAGCGACTGGAGAAGCAAACACCACCTACAGTGGTTGCTGGGGATCTTGAGAAGGCCAATAGCCAAAGGTCCCCGCGTCCTTTAAGGAGGTCCTAGAGATGCAAGAAGATCCTTCTTACTTTTCCATCTGGTTTTTCATATCAGATTCATTTTTAGTTGAATGAAAACCTGCAATCTTTTGAGACCATTCTGCCTCAGCCTTTGAAGGTTAAGCTGAAAACTTTGGGGTAGATATTTGAAATCATATGACATAGGGGACTTCTTGGTCTACTTCTGCTTTATAATCATGGGAAAGTGTTGCTTTTGAATTTGTTTGTCAAAGAGAGGAGTTACTCACGTATTTATCTTTAACTATTGCAATTTCTACTACAGGCAAAAGGAAAATAGTAGACCTTTTTTAGCTGAAATTGTAACATCCTGAAAATCGACCCCATTTTAAGATTTTATAAAAGGGCAATATTAGTCGAAGGCCTGGTCAGTACAAATTTTCCGAACTGTGTGTTCGTGGGATAATGGATTACAGAGAGGCGTCGATAGGAAATGATTCGCGTACGACTCGCAATTTCGATCAGGAACGAACCCTTCGACCATGAGGACCTGGGCGGGAACGATATCCTCTAAGTACTAGACTATTAAGGAAACGGAAATAAATCGATTCGGCAAAAGTACGAAGTCGATCTGCGGGTGATTTCCGCACGACTTCAATGCGAACTACAAACGACGGTAAACCGAATCCTTTTCATCTAGTACTCGGGATTATCAATTGAGCCCCCGGGATCACACGACAATCGAGGAACGTCCCTGACTCGAGAATTGGCGTAAACGTGGTTCAAAGAATGGTTGACCATGGATCAAATGTGAGGAAAGTCCAAAAAGGGCGCCCGATAATCCAAATTGTACTACGGTCACAATCGACTCAATTTGGCCCCGATTTTTAATCCGATTTTGGGAACCGACTTCTCAGTGATGTCAGGACTATATATTTGGATGTCGCCTCATTTATTTTGAGATTTTCCGTTGGACACGGAAGCGTCGGAAAAAGGAAAAATTGGACCAGGTTTCGGGCCCGCGGGTGGGCCGGCCCAAGACTGGCGGCCCAATGGGCCTTGTACCCATTTAGCCCAGCCCAAGAGGGGCCCAAGTTGGCCCAAGTTCCCCTCCATTTCCAGCCCATGGGCTTCTCCCTTTTGGCCTTTTGCTTTTGTGCCCAAGTGGGCTTTGTTTATGCTTGTTTTGCTTTGTTTTTGATTGGCTCTTCAACAAGTGGCAAGCCCACTTGCCTTGGCTCTTATCCTTGACCAGCAGCCTCTTCTCTCTCCTCTTTCTCCCCCAAAATTCGTGCACCAGCCCAGCCTTCCTCTCTCTCCCTTTTTCTCTTCATTTTCTCTTCCATTTCTGGTGTTCCTTGCTGTCTTCACTGTTTTCCAGCCGGAAAACAGCCTTGCCGCCATCACCGGAGCCGCTGCAACCGCCCAAAGTGTAGTCCTGGAAGTTAGGAAGCCAACCGCGCACCCCCGGTCGCCGCTGGTCGCCGTTAGCCGCCCGTTTCGGCCTTTTCCGCTCAGCTGCACCGGTTCCGCGTGAACAGTGATTCCGGGCTGTTTTGGCCCGTTTCGGCCATCGTTTGTCATCCGTTGCCATCCCCGAGCTTACCCCCCATAGCCCTCGTTCCCCTCTACGCGCCGGTGTCGTCGGATTTCCGATCCAAGTAAGTTAACTTCCTAATCCTTGTTTAGGGGTTAATCTTGCTTAGGGGTTAATTAGTTTAATTTTTGTGCTTGGTTAATTATGGGTTAGTTTGTTAATGGTGGCTGAGTTTATTAAGCTGACTAGGGTTAGATTAATTGACCATAGTTAGTTTTAAAAGTAACTAGGGTTAATTAATTAAAGTAACCATGGTTAGTTTTAAAAGTAACCAATGTTAGAATTTAACTATGGTTAGGTTAGATTAACTAGGGTTGAGTTAATTTGTTAACCATGGTTAAGTTTATTTATTTTTATTTATTTATTTAATTTCGGACGAATCTTACTGTTCACGGATTACTGTTCACGGCACTGTTCATACAGAAGTAAATTTTGGTTTCAAATTGATATGTTCTTGGTTGTTATGCTTTCTTGAAGTGCCGATTGTTAATTATATGCGTGAATAATGATGAAATGCATGATCGAAGATCGAGTGGAAGTGAAAGTGTTTGATTTATTGAGTTATTCCCAAGAATTAGGGAATGTACGTGATTGTTGATTGGTGGAATTTTGAGGATTTAGTCTAGTATTGAAGAATACGATACTTACAGTGAGGTGTCGTATAAAGGATTTGACTAAGTGGTAAGACAACAAGGACGAGTAGTTGTTTACGCGTCACAACGATTGAGGGCTTGTGAAGTTCAGAATGTGAGCTCATAAAAATTTGGTGGATCAAATTTCAAGTGTTGACGAGTGGTCCTGTGGAAACGAGCTCATGAGTTGACGAGCTGGAGAAAGTTTTGTACTTTGAGGTGCTCAGATGAGGTTAAAACCGTGAGGCTTGGTATGGGACATGCCAAAGCGGATAATACCTCTATGAGATAAAGCATGTTTAAAAGGGACTTTTGTTAGAAGTGGTGCAGTTCGTAGATGCCCATGACGACTGATCCGATGAGGGCGGGGAGTGGACGCCGGGGCCGGAGTGCCTGAGCAAGGAGCGACTTCTGGCAGGCTTCTAGGATGTCGAAAGGGGCAGAAATGAACTGAACTACAGACTGACAAAAAGAGAATGCTTGTGGGATAAAATTTATTCGAGTGATATAGCAGAAGTATGGTCAAGTTTGTGGAACTCCAGTCTATTGGAATAACATTAGAGAAAGGATGATATTTGGTCCAGAGATTGTTGGCAATCAGTGGATGTGGTTAAGATGTCAGGGGCAGGCTAACGTCAGAAAAGCGATACAGACAAGACTAAGACTGTTTGATTATTAAGTTCAGTGTTGTGTTTCCCTTAAGGTATGTCATCTTTGGTCGCTTGTGATTGCACCTGTTTATTAAACTGTCTTCTGCTGTCTTTCTCTCTGAGGTGGTATTGCATTGATTGCTGTATTAGGTTGTATGTTAAACTCCCAAGGCGAGCGAAGTTCCTAACCGGGGCTTAGGACTTTAACTTGCTGAGTTTATCTCAACCCGTCGTGGTTAACATTTTCAGGCCCTAGATGATGCAGTACCCGAGGATCGAAGAGAGCGATTCCTTTGAGGCCAGCGAGTAGACACTTGTACAGTGTTAGGTTAGCCAAGCCGGTCTCTTTTTGAGTAGGCCTTAGCTTGTCGCCTATAGTAAGGTGTGTATGTATTTGCTGGTGTGCCGGCTAACCTTTAGATATATAAAAATGGTGTTGCCTTTCCTCTGCTGCTATTGTTGCTATCCCTGTTGTTTGGTTTGGGAGTTGTTCGTTTCCGCATGTGCTTAATTACAAGATAAAATGAATTGGTCGACGACAGTACCTGGGACGTCGTATTTTAAGACCTCAAGTGAAATGGGGTTGCCGCGAGCTCGAGAGTCGGGGCGTGACAGAAATCAAGCGTGATTATGTGCAAGTGTTGTGCTTGCGTTTGTCGTGTGGAATCTAGGCAAACCAAACAACCTTTTGTGTAAGCTGTAATTTTTTTCTATTATATGGAATGCTCTTGGTATAAGAGAAATTAGAAGAAATGACAGTGAAATGGTGATGGTGTTGTATCAAGCTAAAGTAAAATGTGATGAATATATATTCGCCAGTGTACCTACAGTTTTCTTTTCTTTCTTTATCATTTTAAACTCCTTCATTATGATTGTTCCCTGTGATTATGTTTGTTTCCCTGTTTCTGATTAACGTTTCTTTTGCGTTACATGAACCACCGTGGGGGGACTCTCTCTATATTGTCTTCCTACAAGGCAGGATCAGAATGTCGTCTTCTGCTTCGTTGACACAACCACAGTGATGCATGCTTCAATCTTTCCTGACGGCTTGCTGAGCGGGTGTGACTCTACTTCTTGCATTGCATCAAAGGCATAATTTTTGGATTTATTGTTGATTTTACATACATTTAGTTATTTGGAGCTGGACAAATGATGCCAAAATCATGGTATCTACTAGTGATGGAGCAGTCATCTTGTGCCTTCTGATCATAGAAACATGGCGATCAGAGCTAACAAGAGCACGATTGTTGTTACTCCTCCAGACACGATGACCCTGTCATTAATGGTCAATAGGCACATTATAGTTCGAAAGATTCCGAGAGGACAAAAAATGCGACTACAATTTGAAGTAATTACCAGTCAAACATGAATAACTCTTTATCCCATCTACTTAAGTTCAACAAGCCATGGTAAACCTGATATCAAGCGCACACAACATTTGTTTTGATGATTTAAGGCCGTCGCATTTAATGGGAATCCTACTCTTCGGTCTCTTCTGCTAAAAACGACCGCATAAACTCATCCAGTAGTTTCATCCACTCTGCCGTACCATTCACGTTCTTGAATTCCTCTCTCCCTATAGACTGCGTGCACTACTACATCTATATGGAACCTTTGAGTGAAAGTCGACTCCCCTAATGGAGTCGACGTCCCGTGACTATGAGCGAGGAGTCCAGCGTATGAAGTCCAGGTTGGCTTGCCTGGACCAGTTACAGCGAGCACCCCAGCAAGTCTACACCGTGCCCCAGAATGGCTTGTTCGCCTTCCCGCTCGGAATCAGCTTTTGGATCCCCAGATTAGCCTCCTCCTCTTCATCCCCATTTCGTCCCTCCGCCCCTCCCTCCGTCACTGCCAGCTGTAGCACTGCCGTCGCCGGCTAGTCGCATAGCCAGACCGCCAGCACCCACAGGTCCTCGCTCAGACAGTATAGAATCTGTGGAGAACACGTCTATGTCGGCATCAAATCCGAGAATAGAGGATGGCTACGGCGCTCATTTGACAGGTAATGGTAGCAATGAGCAGCGGCAGCAAAGAACAATGGTGATGGGTTGCAGCATCGAGCAAAGGGGAGACACCGGCAATGCGCGAATAATGGCTGCGAGTGGTGTCCCTCACCTGAAGCTTTGCAGAAAAGTCCATATAAACTTGAGCTTTATGTTTTTAAACCTTTTTTTAGTAGAAAAGGTAATAATCCCTTCTCCACTGCTCATTCTAAAACATTGGAATTTATGCATCAAATGCTTAGGGAGGAACCGAGCGGCTTCGTTCATGTCAACCAATCCAAATGCTGAGCGTGGCTAAATCGGGACAAATGCCCTTACAAGCCCAGAATCAGCTAAGTCTTCCCGATGACGGAAAAAGAAGGAAGATAAAACCACCAAGAACCAAGAATCAAGTTATATGTGCATCCTTTGATTCTCCACACAGCTTTTGCACTTCAAATGGTAACCATTGCTTCTTAATCGTCATAAAACATGGACCCAAAAGCAACTCTTGTAGAGAATTTAACAGCAGCAGTAAAGTCGACTGACTAGAGGGGAGGGGAGACAACATCATGCAGGCCAAGGTCCCTTCCTCCCCAAATGTTGAAGATGGAGGCATTCGAAGCCAATTTCACCTCCTTCCTTTAGCATACTGAATCACCCCATTCGCCAGCTAAAGCAGGACAATGCAGGACATGCACCCACATCTTTGAGCCTGTATGAATTTGCATAAAGTTGACTGGCCAGATAATTACTTGAGTACTCAGCCGAAGATGGAATACCTACATTTTTCAGGAAAGAAAAAATGACCAGAAAAATTACTAAATACCTTCTTTTCCACATGAATTCGAGTAATAGTCACGGACAGCCAGATTCCTGAAGCTGCCAGGCAGTCATAGAGCAAGTATTTCTGTTGCACCATCTTTTTGAATACTGACATAAGAGCCAACAACCACATTTCTCGCTTCTGAGCTTAGGGGCAAGACTCGCTCCATTTACAATAATTCGCATGCATCTGCATATGTTTTCTAAAGAATAAACAGAGCTGGAAGACAGGTAAGTGAAACTTCAGTTTCAAAATTTTCACACAAGCAACATGAAACTTCAATTTTGCAGTACCAGATGCGATAGCGAGAGCATCTTCATGTTTAAAATGAACTTCTATAATGTGATGGACAAGGTGGTAAATCAGGTCACAAATCATTACGTATAGCATATGGAACCTCAAAATGTAGCTTGACAAAAGTTACATAGTGCTGCATAAAGGACAACCAAAGAACAAGGTATCTTTGATCAACAAAATCAAGGAAACAATAAAGTTGATGAAGAAAGTTTAAGTTTCTGGGCCTTCCCTTAATTAGAGCCATTATCTCAGTGTGAGTGGTTTAGAATTGTCGAAATGACTCCTATGGGAATTGGTAGCAGATAGGATTCATGTCCTTGCATCTAGAGTTGCTTGTACACCTGCCGTAGATATGCTTATTATCTATTGTTTAGTTGCTTCATCTCTCACATCACAACCTCCAAATATAAAGCTAAGTTTCAATACAAAGAATACCAAACTTGTGTAGGATTTTAATTTTGTTATGTAGTTCCAATCCTAAGTTTAAAAGAAAAATTCTTGGTAGAGGGCCAATCATACTTGATCCTATAAATGTTTTACATTTTAGTCTTAAGATTCAAATCACTTAATAATTGACGTGATGAAATATCTGACACTTTTTTATTTTTGATCTCACACAATATCATGTTAGTGATATCCTTTAGACACACATAAATCCTAACAAGGATCTGATTTTTAACAACCATTCTTGCGAGTGATCAATCTAAGTCTTCTTAGCTTTAAAACTCAATAGCAGGGCGCCAAGTAGAAGAACAAAGAGCATCAAAGAAACAATCCCAAACAAACCTAAAGCTTTGGCACTTCAGCCTACTCGGCACGCTCCATGTCCGAGAGAAAACTTATTGTTCCATTGAATTTATCCTTAAGACCTCTGCAAATTCCTTTTCGATTCTCATAATTTATGAAGAGACGATCACATCGTGGGATAGCAAGTATCATTCTAGTAATTCCTACCCGATTGGCTACATAAATCAAATATAGAATTGCAAAATTCAACTCAAGTTCATCAAAGACCGGCTACTCGTGCTCTAATCTAGATACTCCAAAGAAGTATACTAAGCTAAGATTGCAATGAGGATGTTACTTCGCGCTAATCACATTATTTCAATTACCTTTTCTATCTCCCTTCCGCACTCTGCTCATGCTCTAATAATCTAGATCATCGCTAATGGAACATAATTTCAATCACTGAACCTTTGTGAATATACGTAAACACTGCTCACTGACGGTGAGCCTTGTCTCTAAATATAGCAATAATGGCGCAAAGTTTAACATGAACTGATTTATGGGCATCTTTATCTTCAGAACATGAATGAGAAAGAACAACTCAAATATTTACACGGAATACGCATTATTTTAAAAGTGTTGATTTTTTTTAATTGACTTATTACATCGCCCGTCATTATCACATAGTTACATGGTACCATATGATGATTGGCCTAAGATTCATCATAATTCTATATATTCTCTTGACATTACCATTTTCACCGCTGCGGTAAAAGCCTCTTAACTCGAGGTCAAAAGAAAAAGGAAAAAACAGAAGAAAAAGAAATCCAAATCCTGCACAAAAAGTTTTATCCAATTTGCCAAAAGACTCCGTCAACACAGAAAATCTTCTCTCTCTCCTCCACTCGCCGGAATCCACCTGCCAACGGTGTCTCCGGCGAAGCGCCAGAGGCCTTTTCCCCTCTCTCTCTCCCCCTCTTCGCTTCAGGGTTTCTGATTCCGGTGTTTCGGCTGACTAATCGAGCAGCCTATGGCTAGAGGACGCAAGAGGGGAGCGAGAAAGCGCAAGAGTAAGCGTCGGTTGTGTTTGGGCGATCTCGTTCTTGCTAAAGTTAAGGACCACCCTGCCTGGCCTGCCAAGGTTCACGCTTTTATCTCGCTTTTTGCTTTGATCGTTTCGCGTTTCTTGATTTCTGTTTTGGGTGTTCAAGCGCAAGATTTTGGTTTCTTTTGTGTTTTTTTTATTATTATTTTTTGGCTTTCTCATGGTCGGAAAAAATGGTTTAGTTTGATTTAATTCTGCTTATGTTGTGAAGTGAACACTGAACAGGTTGTCAGCCGTCATGTGATTCTTTATATTAGTTGGAAATAGAGGCGAATGAGGTTTAATTTTTGCTTTTTTTTTCTTGGGTTTTCAAAAATGAATTGGCATGTTACCTCGTGGCTCACTAGTGATGTAGAATTCTCTGGACTATTCAATTAGATGCTTTCTATTCGTAGTCTGCTACTGCATGGATGATACTTTGATTATATTGACCATCTCAGTGGGATGTGGTGCACATCTTTTTGTATGATGGTTGCTTTGTGAATGATAGGTTGCTTTTGTGTCTTCAGATTAGCAAGCCAAAGGATTGGCAACAAAATCCTGACCCGAAGAAGTACTGTGTTCATTTTTTCGTAAAACAAGAAATGTAAGCTCTACGAACTACTTGTACTACTTGTTTATTTATGTCTGAGTAGTTAAACTCAATGGCTTTATTGAGTTTTATGTATACTTTTCTTCCTTTCATTCATTAACTAAGTATTGTGCCCGTGAGCAGCTCTCTCTTTTTTCTTTCTTGGGTAAGCCTCAAAGGTTATTTTGATTTATAGACTGGCCTAGTTCATCTACTCCCGGTCCCTCATGCCCTTATTCTCTAAAGAAGCAGACACAGACGGAAGAATGAGAGGGCAATTTGTTGATTAGAATCTCTTTCATCTAGCATTTTGCCTTATGCCATGCTTTTGATTTTTCTTTTTAAAGTATATCTCTGTTGTTCCATAGGAAGTATCTTTTGATGAACCACAGAAAAGGAAGTTTCTACTCTAGCATTAGTCATTATTATGAGTTTCGGACTTGAGGAGTGAAGTCACCCATTAGATCAAAGTGTGACTCACAATTTATCTTTACACTTTAGATACAAATGAAGAGATGTCTTCTTTTCTCTACAGTTTGTTGGTAAAGGAATACTGTATATAGATGAAAAGACATGTAAAGTAAAGGAACACTCTATAGGCTACAGTCTCTGTGATGGATTTGCCATTTGCTCTTCATTTTTGCTATTTATGATTTTGGATCCAAACCCGACTTTGGAAAAATCTTTAGTAGGTCTTTTGAATAAATGCAAACTGTGAGATTTTTGAAAGCCCAAATTTGCTTCATTTAAGCATCTGTGACTCACTCTTATTTTGCAATGAAGTAGGATTTGCAATTGTTAGTCCGATTGTTTTGTGGTGAGGACACACATACGGGATTAATGGATACGTAAATACCCTATGAAAATGCTCTCACAAGGTGGTTACTTCTTTGAATCCTAGTGGTTTGAGAATAATAGGACTGAAACTGAGAGTTGGCAATACCAAATGGGTCATACTTTGTATTGGTAATCATCACATCATTGTTGTCCTACTGAAGTTTATGTGAAAGCACTTGTCCTTGTAAGTTGGTCGATCACTATTAAAGCTCCCATGCTTACATGGCGTTTCTATTTACTTGGAATCTAGTGCGTCAATTTTGATTTTATTCCATGTTGGCTGGAAAAGCAGGCTTTGGGAGTTGCATTCGGCCCTCTCCCCTCCCTGGTCTTTTCTTTCGTTTTTGGCATCTCGTTGTTTTACGTGGTATTTTGATTTTTTAGCATATATTTTTATCAAGCTAAATTGCTCTTAAAATACCTGCATTAGATTTTAAAGGTTTTCAAAATAAAAATGGTACCGATGAAGTTAACGGAAGTGTTATATCCATCCACTGTTTTATAATTCATTTTTTGTCTGATAAATTACCCCTTTGTTGTATTGCTTCACATACCATTTTGTAATTTTTTCTTCTTTTCATTTATTGGCGTCACAGAGCTTTCGTTGATCCTACGAATATCCAAATATTCACTAGTGAGACAAAGACCAGGTTGGCGCCTGGATGTAAAGGTAAAACAGTGAAGTACTTTGCCCAAGCTGTTAAGGAAATATGTGCCGCTTTTGACGAGTCACCAAGAATGCAGTCAACTAGCATGAGAGGCGATCCTGATGCATCCGACCAGGGGTTTGAAGTTGCCGCTAATGATGGCTTAGAGCAGAAAGGGGCAGAGGCTGATGCAAGCATTACGCGCGATCCATATGGAAGCATTGCAGAAACAGGCAAAGGGGACAGCTTCGGCGCGAGCTTAGAGTTGGCAACCCGTCGTCCTGAGCAACACGAAGGTGATCATCATGATGTTGAGCCTATCACATTGTCCCATGATGATGGTGACTCGTCTCCTGGGGTTTTCCGTCGGAAGAAAGAAGTAAAGGATAGCCTGCAGTGAAAGGAGAAGTTAAAGTTGAATATCGATGAAAATTCATGCTGTCTATTATTACCAATCTATCCGAGCGACATTCACCATGAACTGTAAAACTTAGTCCCGAATTAAGAACCCAATCAAGAGTGATCTTAATAGAATATAGTGTTCCAATTGCAAGTTCCAAATAGCAGAGTCGATCGCCCTCCATTTTGCAGCTATTTAACTGAATGAAACGGAAGATATAGTGTTCCAGTTTGCATACGGACAATTACTTAATTCGTGCGATTTTTTCAGCCTGGTGCTCAAGAGATTATTTGAAGAATAGATTATTTCTTCAACATAGTGATTAATGAGGCATATCAAAGAGAAGTCTCCGAAGCCCTCATTCCTTTTAATATCCACTATCCGAGAGTTGCAGCAACATCCTATACCATTGGCATATCGGCGACTTTCCTCGTTTGTCATTGTTCATTTCTGTTTAAGTGTGAGTGAGATTTAGATGGAAGTTAAGAATTCAGTTCCATACTTGTAGTCTTAGTTAGATTTTTTTTTTGGTCGAAAATAAAGTTTCATTACTAAACTCAACCCAAAGGCAAATTACAAGCAAAACTTAATTCGAGACATAGTATCGACCATAAAGGATGAGGGGGATTTTCTAGCTAATTGCAAGGAATTCAGTTTCGTACTTGTAGTCTTAGTTAGATTGATTGGCGTTCTTTTCACTCTTACTGGATCCTAAAGTATCCATAGGACGATGATAAGAATGTCGAGCTAAACTTCAAGGCTTTTGGTCTTCATCTGCAAAACTCAGTTGTATATATTTTGGCAAATGCCTGCACAAGTAGAGACTACATAAACAATGTCCTTGGGGTGCATTTTTGTTGGTCAAGATTAGAGATGTGCAAAACAAACCGCCCAAACCGGGTTCTTGGGTGTCGGTTCTATTTTTTATTCCTAAAAATGGAATTAGTGTTCATGTGATCCAGTTCCCAGTTCCAAGGGGGAATCAGAGACCGGACCAATTAAATATACTTTTTTTTTAAATTTCTTTAAAAAAATTAGTAAAATGTAAACTAAACACTATCTCATCCATTAATACCATAAGTTATCACACAATAAATCTTCACTCATCGTTATTTCCGTCAATCTTTTAAAATTTGTCTCGATGTGCACGACCACTCTTTAACAGAAAATAAAAATGACTGGTTCTAGATCGGAACTAGAATGGATTGGCGATCCAGGTTGGTTCCCAATCCTAGGACCAAATGGTTTGATCCCCGATTCCCAAAATTTGGAATCGGTTCTCAGTTCCACCTTAGAATCGGACTGGATCGGGAATCGATCGCTCATAATAAAAAAATCACTTGTAAGAAGATCGTGATGGATAATTTCATACATTAAGGGGATTACAATGATAACTTTACTGAAAACCGAATAATCCTAATATTATACTTCCATTTCTAGTAAACATCACATAAGACAACTAACTCTACCAAAAATATACGAAAAATAAACTAACTAGACTCTGGAGACAACACTCCCGAGTTGGACGCTAGGTCCATGAGCTCAATCTCCTCAATTGGTGCCTCCGTCAGTGCCTTTGCCGGCACTACTGCTGGAGACTAACAGCATCGTCTCCTCCTCCTAAAGAAAACAAAATAAGCTCCCAACAAATGCGATAGTGCTTATCGCGATCGTGGTAAGGTGGAGTGCGCACCATGGTAAGAATGTCTCCCCTAACGATGGTATCTACGATTCAAATTATAAAGGGTTCATTTGTTGCACAAAATATTTAACATCAAAAAACATTTTCCTCACCAGTGTTTGAATCGCTTAATGCAAGAATATCAGAGAACTCTAAGGCTATTCACATATCATTATGCCTATGTTACACTGAAGATGCTTCTTTATTGAATTCAAGTGTTTTTTCTAACATTTAGATCTGAAATATGTACTTTGATTTTCAAAGTTAGATCAATTCAAGTATATATTACCAGGAAAAGTTGGGATAAAGGTGTCATTGGTTTCTAGTTCAAATTCAATGAAATGTGACTAAGTTTAACTTAAAAAGAGAAAGGACAAGCAAAGAACATTGAACAGGCTTTTAATTTACTACTGATCATGATGGTGAGCAAACCATTGGTGAGAAAAACTTTACGTAAATTGCTGTAAATGTATTTTTTTGAACATAACTATGACTAGTTCCGAATACATGCATTTTTCAAGGTTGGGATTATTAATGGAGCTGGTGGCCACATCGTAGCATTTATTTAATTGACAATATATATGGATAAGGCTCGTTGATCTTTAGTCATATCGTTGATTCAGCCAACTTTGCCTTCTTTCCTATAATAGTAATAATTATCATCTCTCTCGTGTCATATCCCCCAAATTGTACAGCAAAATCAATTTCAAGATATACTTGGATTACTTACTGTCTTTATTTATATTTATGTATGTGTGTCGTGACCTAAACCCTCGCGGGAGAGAGAATAGGTTTAGAGGTATTGTCAATTTTAAGCCGACGACCATTTATTGACTCGAATTTTCCCAAGCCCATATCTCGTACAACATTAGACGTTTAAAATTTTAACCGATTAAACCTATGCAAACTTTAACAAATGAGTTGTCATTAACTTTTTGGGTCGACTATAAACTCAATAAGATACGATGTGATATCTTTCTATTTACATAAATAGAGATTCTAAACTTGAAAAGTTGATTATGTTGGCTCTAAGCTTAACACCATTTTGATACCTTACTTAATCATGCTAACTAATGCCACAACAACTTATCGAGAACTTCTAGCTTTCATCCTAACCATTCTAAACCGAAGAAAATAACATATAAGGTATTAAAGAGTGCAACAAAGTATAATCACAAAGAAAACACACAAACATCCTAAAATGGTCTTTGAAAAGAAAAAGGCAATTCAAAATAAAAGGACACTATTGGATTATTTATTTTTTTAGAGATTTTCCAATTTTTCTATTTTTTCTGATTTTTCTGGATTTTTTTTTGAATTTTTAATATTTTTATTTTATAAATCTTTAATGATTTGCAATGTTTTTTTTTAAATTTATTATTTTATGAATTTGAATTTCTTTATGAATTTTCGAAATTTTTAAATATTTTTGAATATTCTAGAATTTATAATATTTTTATGATTTTTATATTTTTTAAAATAATTTATTATCATTATTATATTCATGGAACGGGTTCGGACTGGGCTTACCCGATCCGACCCATTGACCCGACCGACTGTCTATCCCGATCCGATGCGCGTCGAATTGAAACCGATTTTCTTAAGATTTCCATATTATTTTTTGAATTTTCCTTGATTTTCCTATTTTTCCTTTTTCTTTTCTCTTTTTTTTTTCTCTTTTTCCTATTTTTGTCCTTTTCTGCATTCATCTTTTTCCTCAAGCCTTCTATTTCACCGTAGGTCTCCCTCTTCGCCTGCAACTCCAGCCGAAACAAAGACCACTAATCCGCCCTTGCGACATTGTCACCGGCACCTGCACCGCTGCCGCAGCAACACAACACCAACCACTTACCGCCTATTCCAGCCAGCGCTCACAACCCCAGCCGCTCACTCCAGCAACCATAAACGTAGCAAACAACACCCTACCGACCAGGCATTTCTAAAACCAGCAATCTCAGGATACCAACAAGCGTAGACACATTAAAATGAGGAGAAATATTCTAACTCCTGTGGCCTCGAACCAGTGGCTTCGCCAACGAGTGAAGACCTTCCCAATGGAGGAGAGATGCACACACAGCCGACTTGAACCGAAGTCAATATGCCACGAAATCATGCAAAAGACAGAGATAAGATGGAATCAGTGACAATACTGGAACAAACGGAGTGTATAATAAATCTCCAACGCACCAATTTGGCAAAATAAACTCGGTAGTTCTTTAAGGCATTTCGTCGAGCAGTCGGAGTGCGACTTAAAATGTACACTGCAGAATGAGATTCAATGTGATTTTCGTGCAAACTATGATGTATTGAGTCCTAAATCAACATGTTTCGTGTCAAATCTGTCCTATTCTGTCGCTATTTACTTAAAATCCAGGCAATACGTCGAACATTTAGCATTCACAGACGAACCCGAGTTTCAGGTCCAGGTTTAAGGCGTTCCTCATTCCCAACGCGATGTGTCAACCTCTAAAACATTACGAGTCATCATGTAGTCGTTTCGGTTTATCCAGATTCCATCAAAAATGTCAATCGACCCAGGCGAGTTTCCCTCGGCCAAAACTGGGGTAAAACAGAGCATTCGCGATGCAAAATCGTACCTGGTTCGGGAATGGCACTGCGGTGGACATGATCGGCGATCCGGAAAACTCTCTCCTCTTTCTCGAAGGAGCTCTCTTTTTTCTCTGGTTCTCTTCTTTTCTCTCTTGAGCGAAGCTCTCCCTGTCCCCCAGAGCATCTCTGTCTTTAATGGCCGAACGTCAACGCCAGACATGCCTCTGCACTGTTTTCTTCTCGGTCCCGCACTCTGCTCATTTTTCTCCATTGAAGCTCTCCAATGGCCGACGACGAAACGAGTCCATCTCAAGATCTTAAAAAGTTGCATAATCATAGTTATTCAGACAACTCTTTAAGTAGAGAGATTCCTATGGATGGTATTTACGATGGTTAGCATTCCAATTATGGTATGAGGATGTAGTTAAACATCTAGAATTTAATAAAGTGTCTTCAAATGATTTAGTGCACTCTGATTGACGATGCATGTGCCATAACTGCTTTTCCAATTACAGGATTTTATCAAGGGACCTGATAAAGAAAGCCTGATGCACGTCCGGATCAGTTTTTGCCCCGATGTTCGTGCGTTTATTGAGGGTTGCAGCTGTGATCACAAGTCCATTTTATACTTTAACTTGATTATCATATTGTAAGATAATTTATGGCAAAAACCCGTGTAGGCATCACTTTTTTTATGCTAATTTTTGTCATCAACCTATTCCATAATCAAGCTTGTTTTTTGAACTTTGAGGTAATTCTGGGCGTGTTATTGATGTGTCTCTGCTTCTTAAGTATAGTCTATATCACGTGTGATCCCTAATGATTAGTGACCTAATGGCCTAGTCCCCAACCACAGGCCTAAGTATGTTGGGCTGTGCCGTGCCCCACCAATACCATGTCCTTGTGTACATGTTATGTTCCAGGAGACGAGGACTCCAATCCTAAGCAAACAAACCTTTTTAAAGCAAACCTCACCCCGTGAGTGTTCTCTAACCGTTGACATGAATTTTGAGCATTTCATGTCAACTTCTTTGGTATATTAAAAATTTTACAATAAGAGTTTATTAAGCTGTAAATAACAATAAACTTGATCAGTTAGAGTCGACCCTAAAACTTTACAGACACTTTCCCACTTTTAAAACCACCAAATTGAAGCAACTCAGCATTATATCCATCCTCATATGAAAAAACAAAAATAACTCGTCTTTTTAGGATTCGGTTTCAATTTAGAAATGCTTTAAAATATATGAAATTGTTGAAAATGTCTAACAAATGATTGCTTATCACCCCTTGAAGAATGTCATAGAGTCATTTGCAAACTATTTAGGCATATTTAGTGCATGCATGACGATTATTCAACTTTTCATTAGATCCATTTTTCTGTTTTTAAAAATAGATTTGAAATAGAAATTCATTTAATAATGTAATTTTAATTTTTCTATATCTAAAATAAAATTTTAATTTAGAAATAGGTTTAGAACAAAAATGTCTCACCTTTTTATAAACCCATATTTACAAATGGATTTTGAAAAACTTTCCCTTTAAAAATATTCAAAATACCTCAATCCCCTATTTTCCAAAACTAGAACCACGACTTTTTCTTCCATCTTGTTTGTATTTTCCAACCTTTAGATTTTTTTTAACTTTTTATTTTTCGAACAAAAATGAGAAATAAAAGTTCTCCTTAAAACAATAACCGAAAAACCCAATTTACAAGAATTAAAATGCCTTCGTCATCTCGGCCTTGATTATCCAATAATTTTACAATTTCACGAGATAACGTCCCGGGAGTCCTGCCCACGGAGACAACAGAAGCAGAGGAACCTGCGTCGTGACGAGATTTCGCGTCATTTTCCCAAATCTCAGATGCTCCTGCACACGTTCATTCCCATATTCATGGCTTGGTTCATCCGAAACCCACACCCAACTCTCCAAGTGCTTCTTTAGACGTGCGAGTCATGCCACCCGCGAGAGTCACGCAGTCTCTAGACACATCAAGAACGGAAAGCCAGATGAAGCTCGGGAGGTTCGGGACATGTTTCAATTCCCAGATGTTCGTTCGTTCACGAAGATGATCGTGGGTTGCGTGCAAACTGGTCGCCTTGACGACGCCCTGAGACTGTTCTACCAAATGCCCGTGAGAAATGCAATTTGCTGGAACACAGTGATCAAAGGCTGCTTAGACTGCGGGGACTTGATGACGGTGGAAGAGCTTTTCGATGAAATGCCCAAACCAAGCGTTGTTTCGTGGACTACGATGATAGATGGGTTCTTTCGATTTGGACACGTTGAGCGGGCAGAGAGATTTTTCAAACAGATGCCCATAAGAGATCTGGCTGCGTGGAATGCGATGCTTCATGCGTATTGTAAGAATGCGAGGGTGGATGATGCTGAGAAATTTTTTGAGCAAATGCCTTCTCGAAATGTGATTTCATGGACTTCAATGATTGGCGGGCTTGACCAAAATGGTAAGAGTGAAGAGGCTTTAATTGTTTTTGAGAGGATGTTCAAGTCTGGTGTTTTACCCAATCCAAGTACTTTGACATGTGCATTTAGTGCCTCTGCAAATGCATTGTCTTTTCCTCTTGGTCTGCAGATTCTTGGTCATGTTTTCAAGTCAGGATTCTGCCTTAGTGTATTTGTTTGTGCTTCTCTTATCACGTTCTACGCTCACTGCAAGTGAATTGAGAAAGCAACCCAAGTCTTCAATGAAGCAGTGTATAGGAATGTGGTCTTATGTACGGCTCTTCTAACTGGTTATGGCTCGAATGGTAGGCATGAAGATGGCCCGAAGGTGTTCAGTGACATGATGAGAACAAGTGTTCTTCCTAATCAATCTTCTTTTGTAAGCACTTTAAATTCTTGCTGTAGTTTAGAGTCTCTAGATCAAGGTAAGGTGGTCCATGCGTCAGCTATAAAGCTGCAATTGGGAAGTGATGTTTTTGTTGGCAATTCTCTTGTAGTTATGTATAATAAGTGTGGAGCTGTTGATGATGCTGTTGTAGTGTTCAAAAGACTCAGGGAAAAGAACATCATCACCTGGAATGCCACTATTTGCGGGTGTGCACAACATGGCCGAGGGATGTGGGCTATGGAGTTGTTCAGCCAAATGATACGTGGACTGGTACAACCAGATGAGATCACACTCACGGGACTGCTTTCTTCCTGTAGTCATTCTGGGATGTTACAAAAGGGGAGATGCTTGTTCAGATACTTTAGTGAGAACACTTTGATTGAATTGAAGCAAGAGCATTATGCATGCATGGTGGATGTGCTAGGACGTTGTGGGAAGCTAGAGGAAGCAGAGGATTTTATAAGAAACATGCCTCTTAAAACTAACTCCATAGTGTGGCTAGCTTTGCTTAGTTCTTGCAAGACACATTCTAACCTAGATTTGGCAGAAAGAGCTGCAAACTATATTCTTGACCTAGAACCACATTGTAGTGCTGCTTATGTTTTACTGTCCAATTTGTATGCTTCTGCTAATAGGTGGGGTGATGTCTTACGATTAAGAGTGACTATGAGGGATAAAGGGATCATGAAGCAACCCGGTAGAAGTTGGGTTACTATAAAGGGGCAAAAGCATTTATTTCATTCCGGGGATAAATTCCACCCTTTGAGTGAGAACATATATTGGAAGCTGGACTGGTTGAAAATGAAGTTGAAGGAATTGGGTTATGTTCCAGATAAGAGGCTCTCTCTCCATGATGTGGAAGACGAACAGAAGGAAGATTCATTATTTTACCATAGTGAAAGGCTTGCTGTTGCATTTGCATTGATTGCTACTGTTGAGGGTAGTACAATAACTGTGATGAAGAATCTTCGCATTTGTGGGGATTATCATTCTGCAATTAAACTTATTGCAAAGATTGTTGATCGTGAGATCATTGTGAGAGATTCTAGCCGCTTTCATCAATTAAGGGGTGGCATTTGCTCTTGTGGGGATTATTGGTAGAAGGGCATGAGGTTATTTCTCCTGCATCAACCTGTAAGCCTCCTGAGTTTGCTCATTGTGTTAAGCATTGATGAGAGTGGAGTAGAGCTACGTGAGCACTATTCAATATGGGCTTACTTTTATTGTTGACGTAATAGACAATGAATTCATGTGGAATCCATGGCTTTTCTTATCAGCTTTGGTTTAGTCTAGGAGGCTAAGGGAGTTCATGTATTTCTCAGCTGTATGAGCTGGACATGTGGAAAGTTGGAGACTTGAGAGGAAATCTTGCTTTGGATTGCATTGCCATCCATTGGCTCCATGCAGGGATTTATGTTGACAAGTGAGTATTTATCACTTTGCTTATGGTTTTGACCCACCAGAAAATAAAAAAGAAAAGAAACTATTCACATGTAAGATATCTTTTCCACAGAGTTAAGTTAAGTGAGGTTGTATAGTTGATTTGCTAATTTATATTACTTACCTTTACCACAAAAAAAAGAGAAAGATAGAAATTGGGTCATTTAGAGAGAAGGAAGTACTGCTTGGTAAAAGAAAAAAGACCCTTCCTAGGGAAGTAAGTACTGCTTGGTACAAGAAAAGAAGCCACCCAAACAAAAGAAAGGTACCTCCCTACCTCCTCTTTTCTGATTTGGAATTAAAAGTTGGTTCTATTCTGAAAAGTCCCATCAACTCTTCTCCTACATTCTTAGAGCCTCTGTCTCTTCATCAGGTCTATGAGATACAACAAAAGCTTCT
This sequence comes from Corymbia citriodora subsp. variegata, assembly GCA_014858505.1. Classification (NCBI taxonomy): domain Eukaryota; kingdom Viridiplantae; phylum Streptophyta; class Magnoliopsida; order Myrtales; family Myrtaceae; genus Corymbia; species Corymbia citriodora. The sequence goes on along the minus strand of CM026414.1, from coordinate 31,343,961 downwards.
TCATCTCTGGATGAATTTGACTTCACCTAATGTTCTCTCACAATTTTGCTGGATCTCTTCAACAAATCGACAGTACCGAGTGAGGTAACTTTATTTGTGGTGCCAAAATTAGTACTCTTATGCTGTTTGTGTTGTCCAAGTTGAACATATGATAGTGATAGAAATTGGTAGTCATAAGAACACAATAAAATCTTAGTGATCTGGCACAATTGATTAGTTATCAATGCATGCATGAGAAGTAGAAACTATTTCTTTTAATTGTGATTAGTCGACTCTTCATTTTGCAGTTTTCACTATCCTAAGAGGTCTCTCTCCCTAAGAGTTCTTTTACTTTTCCTGTGGATTATCTTGTTTGTGGGGTTGTAGTCCAAACTCTTGTGCCATCTTTTTTCTTGTGTCTTGCTAATATTTGGCTCGGGTTCCCAATTGCCTGAGTCTTCCTGACCATAATGGATTTGTGTTGAAGATAAATTTCACAATATCTCTACTAGTAATATTGTAGCATTACCTTGTAGGATTCCTTTTTTCTAATGATGAAAGTTGGATCGAATTCCTGACAATGCATACTTGAAGTTAGTTCGCATGTTGTAGGTCTCAGGTTGTGCTTACCAAGTTTAACACTTTCCACAAGTGGAAGTTACGCTTGACATTTCATTTGAAGCCAGCATGCATAAAGAGAAAAGATTAAGGTTTTTGTCGGGCTATTCTTGTTTTTAGGTCTCCTTAAACTCGCATGTTATGTCAAGACTGGAGAGTTGTCTCCCAAAATGTCTGCATAAACTGAGTAGATTTTTTCTTCTTCTTTACTCAATCCATGAAATGCTGACATTCTTCACCCTTGAGTTACTTTTCATCTTGCTGTTATGTTTAGAAAGCGTGACTTCATTCTGGTCGTATTTGAAGAACTAGTTTTGCTTCGTTAGACGTTTAAAACTTGAAGAGCTGACTCTTTTGACATCTGGTCGGGAATGTTGTGATCCTTTGACTATTAGAAAATACTGTTGTCATATGTAGGGTAAAAGAGAGCTTTGTCATTTGTTTACATGTGATTATGATTGATATCCAAGAGGTCTAGACTTGTCATTCTTCAGAGCCATGTCATGTCGTGATCTGATTTGCAATAAAGCTTTCTTCATATACATCACTTGCTAGCTTGTATTAGATGTTTGTAACATAGCATACATATATGACTGTGTGATGTCTTTCTTCCCTTCCACATGATTCATAAATTACAATGGTTACTTTTTCAATGAAGACCTCACAAGATAGTCATATGGACATATCTTGTGTCGTTTGCAGTGTCCAAATAATAAAAGAGGTATCACTTGGCTTTTTTGACTTGCGGCCTTTACTCTGCAAGAAATAGAAAGAGAAGCATATAAGCAGCTTTTTGAATAGAAAATTGTCATTGGGAGACGCAACAACCTGGGCTCTCTGTGGTTGATGTTCTTTGATATATGTTTTATACCGTTAATTTTCTTTTATTATTGTTCCACTAGTTCATGAAGGTAAATCTCTCTTGACTGAACTTTTGTGTATACATTTTATATAATTACCTATAGGCCTGAATCACAATGCAGTCACCCTTCAGTAACAACAGCATGGGCAAGTGCTGTTCGAGAGTTTTGCTGAATATCTCCCATGAGAGTTCTCTTAGCCGACATGAACAACCACTTCTGGTTAGGAAAGCTGTGGGTGAAAGAATGGCTCACTATGCACATAAGAGGTTGATGTTTTTGTAGTTGCTGGCACCACTAGGAGGAACTGGCTTGGCAGAGAGAACACGGGACTTTGTTACACAGGGAGCACAATAACAGTAGTCTTCTCACTCTTCATTGTCTTCAACTTGCCTTTGGTTTGGTGGAATATGGATTACAATCGCAGATAAATTGATGGGAGCTAGTTAAATTCGGGGAGTACAATTTGGAAAAATATAAAAATTTCACTATTACAGATTTCTTTTTAGGGGTAATTACATTATAATGAACATTTGTCCGTTTTATATGCTAGTGCCTCAATTTTTTCGTTTTTTCAGTTGAGTACCTGAAGTATCGAAATGTAGCTTAATATGGTGACTTGCTTACTCAGCAAAGGATGATGCGCATTACTATAAAGGAGCCAATTCAATTTTAAATGGATTAATTTTTTAAATTAAAATGGTTTTTAAACTTTAATTTTTTACCTTTTGTCTTCTTCCATGCTCAGCCATTGTCCACTGTACAATGCTGTTGCTGCCGCTTTTCAATGCCATGAGGCTATCAACGTGCTGTTGTTGTTGTCCTTCCCGCTGAAGCTTGCAACTATCTCCCTCACTATCTCCAGCCTCCATGACCTCCGCTTGAGGTTGCTGCCTCGAGTCCAAGGTCTGGCAACCTCGAGTCTGAATTCACAACTGCTGATGCAAGGTTACGAGACCTCAATTCTGAGGTCTACCCCTCAGCTAGCCACAGAGAGATGACAAACAATGAGGTTGAAGATGGTGGTCGTGGTTGCCTTGGCTTATGGCTGTTAAAGGTTGGCTGCGGTGAAGGTGGTGTGGTAAGCGTGATGGTTGTTTGTGGGCTGTGGTGCTCATTGTGATTGCAGTGGCGGTGGACGGTGGACAGTGGTGGCAGTAGTGGGGGTTGTCCCTACTATATCCATTCACTAAATTCAACTTTTCAGATGATTTTTGAGGAGTCATTTACTTGGTTGGGCACTACCAGATTGTGGCTGGTGTGTTTTGCCGGTAGACAGGGCAGGGCAGGCTTCCTGCTTCTCTTCCTCTACCTCAACTTCTTCCCCCAAAAGAGATGAAACCCCTCATTCTCCCTCTTCTTGACATACTTGGTAATGTATACTTGGTAAGGTGGCCTCTGTGGATCAATTGTTCAATATCTCGTGGCAATCATCTATATGGCGGCCATAGTTTCTATGAAATGGCAGTATTGAGACATATCTTGCTGGCAACTGGGAAGAGTCTTCAGACAACCTGGTCAACGTAAGATACCTTGATCCTTAAGCTCCGTCAGGATCTGACCTTGGGGCTTAATCAGTGGCTTTAGGGATTTCAGCCCTTCTTTGAGAAGTGAAGGCCAAACTGACTTTTTCCTTCACTTTCTTTCCGGCTGATCAGACCATTGTTGTTTGCACCGTGATGACAGGAGTAGGTGAACGTGTCTCCTCTGCATTGATTTGCATAGTCGCGTGGGTTAGGAATTCTTATAGAGTAGTGGGTCGCTGTTTCCTAACAAAAAACAAGAATCGAGAAGTTTGAAGAGCCACTATTGCAACTAGTAAAGAATCATTAGCATGAAGGTTTGGAATCTCAATGGTCACTTCATTAAATCTTCGGAGAAATCTCTCAAGTACTCTTTCAACTGCTGCTTAATTTCTAGAAGTGAATTTTCCATTCTTTGGAAGTGTCGGCTAGTGGAAAAGTGGCTAATAAATGCGTGTAGAAATCGATGAAATCAGATGCCAAATAGCGTTTTCAATCCACTAAACGATATCCGAGCAGCCTTCATGAGGTTGCTGGGAAGGCTTGACACGTGACTGCAGCTGGTGCTGCATGCGGCGTCATGGCAGCCCGAAATAGTTCAACGTGATCCAGAGGATCTCCTAAGCAATTGTACCAGTATAAATTGAGTAATTTGAACCCTTTTGGAAGAGGATCGACTATTATCTCCTTAGTGAACTTAGGAACACGATGGCAAGAGCTTGTTGCCGACAACTTAGGATGGACAATTCTTTGGACAATATTTTTTGCACTCCATTTTCAGAAACCGTAGATCCACTAGATTGGTGGAGCTAGAAGCTTCTCGCCCCACACCATACCCACTTCCTAAGCTCATGGATGGCAAAAGAATAGTCCAAATGTCAAAACTTAGCATGAAAGGACATTAAATGCCAAAAGTTATGAAAGGTACATTTAAATTCCACTTTTTTTGAAAATCGAGAATCCAACGTGGCATATTTTAATGGTATAAATTGCTGATTTGGCTCACTAGAAAGCTGGGTCAACTAGATTAAGCTAAAACGATGTCGTTTTGGACATTTATGTGGCTAGACTTAGCCAAAATGCCTGGATGTGCTTGTTTTTTTTTTTCTGATATTATTTAATTATTGTTTATATTGTAAATTGAATTTGGGCCAAAAACAACTTTGTTTTGGCTGAGTTTAGCCATGTAAGTGCCCAAAATGATGTTATTTTGAGCTCATGTTGCTGGAAAATGCCACGTTAGCATTTTAGTTGAAATTTTTTGCCGTTGGCACTTAATTAATTCATTTGGCTTCAATTTTGGTCTTCAAGGCTCTGTTTATTTCACGGAAAATGTTACTTTTCTGAAAAATATTTTCCAAGAAGTTATTTTTCAGGAAAACACAATTATTTTCCAATGTTCGGGTAAAACTTGATTTTGAAGTGGAAAATATTTTTCGCTGTTCGCTTGGGAAAATATTTTCCTTTATAAACTCTTTTTCAATAATTTTTTTTATTATTTTATTTTTTAAAATCATTATTTATTATTTTTTAAAATAGATTATTAAATTATTTTTTTTCTTTATTTTGTGTTCTCTTCTTCTTTGGCCGGTCGCCGGCCATGCCTCAAGCTCACCTTGCTAGCAAGGCTTGAGGCTCGCCTACCTTTGGCGAGCTCGCATAATCAGCTCACTGGCAAGGTGAGCTCAAGGCAATGAGGCTCGAGCCTCGAAGATCGGCATCGCGAGTTATGCAGCTTCAATTCGGAAAGTAGTTGAACTACCAGGAGAAAGAAGAAGCACTACACCATGCAAATGCTGAGTGAGGGAGATCGACCAATCAGGGCAAGCGATTAACTTTGTTCTACTTTAAAAAGGAGGGATTCAATTGTTTTGAAGGGAGCAAAGAGAGGCAAGCATGAGGGTGCTGGGTTCGTGAAGGAGGGAAGAGAGGATTACAGTTTTTTTATTTTGAAAATGGGTAAATTTGGAAATAAGTTTCCGTCTTGTGACGCTCGGGCGTCGTTGATCTAGCGAGCTCGACTCGCCTGTTGTTGGTCACCGGCCGTTACCGTGGCCGACGACTGGTCGAAAAAGAAAAATAGCAAAAAGAAAGACAGAAAAATAAAGAAAATAAAAAATAAAAAATCGATTTTATTAAAAAATAAAAAAAATAAAAAAATCTAAAAATAAAAGAAAGAAATGAGGACTAATGGAGAGTGTAAGATAAGAGAGAGTGAATGTGGAAAATGTTTTCCACTTTTCCCTTACTTTAGAAGATTTTTTTTCCTTTATGAAAAATGTTTTCTCCAATGAATTTGTTTTCCATGAAATGAACGTCAGAAAATCCGGAAAACGTTTTCCTGGAAATTATTTTCCATGAAACGAACGGAGCCTAAGTGTACATTTCCAAAATTTTGGCATGTAAATATCCATCTAGATTAAGTTTTTGGCACTCCAGATGTTCGACACTCGCTTGTGGGTTAAACTGTATGCTCCCCTCCCTAGCAACACCATTAGCAACTTAATCCTATGGACCCCACTTCTAAGAGCATGTCGACCTTATATATCAAGGTGGAAAATTGGTCTGTGGTATTGAAACCAACATCTGATTTTAAAGTAGGCTTCCGTGACATGTGGGTTTGCATAAGCTAGCGCATGAGCTTAGCCAAAATGACCATCCTTTGGAGGAGGATTACGGAACTTATGAAGGTATTAATAAAGATTAATATTACCAAAAATCTCAAACTGATACAGTTATGATAAATTTAATTCAAATTAGTGTTTTTGACCACAAAAAATTCCAAATTAATATATTAGTGACAAATTTACCAAAAAACTAATTTTTTAATCACCAGAAACCTCAAATTGGTATATTTGTAACAAATTTAGCCCAAATTAATTTTTTGAGCACAAAAAACCCTAAATTGGTACATCTATGAAAAATTTACCCTATTTTATTTTTTGTTAAATTTTATCGTTGAATTGCTAAGCTAGACAACGCATGGTAGTTGATGGATGTACCAGTTTAGGGTTTTATCTCCCGTTGGTCATAAGTGTATTATTTTGTAATTTTTAATGATATTAATCCAATTTAATTAAAACTAATGGAGGGTAAATTTATCATAAATTTATCATTTTGGGGGGTTTTTAGTGGTCAAAAAATGAGACTAGGATATATTTGCCATATATGTACCAGTTTGAGATTTTTTATGGACAAAAAATTAGTGTGGAGTAAATTTGTCATAGACATACTAACTTCGGGATTTTCATGGTCAAAATATTGATTTAAGATATATTTGTCACGAGTTGACCAATTTGAGGTTTTTGGTAATCAAATGTAATTAATTTAGAGTAAATTTATTATAAGTGTATCAGTCTTGTGCGTTGACAAACTAGTAATAAGGCGTCGTGTGTGGGCGGTTCGGTGGAGGAGCTTGCGTGGCTTAAGGATGTGTTGCATGTGCGCTTTGGAGAGTGAGTCAGAAGCCTAGGTCCCTACACTAGTGTTGACGCTAGAGCTGGAAACCATGAGCTTAGTCAACAATTTCACTGAGAAATCAATTTGCACTTCAACAATCGGGTCAAGGACCCAATATTTGTATTCAAATTGGCCCTCCAATGCTGAAATTAGCACCATAAGATGAGAAAATTGCTGGGAAGAGAAGTCAAGCTTATAGTCAAAAGAGATGAATCCTTCGAGGGAGAAAACGTTTTTGCCCCCATACCCAAGTGTCATATTTCTATATGTGACTATTAAGGGGTCGCCAGATGGTTTGAGACAAGTTGTGAGACAAGTTGTGACTATGGATGACAAATGACATACGTATTGTTTTATGAATCAATGCATATTCAACCTTTTAACTAATGGTAACACCGTTGTTTACCCTATGATAGGAGAGCAAAGTGATGTTTTGTAAAAATTGGCTTGTCGAATAATTAAGTCCTGGGTCGAACACTTTAGATCTATCTATTTACATAATATATACCCAATGATTAAGTGATGACAAGTGTCGAGAGATAATTAGTTGGTCAAAATCACCCTTATTAATTATGAATAGACAAAAGAGTGATTTTTTCAGTATCTAATTACTTTGGTAAAAAAACTATTTCTTAGCTCTCTCTATGTATGTAAAAGTTGCATTATTCATTTCTTTTGATGGCTTGCTAGCCTAAAATTGAAAAAAAAAAATCGTGACTTATGGGAGAAATGTTAATAGAGGAAAATCATGGAACACCAACGTTTTATTTTCTTTGACCCCTTTAACATATTGAAGTTATATGCTCTCACATATAGCTATCTATATGCAATTGAATTCTTATTAATTACTATGTTTGCCCTATTGGCCACCCTTCCCACGTGGGAAAGAGGAGGTAAGGGGTTCGAATCTCTATCTTTTCAAAGGAGGTTGGGGTGGGTGGGGACGATTTAGCTTTAGGTATAGGTTTCGACTCCCACGCTGTATAATGAGGCATGACAAAAATCTGAGAATGAGAGTTAGATTAGAAATAGATAGGACCGATAAAAAAATTTTAAAAAGATACTTCTCGCTTTAGTACTTCATCAACATTTTATTGAATTGTATATTTATAGACGAAGAAAAAGGAAAACCACACCCTAGACACTATTATAATTGTCTTGTAGTGACCTAATGGATTAATTCAATACGCCATGCTCTAGTGCCAATGCTGGTTTTTGGACAATACTCCTCTCACAATTCGTCCATAAACTAACCAAGTAGGATAAAAAAGAACGCATCAGAGCATGAATTCTCCATTATTGTGTTGAGGTCCGACACAAACCCATGCCTCATCCCATTGTAAAACTTTGGGAAATACATCATCGCTTGTACCCATAGTTCAATCTAGAACAAGACCCTCTCATCAGACATTACTGATGGCCATTCTGCCTTCAACTAGATGTAGTCGGCGATGCTTGTGATAAGGCTGACGGGGGCAGTCTTGTTGCCTGTCCATTGCCATACACGAGTGCTCCAATGGTATACAATTCCCGTGAACTTGATCTTCACGTCACCAATGTACGTCTAGATGTAGTCCGCGTCTACTTATATATTTCACCTTTATTGGTCGTGATGGTGGGGGATATCCATTGGTGACAAAGCTCTCAACGATCACGAACATTGTCGAGTAGCCTCTGCCCCCACCATTGCTTTGATTGAATGTCTCCAAGACGAGGTTAGAAGCAGCTAATGAAGTTTCTACAGCATATTCAGATTCAATCTCATCCCCAAATTTGGTGTCAAGGGTTCAGACCTATAATAATGCGTGTTCAACAAGAAAAAAGACAAAAATTGAAGAAATTGCTCCTATAGACTATGCTTGAATTTCTAGAAAATGTGCACAGAATATGCACAACATTTGCATGGGGCGTGTGTGGCGCGTGCATGGGGTGTGCACATTGCGCGCATGGTGTATGCATGGTGAGTACATCACCTTACCATTCATCCAAGCTAAACAAATCGTATATTTTTATATGAAGAAAAAGGAAAACCACCCCCTAGACGCTATTATAGTTGTCTCCTAATGACCTAATGGATTAATTCAATACGCCATGCTCTGGTGCTAATGCTGGTTTTTGGACAATACTCCTCCCAAAATTTGTCCATAAACTAACCAAGTAGCATAAAAAAGAATGCATCAGAGCACGGATTCTCCATCATTGTGTTGAGGTCCGACACAAACCCATGCCTCATCCCATTGCAAAACTCTAGGAAATACATCATCACTTGTACTCATAGTCCAATCTAGAACCGGACTCTCTCATCAACCACAACTTTGATGGCTATTCTACCTTCAACTAGATGTAGTCGACGATGCTTGTGATAAGGCTGATGGGGTAGTCTTGTTGCCTATTCATTGCCATACATGAGTGCTCCAATGGTATACAATTCCTGTGAACTCGATCTTCATGCCACCAATGTACGTCTAGAGGTAGTCCTCGTCTACTTAGATAGGTCACCGTTATTGGTCGTGATGGTGGGGGATATCCATTGGTGACAAAGCTCTCAATGATTACGAGCACTGTCGAGTAGCCTCTGCCTCCACCATTGCTTTGATTGAATGTCACCAAGACGAGGTTAGAAGCGGCTAATGAAGCTTCTACAGCATATTCCGATCCAATCTTGTCCCTAAATTTGGTGTCAAGGGTTTAGACCTATAATAATGCGTGTTCAATAAGAAAAAAGATAAAAATTGAAGAAATTGCTTCCGTAGACTATACTTGATCTTCTAGAAAATGTGCATGAAATATGCACAGCATGTGCATGAGGCGTGCGTAGCGCGTGCACATCGCGTGCATGGTGTAAGCATATCGAGTATATTACCTTACCATTCATCCAAGCTAAACAAATCATATATTTATAGACAAAGAAAAAGGAAAACCACACCCTAGGCACTGTTATAGTTTTCTCGTAGTGACCTAATGGATTAATTCAATACGCCATGGTGCTAATGCTGGTTTTTGGACAATACTCCTCCCACAATTCGTCCGTAAAGTAAACAAGTAGCATAAAAAAGAACGCATCAGAGCATGAATTCTCCATCATTGTGTTGAGGTCCGACACAAACCCATGCCTCATCTCGTTGCAAAACTCTAGAAAATACATCATCACTTGTACCCATAGTCCAATCTAGAACCGGACCCTCTTATCAGCCACCACTTTGATGGCCATTCTACCTTCAACTAGATGTAGTCGGCGATGCTTGTGATAAGGCCAACGGGGGCAGTCTTGTTGCCTGTCCAATGCCATACATGAGTGCTTCGATGATATACAATTCCCGTGAACTCGATCTTCACGTCACCAATGTATGTCTAGAGGTAGTCCATGTATACTTAGATGGGTCACCGTTATTGGTCATGATGGTGGGGGATATCCATTGGTGATAAAGCTCTCAACGATCACGAGCACTGTCGAGTAGCCTCTGCCCCCACCATTGCTTGGATTGAATGTCTCCAAGACTAGGTTAGAAGCGGCTAATGAAGCTTCTACAGCATATTCGAATCCAATCTCGTTGCTAAATTTGGTGTCAAGGGTTCAGACCTATAATAATGCATGTTCAACAAGAAAAAAGACAAAAATTGAAGAAATTGCTCCCATAGACTATGCTTGAGTTTCTAGAAAATGTGCACGGAATATGCACATCATGTGCACGGGGCGAGCATGGCGCGTGCATGGGGCATGCACATTGCGTGCATGGTGTATGCATGGCGAGTACATCACCTTACCATTCATCCAAGCTAAACAAATCGTATATTTGTAGATGAAGAAAAAGGAAAACCACCCCCTAGACACTATTATAGTTGTCTCATAGTGACCTAATGAATTAATTCAATACGCCATGCTCTAGTGCTAATGCTGGTTTTTGGACAATACTCCTCCCACGATTTGTCCATAAACAAACCAAGTAGCATAAAAAAAGAATGCATCAGAGCACGAATTCTCCATCATTGTGTTGAGGTCGGACACAAACCCATGCCTCATCCCATTGTAAAGCTCTTGAAAATACATCACCACTTGTACCCATAGTCTAATCTAGAACCGGACCCTCTCATCAACCACTACTTTGATGGCCATTCTACCTTCAACTAGATGTAGTCGGCAATGCTTATGATAAGGCCGACAGGGCCAGTCTTGTTGCTTGTCCATTGCCATATATGAGTGCTTCAATGGTATATAATTCTCGTGAACTCGATCTTCACGTCACCAATGTACATCTAGAGGTAGTCCACATCTACTTAGATAGGTCACTGTTATTGGTCGTGATGGTGGGGGATACCCATTGGTGACAAAGCTCTCAACGATCACAAGCACTGTTGAGTAGGCTCTGCCCCCACCATTGCTTTGATTGAATGTCTCCAAGACGAGGTTAGAAGCGGCTAATGAAGCTTTTACAACATATTCAAATCCAATCTCATCCCTAAATTTGGCGTCAAGGGTTCCGACCTATACTAATGCGTGTTCAACAAGAAAAAAGATAAACATTGAAGAAATTGCTCCCGTAGACTATGCTGGAGTTTCTAGAAAATGTGCACGGAATATGCACAGCATGTGCATGGGGCGTGCACATCACGTGCACATCGCGTGCTTGGTGTATGCATGGCGAGTACATCACCTTACATTCATCCAATCTAAACAAATCGTATATTTGTAGACGAAGAAAAAGGATAACCACCCCCTAGACACTATTATAGTTGTCTCATAGTGACCTAATGAATTAATTCAATACGCCATGCTCTAGTGCTAATGCTGGTTTTGGGACAATTCTCTCTCCCTTCGCTGTGCGTGTCAAAATCGTGTGTTGGATTTCTGGACTCGCGTGTCGGAGCGTGTTGGGGATAGTTGATTTTGTGTGGGATTTTTTCGACACATGTTGACCATGGTCGGAGCGTGTTAGAGTGTCTGACATTCGAGCGTGTTTGTACTTTGTAGGTTGATTGTCGAAATCCATCATCCAATGGCTTCTTTGTCGAAACCCAAAAAAATTTACGATGTCTTCTTGAGTTTTAGAGGTATGGATGTGCGTAACAACTTCCTTGGTCATCTCAACAAAGCTCTAGACTAGAATGGAATATACACTTTCATTGATAATGAGGAACTAAAGAAGGGAGACCAAATATCACCAGCGCTTATGGAGGCCATTGAAGAATCATGCATCGCAATCATTGTTTTCTCGAAGGACTACGCTTCCTCATGGTGGTGCTTAGAAGAGCTGGCAAAGATTATGGAGTGCAAGGAACAAAAGGACCTCACTATTGTACCAGTTTTTTATAAAGTGGACCCAAGAGAAGTGAGAGGGGGTAGAGAGAGTTATTGGAGAGCATTGGCTAAGCAAGAGTCCAAGTTCGGGAAGGATTCCGAGGAAGTGAAGAGATGGAAGAAAGCTCTTTTCGATGCCGGTAACTTGTCCGGTGGCATTTGAATGATGGGTAAGTTTTGTGCAAGAAATTTATCTTTACGAGTAAGAATTAAGACTTTCGTGAAAAACAAATAGATAAATCTTCTCTCACATAATTGTAGTTATACTTATGGATGCTTCATCCTATGATCCTGAAAATTCCTGAGTTCATGCCCAATTGCCAAGCGATGTAATTTCTATGGACTTTGTCTTAAGCATCAAGTAACTGATGATTAAAAATACCAATCACTTGATTTCCAGTGACTTATTGGTATTCTAATAATATTTTCATAAAATTGCTAAATTTTTTGACAGATTGTAATTTTTTATTTGTCTTTCTTACCAACAGCTTGAATTTACCACTTCTTATGTCAGTCTATCAAATTTTCTTTTATTAACTTCTTTCCTATTAAATTACCAATTAATTTATTGAAATTCTTTGTCTCAAAAAATATATTTTTGGGCATAAAACGATACAATTCTGCCTTCGGCTTTGCTAAGCCTTGTTTCATTCGGGTAAGGTCTATAACTCTTTCTTTTGGATCCTTTTTGCCCTCCTCGAAGTACAATAAAAGTTCTAAGCGTTTTGTCTGTGGGCTATTTGAGTTCTTCACGTTTTTTTTGGTCAATTGAGTTCTACAAATTTTTAATTTTTGTCAACTGAGTTTTAAGCTCATTAGCGATGGCATTTTGAGTTTGAAAAATCGCATGTGGCTAACCATTAAACAAACATGTTGCTTTTTCCCATTAAAAAAAAATATTTGACGATGGGACCGTATCGCCTGAAAGGTTTACCGATTTATTTGAACAATATAAAATGTCAAAATTTGATCAATCAATGAACAAAATGTTAAGTATGTGTTACTACACTTACCCCATCTCTTTAGAAGGAATGAGAAAGTTCGGAAAGCTTGATACAGGACAATTAGTGTGTACAGGCCATGTAAGGTAATGACATTGACAATAGGACTTCATCGCTTGAATTAATCGCTTGGATGACTAATAGTGGAACCTTGAACTTGTTTTGATTGGTGTGGAGCTCTTGGAGTTCTAATTCAACTCGGTGGGATAAATTTTGTTTTAGGTGGTGATTATCTGAAAATGGGACACATTGCTTTGTCATTGTTGGCAGTAATTGCTCATTATTTGCTTATTCAAATTGCTAATATGATGATACAACTTCTTTTTCCCATTTTTGTTAGGGATGAGTCCAAGCTTATACAAAGAATTGTGAAGGAGATCTCCACTCATCTAGACTGAAAACCTTTGCATGTTGCTAAGCATCCAATTGGGATAGAGTCTCAGGTGGTCAAGCTGAAAGCAATATTAAATCTTGAGTTTGATGATGGTGTTGTCATGGTGGGGTTATGGGGAAAAGGAGGGATAGGAAAGACAACTTTAGCAAAAGCCCTTTACAATTCTTTGTTTGGACAATTTGAGGGTTCATGTTTTCTTGCAAATGTTTGAGAAACTTCAAAAAGTTGTAGGGGTATAGTTTCTTTGCAAGAGATATTACTAAAAGATATATTATTACTGAAAAAAAAGACTAAAAGTGTCCAATGTCGATGGTGGTATTAATCTAATACAACATAGACTATGTCGCAAAAAAGTTCTTCTCGTCCTTGATGATGTGGACGACTTGCGACAGTTAGATGCTTTGGTAGGAGGATTCAACTGGTTTGGTAACGGAAGTAGGGTTGTCATTACTACAAGAAATAAACAGTTGCTAACTTGTCTTGGGATAGATCAACATCATGTGTATGAAGTTGAAGCACTGGTTTACAATGAAGCTCATGAGTTGCTTATTAATCATGCTTTTCCAGCACACCAAAATTTAGAAATCGGGACAGATCTAGTGGATTGTGTTCTAAGTCATGCTGAAGGCCTTCCTTTAGCACTAGTGGTGTTGGGTTCCTTTTTATGTGGAAGAGGAGAATGTGCATGGAAAAGTACACTAGGGAAACTTTCGAGCATTCCTAACATAACCATAAATGATGTGCTTCGAATAAGTTATGAAGGACTAGAACAAAGTGAGAGGGAGATTTTTCTACACATTGCCTGCTTCTTTAAAGGGTGGGATATTGAGTATGTAAAGAAAGTTCTCGACAGTTGCAATTTCAACACAACTATAGGATTAGAAATTCTCATTGAGAGGTCCTTGATAAGCAAGGAATATGATTATTTTGAAGAAATCCTACGACTACAAGTGCACAGCTTGATTCAATTGATGGGAATGGACATTGCGAAATGCCATGTTGATCCCAGGAGACATAGGAGACTATGGCTGTATGATGATGTTCTTGATGTTCTTTCATGTGACAAGGTAAGAATTGCAAATACAATCAAAACTCTTCTCCTTAACTTTGACTCTAATTCCTAATTATGCATCACCTAAATGGTCTTGTATATACAGGGAGATTGTGATGTAGAAGCCATTGTGTTGGAGCCACCTAAACAGAAAGAGATATGTACAAATGCTAATGCTTTTACAAAAATGAGAAGGTTGAGATTGCTCATTGTGCGCAACGTGCATAATTCTTTTCAAGGTCTTGTATGTCTTCCTAATGAGCTAAGATGGTTTGAATGGCGCGGATGGACTCCAGAATTTTCCTCTGGTCCAAAAGAATTAGTGGGACTTAATATGAGCAAAGGCAATATCACAAGAATAGTAGAACAATTAAAGGTGAGCATTTACCTACGGAGACCTCTCTTTCTTCTGCTTCATTTGTACAGGATATGCATATTATATGTCTTAGTACAAAAGGAATTATGTTTAGAAACCACTTCTTTATTTTCTTTTACAATGACTTAACTACTTGAGTTAGAAATATTTTTACGTGCAGCAAAATTGGCATTTGAAAAATTAAGCCAAGCAACTTTGTTAGAAATATTTAATGCAAACATTTTGTCAATAAGTTGCACAACACAAAGAAATTATATATATAGCGCATGTGTGTGCTTGTGTGTGAAAAGATAAAGATATTTAAGATTTGAACTTTTTCTTAATTTTTTTAGAGACAATATAGAATAACCAATATCATGAATCTGCCAGCGTAAGTTGTGCAAACCTAGCTCTAACTATCTGAGTTATTTACATATAAACATTTTTTATTTTATAGAGAACTTGTATGATGATCGAATAAAAAGAAAACTAAAATACGAAAAACAATGTATATAAAAGTAAAAACAGCCAAGGAATTGTTGATTGCGTAGTCAGGCGAATGATTTGGATGAGGCGGATCAACTATCCTAATCACATCATCTCCCACTCAAGCTAATCTTAGAGGCCACGTAGTCAACAAGTGATGTAGCCTTATCCAATGCATATGTATAATAAATAGGTGGGATTTGTCTTGCATCAATAAAATTATCTCAGCCGAGGTTTTGAATGCACCGTGCTATAAAACAAGGATTTATTAATTACTCAAATCAGTTTTGTAGGAGTAGCATTTCTAAATAGACATAATAAAATATTTATTAGAAATTTTTCCAGTAACGTGTGTAATGTGTGCGCAACTAATTCGATATAAGTGATCCAGTATAGGGGATACCACTTAATAAAAAGTCAAAGCCAGATATTGAATTGAGTATATGAAATTTTTATTTTCTTCCAAATGTTTTCCAAATTTGGCACCATTGTCTTTGCATGAATTCAAAAATATATATTTAAAGGTTATTAATTTTGGGAAATTTCATTATGATAGAATTTGTATCCTTGGCATTCATTATTATATATAATTAAAGCTAAAACTAATAAAGTGTTCACCTATGTGCTCATCATGTGACACTTCATTTTGTTTCCATGATTACCACATGGTATGATGTGTGGTATAGTTTTGTCACATGACCTACATTTGCATGCTCATTGGGCCATTCAAATGCTTGCCACATGCCACTTCATTTTGCTTCTATAACCGTCACTTGGCATGACACATGGCTCACATTAGCACGCTTGTCATGTGACACATCACTTTAATTATTTGATTGCAACATGCATAACACATGACACAATTTTATGTCAAGCTAGTTTCCTTTTACGAATGGAGGGTGGATTTGAGTCAAGGGCACCGATTTGAGAAATTTTTATTATTATTTTGGGTTAAATGTGTAATGGAGTAATAGTTTGGAAACTTTCATGAGACAAAAAATATAAAATTGGGTAAGCATGTATATCCGTTTGATATTTTTAATGATATTAATTCTAAATTTTTTAATGACTATCTAACATAGTTTACTTGTGAATTTTTTCTTTATATTCTATAACCATATGTTATTTGACTCTTTCAAGTGATATCTAAAATGTAAAATGATAAGAGTTATATAAGTGTATAGCAATTTCTCAATACAATATTCAATTTTCACAAATTCAGTTTATAGTAACTTTGAATGATAAACTAATTAATGGATAAGTGCATTGGAAGTTCTAAAATTTATCATAAAAGTACAATTGAGTCCTAAAAATTTGCAAAAGTGCAATCTTCCCAGAATTTGTCAAATTGGTACAATTGAGTGATTTGGCTAATGGAAAATGCTGATGTAGCATTTTAAAATTAATTTCTCTCTCCGACATGGTATTTTTTTTTATCTTATTTGAATTAAATTAAAAAAAACTAAAAAAGCCAAAATTTCATATACAAAACCAACAATGAAAAAAAAGAAGGAGAGGCCTCACTTGTAAGGCGTTGCTGCTGCCACTGATTGTTGGAGGGGGCAGCTAGGAAGAGGGTGGTTGTAGAGTGCCGGCTATGGGCGAGGGCACTTGCATAAGCCCAATTGAGGCTTGCCCAAATATGGGCAATTCCAACCCTTGCTTGGGCCTTGTGAGGGCCGATGGCACCCAAATATAGGCGAACCATGCTTACCCTAGGTGAGGGCTGACAATGTTCATTGGCCACTTGGGCTGCATTGCTTATATTTGGGCAAGCCTTGCCAACCCCTTTGGCTGTGGGTGGCAACGGCGACAGCAGTACCCTATTGGCAAGGCCTCCCTTTTTCTAATAAAAATTTTAGCTTTTTTTTAGTTATTTAATGTAATTAACATATAAAAATCTAATTTAAATAATTTTTGAAGAAAATATAATAAAAATACCATGTAGGAGAGATAAATATATTTAAAAATGCCTCGTTAGTATTTTTCACTAGACAAATCGACATTGCTAACGAAATAACTCAATTGTACAAATTTGATAAATTTTAGGATTTAATTGTACTTTTTGAAAGTTTTACGACTTAATTACACTTTCGTTACAAGTTTTAGGACTCTCAGTACACTCATCCCACTAATTAAATAGTCAAAGAAATTTACTCAAAAACCTAGATAGTAGGTACCAATTTCCCAATATGACGATGCTCCTTGCTTCCTTTCACTTGAAGAATGTCGTGACGAAAGGATGATAATCCTTAAAAGTGGCAATAGGATGATACAAACACCTTTTTTCCCTTGTAGAATGTTTATCACAGTTGATTTTGCTGGTTTTGCAGGACTTCCAAAATTTGCAGTACATTAATTTCAGTGGCTGCGAGCTCCTAGTTTGTATGCCTGACTTTTCATGTACTCCACATCTCTTGCAACTGGATCTTCAGTGTTGCGGAAGGTTGGTAGAAGCCCACGACTCAATTGCATCTCATGACAAGTTACTAGAGTTGAATTTAAATGGCTGCTCTAAACTTAGCATTTTTCCGAATGAGCTCAAATCCAAAAATCTCTGCACCCTCAACTTTGATGGTTGCACAAAATTTGAAAAGTTCCCTAATATTCCACATAAGGTCAAAGGCCTGGAAAATCTTTATCTACAAGGGACCGCTATTAAAGAGCTTCCTATATCAATAGAAAATCTTGTCTCTTTGAAGAAAATGTATTTACATGATTGTAAGAACTTGGAAAGTCTCCCATCTAGCATTTACAAGTTACAAAACATTAGAAGCTTGGGACTTTGGGATTGCACAAATTTTATCAAGTTTCCAAAGTACGATGGTTTAGTTGATCCATGCATGAATACCGGACTTCCAAATTTAAGCTGGTTAGCCCTTGAAGGATGTAATCTCTCTGAAGTAGAGTTTCTTGAGAACCTTTCCTGCTTTCCCTCCTTGGAAGAACTATATCTTAACGGGAACAATATTACTAGCCTTCCCGCATCAATAAAGAAGCATGATCATTTGCGCAATCTGCATATTCGAAATTGTCACCAATTACAAGAGATTACCGAGCTTCCACCATTTTTGAGGTGGCTTTGGGCAGATAATTTGGAATCTCTACGAAAAAATGAAGATTTAACATTAATTCATCATTTTGTTTGTAGAGGATTGACCACGGCTCATATGTCCTCAATTGACCAGGTTAGACTCTCTCTCTCTCATATTGATGTGGATTATATGCTAGATCCAGTGTGCGCATGTACATTGCAATAGCAGAAAATGCAAGATTGGAGGCTTAAGAAAAGCAAGCACATATAAGTGATTCTGCAGTAATATGCATGAAGTGCGAATGGCTACCGTACTTTTTATTAAAAGTGTGCGCATGTGAGTCACATATCATTCTAAGAAAAAAGGTTTATACAGAGAAAATTATCAACGCTAATCTTGGAAAGACAAATTTTTTCATCATTAGAATAAATGCAATTATTAAACATGAAACTTTAATGCGCAATTACCATTGTTTAGATATTACTTGTAAAGTGGAAAGTTCAAAAAAAAATGCAGTTGACATTTACAAAAAAATCTGAAATTGAAATTAAGAAAAAAAAAAAAAACGTATAGAGAGAAATTCATTAGTCGGCTTCAAATTTTATGTTAGCATTTGTTTCTTGACTTGAAGCAGCCAATCTTATGTTAACAGCCCGGGAAACGGGAATCCACTCTTAATCTCTCGCAATTAATTAAGAAGGGTAACAACCCTTGACCCATTTAGCAGTCCCCACTTGAAATACACAAAAACTACAGAATCTTCTAGCACTTTTTGATGGTTTACAATATCCACAAGGCATGACCATGATCGATAGCACATAGATTACAATCAACATTAGGTGCCAGATCATGAAGAGTTTGTAACTTAGGCTCCGTTTATTTTGCGGAAAATGTTGCTTTTCTAAAAAATGTTTTCCAAGAAGCTATTTTTCAAGAAAACGTAATTTTTTTCCAGTGTTCGTATGAAACTTGATTTTGAAATGGAAAATATTTTCTGCTGTTGGTTTGGGAAAATATTTTGCTTTATAAATTACTTTTCAATAATTTTATTCATATTTTATTTTTTAAAATCGTTATTTATTATTTTTTTAAAATCGATTATTAAATTATTTTTTTCTTTTTTCTGTGTTCTCTCATTCCTTGGCCAGTTGCCAGCCATGGTAGTGGCCAACGGTCGGCCATGCCTCAAGCTCGCCTCATCGGCGAGGCTCGGGCGTCGCCAAACGGCGGCAAGGCTGGGGCCTCGCAAATCGGCAATGCCCGAGCCTCGGCGCAATCGAGTGTCACCGATTTGCGAGGCTCGGGCCTCGCCACCGTCTAGCAAGGCTAGGGTATCTTGATTTGGCGAGGCCCGAGCCTTGCTGCCTCTGGCGACGCTCAAGCGACGCCAATTTGCGACTCTTAAGCCTCACCATCATCTGGCAAAGCCAGATCGACAAGCTTGGCTTGCCAATCGCCAGTCGTCGCCATGGCTGGTGACTGGCTGAAAAAGAAAAATAGGAAAAAGAAAGATAGAAAAATAACAATAATAATAATAATAATAAAATCGATTTTATTAAAAAAGAACAAAAAAATTTGAATTTATGAAAAAATAAAAAAAAATTAATTTAAAAAAATAGAAAGAAAGAAGTGAGGACTAATAGGGGGTATGAGATAAGAGAGAGTGAGTGTGGAAAATGTTTTCCCCAACTTGAAAAGTGGAAAACATTTTCCCCCACTTTAGAAGACTTTTTTTTCTTCATGAAAAATGTTTTTCCCAATGAATTTATTTTCCATGAAACGAATGTCAAAAAATCTGGAAAACGTTTTTCCAGTAGTTATTTTCCCTGAAACGAAAGGAGCCTTAGGTTCAATTATTCAGTTCTGATCCGGTTCAGTTCAGTTCAGTTCAATTCTTAGCCGAAAACTGGAAATCGAACCGCACAATATCAGTTTTAAAAATTTTAGAACCAAGAACCAAACCAATGATCGCAGAAACCTAAAGCTGGACTAGTTCTCATGATTGGTTCCATGTTTTACCCGAGACTTATAATCACCCTTAACTTTTACAGGAATGATCTCTATTACATGAGACTTGTATAAAAATGCAAGCAAGGATCATTGAGTCTCTACTCATTATAGAGCTTTAGTTCAATTTCACTAGGATTACTTACCAAACTTAAAATGAATTCTTCTATTTGGTACTAATCAAAAACTTGGGAACTTTCTAACGGTCACTCTTTATAGCAGATACCTCCTAATGTTCGCATTACTCTCTATGGAGATGAGACGCCAGAATGGATCATACCAATTGAAGAAGGTTATATATCTTTTATGATTTCAAAGGATTTATATGACAAGTTTCTTGGATTGGCTTTCTGTTTTGTTATAAGCAATGAGAAAGTGAGAGGGGAAACCACATATGAGATTTTACCACATGTTAATGGCAAAAGGCGGGATTGCAAAGGAGAAACGGGTGCCACGCTTTATTGGGGTCCGGATCATATTGCGCTTCGGTATTTCATAACACATGATCTATGGGGAGAAGTTGATTTTGGTCAAATTGATGGAAATTATGTACATTTTAGCCTCAAAATATCGACTAAAAAAGTGAAAAAGTTGGGATTACGAATAATATGTAAGCCACTAGAGGACGATTTAAAGGTTCGAATTCAAGATAATATGCAATTAAATCCAGCTTTACTCTGTGAAGTTCAACTTGAATCAATATATTTAGAAGCTGAGAGTTTACTTATGCACGGAGATAGTTTGAGTGAAGCAGATCTACACAAACACTTGCAAGATTGTCAAAGGAGTACTGAGAAACCCAGTCAAATAGTATCAAAGAGAAATCATAAGCTTATTCTCCCTCAAGGGACGCAAACGCCAGTTCAGCGTCCTGAAGTTCAATCGCCAACCAACTCAGTGGAGCAGGCCAATACCAGAACTTCTGGCATAGGTGGTTCAAAGGCTGATGAACCTGAGTCAGAACCAATTAACGATCCGTCGGCCACAGGCTCAGGGACTGCACCAGCTTTGATGTCTATCATGATGCCGACGGCGTCGACAGAGTCTATGCCTTCTCAGGGAGCAGCAGAAACGGTTGATCTCCCAAGTGCAAAACCATCCACGGTGGCTGACAGACTGGAAGCCGGAAAGAAAATTCCGAAAGAACGTTGCAGTTCTTATCAGGCTACCATTGACAAGAAGGGTGAGCTCACGGAAGAAAAGGAAAGGCTCGAAGCACTTCTTGCTGAAGTTGAACGCCAGATCGAACTCAACAGTATACATATTCAGCATGAAGGGAGGTCTATGAAACAACCGTTTTCGGAGGTCCAAGCGACCGCGCAGGAGTGCCATCGACAGCGAGCTGAAGTTGAGAGGCATTTATTCATCAAAAGGGTATGTACGGAGGATAACGAGACCTTGGATGAACACCTGTCAACTTTCAGGAGCAGCGTGAAGAGACGGTTGGATAGTGTTCGCCAAGATAGTTCGAGCAAAGCAGACCCTCAGGTTGACTTGCAAGATTGTCAAATGAGTATAGAGGAACATAGTCAAATAGTACCACAGAGAACTCCTGAGCTTTTCTTCCCCAAGGCAAGTGAGCCAAGACCACGTGAGCTTCTAATTCGATTGGCAGAGATGAGTATGGCAGTGTTTGCTCGTTGCTTTTGTTGTTAAAATGAACGGAAAACTTGTTAGGGAAGCAATTCAAAGGTAAGCGAACTCGTTAATCTTGATTTAAGTGCTGTTTTTTTTTCTCCTTGTTCTTCTCGTTTTCTTTTCCCAATAAAACGCTGTTGCTGGTCACTTTTACCCATGTACTTCCACTGAGGCCTTTGAGGTGTCCATTTGAACTTTGCCGGCTACGACGATGGAAACGATTGGGCCCCGCAGAGAGATCGACAAGGAAAGGAAAGCTCGACCAACTTCTCGACGAGGGTGTGACTGGAGAGTCGCACGAGGAGGCTTGGGCGAATAATTTCATGTGTGGAGAGTACATATTATGCGAAGAAAAGTCGGACAAGAACAAGATCGCATGCTCTTACATGTGGCAATCATGCAAACTTGGAAAGTGGTAGTGGTGGATGAAGATTTAGTCAAAACGTGGAGTGATTCTATCACATGGAAAAGAAGTGGGAAGTCATCGTGTGGTTTATCGGCACGGGAATGTGCATGTGATGCTACGCTAATGGAGGTACAAAATTGGAAGAGCAAGGCACAAGCAACTTCCATAGAGCCACTTTCATTTCCGGGTAATTTCGTTTCCAAATTTATTTTCTTTCAATGTGATTTCAATTCCAATGCATTTACTTGTATTAGCACTTAATTTCATGTAAATTCATCCCTCAATTCATCTCCAGTGCGTGTATTTTATACTCGAGTGTGAAACCACAAAGCTATCTCAATCGTTCTCCCTTCACAACTATTACTGTAAATGGTAAAAATTACCAGAAACTTTCATTGTATAACTCCTACATTATATCCTTTTTTTATAAACGTCTTTTTGAAAATTATTAATGTCAAATTTTTCATGAAACTAAAAAAATCACGTCATGGTCACTTGCTTAAAATAAACAATTACCTTTTTTTGGGGTTCAAATCTCCTTTTTATTAACCCTAGTTTGTTAACTTTAATTCCCAAATAGAATTTCTGCAATTCTTTCTTCTCTTTATTCATTTTATTTTGATTTTCCCGCCGTAAGCTCCTTCCTTTTCTTCTCCATAGCCAAACTTTGAACTCCATCGATACGACGCCATTGAGCTCCGACGCATTCAAGATCCGCCACCTGCCAACGGAGGCGTCGAATAGAAGAAGTTGGTCTTCCGGAAACAGAGTCCCTAGCGAGCCGACGGCTGTCGGAGACCGGCCAGCGGAGGCAACGGACTACCACTGCCGACCAAAGCCATGGGAAAGATTCTCTCCTGAGGTTTCGGGCTTCTTGTAGCTTGCTATAGTTCAGGTAACGCGTGGCACGTCCGGATTTTATTAAGTTGTTGGAATACTTGAGATGGATTTTGAATTCGATTCGGTTGGTGTTGCAATTGCGCGGGAACTTGAAGGACGCGTCGTTGAATTGGTTCGGAAGACACTGAATCAGTGTTTCTTCGCAAGTTTTGTCTGTGGATGCTTGATCGTGAATTCATGGGTTATCAACATTACACGCTGCGAAATCAGCAACAATCTCTGGAAGGTAGAGCTTTTTTTTCTATTTTTTTCGTAGGTGGCAATTTTTTGAAAGAAGTAGATGAAGTCTAGGCTTAAGGGAAAACAAGCGAGGGAGAGTGAAATGAAGGAACATGGGTTTTTTCAGTCCCTTTCCGGGTGCTGTAGGTTGGAATGGAGGGAGGGAGGGATGGATGGATTTGGGTGCTTTTGAGGTGTCTAGGAAACGTGGATGTGGAGTCGGACTTATCATGTGCAGCGGGTGGTAGGTTTGTTAGGAGAATTGAATTCTGAGAAACTTCAATTAATGGGATAGGGCTCTATTTCTATGTTTTGTGAGGCGCTTTAAGGGGCAGAACCCCAGAGGAATGAAGAAGATGCAGTGAGATGGCAAGCCACCAGGAAAAATGGCTCAATAGTTGAGTCCTTTAACTGCATCTTGACTTTGGCAACAAGGGAGAATTGAAAACAAAATTTACCCGGAGTGTGAAAGTAATATGACATCAGTTGTGCCCATGGCTAACTGGTTAGGTGGTTATTTTCTTTGCCCTGTGGCCTGTGGACATGAAAAAGCAGTAATCACAAGAGACATGAAGTTTACATAAGTTGTTCAATAGAATAGAGACAAAAGCACAAGATGCAGATTGTCGATTGTGAATTCTGAGGCCTTTGCAACATTTTTGGATTGTCTTTTTAATCCTTATATGCCATAACTTTTATGAAGGAAAATGACTTAGAAACTAAAACTCTTGGATGCTTCTCGAGTGTTTGAGTGAAACCTGATTAAGGTACCAATAATAAGACCCACTGGAATGATTAACACGTAGTTTCTCAAATTAGTTGCTGTTTTTGCTTCAGTGTTGTTAGAGCCATATCAGTTTGAGTGTTAGGTGGATTTGCATCTGTCTTACAGAATGAGTATTTATTAATAATCATTACTTGGAAGTTTGCAACCAGTTTATTGTACAGAGCGTGCAGAATCTTGATCTTATAGCTACAAGATATGGATTCATTCTGTTAGTAGCTGCATTTCCATACTGATATATTTCTACTGCTGGCAACTTGATGCTGATTTCAACTTGAATTGCCTGAATGCACGTATGAGAGAAATTCTGACTCTCATACGCATATTTTTTTCTCCTAACAAGTAATTGGACCTATTTGCTTTTTGTTATACAAGACAAAGCTTGCTTTGGACAGCCTTGTAGTTCCAATTGAGTAAGAAACTGATTTTCAGTAACCAGGTGCATTTAAGATATGTTACGTTTTTTCTAATTTAGATTATTAGTATCTTCAGTCTTAAATGGTGAATCATTTCATATTGTACATTATATTTATATTATACCTTGATTGAACAGCTGTGTGATTGTTGAGGAAGGGCACCTTATTGCGGCAGGAAGAAACAGTACTAATGAGACACGGAATGTATGTCTATCATTGCTTCTCCATCACTTTCTATAAATTTCGGCCAACAGCTCTTTGTTGTTATTTTGAATTGATACCCTCACAGTATCCATTCGTAGTTATTGTTGATCTTTTTTGTGTTTCTGCCTTAAGTATTTGTTTAATAAATGAGAAAATAGTATATCTGAACAAATCTGTTAAAAAGTGGAATTTTCTATCCATTATTTGGCTGTAATGGTTTTGTTCCCATTATTCTTTCACAAAATATTACTACGGTTAACAATAGCAAGAATCTTGCTTTACCATGCACCATGTTTCATGATTCTCATTTGCCATTGTGCTCCATCTGAATTTTGGACTGAGAACAATCAAAGAAATAACTTCAATGAGGAGAGAGAATAGGGGGAAGATATTTATTTTTTTTGAATAGAATAAAAGCCGTTGCAAGCTGCTTGGCCAGAATGTTGAGTGCTCATAGATTGTGCTGTATTGCATGCTTGAATATGTTAATTAGTACTTAATGGGCTCAGCAGATTATAAATTTATAGATTATTCTGGGTATGTATTTATTGCTTTATATTACAAGAGAACGAGTTGTTATGGTGACTTCACTTCTCTTGACTAAAAACGCATAGTGAGAGATGCAAAATTCTAAAGTTATGGGAAGCAAGTTAAGAGACTTTGCAAAATCTCAAGTATAGGGATGATAACTGCAATTTCACATAAAATTTCAGATAATATGACACATGAGTACTAGAAATCAGATCGAACACCTAATAGTAAAGAGAATGCTCTTCAGACAATGTCCACACCTCGACATTGAGGAGCAAAGAGATTTGTCCATGCTTCACTGCATAAGATCCTCTCTTAGACTCTTAGAGTTGTGGGTATTTGAAGAAAGAACTGAAATTTGCAGAGAAGGTGTATTGATGATTCTGTCTTAAAGACAGGTTCTTCCAATAGGATTCATGATCTAATGCAATTGGCTTTGACAAAAATCCTGTCCTTAGGATGCAATGTATGCACTCTGATCTTCCTCACTTAGTCTGCATATCGAGCAAATGATGAACACAATTCGAGCCCTGAAAGTATAGAAACTTGGAGCATACACGAAAGAGACAATTTGAAGAGGAAATAGATTTGGACTCAAACGTCGAGCAAGAGTAAAAAATAAATAAACATGTAGGAGAAAACCTTTTCCGTGAAATGCATTTCCTAAATTTATGTTGAGCTACACTAAGATCAACTTTACAAGCTCCTATGTTTGATATGCTTTCTTTATTTTAATCCTTGCTCTTTCCTAGGCAACAAGATGTACAGAAATGGAAGCTCTTGATGTTCTTCTTGAACAGTGGCAAAGGACTGGATTTTCGTCTGCAGAAGTAGCAGAGAAGTTTTTCAGCATACCCCCTTTATGTGACATGTGAACCATGCATAATGTGTGCAGCAGCATGATGGATCATTGGTACATCTATTGATCATATTGAAATAAAATGAATCTTTTGTAAAATTTGTTTATTCATAAATGATTAGATGACTCTTAGCCATTTTTGGTATAAAGGACGTATGTTATGGCTGTGCAAAAGGATAAATTTGGAGACTCTGGCTCTATAATGTCATTGCATTCAAATAGCTCTGAGGCATGCATTAGGTCATTTTCTAAACTTGTTTTTGTTGCTGAAGTCATATGTACTTAGCCCCACTTAGAAATTGTGACATATGTCTATTGACAGCTAAAGCTTACTGGAGCTTTGACTCCTTATGTTGATTAATGGTGGATGTAATTTCATAGTACTCGTTATGTTTGTTGTTTCGTAGAACTTGCCCATCCATATTAAAAGCCTCAAAGTATGCTCTGTTTACAGTGTGTTTTTTAATCTCCAAGGACATTAGGTTTAAGCCATAGCTAACCCAAACACACCTCTTTTAATTTGATGCAAGACATTTACTGAGGTGTATGGCCTAGTTAATGTCAGTTAACTTAAAAGGTACACTTCATAGGCAATTTGCTTGCCTGAATATTTGTTTTCTCGTACAGACATGTCTTAAAGTTGATATGCTTAGGACCTAAATGTAAACTTCCTACGTTGAGCATAATCCTTTATCCGCAAACTTGTTTTTGCTTGGATGATACCTTCTTTTGCAAAGTACTTTGTCAATTAGTCTGCCAAATTATCTCTTGTGTGGTATTTAGACATGTTTTTCAAATAGAATCTGTTTTGCATTTCAAGCTGATGAGCTAAGTGAAAATGCAGAATCATCAGAAATAGTTGGTTGCTTCCACAGAAATTTAATCTTTTTTCCCCTTTTCAATTGTCTGCGTGAGTTATGAATGTTTCCAACTTTTTTCTTGTTTCTCTTGCAGTAATGGAAATTCTAGATCAAATGCATCCCAAGTATAGTTGATTCAGTGGAACGGTGTTCAGCCATGGTTGCAAAGAATGGGTGTCAAATTTGCTCTGTAACAAAAGGTAGAGTAGTAAATGCCCAGTCTTTTCTTTTGGCCAATTTTCAGATGCCTTGTTTATCAAATGTAGCCTTATCCTCTAGACTGGGTATTCTTAGCCAGATTGTCATTTGAGAAATGGGACATCATGTCCATGGTTAAGGAAAACGACGAAGTGCAGTATCTTAATAGCTAACTCGTTCATTAGTCTCATTGAGACAAGTATCTTCTTGATCCTTATCATGAATTACTAACATGTATGGTTCTTGGTTGTGTAATTCTCCAATTGGAGCTCTTTAGTTGCATATATTTCAGGAGACTGATCAAACCTTAACCTTTTCATGCTTCTAAGATATTTAGTATGCTTTGGCAACTCATTACATATAGAAAAGATGGCCTTGAAATAATTTGTCTAGGCAATTATAAAATGAATTTGATTTCCTTCTCTATTTTATAGAGCCCTATAGCTTGAATGTCAATTCTCTTTGCCATTTTCCCTTCCTTTTCCATTCATTTGCTGTTTATGACATTGTGTAGTCTATGATTTGTTTAAATATTATAGATAAATACTAAATGCTAATATTTGGATTTCAGCTCCAAAGCCTCACAGGTCAGGCTTCTTATTAGATCTGCATGCATTGGTTCTTCCCGTTGAATCCTCTCATGGCTTTGCACAACTAGGTAAGACCTTTGGATTATGATTGTTGCTTTCCTGAACATCATGGAAATCATGTATGGTATTATGATGCAATGGATGATTGTTAGTCACTTGTGCATATAATAAGTGGGCTGCATGGTGTGACCTTCTATAGTATTGCCTGATAAAAGGGAATGGCTGGCGCTGTGGCAATCTTCTTGCTGTGATATAGGATATGATGCTCATGCTAAGATACAGCATACCTACAGCTATAGATTTCCTTGTATGATAATAGTTAGTCACAACGAGGACACTATAAGGGTCTTTAAGGTGAAGTTAGACAACATCCTTGCTCTTCACTCCTGATTATTGGTTTATGTAGATTATATTGTTTTATTCCTATTAGTTAATCTCTTCGTTTGACTATAACCCAAGTCAAACTTGCTGATCAAGGCGGTTCCCATTCTTGAGGTGAACTCATCACGTGATTACTTATGAGCTATGGTTTTGTGACTTTTTGTATCCTGCATGTAAAGCACAAATCTGGATGTGATATCATTAATGCTGATTCTAGCACAATAAGATATTCTCCTATTTGTGTGTGATATCACAAGATGTTAAAACATTTCATAATCAGTGTATGTTCTAATGGCTTTTTTAGTGCCGAGACTTGTTTGAATATTACTGACAATGATTAGAATTCTATTATGTGATAAGAGGATGTAGTTAAATATCTAGCATTCCATAAAATAGCTTTAAATGATTCTATGCACTTGACTGACAATGCATGTGTCTCATAGAATTTCCTCAAAGGGGCCTGAGAGAAGAAGCTAAATTCTTGTCCAGATCAGTTTTTGCCCGGATGCTCATGTGTTCACTGAGGACTGCAGCTACACACAAGTTCATTTCATGTTTTAACTTAATTATTAGATCATTAAGATAATTTATGACATAATCCTATGTAGGCATCACTTTTTTTATGCTAATTTTTGTGATTGATATATTCCGTAATATGCTTGATTTTTTCTTTATTTGAGTTTTTCGAACTTCGAGTTAATGCTAGGATTGCTATTGATGTGTTTGAGCACCGAGTTTGGACTCTATCATGTGTGATCCCCAATGATAGTGAAAGTGGTATTATAATTTGCATGGATTTCCTGGCAAAGAATGCATTGATGGATTTAAGCTTCTTCATCGTACCATTATGTCATAAACACTTTTTAGTTCAACGTATCGTAAACACTTGAATATATAATATTGTAGAGTCAGTTAATGTGATGATCATTGTTGCCTTTGCCTAGCATGAAAGTTGTGGGAAAATCTCGATGATTTGATCACGCGGTGACCATGATTGGTTATAGCAAGTGGTGGCTTCAATACTTCATGAAAATCTCAATTTTTCGCTCAGCCAAGAGGCAATTGGCAATTGCTTCTTCCTAAGTGTGCTTTTAGTATTGTTCAATCCTCCATGAGGGACCTTTTTTTTCCGGTTATAAAATGTCAATATTGAGTTCTTTAGCCAATACTGATTATATCATAACCCAATCTATTAAAACATTTAAAAATAGCAAAACACTTCCTTGAAAGACTAATAGCCTAACACGAATAGGAAGATTGTAATTTTTCAAGGATAATGTGTTCGAAATTCTTACAAAATGCGGGCTAACATTATTGGCATAATATTTTGATCCTTGAAATATGCTCTGTTATAATATTTATAAAATATATGAGAACATCATATTGCCCAATCATTGTTACGAGTTATCATTATCTTGCCATGACCTTTTTATGTAGCATATTTTAATAGACTTATCCATTATAAGTCTTTATCAAAATATTGGTCATTCCCCTCCTAACTCCATGCACCTACCGTTTATTCATCAAGACCGTCTAAGGTAGGAGAAAGGGAAAAAATCCTAGTCCTAAATTCGTATGGCTTTATCCATATTGCTCAATTCAAAGACGATAATTGGCTAAATCAGGTATGTGTGTTTTATTCCAAGGCTAGATATTGTAAATTCTATACTTGAGTTTTAGAGCATTGAATTT
>CM026414.1:31173630-31308229 GCA_014858505.1 Corymbia citriodora subsp. variegata | reverse complement strand
GATGGCTTCCATATATGGTTTTGCGAGGGGGGAGAGACCAATGATTGTAGAGGTGTTTGTCTCAAAGTTCTCACGTGATTCTTTTTGCAATAGAGGATAAGTTTTACTGACGGTAAAATCAATCAACTGGAACCAGGGATTATAGACAACCTTATCTTGAAGTTCACATGTAATTTTTCTAGCTACAAAGGGGAAGTGTTGTGCCCAAGTAATATCATTATTTGGATGAGTGAAGTAGCGAACATGTGAGAGGAGATTTGGACAATGTTAAGGGACTTCAATGCAAGGTGAAGGGCGAGAGTTTGATACATCAATATTGGAGAGACGAAAGCTATAGTTCTTCCTTTGTGAAATTAACCATCAAATAATCAGTATAGGGCATTTTATAGCAAAGAATGAGAAATTTCATGTAAAACATGATGGTGTATTAAAAATCACTGGATGGTGTATCACTACATATAAGAAAGAAACAAGTTACAAGTAGCCCATGTCATAAGGTGACATCCCTATTATCTTCTAGGTGTTCACATTCTTCATGACTATCTCGAAGCATCTTTGTATCTCTAACTAGTAAAGTTGGAAACTTTTTCACTCCACTTTGGAAAAAATTTTCAGTAGGCTTGACTTAAAAGTCATCGCTCTTGTTTTCTTTTGGTGCTAAGAGAAAAAGAAGATGCCTTGTCTCATGATAGGCTTGACTTAAAAGTCGTCACTCTTGTTTTCTTTTGGTGCTAAGAGAAAAAGAAGATGCCTTGTCTCATGGTCTTCTTTGGAAAAAATTTCATAGGCTTGACTTGAAAGTCATCACTCTTGTTTTCTTTTGGTGCTAAGAGAAAAAGAAGATGCCTTGTCTCATGGTCCACTTTGGAAAAGATTTCATGAGCTTCACTTAAAAGTCATCACTCCTGTTTTCTTTTGGTGCTAAAAGAAAAAAGAAGATGCCTTGTCTCATGGTCCATTTTGGAAAAAATTTCATAAGCTCGACTTAAAAGTCATCACAAGTTGTCACTCTTGTTTTCTTTTGGATGCTAAGAGAAAAAAAAAAAATGCCCTGGCTCATAGTGAAGAAAGCTTTGTTCAGTGCATCACGGGACCAATAGTACACTCAAAACATTCAAACTTGACTTGGATTTGACAACAAGAAATTTGAGGTTTAGAATTTATAATCTCACACGTTAAGTTCAATTTTTGTGGTACTTGCTAAGCAAAGTCCTCTTACACCTATAAACAGATCATGAATTATAACTCATTCTTTGCCCACAAGATCATCTACTGCGATCTAGGGATTAGGAACATGGCTAAATATCTTATCTGCTTGCAGCATTATGATGACCCCTTTCATTTCACAAATATATTTAATGAATCCGGTTTACAAAGGATGATTGGATTGTACACAATAGATAAGGTGGTTTTACGTCATATCCATCCTTTTAATAGAGGAGACTTTTAGCAAATCGAGATTACATAAGTGATATTTATTCCGTTGAATTGTTAAAAGGACGGTAAAGAAGTAGTGGCACAGTTATCTATCTGGAAAAATTATTGAGTGAACTTAGTGCATAAACTAAATTGAATTTGAACCATTAAAAACAGTGGATTTCATAAGAATCTCTTCAACTTTTCCAATTTAGATTTAGTTTATCATGTATATTTTTCATTTAATAATTTCTTACTTATTAGACGCAAGTAACAGCCTCCAAGATTGGACTTTTGATTGTGAAAAGCACCTAGAACTCGGAGCGAAGAAGATTGAAGACGGAGTTTGCAGTGGGGAAAAGCATGCGGAAACAGACCGAATTATTGGAGTACGTGGTTGATGACACGATGCTTTGAAAGCATCTAACATTTTCTCACGAAAAAACATATAATTGTGGATTAGCTATTGCTGACTCATTAATTCAATATTGGTTAAAACCGCACATCCATTTATAAAATGTCAATACGTGTCGCTTATGTAAGTCTGATTTATCTTCTTGGCCATCAGGTTTATATGACTGAGAATGGAGAATTTAAATATAAACGGGAGTAAAAACTACACTTTGTCAACAATGTTGATTCACATAATTCAGCATAAGACATTATGTATGATTAACAATCTAGTTGTACCAGTTTCTATAGAGTCCACGGTACTTTTATTAGTCGGAATTTCAATCTCCAAAAGATATGAGCTATGTGATAAAGCGTATATAAACTCTAATGAGACAACTCTAATGAGATTTTTTTAACCAATACACAAATTTTATTATATCGTATATTTTTAATTTGTCTGAAGCCTAAAATTTTATCAAGGCTTGAACACCGACTTGAGTGCTTGATCACGTGCAATATGGGAATACGTACTGCTTGCTTATTCAAGACTGCAAATTCCTCACAAACATTACTATTAGGCGACCGCCACTTGGGTCTCGCGGCCAGAGGCGGCCCTCACCTGGGTCTCGTGAGGGTCACACGACAGCGGTTGGTGGTTACGTGACCATCGCGAGACCTAGGCGGCGGTCAACTGGGTTGCACGGCCCCTGGGTTGAGCGACCCTCATTGAGGGTCGCCTGAGGTCAGGCAACCTCCAACGGCCCTTAGTTGGGCCGCGTGACCCTCGGCTAGGGCCGCATGACCCTCGCCGAGGGTCGCTCAAGGTCGGGCGACCTCCGGCAGCCCTCGGCTGGGGCCACGCAACCCTTGCCAAGGGTCGCACGAGGTCAGGCGACCTCCGGCAACCCTTGGCTAGGTCGTGCGACCCTTGCCGGTGGCCGTAGCCCTTTGCATGACCGGCGAAGGGTTTTGTACAATTTTTCAAAAAATAAAATTAAAAAAATATATATACATACCTATAATACCCATCAAAGCCCATTGCGAAATTTTTTTTTTACCAAAAGCACATTCAACTCAAAGTCCATTTGTAAAGAAATTTTACCAAATACAATTGCATTTCCCCAAGTAGCTTTGGGCTTTTAGTATTTGTATTGGACTCAAAGCCCTTTGCAAATGTTGAACCAAACGTAGCCGAAATTTGTAGGAAGCCACCAAAGTTGCTTTTAGGAGTGAGCCTATCGCCCATATCACAGGAATCCACCGCCCTAGAGTTGTTTGCCCGTGGTTGACGTCTCTATTATTGTTCCACTAATTCACGAAGGCAGATCTGTCTTGACTGTGCCTTTGCAAATCCATGTGTAAATCGCAGTGGATCTCTCTTTACGGATTTAGCTATATGTCCGAACCGTAGTGGCAGTCACCCTTTAGTAGTGAAGGCATGGGCAAGTGCTGCTTGCGAGTTACGCTGAAGATCTCCCGTGAGAGTTCCATTACCAGATGCGAACAACCACTTCCGTTTGGGAAAAGTTGCACGTGAAAGAATGACTCACAATTGGCGCGAGAGGAACTGGTAGTCACCCTTTAGTAGTTGCTTGCATCATTGGGAGGAACTGACTTAGCAGAGAGATCGTTGGATCTTAATAACATGGGGAGCACAAGAACCGTAGTCTTTAATTCTTCATTATTTTCAACTTGCTTTTGGTTTCGATAAATTAATAGAAGTAAATATAAGAACAATTTGGAAGAAATAAAAATTTAACTAGATCAGAATATTTTTAGGGTAAAGACAATGCAAATACCTGAAAATTTAAAAATGGAATATAAAATTTTATTTTATATTTATTTTTTACCTTTCCTCCTCATCATCTCCTCCTTCCATGCTCAGCTGCCGTCCGCGTACAAAGCCATTGCTGCCACTCGTTAATGCTATTACGCCATCGCGGCGCCGTTGTTGACATCTGCTGTGCTGGAGCTCGTGACTATCTCTCTCACTGTCCCTGCTCACCGAGATAGAGTACGTTCATGGTTCGCAGGAGTGGTCACATTAGCCCGTGGCTTATAAAGATTGGGCGTGGTGAAGCTAACCTAATGACATGCAATACTATCAAAGCCATTTCCTTGAAGCAAGTGTGCGGTCTTCGGTGAAAATAAGCCTCATGCCATGCAGTACTTAAGCATCATGTTTTTCCAAAGTCCTGTTATTATTAATGCATCTAATATTACTTTTTGCTGGCACACCCTATTACATGTGTAATTATATATCTCTTAAGTATTCATGCGGTGGTAAATTCCTATATAGCAAGGAAAATACTACTCGCTGGGGATGAAATTTGGGGAAGCCACCAAAGCTGTTTTTACGAGGGAGACCATGGCCTGGAGTCGTTGTCGGTGCGTGCAATAATTGAGTCTACTAGGACCGGTAGCCATCCACACCATTCACCACTTTTGTCGGCCATTGCTACTTTTGTCAACCACAAAAAAGCTAGGACTAGTACTGATCTACACTATTCTCTTTTATTGGCCACAAAGAAGCTTTTGCCAATCCTACAGTTCGAATATCTTAACATGAAAGTAATTTTATGTGTTCACACCATCAGATGTCTTTTTTTTTTTTTTTTTTTGATAACCGAGGTGTCCGGGCCAGCTTGCGCGCACCTCGACTATTCCTCGGGAGGGACTAGCACAGCAACCCACCGCCATGGCCCCCCACTTAAATCACAGGTGCTTCCCCGGGGAATCGAACCCAAGATCTCAACGAAGTCCAAGTTCGCCCTAACCAGCTGGGCTACCTATGGGTAGGTACCATCAGATGTCTTGGTAGACTGAAAACACCATCATTTTCCTAAGTACTAGAAAAAGTCATCCATCTCCATCCTCTTATTATAAAACACAGGAAGATTGAGTGGTGAACGAACTACTCGAAAATACCATAGCAAACCTTAAGCTAAGAGTCGTTGCCAATTGTCGAATTCCATCGTCCAATGGCTTCTTCATCTAAACCCAAAACGACTTATCATGTTTTCTTGAGTTTTAGAGGCACAAATGTCCGCAACAACTTCCTTGGCCATCTCTACACGGCTCTTGACCTGAAAGGAATATACACTTATATTGATAGTGAGAAGCTTAGAAAAGGAGAGCAAATAGAGTCAGCGCTTATGAAGGCAATCGAGAAATCGCAAGTTGCGATCATTGTTTTCTCCGAGAATTATGCTTCCTCATCGTGGTGTCTAGAAGAGGTGGCTAAGATCATGGAGTGCAAGGAGAAAAAATACCTTAAGGTCTTTCCTGTGTTTTACAAAGTGGAACCCAGAGAAGTGAGAACACCAAGAGAGAAGTATAGAGAAGCTATGGTTCAACATGAGCTCAAGTTCGGGGAGAATTCGGAAAAAGTGAAGAGATGGAAGAAAGCTCTTTTCAATGCTGGTAGCTTGTCTGGGTGGCAATTAATTGACGGGTAAGTAAAGTGGAGTACATAGTTTGTGTAAAAACTAATCTTTTGTAAATAAATAAATCGACACACACATGACTATAAGTATATGAATTAGATTACCGAACACTACATAAATTACCAGCATTTGTTTGTTTGACTTATCAAATTTTCCACGAGGAAGTTATCAACTATTTTTTTTTTGTCGACACTCATTTGAATTACTTACCATCACTTAACCAAGAAAAAGCCGACTTTCTATAATTTCCTTGGCTCACTGACTTTTTGAATTAGTTACGTACTGACTAGCTTTGGGTTAGCCGCTTTTAATTGAATTACTTTTCGACGTTTATCTTCTTCTTTTTTTGAAATTACCAAATTCTCTTATTTTTGACAAAAACAAAATCAATTAGACATATATATGCCTCATCTTATCATTCCTGAAAATTCTTAAGTGGCTGAAGTTAAAGTTAGGAATTTCATATGATAGTTAGTAAATCTAAGACTTAGTTAAGAAAGAAAAATAAAATTTGGCAAAAGACAAGAAAAGTTGATAATTGAAAGAAAAGTAAACTTGGCGTAACTCAAATAAGAATTGATAATACTAAATTAATCAGCAACTTAATTGTAGAGAAGTTGTTAAGTCACTCTAATTAAGATTGGCAATTTCTAAAATTAATTAGCAAGTAACTTAAATGAGAGTTGGTAACACAATAAACAAAATGGTAAATTAAAAGAATATAAGGCACTCAAATAAGACCTGGTAACCCAAATCTAATAGGTAATTATTTAATATAATGAATGCTGATAAATCAATCTAATTTATGTCGGTAATTTCTTATAAAATTAATAAGTTCAAGGCTGAAGGTTATGCAAATCAATTTTAGTAAGTTAGTACAAAAAAACTAGTTATTTACTAATTATAAAAAGATCGGTGGTTTCATAGAATAGTTGGTAAGGTATTAAAAGTTATGGCAAAGGAAAAGTTACTGATCTTTTTTCATCAACAGCTTCCGATACTTACGAACAATTATTGAAATTCACCATCGCAAAAAAAAGAAAAAGAAGAAAAAACTACTTTTGGGCATGAAACAATAGAATTCTGCCTTCGGCTTTTGCTAAGCCTAGCTTCATTCGGGTAAGGTCCATAGCTCTTTCTTTTGGATCCTTGTTGCCCTCCTCGAAGCATAATGAAAGTTCTAAACGTTTTGTTTGTGGGCTATTTGAGTTCTTCACATTTTATTTTGGTCAATTGAGTTCTACAAATTTTCAATTCAGGTCAAACGAGTCACCAAGTCGTTATCGGTGGCATATGGAGTTTGAAAAATCACATATAGCTAACCATAGAATATTTGATAAAAAAGAAACCATAGAATAGACAAGTGGCTTTTTCCCGTAAAAAAAATTGGCAATAGGACTTCATCACCTGAAAGTTTCGCTGACTTATTTGAACAATATAAAATGCTAAAACTTGATCGATCAATGGACAAGATCTTAAGTATGTGTTACTGCACTTATCTCATTTCTTTGGAAGGAATGAGAAAGTTTGCGAAGCTTGATATTGGATAATTAGTGTGTACAAGCCATGTAAGGCAATGACATCATGCTACGTGGTATTTAGATAGTTTTCAAATCAAAATCTTAACCATCGTTCAAAGTCCTGCATAACTTTGTTTGATTAAGCATATAAATAAATCACATATAACAATTCAACAAGATATATTAGTAAATTGTCATGTATTAATCAGAAGAACATGAATCACTTGGATGACAAAAAGTTGATCCTTAAACTTGTTTTGATTGGTGTGGAGCTCTTTTGAGTTCTAATTTGACTCAGTGGGATTACATTTTGTTTTGGCTATGTTTACGTGAAATTGTGATGCACTGCTTTTGTCATTGTTGGCTAGTAACTGCTTGTATTTGCTTATTCAAGTTGCTAAAATGATGCCATCAATTTTTTTCAGAGATGAGTCAGAGCTTATACAAAGAATTGTGACAGAAATCTCCACTCACCTAAACCGAACACTTTTGCATGTTGCTTTGCATCCAGTTGGGATAGATTCCCAAGTGGTTAAGTTGAAATCGATGTTGAACCTTGAGTCTAATGGCAATGTTCTCATGGTGGGATTGTGGGGACAAGGAGGCATTGGAAAGACAACTTTAGCCAAAGCTGTTTATAATGAGATTTTCAATCAGTTCGAGAATTCATGTTTTTTGGCGAATGTTCGAGAAGTTTCGAAAGATTGTGAGGATTTAGTCACTTTGCAAGAAAAATTACTATTTGAGATATTAGAACTCAAAGAAAGATTAGAAGTGTCCAATGTTCATAGAGGTATAAATCTAATACAAGAAAGACTTTGTCACAAAAGAGTTTTCCTTGTCCTTGATGATGTGAATGACTTGAGCCAGTTACATGCTTTAGTAGGAGAAGGTAAGTGGTTTCGTAACGGAAGTAGGATCATGATTACTACAAGAGATAGCCATTTGCTAACTTATCTCGGGATAGATCAAGATCATGTGTATGAAGTTAAAGAACTAGTTTATAGTGATGCCTATGAACTATTTAGTAAGCATGCTTTTCCAACACACCAAAACTTTGAAATTAGGACATATCTAGTGGATAGTGTTCTAAATCACGCTAAAGGTCTTCCTTTAGCACTTGAGGTGCTAGGTGCCTTCTTTCGCGGTAGAAGAGAACATGAATGGGAAAGTGCACTAAATGAAATTTCTAAGGTTCCTACAAAAGGCATCAATGATGTGCTCAAAATAAGTTATGGTGGACTAGAGCAAAAAGAGAAAGAGATCTTTCTCCACATTGCCTGCTTCTTTAAGGGGCAGAATAGTGAGTATGTAGAGAAAGTTCTTCACAGTTGTGATCTTAACGCAATAATAGGTTTACAAATTCTCATGGAGAGGTCCTTGATAAGAATTGAGTTCGGGAACATACATATGCATGATTTGATTCAATTGATGGGTATGGATATTGTGAACCAAGAAAGCGATGATCCTGGGAGACGTAGCAGACTATGGCTACATGATGAGATTATCGATGTTCTGTCAAGCAACATGGTAAGACTTGTAAATACCATTGAAATTCTACTCCGTATCTTTTTTACTCTAATTACTGAACATGCATAACCTAAATAGCCTTGCATATACAGGGAACATGTGCTATTAAAGCTATAGTATTGGAGACAACTAAGCCGATAAAGATATGTGTGGATCCTGAGGCTTTTACAAATATGAGGAGGTTGAGATTGCTCATTTTGCGTAAAGTGCATAATACTTTCCAAGGTCCCATTTGTCTCCCTAATGAGCTACGATGGCTTGAATGGGATGGAGATGCTCCTCAGATTCCAAAATTTTCCTCTGGTCAAAAGAAATTAGTAGGACTTGATATGAGGAATTGCACTTTTCAAATAGTGCCAAGTCAATTTAAGGTGAGCATTTACCTACATTGACCTTTTCATTGTCACCTCATTTGTGTATTTATATGCATAGTGTATGTACTAGTACACAAAAGGAAGTATTTTTCCTCTATTTTAGAAACCATTTCTCTATTTTCTTAGTAAATGACGCTAACTACTCATGTCAAAAATATTTTTAAGTTTAGCAAAATTGGCATTTGAAAAATTAAGCGAAGAACTGAAATACTCAATGGAAACATTTTTGTTAATAAAATACACAATAAAAGAATTTTTGTACATATATGTGTAAAGAGAAAGATATTTCAAGATCTGAAATTTATTTATGAAGGTCATTGCATCATTAAAAAATTAGACTTTTCATATTAAGATATGTGAGAGATAAAATAAAATAAAATAATGAATTTCACGTATCTATCCAGGGTATAAAATCTGTAAAATAAGTAATTGAGGATAATTGGTGGAAGGAATATAAAAAAAAAAAAGAATATTGAAATCTTTTAACATAGGAGTATAGATAAAGTTTACATACTTTCGAAACCTAATATCTCCAACTATTCACTTAGATATTTTTCAAAATCAGATCATATCTAGCTAGTGAAGAAATTCAAAATGCAATTTGTTGTCGGTTCTTTACATATAAACATTTTTATTTTATAGAAAAATTTGCATAGTGATTGAAAAAAGGGAAACAAAAATATGACAAACCTACTTGTTGACATGTGTATAGAAGTGAAAACACTTAAGGAGTAGCTGGTTGAGTGGTAGGCCACATAGTCATTAAGTGATAGAGGCTTACTCAGTGCACACACCTAAATGGCGGGGACTTGTCCAGCATCAATAAAATTAGCCCAGTCGAAAGTTTGAATGTACCATTCTGTGAAACAAGGCATGTTTAATTGCTTAAATCATTTCTTAAGGAGTAGCACTTCTAGGTGGACATAATAGAGTATTCATTCGGAACTTTGCCAGTAGTGTGCGTAATGTCAATGTATGCACACCAAAAATCAGTATAAGCGATCCAGTTGGGCATCACTAGTTTCTTAATAGAAAGTCAGAGCCGGATTTTGAATTGAGTACATGAAATTTTTATCTTCTTCCAAATTTTTTTCAGAGTTGGCTTCATTGTCTTTGCATGAGTTCAAAGAATTTTAAAGTTTGTTAATTTATACACAATTACATAGTGATAGTATTTACATACCCCATCCATCTATGATATACAATTAAAGCTAGAACTAGTAGAATCTTCATTCTTGTGCTTGCTACATGCCACTTCACTTTGCTTTTGTGATCGCCACATGACATGACATGTGGAATAGTTTTGTCATGTGGTCTGCATCCGCACTAGCCATGTAGCACTTCACCATGCTTCTATGATTGTCACATGGCACTTCACACATGTCTTATTTTTGTCATGTGGCCTACGTTCGCATGCTCATGACATGACACTTCATTTGAATTTTGTGGTTGTCTGACACATGGCATAGTTTTAGCTCAAATTAATTTTGTTTGCTAATGGACAGTAACTGTGGGTAAGGAGTACTAGTTTAGAATTCTCTTGTTAGAAGAAAATTAATTTGAGGTAACTGTGTTATAGTGGTGCCAGTTTATTATTTTTGTGAAATGAAAATTAATTTGGAGTAAATCTACGTAAAGATTTTGGGATTTTCAATGGTATTAATTCTAATTTTTTAAATAATTGTCTACACAATTTTAAGTATGAAATTTTTTATGCTATTTACCTATATATTATTCAATTCTTTCACGTGGTATATATACCATATAGTACGAAAAAAAAAAGCTGTACGAGTGAGTGGAAGTTAAACCAACAAGCACAATTATATTTATATACGCAAACACAATTGTTATATATTATGTGATAAATTTAAGGAATAATACCATGAAAAATCCTGAACTTTACCCCATGTGACACATTTACCCTAAACTTTTTTTTGTGACACAAAAAATCTCAAACTTTGCCATGTGTGACACATTTATCCAAAACTTTGCCCCGTGTGACACATTTACCCTAAACTTTTTTTTTGTGCCACCAAAAACCCTAAATTATGTCACTTGTAACAATTTTACCCTAAACTATATTACTTATGACAAATTTACCCCAAAATTTTTTGAGCTGAAGGGTATTTTCGTCATTTTTGTTATTTTCTATTTTTTTATTGAATGGAGGAAGCTGGCGAGGCCATCCTCGCCGGTGCCAGAATTAGGCGAGGGTTGCCTGGGCGACCCTCGCCGGCATCGGGCAAGGGCCGACCAGGCCAGATTCGGCGAAGGGCCGCCCTCACCGGATCTGGCTTGGGCGGCCCTCACCCTCGTCGGATCTGGCGAGGGCGACCTTTGCCTGAGTCGGGCGAGGGCTGCCCAGGCCAGATTAGGTGAGGGCGACCCTCGCTAGCATCCGACGAGGGCTACCCAAGCCGGATTTGGCCTGGGCGGCCCTCGCCGAATCTGGGGAGGGCAGCCCTCGCCTGAGTCGGTCAAGGGCTGCCTCCCCAGATCTGATAGGGGCCGCCCTCGCCGGATTTGGACGCCGGTGCTCCTCCGGCAGGAAAAAAAAAAGAAAAGAAAAGAAAAGGGAAAAACAGAAAAAAAAATAAAGAAAAAATAAAAAGTAAAAGACGAAAATGCCATTTAGAATAAAAGTTTGGGATAAATGTGTCACGCAGAGCAAAGTTTAGGGTTTTTGGTGTCACAAAAAAAAGTTTAGGGTAATTGTGTCACACGGGGTAAAGTTTGGGGTTTTTCGTGTCACAAAAAAAGTTTAGGATAAATGTGTCACAAGGGGCAAAGTTTGGCGTTTTTCGTGGCATTCTCCCCAAATTTAATTATGAGTATTGTTGTGTAGCACATATTTACTATTTTTAGGGTTGATAAAGACATCTGAGCTGTCCCGTTTTAGTATGTTTTCTATGGAAAAAATCATACTGCACATAATTTTAAGCTCAAAGGTGCTTTTAGTTGTATAGACATTTTCACCACATATGACAAGATTGAGTAAAATAAAGATAGATATAGGATTTCAAATATCCTATACATTGCTTGACAAGTGTTTATATAAAATATGGATATAAATATATCATCCATATGAATGCTTAGTGTGCAAGGACAAAATTGAATTAACCATAGAGTATGAGAAATAATTTTTTAAAATGGAAAAAAAAAAAAGGATAGCAATTTCTTGCATAACAATTTTTAAACAGGTCACTTTGGTAAATAAGGATATCTTATTTTCTATATTTATACTGGTGTAACTCTTTCCTACATTTCATAGTATGGGCATAAGAAAGAATTGTTTTGAAATTATTTATGAAAGAACTAGACATTAAACTGTGTGCGTTAGGTGATGAGCCTACAATGGTCAAATGGCATGGACTTAACCGGCTCACAGACTAGAAGGGTCTTCAAACGGCTTTTGAACAATCGAGTCTTTACGCCTGTAACTCTAGATTATAGAAAGAAAAAGAAAGGACTAGACATGAGTGATATAACTAGAGGCATGGTGATGAGTAATTTGAAAAGAATAGGGGGATACACAATGGAGAAAGTATGTAGGAGAAGTGAAAGGGAGAATGAGAGGGAGAGAATCAAGAGTTATATATAATTGGAGATTGTAAAAAAAAAATTATGTTGTGTACCTATATATTATTCAACTCTTATCTAAAATAATAAGAGTTATCTCTAATTTTGCTAAAGTGACGATGGAAACTAAACTTTAGCAAAATTCTAATTGAAGTCTCGGCTTTTGGATCTATTTCAAGATTTGAAATTGTTTTATGAAAGATATTTCAAGATTTGAAATTGTTTTATGAAGGTCATTGCATCATAATAAAATTCAAATTGAATGCCAAAATATGTCAGAGATGAAATAGAAGAACCAATTTCACATATCTATCCATGGTTATAATAATCGAAAAATAATTACTTGAGGATAATTGACGGAAGGAATAAAGAAATGATTGAAATCCCTCCAAACTAGACGGTCTTCAATACTAAATTTAATAGTATAGATGAAGTTCGGATACTTTAAAAACCTAATGTCTCAACTATCCAAATAATCATATTTCACAATCAAATAAAATCTACCTAGTGAAGAAACTCAAAAAGCAAATCTGCTACTGCAAGCTATGTGGTCTAATTCTAACTATGTCAGTTGTTTATATGAATTTTTTCATTTTAAAAAAATTGTATAACGACTGAATAGACAGGAAACAAAAATATGATTAACCAATCCGTTGACTTGCCTATAAGACTAAAAACACTCTAAGAGTAGTTAGCTGAGTGATCAAGCGTTCGATTTGGACATGGCATATCAGATATTTTAATCACAACGTCTCCCACTCAAAAGAATCTTAGAAGCGTAGTCACCAAATTATGGAGGCCCACCCAATGTAGATCGTAAATGGTGGGATTTATCCTGCATCAATAGAATTGATAAGTTGAAGGTTTTACTACATCGTGCTGTAAAAGAGGCACTGTAATGGCTCAAATCAGTTTTGAAGGAGCAACATTTTTAAGTACACATAGTTAAATATTTATTAGATGCTTTGCTAGTAATGCAGGTACAACTGATTCGATGTAAGTGATCCCCTAGGGACATACTACAAGGAATTGTCACCAATTAGAAGGTCGTGTGAATCATAACTAATTCATTCAAAAACTTTCGTCAATCCTTAATTCAATCATATTCTCACTAATTACAAGGTGATACAAATTATCTCCATCAACAATAAAGTAATAGGGATTGTCTTTGACATATCTGAATAATTTTGAAATTTAAAATAACTGGCCCTTAATTTGGTTTTTTTACGTGTCTATTAACGTGCAATTCTTAAACATGAAATATTAATAAAATTATCTTAAATACAGATATTAAAAGAATTATGTCGTATATGTAACTGTGATCAAAACATCATATGCCGTGTTTTTATATTTGCTAGAATTTATGT
Source organism: Corymbia citriodora subsp. variegata (assembly GCA_014858505.1). Classification (NCBI taxonomy): domain Eukaryota; kingdom Viridiplantae; phylum Streptophyta; class Magnoliopsida; order Myrtales; family Myrtaceae; genus Corymbia; species Corymbia citriodora. The sequence goes on along the minus strand of CM026414.1, from coordinate 31,294,604 downwards.
TTGTTTAATATTTAGTATTCATCTGATTTTAGAGTCTACATGTAATTTTCTAATAACCACCATATATCTTTTATTCATCGGGTCTGGTGTATCATGTCATATATAATTTTTTGGATGATCGTCTAAAATAATTTATTTGTGAAATCTTTTTAATATTGTGTATTTACATATTATTCAACTCTTTCAAATATTATCTAGAAGCTAACATGATCAGAGTTATCTTTGATTTGCCAAAGTGATCATAAAAATTAAATTGCTGGGGAAAACTTGCTCGTGAACGTGTCATATGACTCAGCCTTGCGCAAGTTTTGCCGTATATACATAAAGATTTGTAATTACCGGTAAAGTTTGCAAGGGTTTTGGAATTTCTCAATGTGATATATAATTTTTTTTCAAAATACGATATATAATTTCACATTGTCAGTTTATAGTAACTTTGAATGAAAAGTTATTGATAGGTTAAAGAAATTTACTTAGAACCCCAAATAGTAGGTTCCAATTTGCTCGATCTGACGACGCTGCTTGCTTCCTTCCACATGAAGAGTAATGTAGTCCAAGGACGAAAATCCTTAGAAGTGGCCACGTTATCGGACAAACACCATTTTTTCCTCTCAGAACTTTTATCAAAGTTGGTTTCACTATTTTTGCAGGGCTTCCAACAATTGAAGTACATCAAATTGAGTTACTGCAACTCGTTGGTCAGTGGGCCCGACCTCTCATGTGCTCCAAATCTTGAGGAATTATATGTCTCTGATTGCAAAAACTTGCTAGGAATCCATGAGTCAGTGACAAATCATGACAAGTTACAGGTGTTGGAGTTATCATGCTGCGATGAATTTAGTGTCTTTCCAATGCTCCAATCAAAAAATCTCCAATTTCTCTTAATTGAGGATTGCTATAAATTGGAAAGATTCCCTGATATTCCAAGTAAACTTGAAGGCTTGGAAAGGCTTTGGATAATGGGATCTGCTATTAAAGAAATTCCTACATCAGTAGAAAATCTATGCTCTTTGTACTCCATATATTTAACTAGATGCAAGAACCTGACAAGTCTTCCATCTAACATTTACAATTTACAAGACCTTCAGTTTTTGGAAATTTCAGAGTGCTCAAATTTTATTGAGTTCCCAAAGTATGAAGAATCAACTGGTCTGCCCATGAAGTTCAAACTTTCAAATTTACAAGAGCTAACACTTAGTTCATGTAATCTGTCCAAAGTAGGGTTTCTTGACGATCTTTCGTGTTTTCCCTTCTTGAGATTGTTAGATTTGAATGGTAACAACATTACTAGCCTTCCTACATCCATAAGTAAGTGTGAATTGTTAGTGTTGGCTCTTAATGATTGCCATCAATTACAAGAGATTCCCGAGCTTCCACTATCTATATACTATCTTGACGCGAATGGGAGCTATTCTTTGCAAATGAATGGTCATTTAACTTCAATTGATCCATGGGTCCATTGAGCATTGACACAGGTTTGTTTTTCTCTCTCTCATACACACATATCGATGTGTCGTATATGCTGGATACAATGTGTGCTTTGATAATGCAATAGCAGAAAATGCAAGATGGGAGGTTTGAGAAAGCCAAACAAATATAAAGTAATACTGCACATACATGCATGTAAGCAAGGTGGCTACCGTACTTTTACGGGAATGATGTCTATCACATGAGACTTCTATATTATTGCAAGCCCAGCTCAATCTCCACTCATTTATGGAGCTCTAGTTAGAAGTGGAATTCACTAGAATCACTTGCTAAACTCAAATAGAATTCTTCTACTTGCGTACTTTCCTTTTTTTGGTCGGTTACTTGAGTACTTTGTGACGGTCTATCTTTATCACAGCATCGTTCTTGCGTTTTTTGGCTACCTGGAGAAGAAATGCCAGAGTGGTTCCAACCTCTTAAAGAGAGTTCCATATCTTTCATGACTTCAAAAAACTTGTATGACAAGTTTCTTGGATTGATGTTTTATTGTGCTGGTTTTGATGGTCAAGCGCATTTCCTGGATATTAGAATTCAAGCAAGTTTTAATGGTAAAATGTGGCTACTAGACCTATCAAGAATAACAACCAAGCATTCCAAAGAAGTTGGGGCGGTTTGCTATTGCGGCCGACTTGAATCATGGGATGAAGTCGATTTTGGTCAAATTGATGGGAGTTATGCACAATTTAAACTTGCGTGGCTTGACAAATGGAATAAGTATGGATTCCGAATAATATGCAAGCCATTAGAGGAGGATTTGAAGATTGAGATTCGAGACCATCAACTAATCAATCCAGCATTCCTCTACGAGGTTGGTCATGACTCAATAGATCCAAAAGCCGAGACTTCACATATGCACAATGACAGTCCGATCAGAATAGATCTACCAAAAAATTTGCAAGGGAGTTCACATATGAAGGAAGGCAGTCCAATCGAAATAAATCCAAACCTGCAAGATTGTCAAAGGAGCACTGAGGAACATGGTCAAAGAGGATCAAAGAGAAAACGTGAGTGTACTCCCCCTCAAGAAAAGCGAATCAAGAGGATGGGACTGATAGATCTACTGGAAAACTTGCGTTTGTAGTTGGAGGCATGGAAGCTTGCTAAGTAATTTGTGGGTAAGTGAACTCAAACTGATCTTCATTACAATGCCTTCTTGTTCCCAAAAAAAAAAAATTTAAATTAAATTATGCAATTCTTCCTTCTCTTATCTCCTCTTTGTTTATAGTTTTTGTCCTCTCTACCTTCTTTCTTTGTGTATTATAACTAAATATTATATATCTTTTCGTTTTTCTTTCTGGCTAAATCCCTTTTCTCCGCCGTAGGCAAACTTCGGGCTCCACCGATTACCACCACGACTGATCATCTCCCATCAGATACCGGCAAGGTCTGACCAATGTAAGATCGCCACTTGCTGACGGAGATGACCAACATAAGAAGTTCCTAGCGAACCGATAGGTGACGGAGGCCGGCGAGAGGAGGCGACGGACTACCACCGCCGCCGACCGAAGCCATGGTAACTGGTGACGTAGCATCGGGCGAATGATTCTCACCTGAGGTTCCTGCCTTCATGCAGCTTGCTATAGATCAGCTGAGGTCTGTCACATCTAGATTGCATTCATTTGATGTAATACTTAAGCTGGATTTTGAGTTCGATTAGTTTGGTGCTGCAATTGCGCAGGAACTTGAAGATTGTGTCGTTGAATTTGTTTGAGAGGCGTTGAATGAGTGTTTTCTCCATAAGTTTTGTCCGTGGATGCTTGATAGTGAATTCATCGGTAATGGACGTTACACGCTACAAAATCAGCGACAATCTCTGGAAGGTATTAGCTTTTCTTTCTCCTGTTTTCTTAGGTGGCAATTTATTGGAAGAAGTAGGTGATGTCTAGGTTCAAAAGAAAAACAATCGAGGGAGAGTGAAATAATGGGAAGAAGGGTGTACATGGGTTGGTTCAATCCCCTTTTCAGGCGAAAAAACTGAGCCAATCCAGGTGCTATATGTTGGGAACTCCTTTGTGCAAAACCAGGCGTTGAAGCAGACAACCAGCCATACTGGTGATTTGGGTACTTTTGAGGTTTCTAGGAAATGTAGATGTATGGTATGTACGTATCATAAAAATGTGCTGAACTGTGAGAAACTTGATCACTGAGATAAGGTCTCTGTTGCTGACTTTTATGAGGTGCTTGAAGGGGCATAACCATAGAGGAATAAGAAGTGAGATGGTGAGCCACCAGGAAAGGTTGATTGACAGTCAAAGTCCACTTACCACTTGTTGACATTGGCAACTAGGGAGAATGGAAACTGAATTTACTTGGAATGTGAGAATAATATGAACATTGGTTGTACCCATGGATAACTGGTTAGGTGCTTGTTTTCTTTGGCCCTATGGCCTCTGGATATGAAAATGAAAAAATCACGAGAAATGCGGAGTTTTCATGAGTTATTCCGTAGAATAGAGACAAAAGTACAAGGAGCTAATTGTGAATTTTGATTTTATCCCCTTATCTGCCATAGCTTTTACAGGGGAAAATGACCTTTAAGCTAAAACTCCTAGAAGCTTCTTGAAATTTTGAAAACCTAATAATGCTCTAAGGTACAAATGATATGACACTCTGGAATAAACAACATAACATGTAGTTTCTCAAATTAGTTGCTGTTTTTGCTCTAGTGTTGTTAGAGCTATATCAGTCTAACAGCGGGTGGAACCTGCATCTGAATTAGAGGTCAAGTATGCGGTGATAATCATTGCTAGAACATTCGTGACCAGAATATTATAAAGGACTTGCAAGATCTTGATCATAGAGCTATGAGACATGCATTCATTCCATAAGTAGCTGCACATTGATAATGAAACATATCTACTGCTAGCAACTTGATGCCGATTTCCTCTTGAATTGCCTATATGCATGCATGCACTCATGAGATAATTTCTGACTCTTATCCTCATATTGTTTTCTCCTAACAAGTAAGAAGACCTATTTGCTTTTCTTATATAAGGCGAAACTTGCTTTGGACAGCCTTAAAGTTCCAGTTAGGTATGAAACCAGTTTTTGGTAAACAGATGCATTTTAGATATGTTATATTATTTGCTAGATGATTGGTATTTCATTCTTAATTGGTGAATGATTTCAAATTGTGTTTTATTTGTATAATGCTTTGATTGAACAGCTGTGTGATTGTTGAGGATGGGAATGTTATTGCAGCAGGAAAAATCCAACTAGTGAGACATGAAATGTATGTTTATCAATACCTCCCTGCCCCTTTCTTTAAATTTTAGACCGGCAGCACTTTGTTATTGCTTTGGATTGATACCCTTGAATTATCTATTCATGGTTATTGTTGATCATTTTATGTTTCTCTATTAAGGATATCTTTAATAGATGATAAAACAATATATTGGACCCAATCTGTTAATGAGTTCATTTTTTTATGCATTATTAGGCTGTAAAGGGGTATGTTCCCATTATTCTTTGAAAAATATATGGCTAATAATAACTATAATCTTGCTTTATTATGCCTAATGTTTCATGTTTTTCATTTGCCATTTTTCTCTGTCCGGAACAATATTATGGTCTTTATTTGCTTTTGTGAAGTTCCTAACACTGTTTTCTTAGGCCTTATGTTAGCTAGACTATTGGTGTACTTTCCTGGTATAAAAATGCACTGTGAGAATTGTATTGCCTTTTAAGATGTAAGAACCTACTCCTTAGGACATTTGTTCATACAATGACCATATTTTACACTTAGTTTAAGCTGGTTTCTGGTAGAGGTCATCTCTTATGTAATAGTCTATTGCTGTAATCATTGATAGTTATGTGGTGACAGTACATTACTACAAATGACTTTGTGGACAGTAATGAATAGTTGATGCGATGAATATTTGGCCCTTTTAGTATCTTCTGGAGCCTAATAGGTTCTTTCTACAGGCGTTTATATGAAAATACTGTTAAAAAGTTGGAGGTGGCTAATCCATTAAGAAGCCTATTTTTCCAAGTGAGATTGGCAGCAACTTCAAGCAAGCAAAACTTGTTGAATTCATGTAGTGTCTGTCTTGGTCAATCTCATATATACTCTCAATCAGTTTGCTTGAAGGAGAAGACAATTCTCATGAAATGCATTTTTAGAATTTTTGTTGAAACTACACCAAGGGCAACTGTCTCTCCGACAAAGCTCCTAAGTTTGACATGATTGTGCTTTTTTCCTCCTTGTGCTTTCATAGGCAACAAGACATGCAGAGATGGAAGCTCTTGATGTTCTTCTTCAACATTGAGAAAGGACTGGATTGTTGGCGGCAGAAGTTACAGAGAAGTTTTCAGTATGCTCCCTTTATGTGACATGTGAACCCTGCGTAACGAAAATAAATGGAGGTTTGTGGAACTGATTTTCCATCGTTTCTGTCCTTTTCCTTATCTACATGGAAGAAAGTGGAGTTTCCAGAAGCTTCAAGAAGTCAAGTTTATATTAATTCTTTCTTTCCCCAATTAATTTCCTTTTTCTTACATTCTTTTGTGTCTTGTTTGACATTTCTGTATTCTTTTTATTTTCCCTAGACAGTTCTGGGAAGTGCTACTTTTTGTGTGCAGTGAGATTCTTTGATGTCTTTACTGATATCATGTTTAAATCGAAAAATATAGTATCTTCAAGGAAATATGATATTTTAACTATGAGGAAATTATTCTTTCTGATATGCCATGAGCAACGTACTTGATAAGGAAATCTCTTTTCTTGTTTACTAGTTGCAGTTGTCTCTTCTTGCATATATGAGAGCATATGTCTACTAGACCGTGGCATATCGCATGTGTTTCCAGTTTAATTTTTCATCTGTCTACCACTGCTGTGATCTAACATTTCATGTTTGAAGCTTATTCAGAAGTCATTAATTTTTCCCTCGAGACTTTGTCGACATAAAAGTTCAAACATAGCGAAACAGGATCTGCTTTTTAGCAACATGTAAGTACCTTTGCGGACATTTTTTTTAGTTTAAGGATTAAATTTGAAAGAACAAGCTCAATTACGGGGGGAGAAGCAATAGATTTTACTAAGGATGCATTTAATAAAAAATTTAGGGAAAAAAAAACCATGAAAACTCTGACTTTTAGGGCTTGAAATTTATAGTTATGCTGCTCTTTGTAATCTGATTATGAGTCAAAAATGTTGTGGAATACATCAACTAGCTCGTTGCCTTTCTGAATACAACATCAAGCAAGAGAACTCATCTTGCAGATAAAGGACCGCGTTGCTCAATTTCCTCCCTCTGGAGCTCAAAAACTAGCCCCAATTATTGCAGTCATGATAGAGAGAATGAGACTGTCGTTATAATAGTGAGCATGGTTCATATGCAATGTTTAGAATTTATAGCTGATGGAAACCCATCCTAGCCAATACTAGTAAACAAGTCATCCACAAATCTTCTCTCGATCAGATCACTTGTGCCAAGATCTCTCTGAACAGATGTTGCCCATCCCTATTAAGAGCCTTGAAGTATCACCCTATTTACAAAGTGTTGGTTGTTCTTCAAAGACATTAGGTTTTCTGTCGAATAGAAATTATAGAACAACCCAAAGGCATCGTTAATATAAAAAATTTTAAGCCATTGTTACCCTAAACGCATGCCTCTTTTAAATCTGATGCAAGAATTTTGTCAAGGTCAACGCCATCTGATAGAGTCTACTGACTGTCAATGGAATCAAATGGTACGCTTCACAGATAATTTGCTTGCATGAAAAGCTATTTCCTAGAATAGGCATTTGTCAAAGTTGATATTTTTAGGACTGAAATTTATACTTCCTAAGTTAGATGCATTCCTTTGTTGGCAAATTTGTTTTTGCTTTGATAGGAACTTCTTTTGCAGAGTGCTTTGTCAATTAGTCTATTAAATGATCTCCAGCATAATATTTGGACATGTATTGGAAATTGAATCTGTCTCTGGTTTCAAGCTGATGAGCTAGGTAAAAATGCAGAATCACTGGAAATGTTGGCTGGTTTCCACAGAAACTTCATCTGTGTTCTCCCTTTCAAGTATCTGCCTAATTTATGAATGTTTCCAACTTTTTTCCCTTTTATCTTGCAGCAATGGGAATTCTGGAACAAAGGGTTTCAAGTGTTGTGGAGGTATAATGGCATTAGAAGCAATTTCTCTTCTGCAAGATTCTTATGAATGAGGAAATTCTAAGGTTATTAATGGCGATCAACCATTTTAACCAGTTGACTTGTTTGTTTGAAAGAATATTATAATACTATTGTTAGCATCGATTTACGTGAGATAACTTAAAGGGACATGGTAGTTGTTTTCCAATGGACCCATAGTTCATTACACTTTTTAAGAAACTTCAATGAGCATAATAGAGCAATTCTACGTTTTGAACCAAAGTTTAAGTTTTCAATCAATGAAATTTGAGCATTGTATCTGCTAGCAATATCTTCCTGAAAGACCCTTCCTCAGAATGAGTTCTTTAAACTCAAATATTGTGGTCTTCCTCACACTCATCCTCTTCCATATTGACATTCCTCTCTCTCTTACATCCCAGATAAATAAAGCTGGCCCAGTGGAATGTCATGTAATGATGAAGGGATAAGGTGTTTATCTCGAGAGTATCCAAACCGACGCTAAGAGTGTTCAGCCTTTTAATGATTGCTATGAATAGGCTTAGAATTTGTCCAAGAAACAAAAGGTAGAGTTTCAAATGCCCCGTCTCTCTTTTTGCCTATTTTCAGATGCCCTGTAATCACATGTGGCTTTCCTTTAAATTGGGTATTCTTAGCTAGATTACCATTTGAGAAATGGGACGTCATGTCTTTGGTTAAGAACGAAGTGTGGTATCTTAATAGTTGAGAATTCTTTGATTAGGCTCATTTGAGAGAAGTATCTTCTCCCTTGATCCCTATCATGGATTGTTATACATATATGGTTAATGGTCGAGCAATTCTTTAATAAGAGCTCTTCAGTTGCAAATATTTTAAAAACTGATCAAATCATAATCTTTACATGCATCTGAGATAGTCGGTATGCTTTGGAAACTCATTGCATACAGAAAACATGTCCTTGAAATAATTTGTCTTTGTAATGATAAAATCAATTTGGTTCAGGTTTCTTCTCTGTTTTGTAGAACCCTGTCCCATTAATGTCATTTCTCTTCACCTTTCTTCCCTCTCTTTTCCATTCATTTTCTGTTAATGACATTGTGGAATCTATGATTTGTTTAAGTATCTTATAGATATGCTGAATGCTAATGCATGGTTTTCAGCTCCAAAGACTCATAGGTCACGCGTAAATCATGCTTCTTATTGGATGTGCCTGCATTGATTCATCCTGTTGAACACTCTCATACCTTTGCACAACTAGGTAAGATCTTTGAATTTATGATTCATCTCTTTTATGAATGTTAATTACATCATGTATAGTAATATGATGCACCTCTGCTGCATATCAAATGATTATCAGTTACTCATGCATATAACTAGTTTCTACATGGTGAAACCTTTATATCATAGGCTATGCCTGATTGGGGCACTGTGGCAATGTTTCTCGCTGTGACAGTTTGATATGATGCTCATTTTAAGGAGTATACCTATGGCTCTAAATTTTCTCATATGATTGTAATCAATCACAATGAGGAAGAAGCTAAGTTGTTGCTCTTCATTCCCGATAATTGGTTTATTCTGATCATATTGTTCATTGTTCTTATTCCTGTTAATCAATCTATTCATTTGACTATAAGCTAATTCAAACTTTCACTTCAAGGTAGTTTCCATTCTTGAGTTGAACTATTTGCAAAATAACTTTTGAACCATAGTTTTGTGACAAAGCGCAAATTTGGATGAGACGTTATTGCTGCTGGTTTTAGCATATTAAGATTCTCTCTAGTTTATGATATGGCAGAAACCATTAGTGCTAATTATTTTGTCTCAAGATGTTAAAACATTTTAGAAACAATCCTTTTATGTGTAGAGATATGTGTCAACATTATTAGCATCACACAAAGTGTCTTTAAATGATTCGATACACTCTTGACTGACAATGCATGTGCCATTTTCTGCTTTTCTAATCACAGAATTTCTTCGAAGGATCTGAGGAAGGAAGCATGATGCATGTCCATACCATTTTTTGCTGGGATTTTCATGTGTTTGCAGAGAGTTGCGGATGTGAGCACAAGTGATTTCATGCTTTAACTTGATTATCAGATTGTTTAGATAATTTTACGGCATAAACTCATGGAGGCATCAGTTTTCTAAGGTTAATTTTTGTCATCTGCATATTTTGTGATGCAATTTGATTTGAGTTTTTCGAACTTTGAGGTAATTATAGGTGTGCTATTGATGATTCTGAACTTTATAGTTTTGGACCATGCGCTGTGTGCATGTTTTCGCATGGATTTCTTGGCAAAGAATTGCATTGACTGGATTTAAATTTCCTAGTTATACCAATTTTGTCCTAAATACTTAAATTTATAATATTGATAAGTTAATTAATGTCTTGATCGTTCTTGACTTTAACTATCATATTATTTTGAGAAAATCTCAGTGATTTGATAGGTCACGTGGTGACCATGATAGGTTGATGCCTCTTTTCTATAAGAAATCAAAATTTAAGTTCTCTATTTTTGCTGGTGATGATTATAATATATTCAATTTTAGTAAAACATTAGAAATACCAGAACATTTGCCGGAAAGACCCATAGTCTAAAACGAAGAGGAAGATGGTAATTTTGGATCATAGTCTATTATATATTCTTATAAGTTAGGGATAATATTAGAAAAATAGATAATCAACCACGCAAGACAGAGATCAACGACAAGCCGAAGTTGATAGGCATTTATCCATCGAGAGGAAGTGTATAGCAAATAACGTGACCTTAGATGAATGCCTAACTATATTTGGGAGGAATGTGAAGAGACGATTATTGATGGCATGCAAATATTGACACATCAATGTAGTTTCCCTTCATATTAGGCCAACAGTCAAATTAGCGAGCCCTTAAATTAGGGACATCTGAACATCTCGTGTAAAGTGCTTTACTATATGTAATTTAGCTTTTGTGGCTTTACTCATAAATTGATGTGCTTTATAAGTTAGCATCATTATTTAAATGCAATTATATAATATAGGAAAATTAATAAAATTACAAATTTAAACTCTTTTTTCTTTTTTCTGCTTAATTTATGGAAGAATTCGATATCCACATCAGATTAAATAGGAACAAATTACAATTGTAATAACTTACTAAAGTATAACAATGGCTGGTGTCGATATTTGATGATACTGTAATCATTAGTTGGGGAAGAACTCTATTAATAAAATACTCACTTTACGTAAATTACACATGCATATGTGATTTTCAACAAAAAAATTTGTCTCCAGCGCATTAGGACTCACGGAAAAAATACTCATCCTTTTAAAGTGAAACAAATTATACACATATAAATTCCATGTCATATTGCGTTCAGGTAAAAATACTTCAACAGTGAATTTGTTTAATATATTTTCCTAAGTCAATTGATAACTTGACATGTTAAAAGTCATTTATACCCAAAATATGATTATTTTATTTTATTTTATTTTATTTTATACTCGCATAGTCTAATATAAAATTCTTGTGACTTTTCATTGAATAGCACGAATATTAGTAACATAGTCACTTAGTAGATATGATTTTTCTGTAAAATCTTATAATTGAAGCATATGTAAGTTCTTTCTAGTTTACATGATGTAAACGGCTATTATAGTCGGTCGAGTGCCTCCAATTATGGAAGTCAACGGCTCGGAGGTCCGACTCCCTCTCAAAGTTTGAAGACTGAAAATTGAAAAGCGCTTAACATTTGAGTAGTGCATCTGCCGTACAAATAGATGAAGTTATTTTGAATGGCTGTGTCGGCTTGCAGCAGCAAGTACCGGTGGTGGCAACATAACGCAGATCCCTTCCAATGGAGAAGATGAACAGAAACTTAGGAAAATTTAAAAAAAAAAACAAAAGAGTAACGAAATGAAACGAAACAAGAAAGCGAGAAAAATGAGAAAAACAAACAAATTGATGTTGTTTTGAGTATAGTCATATCTATCAGATTGTCGATCATGCAATGTAAAATGGCTAGTAATAATTGAACACTAAGTCAGCCATTCTTGATACTAGATAAATGGAATGATTATATTGAAATTTTGTACAAATGTTTATGACTAAATTGGTAAAATTGAAATATTTAAAATTGAATTGACATCTATATAATATGTTTATGATTAATTTGGTAATTTTCGCTGTGTGTGGATTTGCAAAATGATAGAGGAGACCTCTATATATACATGAGCTCCTCAAATTACAACTACAGGTCTCGCCGTCATCAGCTAATGATGGATGTCTTATGTCCCATCTTCCCCTAACCCCATTTAACTACAATCTCACTAGCGTCCTTAGGAATGTTCTAGAACCCTCATGAAAGCCTCAGACTCTTGGAACCTTCAAGGTAGGCATGGTCATCTTAGCTACCTGCTCCACCTGATGTACCTTGAAAATCTCCGATTCATGATTCCATCAATGATGCTCCCCCTCCATTGAATCCTTTCCTTGGATCATCGGCTCCGTTGAAGGTTGGAAGTGCTTCCATTGGATCATACGGGTCGAGTAATGCCGGCCCAAGCATGGCCTTGTACCCATTGCCAACAGTGATCGTTAGTCACTGCATAAAAAATTAAAAAGAATTGGGTTCGAGCACAGCGATAGCCAAGGGAGTGGCTGAGTGAGAAGGGGTCATACTAGGCCCCGGCCCAAACGGATCGACGCAAGTGGTTCTAATATATTTCTCATTTTCTTTTTTTGTATTGGTCAAAAATCAGCGCAGGACGCAGGAACTTTTTAAACATATAGTAGTTAGTTTTTTTTTTGGGGGGGGGGAGGTGTGATGGTGCAACAACCCAATGCGTATTAGCTAGACTCCATATCGAATTTAGCCACTGCTGGGTAGACTTTTGGTTAGACTCCATCAGCACCACAGTTGCTTTTTTTTGGTAACATAAGCGTGACATCTTTCACCAAAAGAAAATGAGCTTTCTCTTTATTGTTCTCTCTTTTTTCCTCTGATAATAAGGAAATTGAAGATATTAAAATCAAATATCAAATTTTTAAAAAAAATGGACACTAGATTATTTGAAAATTTCGAAAGAGCCTATTGCCGTGTATGACGATCACCCGTCTCCATAGTTGACAATCTCACAAGCTCTTCTTGCTTGAAAACCGCTATATTCTCACTCTCTCTCCCTCTCTTTCATCATCGACGTGCTTTAGGTTCAAATTTACCTATCCATATGAATGCTTGGTTTGCGTGAATGAGTAGAAACATGACCATAATTCCAATGGCCAATCCCTTTTCAGATGTTTGGATTTAAATGTGAATGGTAGAATGGTGATTCCGCCAACTTCTAGGGGTAGCCATCACACTATTTAGGCCATGCAATCATCATTATCATTCCTAAGTAGGTTAGAGCCATTTAGGCTGATGAAATAGATCATATTGCAAGATTAGCATTAGGATACCAAATATATTACCCACGCCTAATCGCAGTCAAAACATGAAACACATCCCCTAGTTAAACACAGACCAAAAAGTGTCAAAACATTGAATTTTCAAACCCAGGTGCCTCTAAGGAGGGCATCCGCAAGTGCAGTTTCCTCGAATGTCTTCAGCAGATCAGAGCAAGAGGGATCGGCCTCTCCTTCCCCTTTCAGCTCTAACCTCAATTCCTCCTCTATGTCGTTCAATGCCGATAACAGCATCAACTCACACCCTTCGTAATTCAGGAAGTCGGGCGGGTCAGCCGGGCTATACCTCAATTGCCTGAACTGCCCCTGCAGGTAGTTTAGAGTCCCCTGAACTGGGAAGGGCCAGCCCCGTGCTAGTCGAGGTTCTTGATTTGGATAAGGAATGACCCTTCTCTATTGAGCGACTCCTGGGGCTCCTGCTTCTTGTCTTCCAGGGGTAATTCGAGCTTATATATGAGATGCGTGTGCAGTTTCTTCCCCCTAGATTTGTGTCTAAGTATGCGATACACGCCCTCGCCCAATGGTCTAGCTGCAGCCGTGCGGCGGTGTCCCCTCGTGGAAGTGTCGTGATCCTCTACAATGAGCAAGTCCCGACTATTCATCGACGACCCTTTAGCACGAGTATCGCCTTTTTCTACTTCCCTAGAGTTCATCGATCCACGCCAATCCCCAATTAGTCGATCAAGCCTCATTACTTATCAATAATAAAAAATCAGATATTTTCTTCTCTGAACACGACTTGGGAGTGAAATTGACCAGTGCTATTCTTTAGAAGTTTGAACACGATTTGATGATTACTTAGGAACCAACTAGCTTGATTTCACATAGAGTTCGAGCTTGCCAGTGCTAAGCTTGATAAAAGCTAATCAAACTTCCGTTATTTTACCAAAAATATTCGATAGCCAGGGAAACATAAAGAAATGCGCACATATATAATGGGATGGGTAGATATACTGTGCTTGCTAAGATCCAGCTTGTTTGTCACCATGGTGTGATTGAGCTGGCTTGGGTTGAGGTAAGGCATCATGAGCTCTTTCTATTCAAGCTCGAGCTTGACCAATGAACTTAATCCGGATCGAGGATTGGATTGGTTCGGCTCAGCTTGATTATAGTCTCACTGCCACGTCACCTTTACGAGTTTTCATAGGTGGCGTGATAAATATATTATCGCAGAGCGGGAGGCGGGGCAGCATAGTCAAGTCAGTTGACGTGGGGCCCACTGGCTTGACGCCGTTATCGGGTCCGTCGTGGTGGTGGGAGGAGATGATATTTTCATCTAATCGAGTAAAAAAAAAAGCAGTGGCACGTTTCCTTCGCCAACCAGATCCCGACACGTGTGGCGTCCAGCTCGCAATGAGATGCTTTGCTGCCCAAATTCCAGGTTCGTTATAAACGTGTCGTCGAAATTTCTTTTTCTTTTATTTTTTCCAATTTGTTATTTCCGATGCTCATTTTTGCTAAAAGCAATTAAAAAAATTGTGAGCTTGGGAGGACGACGTACGCAATTATTGGACCAAAAAAACCACGGGTTTGAATCAATTTGCGCCTATCGCTATGTCCCTTTTTCGGATACTTTCAAAACAGATAATTGCATAATTCATGAAGAAATTCAAATGAACTATAAATCAAACATAAACTTGTCGTAAATCGAAAGAACTTTATCTGGATAGGACGTAAATTTAGAGTTAAAAAAGTTGAGAAAAAAGGGACAGTAGTACGAACCTATCAAGCACTTTGATGTTTCGTTTCCCATATGAACACTTGAGTCCTTGACTGAAGTTTTGTCAATTGTTGTTTAGATGATGTAGTCATATTATCTAAATAACCCAAATTACCGGGAGAGAGGAGGGTGGGGTTAGGATGTGAAATGTATATTTGAAAGATGGGAAAATAAAAGCCAAATCAAAGGGGGCACAAAAGGACCGCAGCAACCAATTCGAATTTCTCCATCAAATAAATAATAATATAATTTTCTAACTATTTATAAAATAATAGGGGTGATCGGTTCAGTCGGTCCTATCTCAAGGTGGAATCGAGGATCGAATCGAGAGGACCAGTTCCTCGATTCCCAATTTTGAGAACTAGGGAATGGGCTATTTGGTCCTAGGACCAGGAACCAAATCGGACAGCCTGTTTGTTCATTGTTCTTATTCTTGTTAATCAACTGTTCATTTGACTATAAGCTAATTCAAAATTTCACTTCAAGGTAGTTTCCATTCTTGAGTTGAACTATTTGCAAAATAACTTTTGAACCATAGTTTTGTGATAAAGCGCAAATCTGGATGAGACATTATTGGTGTTGGTTTTAGCAGATTAAGATTCTCTCTAGTTTGTAATATCGCAGAAACAATTAGTGTTAATTATTTTGTCTCAAGATGCTAAAACATTTTGGAAATAGTCCTTTATGTGTAGAGATATGTGTAAATGTTATTAGCATCACACAAAGTGTCTTTAAATTATTCAATACACTCTGACTAACAATGTATACGCCATTTACTACTTTTCTAATCACAGAATTTCATTGACGGACCTAAGGAAGGAAGCATGATGCATGTCCATACCATTTTTTGCAGGAATTTTCATGTGTTTACAAAGAGATGTGGATGCGAACACGAGTGATTTCATGCTTTAACTTGATTATCAGATTGTTTAGATAATTTTACGGCATAAACTTGTGGAGGCATCATTATTCTAAGGTTAATTTTTGTCATCGGCATATTCTGTGATGTAGTTTTATTTGCGTTTTTTGAACTTTGAGGTAATTATAGGTGTGCTATTGAATCGGGGACTCACTAGAGCATCGAAGTCAACAAAAGTAGGTCCCAAAGTCGACACTCTCGAATAGGCAGCTGAAGTGTTGTAAAGGGAAACAAATTGAGGACGATGCAAAAGGATCAAGCATAGTTAAGTTTTAAGATGAAGAGTGATTTGATGAAATGAATCAGATCTTTTTCAATAAAGATTGTGATGTTAAGAATTGCCAAGGGAAGCCAAATTTAAAGCTGTTTTATATCACGCTCTCTACGCTCTTCCATTTCATATTAGAAAATGAGCTGAAGTTTGAAGAATATGAAGAGTTCAAGATTCCTCTAAAATCTCTATTTGACAAGGTGAGTATCGACTCAAATGTTATCATGGTGGATTGACGGATATCCACGATGAAAGAAGATGAGAGGGAAGGGGATGCTGTTTTCACATTAAAAGACAAACTGTTTGATTGACTTCTTTGGAAAATTCGAGAAATAATGCTTTTCATGATCGTCTAATGCAGCAGATCCACTGGTGTCAAGGGGGTGGGTGTTGAGATCCTTGGATGATAATGTAAAGTAATGAGTGTGACATTTATATTGTCTTACACGCGTATGTTGAGCTCATCATATAAAGCACTTTATAACATCTTGTTACAAAGTGCATCAACATAGTGATATGTATATAATATTCATTCGGGAGATGCTTGGTGCTTGACAAGTCAAAAATGCATTTATTAGAAAAATATATAAATACAAAAATTAAAAAGTTTAAACAAAAAGAAAAAGAAGAGGGAGAGAAAAGAAAATAATAGAGCTCCAGCCCATCCCTTAAGTTCGGCCCCATGCAGCCCGGTCTGACCACAAGCGCAGCCCAGACAATTGCATTAGCCCATAACTCGAGCCGATGGAACACTTAACTCGCCATCGCTCCGCCTCCCCCTCCGCCTCCACCTCCGGCGCAGCTCCTCTCCCACCGCCGGCATGTCTCTGCTACCATCGATGGCTCCTCTGTTTCGTTTGTCCCTCTCCAGCGACCATCACTACCACTGCCTGATGATCTCGATATCAATCCGACCACGCTCGCTTCGCAATCCTTCAACTACCGAGCTCCAGCCTCCCTCCTCCTCTTCCGTCATCTGTCCCTCCTCAGCGTTGCTTTGGGCTTCGGTCTCGGGATCGCGCGTTGAGATTTCTGAGGGCGATGGTTTGAAGCCGTTTGTGGCCTTTGCTGACTCATTGATGACGCCTCCAGCTGAATCAGGTCGTTTTGTATCCGATGACATTCTTAGATATGATTTCAGTTCATTCCTGCTTTGCCCTCGCTGTGTTCCGAGTTCCATTGCCGCTGATTACGCTGTGGAGGAGGAATCGAGTCTGCAAAGAAGGTGTTTGATGAAATGAAGAAGCTGGACTCTGTTTGGAGGAGTAACTTTTCACGATAGAGATAATCCAGGATTCCGCGGTGGTGACCTCAAGCTCTGGACTGGTGATCGAGCCAGAGCAAGTCTCTAGAAGATTGAACTCCAGAGAAGCTCGCTGAATGCGCTCGACAACACCATGATCGTGTCCATGGACTATCTATATCTGTCCCTTTATCTGCATTCCTCGTCTTGGTTATGTACGCTTCTTCTCTTCTGTCTGCCATTAATGCCTCTCTGTTGTTGCTCTGTTTCGAGGCCAGGGACTTCTCATCCAGGGACATTTCAGGCGCAACAGTTGAGGATCATCGACGCCGCTTGTTTCCCATGAACTCAAACTCCAGCATGGTTCGTCATTCCAGATTAGGATCTATGGATTACTGTTCTTCAATGTTGATATGGGTAAAAGCTGCAATGGATTTTCTTTTTTGCTGAAACAGTTCGTTCATTCCCTGCCCATTTTCGTTTGGAACCTAAATAGAAATAGTCTGCCTTGTTAAAATGCTTCTGTGGGCTTCCTTATCCTTTTTTGTTTCAAGAAAATGATCCCATCCGTGGAATTTGTCTTAGATCTACTTCAATTGATGCACTAGTTTTACTTCCCAGTTCCCAAGTTTGGAAGTGTTCTGATTTTACTCGTAACATCATGCATTGGAGCCGTAGATTTCGTAATATTAGCAAGTCCTTGTTCCGTGAACTTGTGATTTTGGTGTTTCTACATTTTCTTTTGTGAAGTAAAAGCTCAGTTCAGCCATAAATAAAAGAGCAAAGATCAAATCACCTTTTTGTAAATTGATATGGGGTCGTATCTCTCTTTCCATGTGTGGGAGGAAAAAGCTCTTTGCTATGGTTGACTCTAGTGGTTCATTTGAACTTGTGGCTTACTCTGTTATTACCGCAAACATGATGAAAATATGGGCGGTAGAATCGGTAGCTTCTGCTGGCCAATTGGTTGTTTAAATTTTTGCTTCTAGATAATGGACTGGTGATCTCTTTATAGCTCATTTGCTTTGTCTGGGTTTGTGAAATGTGGTTTTATGGTAATAGGTAATCTGGAAAAAATCATCAATAATTTTTCTTGCGAAAATTCATCATTTAATGCATTTAAATAATCGTCATGCTATAGGATTTGTGTAATGTTTAATTGGTCCAATCTCATTTAGTTTAATATCCCATCTCCATCATTTTTCATAGGAATTTCACGTTTGGTAAACTAGATTAATACATGTTCACTTTTTCTTTCTTTTTTTATCTTTTTTGTGTAGCTCACGAGGTTATTGTCTTAAGGCTTAATAATAAGACCATGTATATTCTTTACTCAATATAGTATTGGATTAATTTTCTTGCACTTTACCTTAATCGCGTTGATTAATTGAAATATACACGAACACCCACTTCACCTATTCCTCTCCCCATCAAGGTTCTCATTTACCATTCTATATTTGTATGAGACTAGTAAATGAGTCTAGAAATTGCAGTTCCATTCCATATTAAATTCAATAACAACACTACTTAGGGGGCCAATTAACAAAATATATCACAAAACTTCATATATAAGACTTACCAACGTCTCACAAACCTAATCCACCAAACAATCGCTAAGCTCAATCACCAAAATGCCAAAACATATGCCCACTTGCCACCCTTATTTATCACTTACAAACTAAAAACACACAAGCAAATGCCTGACACCGGAGTTCCATTCTAACTTAGCGGTCCACGGCCAAAAAACCGTCATAAGCCGAAATGTGTCAGCTCAAGTCATCAAGCAACACCAATGACACTCCATATTACACAGAATTCCCATCAAAAAGAAGAAAATGAAGAAGGGGCATCAAGAACATCTTTCCAAGGTTCATTCCCTCGAGACCGCAAAAAGCAGATCATGGGTGCAAATCAAAATCCGAACGCCCGAATGGCAGGGTTTGTGGTCTTTATTCCATTCTGGATTTTGGGCCGGACCTTCAAGCTTCAATGTCTAGTTTGAAATGGCTTGGCCCAAAATATTTTACTTTGCAAATACCTTTTAATACGAATATTTGAAAAAATTACATTTCTACCTTTAAGAGTCACGTTTATTACACACCTCCATAGGGAAAAAATGTAGATAAACAAAATAAAAGTTTAAAATAGTTGAACGTAAGAGAGAGCCATTCCAAAGTTTATGTGAGAAGATTTTTTATGGGATGATTTTATTGAGCAATGGTAGCACTCAATGTACCGAATCAATAAAAAATTAGTGATTTCAAAATTTAAGTGTTGCATGATGCCAGTTATGTAATTGGTTGATTATATGACAACGGTAATGTAAGGGACATCTAAAACACTCTCAAATTTTAGATTGTTTTGTAGGTAATTTTCACATTTTAAAAAATAAATAAATTTATAAAGGAAACCAAGCTGACGCCTTCCTTAAGTGGAAATGTCGGATGCTTTTCGAGAGGGGGGAGGGAAAGGGCTTTGAAATTCACGCACTCACGCACATACCTGACAGCTTCAACCGAATTGCACTCCTACGTGCACTCCTACGGTCTCCTCTCCATCTGCCTTTCCAACTACTTTCGTTATAAACCTTCGTTCATGGTATTCTCAAAAACTTCTTTGTGCTCTCACACACAGACATACAGAGAGAGAGAGAGAGAGAGAGAGAGAGAGAGAGAGAGAGAGAGAGAGTTACAGATTCGGTGCCTGGCTGCAATGGTGTTGCATGGTGCCCTGCTTTTTTCGTGGTTTTTGAACTCAATTTGTGGGAGGGCTTGTCAGGCTGTGGACCTTTGAGTCCATGATCGAATTTTATATTGGTGTTTTATGACGTACTACTAGTTTGGTGCATCATGGGGACCATAGGAGTAGAGAAGCCCATCGTCATGATCAGATTTGGCGCCATCTTTCCAAATCTCAGATGCTCCTGCACACATTCATTACCTTCTTCATGGCTTGGTTCATGCAAAGCCTCCATAGAACTCTCCAAGCGCTTCTTTAAACGTGCGAGTTATGCAAGTCATGATGGTCCCGTGTCTCTGCACAACTTAAGAACGAAAGGCTGAATGGAAGTGTTCATAAAGATATTCATTCATTCACAAAGATGATCATGGGGGTTGCGTGCAAAATGGCTTCCTTGATGAAATGCCCATGAGAGACGCAATTTGTCGGACCACAGTTATCTAAGGCTGCTTAGACTGCGGGGACTTATTGTTGGCGGAAGAGCTTTTCGATGACATGCCTGAACGGAGTGTTGTTTCCTGGGCACGACAATGATAGATAAGTTCTTTCGATTTGAACAGGTTGAGCGGGCATGATTTTTTTCAAACAGATGCCCATAAGAGATCTCGCTGCATGGAATGTGATGTTTCATGGATATTGTGAAAATGCGATGGTGAACGATGTTGTGAAATTGTTTGAGCAAATGCCTTCTTGAAATATGATTTCATGGACTTCGATGATTGGTGGGCTTGACCAAAACTGTGAGAGTGAAGAAGCTTTAGTTGTTTTTGTAAGAATGTAGTCTGGTGTTGCACCTAATCCAAGTACTTTGACATGTGCAGTGAGTGCCTGTGCAAATGCCTTGTCTTTTCCTCTTGGTTTGCAGATTCATGGTCATGATTTCAGGTCAGGATTCTGCCTTGGGGGATTTGTGTTTGCTTCTCTCATCCTGTTCTATGCTACCTACAAGCGAATTGAACCCAAGTTCTCAATGAAGCAGTGCATAGGAATATGGTTATATGTAGCTCTTCTGCTCGTTGTGGCTCGAATTGTAGGCATGAAGACAGCCTGAAGGTGTTCAATGACATGATGAGAACAAGTTTTCTACCTAATCAATCTTCTTTTGTAATCTCTTTAAATTCTTGCTGTATTTTAGACTCTCTAGATTGAGGTAAGAAGCTCCATACGTCAGTTGTAAAGCTGAAATTGGGAAGCGATGTTTTTGTTGGCAATTCTCTTGTAGTCATGTACAAGAAGTGTGGAGCCATTGACGATGCCATTGTAGTGTTCAAAAGACTCAGGGAGAAGAACATGGTCACTTGAAATGCAATTGTTTGCAAGTTTGCACAACATGGCTAAGGGATGTGGGCTACGGAATATAATAAGCAGACTAGTACAACTAGATGAGATCACACTCACAGGACTGCTTTCTCCCTGTAGTCGTTCTAGGATGTTACAATAGGGGAGATGCTTGTTCAGATATATTAGCAACGATACTTTCATTGAATTGAAGCATGAGCATAATGTATGCATGGTGGATGTGCTAGGATGATGTGGGAAGCTGGAGGAAACAGAGGATTTTGTAAGAAACATGCCCCTTAAACTAACTCCATAGTGTGGCTTGTTATGCTTAGTTCTTGCAAAAAGTATTCTAACCTAGATTTGGCAGAAGGAGCTGCAAACCATATTCTTAACCTAGAACCACATTGTAGTGCTGCTTATGTTTTACTGCCAACTTCTATGCTTCTGCTAAAAGATGGGGTGATGTCTCAAGATTAAGAGTGACTATGAGGGACAAGGGATTGTGAAGCAGCCACGTTGCAGTTGGGTTATTATAAAGGGGCAAAAGCATCTATTTCTTTCTCAGGATAAATCAATCCCTTTGAGTGAGAATATGTATTGAAAGCTGGATTGGTTGAAAATGAAGTTGAAGGAATTAAGTTATGTTCCAGATAAGAGGTTCACTCTCCATGACATGGAAGACAAATAGAAGGAAGAGTCATTATTTTACCATAGTGAAGGGCTTGCTGTTGCATTTGCATTGATTACTACTGTTGAGGGTAATACGATAACTGTAATGAAGAATCTTCGCATTTGTGGGGATTGTCATTCTGCAATTAAACTTATTGCAAAGATTGTTGATCATGAGATCGTTGCCAGAGGTTCTGGCCGCTTTCATTGCTTCAAGGGTGGCATTTGCTCTTGCGGGGATCATTGGTAGGAAGGGCATGAGGTTATTTCTCCTGCATGAACCTGTAAGCATCCTGAGTTTGCTCATTGTGTTAAGCATTGATGAGAGTGGAGCCGCTACATGAGCACTATTAAATATGGGCTTACCTTTATTGTTGACATAATAGACAATGAATTCATGTGGAATCCATGGCTTTTTTATCAGCTTTGGTTTAGTCTAGGAGGTTAAGGGAGCTCAAGTATTTCTCAGCTGTATGAGTTGGGCATGTGGAAAGTTGGAGACTTGGGAGGAAATCTTGATTCTGATATCATTGCCATCAATTGGCTCCATGCAGGGATTTCAGTGAGTATAATCACTTTGCTTATGGTTTTGACCCCATCAGGAAAAAAAATGAACTACTCACATGTAAGACGCCTCTTCCATAGAGTTAAATTAAGTGAGAAAACCCAGAGCCTTGGAAATAGTTACTTACCATCTCTCTCTAGCAGAGAGAGAGAGAGAGAGAGAGAGAGAGAGAGAGAGATAGAAATTGGGTCATTTGGAGAGAAGGAAGTACTGCTTGGTAAAAGAAAAGAAACCCACCCAAACAAAAGAAAGGTACCTACCCTGCCTCCTCTTTTCTAATTTGGAATTGAAAGTGGGTCCTCTTATGAAAAGTCTCATTAACTCTTCTCCTCAACCCCTCTATTACATTCTTAGAGCCTCTCTGTCTCTTCATTAGGTCTATGAGATGTAACAAAAGCTTCTTCATCTCTGGATGAAATTCAACGTCACCTAATGTTCTCTCACAATTTTGCTGAATCTCTTCAATAAATCAACAGTACCAAGTGAGGTAACTTTATTTGTGGTGCCAAAATTGGTACTCTCATGCTGTTTGTGTTGTCCAAGTTGAGCAGATGATAGCGATAGAAATTGGTAGTAATAAGAACACAATAAAATCTTAGTGGTCTAGCACAATTGATCAGTTATCAATGCATGCTTATTTATTGCACGAGAAGTGGAAACCATCTCTTCTAATAGTGATTAGTCAACTCTTCATTTTGCAAATTTCACTATCCCAAGAGGTCTCTCTCCCTAAGAGTTCTTTTGCTTTTCCTTTAAATTATCTTGTGTGTGTGGGATTGTAGTCCAAACTGTTGTGCCATCTATTTTCTCGTCTCTTGCTAATATTTGGCTCAGGTTCCCAATTTCCTGAGTCTTCCTGACCACAATGGATTCGTGTTGAAGATAAATTTCACAATATCTCTGCCAGTAATATTGCAGCATTACCTTGTCGGATTCCTTTTTTCTAATGTTTAAAGCTGGATCTTAGAGTGCATTTTAATTCATATTCCTGACGATGCACACTTGAAGTTAGTTTCGCTTGTTGTAAGTTTCAGGTTGTGCTTACCAAGTTTAACACTTTCCACAAATGGAATTGACGCTTGACATTTCATTTGAAGCTGATGTGCATAAAGAGAAAAGATAAGGTTTTTGTTGGACTATTCCTGTTTTTTGGTCTCCTTAAACTTGCACGTTATGTCAAGAATGGAGAGTTGTCTCCCAAAATGTCTGCATAAACTGAGTAGATTTTTTCTTCTTCTATTTTACTCGGTTCATGAAATGCTGACACTCCTCACCCTTGAGTTACTTTTCATCTTGCCGTTATGTTTAGAAAGCATGACTTCATTCTAGTCGTATTTGAAGAACTAGTTTTGTTTCAAGGTTAGACGTATAGAGCTTGAAGAGCTGACTCTGTTGACATCTGGTCAGGAATGTTGTGATTCTTTGACTATTACAAAGTACCGTTGTCATATGTAGGGTAAAACAGAGGTCTGTCATTTGTTTACATGTGAATATGATTGATATCCAAGAGGTCTATACTCGTCATTCTTTAGAGTCATATCATGTTGTGATCTGATTTGCGATAAAGCTTTCTTCATATACATCACTTGCTAGCTTGTATTAGATGTTTATAACATAGCATACATATATGGCTATGTGATGTCTTTCTTCCCTCTCACATTATTCATAAATTACAATGGTTAATTTTTCAATGAAGGCTTCGCAAGATAGTCATATAGACATATCGTGTCATTTGCAGTGTGGAAATAATAAAAGAGGTATCACTGGAGAGTGATTTGGCTTTTCGGACTCGTGGCCTTTACTCTGCAAGAAATAGAAAGAGAAGCATATAAGCAGCTTTTTGAATAGAAAATTGTCATTAGGAGACGCAACAACCTGGGATGTCTGTGGTTGATGTTCTTTGATATATGTTTTATACCGTTAATTTTCTTTTGTTATTGTTCCACTAGTTCATGAAGGTAAATCTCTCTTGACTGAACTTTTGCGTATACATTTTATGTAATTACCCATAGGCCCAAATCACAATGCAGTTGCCCTCCATTAACAAAGGCATGGGCAAGTGCTGTTCGAGAGTTTCGCCGAATA
The DNA here is from genome assembly GCA_014858505.1 of Corymbia citriodora subsp. variegata. Taxonomy (NCBI): domain Eukaryota; kingdom Viridiplantae; phylum Streptophyta; class Magnoliopsida; order Myrtales; family Myrtaceae; genus Corymbia; species Corymbia citriodora. The sequence continues at coordinate 31,270,098 of CM026414.1, read as the reverse complement.
TCTTTCATGAGAGTTCTCTTAGCTAATGCGAAAAACCACTTCCAGTTGGGGAAAGCTGCAGATCGAAGAATGACTCAATATGCACGTGAGAGGTTGATGTTTTTGTAGTTGCTTGCACCACTGGGAGGAACTGGCTTGACAGAGAGAACACGGGACTTTGTTACATAGGGAGCACAAGAACAGTAGTCTTCTCACTCTTCATTGTCTTCAACTTGCCTTTGGTTTGGTGGAATATGCATTACAATCGCAGATAAATTAATGAGAGCTAGTTAAATTCGGGGAGTACAATTTGGAAAAATATAAAAATTTCACTATTACAGATTTCTTTTTAGGGGTAATTACACTACCATGAACATTTGTCCGTTTTATAAGCTAGTGCCTCAATTTTTTCGTTTTTTCAGTTGAGTACCTGAAGTTTCGAAATGTAGCTTAATATGGTGACTTGCTTACTCAGCAAAGGATGATGCGCATTACTATAAAGGAGTGCCTATTCAATTTAAAATGGATTAATTTTTTAATTTAAAATGGTTTTTATACTTTATATTTTTTCCTTTCGTCTTCTTCCATGTTCAGCCATCGTCCACTGTACAATGTTGTTGCTGCCGCTTTTCAATGCCATGAGGCTATCACCGTGCTGTTGTTGTCCTTCCCACTGGAGCTTGCAGCTATCTCCCTCACTATCCCCAGCCTCCACGACCTCCGCTTGAGGTTGCTGCCTCAAGTCCAAGGTCTGGCAATCTTGAGTCTGAATTCACAACTGCTGATTCAAGGTTCCGAGACCTCAATCCTGAGATCTACCCCTCAGCTAGCCACAAAGAGAGATGACAAAAAATGAGGTTGAAGATGGTGGTGGTGGTCGCCTTGGCTTATGGCTGTTAAAGGTTGGCTGTGGCGAAGGTGGTGGTAGCATGATGGTTGTTTGTGGGCTGTGGTGTTCGTTGTGATTGCAGTGGCAGTGGACAATGGTGGCAGTAGTGGTGGTTGTCCCTACTATATCCATTCACTAAATTCAACTTTTCAGATGATTTTTGAGGAGTCATTTACTTGGTTGGGCACTACCAGACTGTGGCTGGCGAGTTTTGCTGGTAGACAGGGCAGGGCAGGCTTCCTGTTTCTCTTCCTCTACCTCAACTTCTTCCCCCAAAAGAGATTAAACTCCACATTCTCCCTCTTCTTGACATACTTGGTAATGTATACTTGGTAAGGTGGCCTTTGTGGATCAATTGTTCAATATCTTGTGCAATCATCTATATGGTGGCCATAGCTTCTATGAAATGGCAGTATTGAGACATATCCTACCGGCAGCTAGGAGAATCCAGACAACCTGATCAACGTAAGATTACTTGATCCTTAACCTCCATCAGCATCAAACCTTGGGGCTTTATCAGTGGCGTTTGGGATTTCAGCCCTCCTTTGAGGCGTGAAGGCCAAACTAGCTTTCTCCTTCCTTCTCTTTCCGGCCAGTCGGACCATTGTTGTTTGCACCGTCATGACAGGAGTAGATGAACCTGTCTCCTCTGCATTGATATGCATAGTCGCGTGGGTGAGGAATTCTAATAGAGTAGTGGACCGCTATTTGCTAACGAAAAACAAGAATGGAGAAGTTTGAAGAGCCACTAGGGCAACTAGTAAAGAATCATTAGAATGAAGTTTTCGAATTCAATAGCCACTTCACTAAATCTTCGAAGAAATCTTTGAAGTACTCTTTCAACTGCTGCTTAATTTATAGGAGTGAATTTTCCGTTCTTTGGAAGTGTCGGCTACTGGAAAAGTGGCTAATAAATGTATCTAGAAATCGACGAAATGAGACCCAGATAGCGATTTCAATCCACTAAACTATATTCGAGCCACCTTCATGAGGTTGCTGGGAAACTCGACACGTGATTGCAGCTGGTGTTGCATGCGGCATCATGGCAGCCCAAAATAGTTCAACGTGATCCGGAGGATCTCCTAAGCAATCATACTAGTGTAAATTGAGTAACTTGAACCCTTCCGAAAGAGGATCAACTATTATCGCTTTAGTACTTAGGAACACGATGGTAGGAGCTTGTTGTCAACAACTTAGGATGGACAATTCTCTAGACAACATCTCGCTTTTTGCACTCCATTTTCATAAACCTGTCATTTTCATAAACCTGTCAATCCACTAAATTCGTGGAGCTGGAAGCTTCTCGCCCCACACTATATCCACTTCCTAGGCTCATGGGTGGCAAAAGACAGTCCAAGTGTCAAAACTTGACACTAGGGGATATTTCAGTGTTCAAACTTGACACTCAAAAAGTATATTTAGATATTACTTTTTTTGAAAATTGAGACATTTAAATGTCAACTCCAGTTAAAAGTGTTGGAAATCCAATGTGACATATTTTAATAATATAAATCATTGGCATGGCTCGTCAAAAAGTTGAGTTAGGTAAGATTCAACCAAAATGACGTCATTTTGGACATTTACATAGCTAGACTTAGCCAAAACGATGTTGTTTTAGTCCAAATTTAATTTTTAATATAAATAATAATTAAGTAATATTTTTTTTAAAAAGAACAAGCATAGGTGGGAGGGGGCTCCTCTTCCCGTGGTCATGAGGATCGTCATGCCTAAGCGAGGGCCAGCAACCTTTGCGGCCATCGTCGCCACTCCATTGGTGATAAGGCGGCAATCACAGGCAGGGGAGGCCCTCTTGCCTGTGCTTGTTCTTTTTTTCTTTTAATAATATTTAATTATTATTTATATTAAAAATTGAATTCAAGCCAAAATGACGTAAGTGCCCAAAATAATGTCATTTTGAGTTTATGTTGTTGGAAAAATCTTACGTTAGCATTTTAGTTGGAATTTTTCACCATTGATACTTAAATGATACATTTTACTCCTATTTTGACATTTAAGTGTCCTCCATGTCAAGTTTTTGCACTTAAGTGTCTCCTATATCGAATTTTGGCACTCCAAGTATCCGACACTAACTCATGGGCTAAATTGTAGGCTCCCCTCCCTAGCAACACCATTAGCAACTTAATCTTGTGGACCCCGCCTCTAAGAGCGTATCGACCTTATTTTCCAAGGTGGAAAATTGGTTTGAAGTATTGAAACCAACATCAGATTTCAAAGTAGGCTCCTGTGACACGTGAGTTTGCATAAGCTAGCGCATGATCTTAGCCAAAATGACCATCCTTTGAAGGAGGAGCACGGAACTTCTGAAGGTACTAATAAGAATTAATGTTACAAAAAATCTCAAATTGATATAGTTATGACAAATTTACCTTAAATTAATTTTTCAAACACGAAAAATTCTAAACTAGTATATTAGTGATGAATTTACCATAAACTAATTTTTCAACTACCAAAAACCTCAAATTGATACATCTATAATAAATTTAATCCAAATTAATTTTTTGAGTATAAAAAATCATAAACCGGTACATCTCTAACAAATTTACCATCTAATATTTTCCGTTAAATTTTATCGTTGAATTACTAAGTTGAACGACATGTAGTGTCACGCCCCAAACCCCGAGGACGCAACAACCCCTTACCATGGTCAATTGAAAGCGGCGTCCCAGGACTCGTCGACGACCATTCATTTTAATCTTTCATTATGCGCAAACGGAAGACGAACCATCCCCAATCCAACAAACAATCAATCAATCAAATTAGGGATAGAGGGATGAACAACAAGAATAACCATCACTACTCATTTATACAATTTACTAAATTAACCAACGGAGGATCGTTTTCTGATTTACAAGCCCGACAACAATGGCCGATCCATCCTCTAAACCAAACCAAAAAGGAACTAGGCTAAGCTAATCTAGCTGTACAAAATGAACCCTCGAGTCCAGTACCACGATCACTCGGACCAATCGAACTCGGCTCCATCGAGTCGATCACTGGTGGAGTGGGGGCAAGATTCTCCACTATGGGTGCGCCATTCTAAGGGCCTGAAAATGATTAACTATGACGGGTTGAAATAAAATCTCAGCGAGTTCTTTCCCTAAGCCCCGGTTAGTACACCAACTCAACCTGGGGTATCTCTCCAGAACCACCCCTCACTTAACCCAACCACAAACAACCAAAATTAAATAAGCAACAACAACCAAGGTCAACCAGCAAATAAATAGTCGATTCGCATGCAACCTTACCCGGTATGCCATACCCTGCATGTTATAAGTCAACACAATGATGATGCAATTCATCAATCACATGCGAGTCGCGTCACAAACGATCTCACCTAGCCATTGTCGCACCCTACACGTTATCAATTCGTGCGTGCGTGCCCTAAGTGATGTGATTATCTCATGCATAATCGGAACCAATGATGCCATGTTTTCTCATGCACTCTCTTATCCACACGTGTTCCGATTATTACTGCCTCACGGGGCTACAACCAAGGTGCATCGGCGCTACGGTGCCCTTCCTCCGTAGTGGCGCAACCGTGCCCTTTCGTGCCCAAAAGATGTCAAAGGATACTCTCCCAAGATGGCATGCTCACAGAACGTCAAGGGATACTCTACCAAGATAGCAGGTTCAACTTAGTGATCATGCAAGCATACCATCACAACCCACTTATTATCTTTGAGCATTAGCCAATGCACACATGCTTCCATATAAAACCTCAAATCATTTTTCACAAAAGCGGTCCATTTCCGGTGTCTCTCGGACAAATCATTTTCCCCCTTTTTGTGAAAATCACACAATTCATGCAGATGTTTATGCCACGACATACCAATTTTACTTCATATAATCAAGACATATGAAATTATGCACAATTTTACTTCCGGATGAACAGTGCCATGAACAGTAATCCATGAACAGTAAATTTCAGAATCCAATTATTAATAAATTAAATTCATAAATTAAACCAAATATTGATTAAAACAAATTAATCGATCAATTAAGCTAAACATGCTTAATTATCACATAAACCACACATAAACAACATTTAAGCATAATCAAGCATAATTAAGCAAGATTAAGCTAAACTAATCTTAACCACCTATCTTAGGGCTAATACAACTTGATTAAACCCCTTAAACCAAATTTACAACTAACTAAACCAACCCTAAGCAAGTTTAGGCACTAAATAGGGATTAGGGGCTAAACTTACCCGTTAAGTGGGTCAGCAACATGGGCACAATAGCAGCGACGGACCCGACACCCGAGGACCTCACCCACAACAATCCAAAGCAGTTTCAGGCTCAAAACAGCAGCAACAACCTCGGATTCCCTACTGAACTTCAGAAAATAGCATTGCAGGGGAGGACGAGGGCTGATCGGAGCAAAACGGCTTGGCCAGAGCTCCGGTGAGCGGCGGGCCGACACCCGACGGCACCTGGGGGTCGAGGGGGAACTGCTGGTGGCTAGTATGTGTGATGGTTTGGCTAGAATGGGAGAAAAACAGGGGAAAATGTGGAACAAAGCTGCTACAGGCGCTATAGTGGCGATTCGGCGAACAGCGACTTCCGGCCGGCAACTCCGTTCGATATACGGCTGACGCCATCCATACGGATTCTCTCTCCTAAACGCAACGGTGGGTGGCACGGGCCGAGATTCAATCCGGAAGGCAATGAACAACTCAGTTTTCAGTGAGAGGTCAAAAGCAGAAACCGTAGGAAGGCAAGGGAAGCAAGGGAAGAGAGGGGCTGCGATTTGTGAGGGCTGATGGAGAAGGAGAGAGAGTGCATTGAGGGCTTCAATTTAGCCCCATCAAGGCCATTAAATGCCTTCTCCAATTCCCCAAGCAAGTGACATAATCTTCTCTCTCTTCCTTTGTCTTTTCTTCAAAATATCTATGGGCAAAATGGTTATTTCCACCTTGCACATTTCCCAATCTGCCCTTGGGCTGAAAATGAAAGGCGGGCCTAGGAAACGGGCTTGGGAATTTGTTGGGCTCAAATTGGCTCGAGTTTGGACAATGGACCCATGAGGGTAAATGGTCGGTTTGGCCCAACAAGCTCACTTGCTTGCATCGGGTCTACCACGATAGCTATCCCACCTTGGGCGTGAGGCCCTCACTATTTTTGCCCGACCCACGTCCTCGTAGGCCCGTTTCCTCGGTCTGAAAACCCCTTTCTCAAAAACTCAGCTCAACTAACACTGTCGACTGTCGAGGAAACATCGTCCAAAAGTCCGTCCCGGACGTTCTCGAAAATTTGAAGTCCAATCTTGGATTTTCATGCCTTGTCAATTTCGTCCGAATGCCATTTTGGTACCTCTCAGACTGATAGGCGGCTTCGAGGATTCACGTGTAACCAACTCGTGCCAATTCACATTCAAGACTTCTCGACACATGGACGTCCTTGACTACATGAAATTGCGAATGATTGATTCTTATTTCAAAGTACACAATTATCAAGGATCGACATAGGGCCATTCGCGAATTTGATAACAGTAAACGGAATCACCCGTCGTCCCATTATTTCTGTCCTCGAATCGACTTCTAGTCATCCCTAAAATCGGCTTGCATGACTATAGGATCATCCTTACGCAAGTCTCACGGTCAAGTCGTTTTTCCCAGGTCAAGTTCTTTAGTCGCACGAGTTTTATCCTCATTAGCCTTTCCCCTCAAGGTCAATATCTCAGGAGTGATCAATTCCGAGTGAGATCAACCAACAATGCATTGGCAAAATTAACATTCATTCCTTCCTCAAAGGGCTCGAATTTCAGGACATCACACGTGGCAGTTGATGAATATACTAGTTTGGGGTTTTTTAACTCCCATTTGTCACAAGTGTAGTAGTTTATGATTTTCTATGATGTTAATCCAATTTAACAGAAACTAATGAAGGGTCAATTGTTGAAAAATTTATCACTTTTGGGTCTTTAGTGGTCAAAAAATGAGTTTAGGATATATTTTTCACAAATGTACCTGTTTGAGATTTTTGGTAGTCAAAAAGTTAGTTTAGAGTAAATTTATTACAAATATATCAGTTTGGGGTTTTTGATGGTCAAAATATTAGTTTAAAGTAAATTTGTTACGAGTAGACCAGTTTGAGTTTTTCATAATCAAATAATTAATTTGAGGTAAATTTATTATAAATCAGTCTGGAGTCTTTTGTGGTATAAACCCTATTAATAGGGCATATTGTGTGTAGGCAGTTTGGTGGAGGAGCTTGCATCGCTCAAGGACATGGTGCATGCGCGCTTTGGAGAGTGAGTCAGAAGCCTAGGTCTCTACACCAGTGTTGACGCTAGAGCTGGAAATCATGAGCTTGATCTACTATTTCGCTAAGAAATCAATTTGCACTCCAACAATCGAGTCAAGGACTCCAATATTTGTATTCAAATTTGGCCCTCCTATGCTTAAATTAGTACCATAAGATGGTAAACTTTCTAGGGAGAGAAGTTAAGCTTATAGTTGAAAGAGATGAGCCCTTCGAGGGAGAAAACGTTCTTACCCCATACCCAACAAGTCTCATACTTCTATATGTGACTATTGAGGGGCTGCCAGATGGTTTGAGACAAGATGCAACTACGGATGGCAAATGACATACTTACATTTTATGAATCATTGCATGTTCAACCTTTTAAATAGTGGTAACACTGTTGTTTACCCTATGATATGAGAGCAAAGTGATGTTTTGTGAAAATTGGCTTGTTGAATAATTGAGTTCTAGGTTGAACACTTTGTATCTATCTGTTTATGTAATATATACCCGATAACAAAATGGTGACACGTGTCAAGAGATGATTAGTTGGTCAAAATCACTCTTGTCAATTATGAATCGACAAAAGAGTGATTTTTTTGGCTATCTAATCATGGTGGTGAAGAAAACTATTTCTTAGCTCTCTCTCTCTCTATGTATGTAAAAGTCACATTATTCATTTCTTTTGATGGCCTGCTAGCCTAAAATTAGAAAGAAAAAAAAATCGTGACTTCTAGGAGAAATGATAATCGAGGAAAAGCATGGAACACTGACTTTTTTTTTCTTTGACTCCTTTAAAATGTTAAAGTGATATGCTTTTATAGGCAATTATTTATATGCAAATTGAACCCTTATTAAGCACTAGGTTTAATCTAGTGGCCATCCTTATCCTGTGGGAAAGGGGAGGTAGGGATTCGAATTTTTACCTTCTCAAGGGAGGTTGGGGTGCGTGGAGACGATTTAGTTTCAGGTGTAAGTTTTAATTCCCACGCTCTATAAGGATATATGACAAAAGTCTAAGAATGATAATTAGACTAAAAATAGAATAGGACCGACAAAAAAAAAAACTTAATAATATTTCCTGCTTCAATACTTCCTCAACATTTTATTGAATCGTATATTATAGATTGAGGAAAAAGGAAACCAACCCTAAGACACTATTATAGTTGTCTCATAGTGACCTAATTGATAAATGCAATTCGCCATGCTCTGGTGCTAATGTTGGTTTTTGGCCAACACTCTCATATTTGACATAATATACTCCTCCCACAATTTGTCCATAGACTAACCAAGTAGCATAGAAAAGAATGCATCAGGGTATGAATTCTCCATCATTGCATTGAGGTCCGACACAAACCCATGCCTCATCTTGTTGCAAAACTCTAGGAAATACGTCATCACTTGTACACATAGTCCAATCTAGATTCGGACCCTCTCATTGGCCAGTACTTTGATGGCCATTCTACCTTCAACTAGATGTAGTTGGCGATACTTGTGATAAGGCCAATGGGGGTAGTATTGTTGCCTGTCCATTGCCATACGTGAGTGCTCCACTGGGATATAATTCCTGTGAACTCGATCTTCACATCACCAATATATGTCTAGAGGTAGTCCGCGTCTACTTAGAATTTGTCACCATTTTTGGTTGTGATGGTGAGGGATATACATTGGCGACAAAGCTCTCAACAATCACTAGCACCGTCGAGTAGCCTCTTCCCTCACCATTGCTTTGATTGAATGTCTCCAAGATGAAGTTAGAAGCAGCTAATAAAGCTTCTACAGCGTGTCCAGATCCAATTTCGTCCCTAAATTTGGTGCCAAGGGTTCAGACCTATGATAATGCGTGTTCAACAAGAAAAAAAGACAAAAATCGAAGAAATTGCTCTTGTGGACTGTCCTTGAGCTTCTAGAAAATATGCATGGAATATGCACAGGATGTGCATGGCGCATTCGCATCACGTGCACAGGGCGTGCGCATCACATGCATGGTGCATGCATGGCAAGTACATCACCTAACCATTCATCCAAGCTAAACGAATCACAACAAAAAGTAAAGATAAAGAAATCACATCATATACATCAAAAATAGTAATAAAGGATGGGTAAAAATAAATTTGGGGTCAAGTGATCCAATATGAGTTGGGCAAATAATACGGCAAGATTGAGGGGTTTGCTCACATGATGAGCATGACATGCCACCCAAGGTCGAGGTGGAGCTTGGAGAAGACATACTTGGAGATGTAGCTGAATATGGTGTCAATGTTGATGAACACCTAAGGCACTGAAATTGTGTATGATAATGCACATTCAACATAAATAAGGTAAAAATTGAAGAAGTTACTCCACATATCGTCCTCAAAGAACAAACTCTCTAACCATGGGTAAATTAAAATTCTACGTAAAAACTATCATTTAACCTGAAGTCCTTTCCGAAAATGTATGCACGGCGCATGCATGGCCTAAACATTCATTTACGTTAAATGTATCACAACAAAAGGCAAATGTAAAAAAATTACAACTTGTCCATCAAGAATAGTTTTAAACTATGAGTAAAAATAAATTTGGGTGAAGTAACACGATACGACTTAGGCAAATAATATAACATGGCCTTACTATTAAACTTGGGATAGCAACCCCGTAGGTAGATCCAAACCGGCTCCAAATTTTATAAGGAAGTAATTTCGAACCTAAACTAAAACTTACCAACCCCCATGAATTTTTTTTTCATGTTCAGAATTGTGTCGACATTATTTCAAGCAATTTATAATTTTTAATATCACCTATCGAATTTTATGATATAAAAAACACTTATCAAAGTTAAACTAAAGCTTTTATCTATACCCTAAAGAGTTTGTCAACACTAATCACAAATTCGAAACTGATAACGCAAATTGTCAGTCCATTTTGTGCAGTGAAACTCGTCTAATTATGGAAAAAAAAAATAATAAAGCTGTAGTTTTGCACTACCATAAGCATCCAACTTTGGATCATAGCGTCATCGTGTATATCATCAATCTTTAGCATAAAGTATTTGAAAATTTTCAATTATTCACATCTATTCAATGTACATCCAACCTAAATATTGATAACACAGATGACATAATCACTGTAGCATGTTCCTTGCGGTTTCTTCTAAAAAAATTATAATCTTTAAGAGTAAAAATTCGAAAATACTGCCAAAACTGTAAGCATCTATGTTCTTCCCTTCTGGGTCAGGGTAAGCCAATTTGATCCAAATTCTTGAACTATTCTAGGAGTTGACACCAGTAACTTTTTTAGGTTAATTGTGAGCCAGAAGTCAACTAAGCTATAAAGCGACAAGCAAAATTTTAAGGCTCAAGGATTCAGTTACACGTAGGAAAGAGTTAGCATATTCCCATCACCCTTTGAATACCACATTCTTAGGTTGAATCCTCATATAATGAGATTTCCCAAAGTAATACATATATAGTTTTCTTTTTATGTTTCGAACACTAAAAAACTCTGTTACTTGCTCTTGGGTGAAATTGCCAATTGCTGGGGCAAATAGAGCTCGGGTGTGTTTTCCAAGTTCTTTCAAAAAAAGAAAATGTTGTAAATGAGTTCAATGCATCAAACATGGGAAAGTTACCAAAATGTTCTAAACCTATTGTGTAGATGCCAATTTAGTCATAAAATTTTCAATTTGGCCAATTGAGTCCCAAACCTTTTAATGATTTATTAATATAGTTATTCTGGTCAATTTTAGCCAATAATCGCTAACATAGACGCCAATCATCCAATTTGTTAGATTTTTTTCATTTTGTCTTTTTCTCCCCTTCTTCCTTCACCAATTGTCAAGCCCATGGATGAAGGGAAAAAAATTAAAAAAAAAAATCAAAGAAAATTCAAAAAAAAAAAAATCCTCCACATCAACACCAATCATCCTATAGTCGTGTCATGTAGGATGGTTATAGGATGGTTGGCAGCTAGAGTTAGCAATTGCTGACCATTATTCAAAATATGTAGTCCTTCCACTCATTATTCTAATGGTACAAAATGACTTGCAATTCAAATTATGGGGATGAATGCAGTACATATCCAAAATATGTAGCCCTTCTGCTCATTATCAACTTTTATATATACCCTTTCCTCATATAAAGAAAGAGGGAATTACCAAGCTTTTTGTTTTTCCACTTTACCCACGATTTTCAATATCAACTAGTGGTTAAAGCCCTAGACTCTTAGAAAGTATATTCAGGTGACGATGTCATGACATATTCAATTAGTTGAACAAGCACTACCATAGACTACAAAAGAAATTTATTGATATTGGGGATGATGAATACCTAGTCAACCCATAGAACTGAGATATTCCTATTTTGGTATTAATTTGAATTAGCACAAATATAAAAGATTTATGACTCATTCGGCCTTAAAAAATTTAAGAAATAATTAGCATAATTGTAATAGGTTTAGAACTTTTTTTATAATTTTCTAAAATTTATTTACATTAGGGAAGATGAATACCGACTCACTCAACATGTAGCACACTGTTATTCCATCTTGGTATCAACGTGCAGGATATATACAAGCCGCGGCAGATCTAATAGAAAAAGAGTTACAAACTTTTGATAGGCCTGTGAAGGCATAAATGGGTTTTTCACTTTAATTTATGTCTAATGTAGATTAGTTTCCTGGTGCATATCGACTTTAGTTTGAGCCGGTCAATGTAGTCTTTACTATTGCCTATACATAATTATACAGGTCAAACTATAATTTATAATTTGTAAGTCTTAGTATACTAAGGTCTTATTCCGATTCCCTGTTGAGGCGGAGACTTAGCACAGCACAGCTTCTAGGCCCATAACCTTCTTTAATCGTTCTTCTTTTTTCCCAATTTTGATTGGGTGTCTATGCAATAGGTTGTGATCCTCTTCGGTTTCAATGCAAAATACTATTTGCGATGTATGACGTGCAATTAGTCAATTTCGTGACGTGTGCAACCGTGTACGGAAAATTCATGGTTTAAATAAATGCAAAATGATATGTATTGATCCGACACAGAGCGACTTAACACAAATCAATATTCACGGGTTCGATAATAGCATAAGTTTCACAACATAATATGGATGAGTCCACCTAAGCAATACTGTTTAATGCATGTTGCTAGCGATCGAGAAATGGAGTCGGTTTATCAAAAGCTATTTTTCAAATTTATTATTTTCAAAATGGTTATAAATACCCAATTTTATTTAGCATATGTTTGACTAAAATTGATTAAGAATATTACTTAAAAATAAATTCAAAGGATATAATTAGATCATACTCATAAATAGTTTTCCAACAAAATCTTTCTTGGCAAAGTTGAATGATCGGTTCTCAAGATATCATAACTCTTAATTATAGTTACCCAATCGTGACGTGTTAAGAATTTTGTTATTTGACCATATTGATTAATTGCATCTTATACATTCAGTCACAAATTTTCTGAAACCCCCAAAAATCACATTCATTGGATTTTTAACAAATAAAATAACTTAACCTTCCACCACAATCTTTTGTTTGGCTCCATTCTCGGAAATCTGATTGCAAAAATCGAGCCAATCGAATTGCGGATGAAAATTCTATGCACAATAATAAGGACTAGTGGCCCTTTGCTAGAGATAGGTCAAAGCTTTGTAGAACTAGCTTATTGCTGACAAGGCCTACGGTGCGCCTGCCCTTAAGCAGGGCACAAGTGGCCTTAGTCAAGCTCTCTAGCCTTTTACAAGGGTTCTTTTTAACTCAAAACGTTTATATGGAGCTAATTAATAGATTTTGTCCAAAATAGATCAAATTGCCTCTATGAAGTTGCGTGACACTCCCTCTACTTAGGTAAAAAACATCAAACCTCATCTGACTATTTTCACATCATCTCTATGTGAATTCAAAGGTCTAAAGTAATTGGTTTCAAAGCATCAATTGAAATTTCATCTGAATCGATTTAGAGTTGGGTCTTTGTTTCTAGGTACTTGGAGTACTATCTATTCTATTGATAATGTGAACTTCATTTGCAAGGTGATACATCCAAACTTGGTGATTTCACCTCATCTCAATGTATTCATTTTCTACACTTAGGTCCTTCCAAGCATATTGATGCACTCATATTATCAAAGTTGTTCTCATTCTACTTGGTCTGTCCAATCACCTCAATGATCCCATGTCCTTTGCTTGTTCACCAAAATTTAATGGTTCTTCTAAGAACACTTTCCACTCGGCATCTTGTTCTCTATGTGTAGAATAAGAAAATTCTTCAATAGCAAGGACATCCCGGCGCATAAACACACACAATATATATATCTTCAAAATACATAAGGGGTCTTATTAACATAATTTACCTTGAAAAAAAATAAGCATTTGACCCCTCATTTAAACGGAAAATCGGAAGAAGCAAGGGAAATGCTGCGTAAGAGACCTCGGGGCTTAATGAATGCCATTGGGCCACTGCACACTGTCATAGGATATTGAACAGGGCCCTCAGTGCGGGGCGTGGGCCTGGTGCTGCAAACGCCAGGGGGCATTTGCTTGTTATGAGTTCCACCGCCTGGAACAAATTTTCCATCTTTTTTTAAAAAAAAACAATTATTTTATTTTTATATATATCCGAACTTTGACCCCTCATTTCCCTTTTGTCCAATTCACCCGTTATTCACGTTCACGGAAAGTTCATGACCCGAATTTTCCAAAAATTATGTATGATATTTGGAAAAGTGTTGCGATTATGTACTCTGGCAAACTCAGATGAAAGAATGGTCATAGTGAAAAGTCACAGCATCTTTCTCATCGAAATTTTGATCGACCTAATTGTCTAGGCATTAGATGTGACTAGATAAACCTGAATTCAATATTTAATCTAGGAAATCACAATTTTCTGGATACCCTCAAGATCAGACGATTATGGTTAAGAGTCATGCTATCTATGGGGCAAATTGGATGTTGTTGTTCTTGCAAAGCACAACCCAATTACACCAATGATCGTAATTTCAATGAATTTTTTTTTCTCAATACATTTGAAATCAAGAAATTTTCTACTGGAGCAAATTCTATTAGAGAACAGTTTGCGTGGTCGAATATTGGTAAAAACATGAGGTGCCTTCAATAATAATTGCAAAGAGAGAAGTATTCGTGTCTGTCGAGAAAATTTTAAACCCTCGTACAAGGCAAATAATAAAGGATACAAAAGCAATTGAAGGCCACCATGAGTACACGACAATGGACTTTTGAATGTACGACTTTATGGACCTGGCTTGGTGTTAATGCTTTTCCCTACCCTTGTTACCTAACCTTTTCACTATAACAATGCTGGAAGCGTCATCTCCCGGTCGTCTTTTTGGTTGTCCACAGTCTTTTTGACTATCTCAAAGCAATCGTACCACTAATTAGTAAGACTGGAAACTTTTTCCCTTCACTTTGGAAAAGTTTCATAGGCGACTTTAAACTCTTCACTCCTCTTTTTTTTTTTTTCTCTCTGGTGCCAAGAGAAAAAGAAGATGCCGTATTTCACGGTGGAGGAAGCCTTGTTAAGTGTGCAGTGGCACCATCGATACGCTAAAAACGTTTGAACTTGAATTGGCTTCGATGACAATATGCATTTTTAGAATTTTCTTTTGATAATTATGGCATACATCGTCAGTGTTAAAAAAGGCTTATACAAGTGGCCTTATATTTACACCACCAACTTAAGAAAGAGGTATTATAATTCTAACATCAATTGTGAATGGGTTGATTTTGTAAAGTATTTTATAAACTTGTGGTCTCTTTTTCTTTGTTGTCATTTCTTCATGACAATTAAGATTCAAGATAATTTGATTTATACAATGATTTTCAAATATGGTTTTGTGAGGGGGAGAGACCTGTGATCATAAGGGACCTATCCCGAGGCTTGCACGCAGTTCTTTTGCCAAGACAATCAATATGATGGATTCATATATGGTCTTGGGAGGGGGAAGAGACTAATGACTGTAGAGGTGTTTGTCCCGAAGTTCTCACATCATTCTTTTCCCAATAGAGGATAAGTTTAAATCACAGTAAAATCAATCAACTGGAATTGGTGATTATAGACGACCTTGTCTTGAAGTTCACATGTATTTTTTTAGCTCATGAGGATAAGTGTTGTGCCCAAGTAATTCCATTATCCGGATGAATGAAGTAGAGAACGTGTGAGAGGAGATTTGGGCAATGTTAAGGGACTTTAATGCAAGGTAAAGGGTGAGAGTTTACTAAATCAATATTGGAGAGACTAAGGGTGCGTTTGGTTTAACGTTTAGAAAGCCCCTTGACAAAATGCAAAGCAGTTTAGCCTAAAGGGCTTTGGGGTAAATGCAAAAATTATTTGGTAAATTTTGCTTTGAGAAGCAACTTTGAAATGAATGATGTTTGGTAAATTCTGCTTTGAAAAGCTCATTTGTTGATTAATTTAAGCTTTTTTATTTTTACTTGTTTAAAATTTTAAAAAAATGTGGATTTTTTTAAATTTATATTTGATAACAATGTTAAAGATGTTGTGCAAATAATTTAATTAAAAATAAAATCTTCTTTTTGCTAAAAATATCGAATGAAAAAAATTTATGTACCCTCTTTCTCAATTATAAAAAGAATAATTTTATTATAATAAACGTGGTAACATATGCTTTAAGGAAAAAAACTCATTCTCCTTAAAAATTATCAACATCCTTGACTTAACTATTTTCTAAATTCATAGCTATTTGATTTAAGGACTTGTTTTCAAATTTTTTAAACTTTTGTCGTCGTAGTGTCGAAAAGATTCATGATTTGTTGATAGAGCCGTGTGAGAGATTGATGGGGGTGATTGGAGAGAGATCACGACTTGGCTCAAATTTTCTTGATAGCGATGGTCATTAAGATAGGTCGGAATATCATACTCTAGATCGTCTCTAGGGCATGACGAAATACTTATATGGTATGTGCCTTCAATTTTGTTGCTTTTATCACGAGCATCTTGAACTTTCAATTTGTGCAAGTCAGCTACCTTATGGGATTTGTATAATTGAATTCTTTCGCCAGCTATAAGTACGTAAATGTTGGCCACCGAAAAAAAGAAACAAGAAAATTAAGACTACTTTATTCAAAATGCTAATGCTCTTTATGAAGTAAACGAGAATTGGGAAAAGATAAATGGCAACTCACCTCATAATTGAGTCACATTGCTTCTTCTTTTTTGGGAAAATTCGTTGAATTCCATTTCACACGCGGACACTTAACGACAAAGCCAATCCTGTTTCTCCTAGCACATGGTTTTTCACAATGCTAATCAACAATATTAATCGGGGTTACACAAATAGCACCTATGCATCACGCACATTGGTGAAAAAAATGTTGGCATCTGCTGGAGTCCATGCTTCTCTTACTTCTGGCAGTTTGATCCTTGGGACATATCTTCTCATTTGCCACGCAGTCGTCCAACAACAGTCCATTCTCCATTTAAGGAACAATTTCCAACAGTAAGAGTTTTTGCAGAAGCAGCCATGTAATGCAAAACCTTCTATCCTGTCTTTAATCCTGCTCAAGTAAGTAAAGTCAACAGGTTGATCCATAAAATGACCACGCGGGGCAGAAAAAAGAGAAAGCAAGACAGCATAATACATGGCATATGGGAAGTGACACAAAAATCCAACAAAGAAGTGCATTGATTCTGCCATATACATTCCACACGCTTCTGTTTTCTTATCTCCCATTTTGTTAGGTACCTTTAAGATGACATAGACAATAAAAGAAAGGTCCACTGTAAAACTTAGGTAGTCATCATCAGCCATCATTACAAATGAATTCTCAGCCAATATGGCATGTGCATGAGCAAAACTATCTATCTGCAGACTCTATCCTTCAAATTACAATTAGACATCATCCAACAAAATCACCAGAAATATAGAGAAGCACAGGCATGCCTTCACTATTCATTCCCTAAACATCATCGATGGGATCTTCTTAAAGAATTTCATTTCAAGTTGAACAGACTTAACAGCATCAATGTTGTGTTGATGACCTGACAGGGAATCTAGTCTTTATACTTTGATATTGAGGATGGCAAGTGCAAAGCAGATATTGCTTTATCATGAATCCTTCTAAATTTTGGGCAGCACGTGTTTAATAATCAAGAAGCTCATGGAGTCCAACTAGAAAGTTAATTGAGTGCACGAATAATACTCTTCCCATCAACTCACATATCCAAATGACTATGCCTTTCATTTTCATAACAACAAACAAAATTTCCAGATCATCTACTCATCACTGCAGTTGACATAATAAATGGTGATCAACACCGATTAAAGTTCAAAGCACGCAAGAGAGAAGGAGGACTCCCTCAACGAGAAGAAGGGGAATGGCTAGTTTGCTCCAAAATGCTTCTAACACGGTTTCCCTTCTATCTTATACAAGAATCACAAGTCAGATAAGGGAACCAAAAACTTGAAAACTATGAGCAGTTCACTCATCCTTAGCAATAGCCACATATGCTACAAGCTGCTTCTTCTTTGCTAATCATAAATTTGCCTCCAACTTGAACCGAACCGAGAGTGATCTTTCAATACACAGGACATGAACAGATATCTCAAAATCGATTGAGAGAGTTATCGTATTTGCACTAGCATCTTACAGGAGACTAATGAAACTCTCCCAATAGCCGAGGCAGAGCGAAATTGACTCTTCCCTTCTCGAACAATTACGAATACCCGGAGAACCAATCAAACAGCAAACACGCAACTGATAGACTGGCATCGGCGCGAAAATCAAGACCCAAAGACTCATTCGCTGACGCGAGAATTCAACCAGAAAGAGGCTAAGAGCTGCAGTGGCGAATTCCGCAGTTACCTTCGTTTCAGGAGAAGGGGAGCGTTCTGATCCGGATCCGCGGGATCGAAAATTCTATCGAGCTCGAACTCGTGGTGAATCAAGTCCTCGTCCTCGTCCTCTTCCTTGCACCGAAGCGATGTCTTTCGCTGTCGCGAGATCAAGCTTTGGAATTACAGCGAACTTGGAAGAAGGACAGAGGATCTCAGAAGATGGAGAAACCCCCCAACAACACCTTCTCTTTCAGCAATCGTCGCGTCAGATGAGGAGCAAGCAAGGAGTAGTAGAGCGTAGCATTGGAAGAGCAACGGCAGTCATCGCATGGGAGAGAGCGCGGAAGGGGAGCAGAATTTGATGTCGCGAGGGAGAGAGGGAGAGAACGTGGAGTTGCAGAGGAATTAGGTTTCACTTTTTTAAGAAGGGTAAAAGTGGATTTTCAATAATATTTTAAGGATAAAATAGATAAATAATAATTTTTCATTACTTGGTGCCTTCAGCATTCCGACAATACTGAAAGTTCAAAGTAAGTAAGGGGAAGCTATAGTTCTACCTTTGTGAAATTAACTATCAAATAATTGGTTTAGGGCATTTTATAGCGAAGAATGAGAAATTTCATGTCAAACATGATGGTGTATTAAAATCACTTGATGGTTTATCACCACATATAAGGAAGAAACAAGTTAGAATTAGCCCATGTCATAAGGTGACATCCCCATGGTCTTCTAGGCGTTCACATTCTTCATCACTATCTTAAAGTGTCATTGTACCTCTAACTAGTAAAGCTTGAAACTTTTTCTCTCTACTTTGGAAAAATTTCATAGGCTTGACTTAAAAGTCATCACTCTTGCTTTCTCCTAGTGCTCAAAGAAAAAGAAGATGCCTTGTCTTATGGTCCACTTTGGAAAAAATTTCATAAGCTTGACTTAAAAGTCGTCACTCGTGTTTTCTTTTGGTGCTAAGAGAAAAAGAAGATGCCTTGTCTCATGGTCCACTTTGGACAAAATTTAAAAGAAGACACCTTGTCTCGTGGTCCACTTTGGAAAAAATTTCACAGGCTTGACTTAAAAGCCACCACTTCTGTTTTCTCTTCGTACTAAGAGAAAAAGAAGATGCCTTGTCTCATGGTCCACTTCGGAAAAAATTTCATAGGCTTGACTTAAAAGTCATCACTCTTATTTTCTCTTGGTGCTAAGAGAAAAAGAAGATGCTTTGTCTCATGGTGAAGAAAGCTTTGTTTAGTGCGCGATGGGACCAATAGTACACTCAAAACGTTCCAACTTGACTTGGATTTGACGACAAGAAATTTGAGGTTTAGAATTTATAATGAGTATTTATAATCTTCCGCGGACGAAGTTTAATTTTGTTGTACAAAGTCCTCTTACACTTATAAACATATCATGAAAATTAGAACTCACAGTTTGCCCACGAGATCATCTATTGTGATTGAGGGATTAGGAACATGGCTAAAAATCTTATCCACTTGCAACATTATGATGATCCCTCTCATTTCACCAATTCATTTAGTGAATCCAGTTTGCAAAGGATGATTGGAATGTACACATTAAATAAGGTGAGTCTTATTTTCACAAGGCTTGAACACTAGCTTGATTGCTTGATCACGTGCCATGTGGGAGTACATACTATTTCCTTTTTTAAGATTGCAAATCCCTCACAAACACCGATAGATAAATGACAAATCCTGCAATAAAGAGTACATATATTATAACACATAAGGATGATGTTACAGTGACTTTTGAGAAATTTGATATGATGTTATATTTTCTATATCATAAGAACTTAATGTGATTTTAAGTTTTGATATGTAATTTCTATGTTTTCATTTTTCAATACATATCTAGTAGGGGTGTCAAATGGGTGGGTCAGATCGGGTTTGGGTCGGGTCAAAAATGGTCCGACTCACATCAACCCATTTAATCCGTTTTAACCTATTTTTATACAATGTAAATTTGATGACCCATACCCGACCCAACCTATACCCGACCCATACCCGACCCATATTACCAACACATATTAATATTTAATTTAATTTAAGAAAATCTACTTCCACTTATTTAGTCCACTTTAAACTTTTCACATATAAATTATTTGAATAAAAATTTCACATCAAATTTATAAAGGAAATTAAATAATAAAAAATTAGTAAATAAAAAATTGTGGATACCTCTAAATTGAAATAGTTTGAGGAAAATAATTTTTAAAAAATCGATTTTTTAATTATTGTTGAGTAAACCTCATCGGATTGGCAACAAAGGTCGAAAACGCATAAAGGAGGGGGATGGAAGGAGAGAGATGATAGGTCTACCTAATAACTTACTCAATCCATATTTGACCCGTATTTAACTTTCACTTGACCTATATTTGCCTCATATTTAACTTTCACTTAACCCATATTTGACCCATATTTAACTTTTACTTGACCCATATTTAACCCATTTAACTAAAAGTGGGTCAAACCCATATTAACACCTCTAATATCTAGATGATTGTGAATGATGCAACAACACGTTTATTAGCCCACAATTGATTAGTGAGCCTATGGCAAAAGCTAACCCAATGACATTGATTCTTCGATTAAAAAAAAATGAAGACTAAATAGATCAAAAGCTGTTTCCTTGAAGCTAGCATGCGGCCTTCAGTGAAAATAAGTCCATATGTTTATATCTATTAAATATCTTGGTCCATGCTTAAGCACCGTGTTTTGCCAAAGTTCTACTATTATTAATAGATCTAATATTATCATTCGCTTGTACACTTGATTGTGCATGTAATTATTTATCTCTTGAGTGGTCATGTGGTAAATTATTACACAGCACGGAAGAAACAACTTCTTAGAAGTTGGGGATGAAATTTCGAGGAAGCTAGGAAAGTTGTTTGTATGAGTGAGGCCATGACCCATATCACAAGAATCCACCACCCTAGCTGCTTATCTATTTGTGCAATAATTAAGTCTATAAGGACTAGTACTAGTTTATACTATTCGCTACTTTTGTCGGCCATAAAGGAGCTTATGTCACTTTGACAGTTTGAATAATGCAATGGTACGTGATCTTTAGTGAAAATAAGTCCTTATGTTCACAATTTTAAATGCGTTGGTCCAACCTTAAGTATCACATTTTACCAAAGTACCAAAAAAAGTCGTGCGCCTCTGTCCTCTAGTGTAAGAATAAATCAACAAGAAGATCAAGTGATGAATGAACTACTTAATAATACTACATTAAATATTAAGCTAATAGTTGTTATTGATTGGGGAACTCCATCATCTAATAGTTGGTTTCATTAGCGATCCCATTACCTAGATCATGAGAACCCCCGCCATTGAGTCGTTTGTCAATCTGTGCAATAATTGAGTCCACTAGGGCTAGTACTGATATACTCTATTTGCTACTCTTGTCAGTGATAATGAAGCTTGTGTCAATTTGACAGTTCAAGTACCGTGGTGGCATGCGGTCTTCTATGAAAATAAGTTCATGTGTTCACACCTTTAGATGTCATGGTCCATTGCCAAGCAATACCATTTACCTAGGTATTAAAAAAATTCATGCATCTCTGTCTTCTACTATAAGAATAAATCAACAAGAAGATAAGTTGTGAACGAACTACCTAAAAACATTATATCAAATATTAAGCTAATGGTCTCGTTGATTGTTGCATAGGAAGAGGCCAACCCTCGTTAGCTATGGCCTATGTTCGATGGCCAATGCCGACCACCGACAAAATGAATAGGGAAAGGAAAAAAATTTGAAAACATTTTTAAAAAATATATTTAAAAAAATGTCTATTTTAGTGCCGGCAGTCCTAAGCAACATGGTCGGCGTCTACATCAACTATGTCAGTCTAAATTGATATAATGGATTGAATTAGTATTAATATGAAAAGATTTGAGACTTAATTAGTCTAATTAAATTGTTTATGATTAAATTAGTCTAATTGAAATGTTCATGACTGATGGTATGTGTTTTCACCTTAAGTTGTGTTTGTTTAACTGAAATTTTATGATAAAGAAAATATTTTTTGTAAAAATAATTTTCATGAAAATTTTTTAGTTTTCATTTGTTTTATGAGGAATGATTTCCTTCTTACCAAAAATAGAACTCGTTTTTCTTCAATCTAAACTTATCGTTTTCAGTATATGAAAAATGTTTTCTGTAAATAGATTAGTTTTTTTTTATCATTTAAGGTTTGAAAATAATTTCTCATAAATAGTTATTTTTCTCAACAAAGACCCTTAATTTATGTTTGAGGCAGAGTAGTTTCCAGGTGCATATGGACATTAGTTTGAGTTGGTCAATTGGTCTTTGCCAACGCCTATACGTAAGGTTGCAGGTCAATTTATGTTTTACAATTTCCAAGTCTCAACGTACTCTTAGCAGAAGGTCGTACGCTGATTTTCCGTCAACGCAGGGACGCATAGCACAGCATAGTCTCTAGGCTCTGGCCTTTTTTAATCATTCTTCTTTTTCCCCAATTTTGATGGAGTGTCCATGCAATAATAGGTGGCAATACTTTACGGGTTTCAATGCGAAATACTGCTTACAATGTACGAAGTGCAACTGACTAGTTTCGAGACAAGTGCAAACGTTGTCGTAGAATTTATGATTGAAATAAATGTAAAATAACGTGCATTTGTCCTACCTGTAGCATAAAAGATACGAACAAACACAAATGACATGCACTTTCTGCGGTTAAACTTATTTCGTGAGATCATTATGAGAGATTCCCCCTGCCTTCATCATTTCAGGAGTGGCATTTGCTCTTGTCCGGATAATTGGTAGCACGGGCATGAGGTTGTTTCTCCCATCATGGACTTGTGAGCATCCGAAAATTGCTCACCGTGTTAGGCATGGATGAGAGGGGTTAGCAGCTACACCAGCACTAATTAATATGGGCTTACCTTTATTGTTGACATGATAAACAATGAATTCATGTGGAATCCATGGCTTTTATATCAGCTCTTGGTTTGGTCTAATAGGCCGGGTGTGTTCAAATATTTATCAGCTGTATGAGTTGGACAGATGGAAAGTTGGGAGACTTAGCAAATAATCTTGCTTTGGACATTGACTCCATCCTTCTGTTAAGAAGTGAGAATTCATCATTTTGTTTATGGATGTGACCCCACCAAAGAATATACATGTGTAAGATATCCCTTCCAAAGAATTAAATCAAGTGAGAAAACCTAGACCTTCGGAAATAGCTACTTTCTATTTCTCTCTAACAGAAAAGAAGATAGAAATATGGGCATTTAGACTTGTCTCCTCTCTTCTTTTTTTAAATGGAATTGAAAGTTGGTCCTTTTACGAAAAGTCTAGTTGTGATCGATACGCAATTAAGCTTTCTTAATATTCATTACTTGCTGTCTTGCATTAGATGTTTATGAGGAGCATACAGGTATGGCTTTGGGATATCTTTCTTCACTCCCACATGCCCCATAAATTACAATGGTTACTACTTCGATGAAGTGGTTCACAAATCGTAGCATACGTATCATACTCCAAATTCATGCCGGAATTATAGGGAACGACCAGCTGGTCTACAAAGCATGGAGCCTTTAACGAAAACCATTTCATATAAATTTAACTTCATATCCAAACCATTTTCAATAGGAATTCACAAGAACTCTCGATTTCCTAGAATTTATTTGATAAATGTCCTTTTAAGTCACTTCATCTCACTCTCACATACCCCCATATCCTCTTCTTTGTTCTTGTCCATAGAATGCTATTAGAAGGAGAAAGCAAAATCAGGGATCAGCAAGTGACAATTATCAACATGTCTATGATATCAGTAAATGATTAATGCCATCGTTATAAATACGTGTCAACATAATGCATCATGGAAGTAATATATAACTATTCTCAAGGAACATGAATATTCCACTTATTCTCCAATGCATCAAATAATATGCATTAATAACATAAACCACATAGTGGGCATAAGATATTAATGTCAACCACCCATGTCAAGAAACCATATGGTCACATTTCTTCAAATGACAAGATTTGACATCCATATACTTGTATATGTGCCTGCACAGCCCAAATTAAAAATTTTCTCGAGCATATTGTCATAAAAACCATCGGGCTATCGCATACAGATTGCTTCATAACAAAATTGCTATTTCAGGTCAAGGCTTAAACTTAATTTATTCATAAGACTTGCACATGTTTTATGGGTATTCAAGATAGCTAGGCCTTTGCGTTCATGATTGTAATTAAGCGTGTAGAAAAATGAAATAGGGTTAGCAGTGTGTTATATTATTACCGTCAAACGGAAAAAGAAAGCAAAGAAAAAAGAACTTTCTCGGAGATCGGGAATGTCCTTTCGTCGAAGCCAGCAATTAATCAGTGAGCGTATGAGCAAAGCTAACATGATGACACGAATACTTCAATTGGAAAAAGAAAAATGAAGATTAAACAGATAAAGGAAAAAGCAACTTCTAAGAAGTTGGGGATGAAATTTCTAGGAAGCCACCAAAGTTGCTTTTAGGAGTGAGCCCTGGCCTAGATCACGAGAATCCAGCGCCCTAGAGTTGTTTGCCCGCGGTTGACGTCTTTATTGTTGTTCCACTAATTCACGAAGGCAGATCTGTCTTGACTGTGCATCTGCAAATCCATTTGCAAATCTCAGTGGATCTCTCTTTGCGGATTTAGCTATATGTCTAAACCGTTGTGGCAGTCACCCTTTAATAATGAAGGCATGGGCAAGTGCTGCTTCAGTGTTACGCTGATTATCTCCCGTGAGAGTTTTCTTATCAGATGCGAACAACTACTTACGTTCGGGAAAGTTGCAGGCGAAAGAACGTCTCGCAATTGGCGCGAAAGGAACGGGTAGTCATCCTTTAGTAGTTGTTTGCAGCATTGAGAGGAACTGGCTTAGCAGAGAGATCGTTGGATCTTAGTTACATGGGGAGCACAAGAACTGTCGTTTTCAACTCTTCATTATTTTCGACTTGCTTTTGGTTTTGATAGATTAATAGAAGTAAATACAAGAACAATTTGGAAGAAATTAAAATTTAACTAGATCAGAATTTTTAGGGTAAAAACAATGCAAATACCTGAAAATTTAAAAATGGAATATAAAATTTTATTTTATATTTATTTTTTACCTTTTCTCCTCATCATCTTCTCCTTCCACGCTCAGCTGCCGTCCACACTGGTATAGAGCCGTTGCTGCCATTCGTTAATGCTATGAGCCCATCACGGCGCCGTTGTTGTCCTCTGCTACGCTGGAGCTCGTGACTCTCTCTCTCTCACTGTCCCTGATCTCCGAGATATAGTATGTTCATGGTTGGCAGGAGTGGTCACATTGGCCCGTGGCTTTTAAAAATTGGGTGTGGTGAAGGTAACCTAACGACATGCAATACTTCAATTACAGAAAATAAAATGAAGACTGTACGAATCGAAGCCATTTTCTCGAAGCTAGTGTACGGTCTTAAGTGAAAATAAGCCCATTTGTTCATACCTATTACAAAGTTCATGAAATACCTAGGCACCATGTTTTTTCAAAGTTCTGCTATTATTAATGCATCTAATATTATTTTTTGCTGGCACACTCTATTATACGTGTATATATCCCTTGAAGGTTCATGTGGTGGTAAATTCTTACATAGCAAGGAAGAGACTACTTCTTGGGGATGAAATTTTGAGGAAGTCACCAAAGCTGTTTTTGAGGGAAACCATGGCCTAGAGTTGTGGTGCGGGCAATAATTAAGTCTACAAGGGCCGGTACTCATCTACACTATTCAGTACCTTTGTCGGCCATGCACTCCTTTTTTCAACCTCGAAAAAGCTAGGACTAGTACTGATCCACACTATTATCTACTTTTGTCGGCCACAAATAATCTTTTGTCAGTCACAGTTTGAATAAGACGGTGGTACACGGCCTTTATATGAAAATAAGTCTACGTGTTCATACCTTCAGATGTCTTGGTCCACCAAAAGCAACATCAGTTTTCAAAGTACTAGAAAAAGTCATGCATCTCCATCGTCCTAGTATAAGAGGCAGGAAGATCAAGTGGTGAATGAACCACCTGAAAATACTGTACCAAATCTTAAGCTAAGAGTTCTTGCTAATTATTGAATTCCATCATCCAATGGCTTCTTCTTCGAAACCCAAAAGGACTTATCATGTTTTCTTGAGTTTCAGAGGCATGGATGTCCGCCACAATTTCCTCAGCCATCTCTATATGGCTCTTGAGCTGAAAGGAATCTACGCTTATATTGATAGTGAGGAGCTTAAAAAAGGAGAGCAAATAGGGCCAGCACTTATGAAGGCAATTGAGGAATCGAAAACCGCAATCATCGTTTTCTCCGAGGATTACGCTTCCTCATCCTGGTGTTTGGAAGAGGCGGCAAAGATCATGGAGTGCAAGGAGGAAAGAGACCTTATGGTCTTTCCTGTGTTTTACAAAGTGGAACCCAGAGAGGTGAGAACCCCTAGAGAGAATTATAGAGAAGCCATGGTTAAGCATGAGTCCAAGTTCGGGGAGAATTCAGAGATATTGAAGAGATGGAAGAAAGCTCTTTTTGACGCCGGTAGCTTGTCCGGGTGGCATTTAAAGGAGGGGTAAGTAGAGTGAATGTCATATTTTGTGTCAAAAACCAATCTTTATAAGTAGAGACTATTTGTAAAATAAATAAATTAATTTACACACATGATTGTAAGTATATGACTTCATTTATCAACTACCGTATAATTTAGCAACATTCGTTTGTTTGAATTATAAAATTTTCCAGCTAGTAAATTATCAACTATTTTATTATTACCAGCACTCATTTTAGTTACTTACCATCATTTAACAAAACAAAAAAAGACCAACTTTCTTTATTTTCCTATCTCACTGATTTTTGAATATTTTCGACATTTATTTGTTTTTAAAATTCCCAAATTCCCTTATTTCTGACAAAAAAAATCAATTAAACCTTTGTAACTAAGTCAAATAAGAGTCGGTAATTCAGAACTAATCGATAACGTAACTACAAAAAAGTAGATAAGTTGCTTTAGTTAAAATTAGTTATTTCTTTTAAAGAGTCGGTAAATTGAAAATGGAATAAAGAACTATAAATGAAATTTGACAAAAGATAAGATAATTTGATAATTATAAGAAAAATAAATTTGGTAAGTGACTCAAATGAGTGTTGATAACCAAAAAGTAGTGGGTAACTTAATTGTACAAAAATTGGTAAGTCACTTTATTTAAGGCTGACAAGTTCTAAAAAGAGTTGGTAAGTAAGTCAAATGAGGGTTGGTAACCCAATTCGAAAAGTTGGTAAATTAAAAGAACAAGGGAACATTGGTAAGTAGCCGAAGAGGGAGTTCTAAACCTAAAACTGGTAGGTAATTATGATTATTTTTTTGGTCTCTAGTAGGTAATTATTTAAGATGACAAAATTTCGTAAGTCACTCTTATTTAGATTGGTATTTTCATATAAAAGTTAGTATATTCAAAGCAGTAAGTTATGCAAATCAAATTCGGTCAGCTAGTACAACAATTGATAATTTGCAAAAATAATAATAATAATAATAATAAAAGGTTGGTAATTTGATAAGTTGCTAACAAGTTAAAATGGAAAAAAGTTACTGATTTTATTTTTCACTAACAATTGAAATTCACTGACACGGAAAAAACAAACCCGATTTTTGGGCATGGAACAGTAGGATTCTGCCTTTGGCATTTGGTAAGCCCTGTTTCATTCGGGCAAGGTCTATGGCTCCTTATTTTGGATCCTTGTTGGCCTCCTCGAAGTGGAATAAAAGTCATAAACGTTTCATCTGTGG
This sequence comes from Corymbia citriodora subsp. variegata, assembly GCA_014858505.1. Taxonomy (NCBI): domain Eukaryota; kingdom Viridiplantae; phylum Streptophyta; class Magnoliopsida; order Myrtales; family Myrtaceae; genus Corymbia; species Corymbia citriodora. The sequence goes on along the minus strand of CM026414.1, from coordinate 31,242,360 downwards.
GCTATTTGAGTTCTTCACGTTTAATTTTGGTCAACTGATTTATGCAGATTTTCAATATTGGTCAATTGAGTCCTCAGCTCGTTGTTGGTGGCATTTTGAATTAAGAAAATCACACTTGCCCAACCAAAAAGTAGACGCATGGCTTTTTCCAGTACCAAAAAAAAAAAAAAATTCAACTACAGGACTTCATCGGCTGGAAATTTTAATGATTCATTCGAACAAAATAAAATGTTAAAACTTCATCAACCACAAACGGTCAAAATGTTAAGTAGTGTTATTGCACTTAACCCATTTTTTTTCGAAGGAACAAGAAAGTTCGCAATGCTTGATATAGGATAATTAGAGTATATAGGCCATGTAAGGCAATGACATCTCATTTCGAGGTATTTAATAGCTTTTAAATCAAAATATTAACAACCGTTCAAAGTCCTAAATAACTATTTTTGATCAAGTATAGAACTAACACATGAGACAGTCACAAAGGAAAAAAAGTAAATTGTCACGTACAAATCAAAAGAACATGAATCACTTGGATGATTAAAATTTGAACCTTGAACTTATTTTGATTGGTGTGGAGCTCTCAAAGTTCTAATTCAACTCGATTGGAATACATTTTATTTTGTTGTGATTATCTGAAAATGGGACGCACTGCTTTGGCATTGTTGATTGGTGATTGCTTGTTATTTGCTTATTCAATTGCTGAGATGATGCTACAACTTCTTTTTCTGTTTTTATCAGAGATGACTTAGAGCATATACAAAAAATTGTGAAGAAGATTGCCACTCACCTAGGCCGAACACCTTTGGATGTTGCTAAGCATCCAGTTGGGATAGATTCCCGTGTGGCTAAGCTGAAATCAATGTTAAACCTTAAGCTTGATGATAGTGCTCTCATGGTGGGGTTATGGGGACAGGGAGGCGTTGGAAAGACGACTCTAGCGAAAGCCATTTATAATGATATTTCAAGGCAATTTGAGGGTTCATGTTTCTTGGCGGATGTTCGAGAAGCTTCAAAAGATTGCAAGGATTTAGTTACTTTGCAAGAAAAATTACTATTGGAGATATCATTACGGGAACAAAGATTAGTAGTGCCTTGTGTTGCTGCAGGTAAAAATCTAATACAAGAAAGGCTTCGTCACAAAAAAGTTCTCCTTATCCTTGATGATGTGGATGACTTGTGCCAATTAGATGCTTTAGCGAGAGAAATCAAGTGGTTTGGTAATGGGAGTAGGATCATCTTTACTACAAGAGATGGACATTTGCTAACTGCTCATGGGATAGATCAAGAACATGTGTATGCAGTTGAACCACTGTATGATAGTGAAGCTCATGAGCTACTTAGTAAGCATGCTTTTTCCACACACCAAACATTAGAAATTAGAATAGATCTAGTCAATGGTGTTTTGAATTATGCTCAAGGCCTCCCTTTAGCAATTGAGGTGCTGGGTTCCTTCTTACGTGGTAGAAAAGAATGTGTATGGGAAAGTACACTAAGGAAACTATCTAGAATCCCTGACCAAAAGATCAACGATGTGCTCAAAATAAGTTATGATGGACTAGAGGAAAATGAGAAAGAAATTTTTCTCCACATTGCCTGCTTCTTTAAGGGAAAGAATAGTGAGCACGTAAAGAAAGTTCTGGACTGTTGCGATCTTGAGGCAACAGTAGGATTTGAAATTCTCATCGAGAGGTCCTTGATAAGAATTGGGTCCGAAATCCAAATGCACGACTTAATTCAATTGATGGGTATAGATATTGTGAACAAAGAATGTCGAGATGATCCCGGGAGACGTAGTAGATTGTGGCTCTATGACGATGTTCTTGATGTTCTACAAAACAAAAAGGTAAGACTTGCAATTACCATCAAAATTCTACTCTTTATCTTTGACTTTATTTAGTAAATATGCATAACCTAGATAGGCTTGAATATACAGGGAGGTTGTGATGTCAAGGCCATAGTGCTGGAGCCACCTGAGCTGAAAGTGCTAAGTATCCGTCCCAATGCTTTTAAAAAAATGACAAGGTTGAAATTGCTCATCGTGCACAATGTGCATAATTCTTTCCAAGGCCCTATATGGCTTCCAAATGAGCTGAGATGGATTCAATGGGCTGGACATGGTTTCTGGAATCCACATTTTTCTCCTGGTCCAAAGAAATTAATAAGGCTTGAAATGAGCAATTGCAGTATTGCAGGAGTCGTAAAACTAAATAAGGTGAGCATTTATCTACATAGACCTTTCTATTATCTACCCCATTTGTATGGGCATCCGCATGTTATATGTACTAGTATTCATAAGGAAATGGTGTTCCTCTCTTTTAGAAACCACTTCTCTATTTACTTTCAGAATGACGTTAACTACTTGCGTTAGAAATGATGTGGAACAAAATTGGCATTTAAAAAGTTGAGCGAAACTACTTTATTGGAAATCTCCAATGGAAACATTTTGCTAATGAAATACACTGTATGAAGAAATTTTTTATTACGTGCAGAAAGAGAAGATTTGAAATTTTTTTTTTTGAAGGTCATTGCATCATTAGTAAATTCAAATTTTAATATATTGAAATATGTGAGATAAAATAGAACAACGGATCTCATGTTTTTTGTCCATGGGTATTATATTTGTAAAATAAGCAATTTAGGATCACGGATGAGAGGAGTAAAAAAGAGGTTAAAATCCCTCCCAAGTAAATGGTTTAACCTAATATCTCTAATTATCGATGTAATTCTATTTCAAAATCAAATCTACCTAGGGAAGAAAATTCAAAGTGCAAATATGCTAGTATAAGCTATTTCACATAATTCTAGTTTTGTCACTAGTTTAGTACAAACTTTTCCATATTCAAAAAAGAATTGTATAATAATCAAATAAAAGGAAACAAAAACATGACGATTGACATATATATAAGTAAAAATATCCAAGGAATAGCTGGTTGGATGGTCAAGTATTTGATTTAGATGTGGTTGGTAAGATATATTAATCACAATATCTCCCATTCAAAATAACCTAAGAGGCCACGTAGCCTCCAAGTTATGGAGGATCCAATGTATGTCGTAAAGGGCAGGACTTGTTTTGACACCGTTCTATAAAAAAAGCATCATTAATTGCTCAAATCAGTTCTGAAGGAGCGGCATTTCTAAGTACACAGTTAAATATTTATTAGACATCTTGCTAGTAACGCGTGTACATCTAATTTGATATAAGTGATACCATAGGGGCATGCCACCAAGAGCTGTCACCAATTATAAGGTGATATAAATCATAACTGATTCATTCAAATACTTTTAGCAATCCTCAATTCAATATTTGTTCTCCCCAATTATAAGCTGATATAAATTATCTCCATCAATTATAAAGTAAAGGGAATTGTCTTTGATCATATCGGAGTAATTTAGAAATTTAAACTAACTAGCCCTTAATATTTTTTCTATGTTTGTTAACGTGCAATTCTTAAATACGAAATGTGATTATCTGAAAAACATATAAAGAGAGTTATGTCATATTTAATGTGTCAAAACATCATATGGTGTGGTTGTATTATTTGCTAGAATTATTTTTGTTTAATATACAGTATTTCTGTGTTTTTAAAACCGATGAGTAATTTCATAATAATCATATTACCTCTTTTATGGGTCGAGTGTGGAGTATCATGTTATATCTAATTGTTTTGATGATTGTCTAAAATAATTTATTTGGGAATTTTTTTAATATTGTGTATTTATATATTATATAACTCTTCAAAATAATATCTAAAAATAAAATGATAAGAGTTATGTCTTATTCGCTAATGTGATCATAAAAACTAAATTGCTGGGTAAAACTCACTCATGAGCATGCCATATCACTCAACCTAATGAAAGCTTTGCCATATATACATTAAAATTTGTAGTTACCGATAAGTTTCTAAGGATTTCATAATTTCTCGATACTATATATAATTTTCATATAATCATTTTATAGTAACTTTGAATGAAAAATTATTAATAGGTTAAGAATTTTACTTAGAACCCTGAATAGTAGGTTTCAAGTTGCCCGATCCAACGGTGCTCCCTGCTCCCTTCCACGTGGAGAGAACTGTGGCCTAAGGATGAAAATCCTTAGAATTGGCAATGGCATTATGCAAATACCCTTTTTGCCCTTTCAGAGTACTTATGGTACTCGGTTTTGTTGTTTTTGCAGGAATTCCAACAATTGAGGTACATTAAATTGAGTGATTGCGAGTCGCTTATTAGTACGCCCGACCTCTCATGTGTTCCTAATCTCAAAGAATTGAAGCTCTGGAATTGCAAAAACTTGATAGAAGCCCATGAGTCAATTGCATATCATGACAAGTTAGAGGTTTTGCATTTTAAATGGTGCCCTGAACTTCATGTTTTTCCAAATGTGCTCAAGACACAAAATCTTCGAGAACTCAACCTTTCTGTTTGCTCAAAATTTGAAAGATTCCCCGATATCCCACATGAACTCGGAGGCCTGTATTATCTTTCCATTCTACATACTGCTATTAAAGAGCTTCCTCCATCAATAGAAAATCTTGTCTCTTTGAAGTTAATGTGTTTAGATATTTGCAAAAACCCTGTACGTATTCCATCTAACATCTACAAGTTACAAAAACTTCAATCGTTTAGATCTTCTTTTCGCCCAATCGTGTTTCCAAAGCTCCAGGATTCAATTGATCCATGCATGAAGAATGGACTTTCAAATTTAAATCATTTAACCCTTACAGGTTGTAATTTGTCCGAAGTAGAGTTTCTTGATGACCTTTCTTGTTTTCCCTTATTGAAAATTTTAAATCTATCGTGGAACAATATTACTAGCCTTCCTGCATCCATCAATAAGCGTGACCATTTGTCCGAATTGCATCTTTTTGGTTGCCATCAATTACAAGAGATTCCCCAACTTCCACCATTTTTACAATTGTTGAACGCGGATGAGTGCGAATCTTTGCAAACAAATGGACATTTAACTTCAATTGATCAGTGGGTCCGTCGAGGGTTGACCATGGTTGATACTGCTTCAATTAACAAGGTTAGATTCTCTCTCTCATGCACACACATATCGACATGGAGAATATGCTGGATACAATGTGTTCTATTATCTTGCAATAGTTGAAAAAGCAAGATCGGAGGCTTGAGAAAACCAAACAAATATAAAGTGACCCTACACCAATATGCATGTACTGAAGGTGGTTAACGTACTTTCTATGGGAATGATTTTCATCACATGAGACTTCTATGTTTATGCAAGCCAGGATCAATGGATCTCTACTCATTTATGGAGCTCTTAATTCACTAGGATTACTTACTAAACTCAAATTGAATTCTTCTACTTGTGTGCTTTCTAATAGTCTATTTTTATAACAGGATTCTTCTTGCCGTATTCTTCTCCCTAGAAGAGAGATGCCGAAGTGGTTCCAACCTGTTGAAGAGGGTTCCATATCTTTCATGGCTTCAAAGGAATTATATGACAAGTTCCTTGGATTGGTTTTTTGTGTTGTTCGTAATAATGAAGACGATCGTTGCTCCCTTGAATTTGCAGCACATTTTAATGTCAAAAGTCAAGGTGGCTGTATCACACCTGACTCAGGTGGCATCATGCTAAACTATTTCCGACCGTCTTACCTTTGGAAAGTAGTCCACTTTGGTCAAATTGACGGGAGCTATGCGCGATTCAGCCTTACATTTCCAGGTAGGGGCGTGAAAGATAGGGGATTCCGAATAATATGCAAGCAATTAGAGGATGATTTAAAAGTTACGCTTCGAGACAATAAGCTAATTGATCCAGCTTTCCTCTACGAGGTTGGTCATGACACAATGGATTCAGAAGTCGAAAGTTCACATATGCACGAAGCCAATCCGATCGAAATAGGTCTACTAAAAAACTTGCAAGAGAGTTCACATATACACAAAAACAGACCAATCGAATTTGATCTAGATTGTCCATGCAGTCCTGGCACCGGTGGAATAGAATTTTGGCCTCGTCGGGTGTTTTTCTCTCGATACCCCTTCAAGACGAACCAAAAGCACAAGGTTCGCTTGCTGTAATGATGGAAACTTACCAGGGAAGCAATTCGTACGGTGAGTGATATGGGCTGATCTTCATTGCAGTGCCTTCTCTCTTCTTGTTCCTTCTCGTTTTCTTTTCTCCAAAAAAAAAAAAAAAAAAAAAGAAAAAGGCAAAAAAGAGAGGGAGTGAACTTTGAAATGAAATTCTGTAATTCCGCCTTCTCTTTTATCTCCTCTTTGTTTCTAGTTTTGCCTTTTTGGCTAAATCCTCTTTTCTCCGCCGCAGGCAAACTTCCAGCTCCACCATCTTCCGTCTGACACCGACCAGCTCCGACGAATGTAAGATCGCCGCTTTGCCAACGGAGGCGACCAACAGAAGAAGTCCCTGGCGAACCGACGGGCGACGGAGGCCGGTGAGCAGCGGCGACGGCGACGACCGAAGCCATGGGATCTGGCGACGTAGCTTGGGGTGAACGATTCTCGCCGGTTGTTCCTGGCTCCGTGCAGATTGCTATAGATCAGGTAACGCCTGCCTCATCCAGATTGTATCAAGTTGGTGGAACAGTTGAGATGGATTTTGAATTCGATTCGTCCGGTGCTGCAATTGCGCGGGAACTTTAAAATCGTGTCGTTGAATTTGTTCGAGAGACGTTGAATGAGTGTTTTCTTCGTAAGTTTAGTCTATGGATGCTTGGTAGAAGTAGGGCGTACGTGGGCTGAATTGTGAGAAACTTCGATCACTGAGATAAGGTCTCTGTTGCTGACTTTTATGAGGTGCTTGAAGGGGCATAACCATAGAGGAATAAGAAGTGAGATGGCGAGCCACCAGGAAAGGTTGATTGAGAGTCCTCTGAACACTTGTTGACTTTGGCAACTAGGGAGAATCGAGACCAAATTTACTAGGAGCATGAGAGTAATATGAACATAGGTGGTGCCCATGGATAACTGGTTAGGTGCTTATTTTCTATGGCCCTGTGGCCTCTGGATATGAAAAAGAAAAAGAAACAATCACGATAAACACAGAGTTTACATTAGGTAATCAGTAGGATAGAGACAAAAGCACAAGAAGCTGATTGTGAATTCTGATTTCTGAGGCCTTCGTAACAGTTTAAATTTCCCTTCTTATCCTTATCCGCCCTAGCTTTTATGAAGGAAGATGACCTTGAAGCTAAAACTTCTGGAAGCTTATTGAATGTTTGGAAAACCTAATAATGAAACATAAGCTTCTGAGGTATCAATGATAGGACACACAGAAATGAGCAATAAGTATTTTCTCAAATTAGTTGTTGTTTTTGCTCTAGTGTTGTTAGAGCTATATCAGTCTAACTGTAAGTGGGATTTGCATCTAGATTACAGGTTGAGTATGCAGTGACAATCAATGCTGGGAAGTTTGTGACCAGAATATTAAAGAGGAACGCAAAATCTTGATCATATAGCTATGATATGTGCATTCATTCCATAAGTAGCTGCATAGTGATAATGAAATATATCTACTACTGGCAACTTGATGCTGATTTATCCTAATATTGTTTTCTCCTGACTAGTAACAAGACCTATTGGCTTTTCTTATTTAAGGTGAAACTTGCTCTAGACAGCCTTGAAGTTCCAGTTGGGTAAGAAACCGGTTTTTGGTAAATTGGTGCATTTCAGATATGTTATGTTATTTGCTAATTAAGATGATTGATATTTTAGTCTTAATCGGTGAATGATTTCAGTTTGTGCTTTACTTGTATAATACTTTGATTAAACAGCTGTGTCATCCCTGAGGATGGTATTGCAGCAGGAAGAAACTTGACTAATGAAACACGAAATGTATGTTTATCATTGCTTTCCCACCCCTTTCTTTAAATTTTGGCCCAGCAGGTCTTTGTTATTGCTCTGGACCGATTCACTCAAATTATCCACTCGTAGTTTATTCTTGATCATTTTATGTTTCTCTCTTAAGTATTTCTTCAATAGATGATAAAACAATATATAAGACTAAATCCGTTAATGAGTGGATTTTTTTTATGCATCATTAGGCTCTAAAGGGTGATGTTCCCATTATTCTTTCATAAAATGTACTGCAAACAATAACTATAATCTTGCCTTATTATGCCTAATGTTTCACATTTTTCATTTGCTATTTTTCTCTGTCTGGAACAATATCATGGTCTTCATCTGCTTTTGTGAAGTTCCTAACACTGTTTTCTTAGGCCTTATGTTAGCTATACTATTGGTATACTTATTTGGTATAAAAATGCGTTGTGAGCATTATATTGCCTTTTAAGATGTATGAAACTGCTCCTTGGGACATTTCTTCATACAATGACCATATTTACACATAGTTTAAGCCTGGTTTCTGGTAAAGATCATCTCTTATGTAATAGTCTATTGTTGTAATCATTGATAGTTATGTGGTGACAGTACACTGCTATAAATGACTTCATGGACAATAATGAATAGTTGATGCGAAGAATATTTGGCCCTATTAGTATCTTGTGGATCATACTAGAAAACGAGGGTTCCTTGTCACAGGGGTATATATGAAAATACTGTTAGAAAAGCTGGATGTGGCTAATCCAATAAGAAGCTTCTTTTTCCATGTGAGAGTTGCAGCAACTTCAAGCGAGCAAAACTTGTTGAATTCATGTGGTATATGTCTCGATCAATCTCATATATACTCTAAATCAGTTAGCTTGAAGGAGAAGACATTTCTCATGACGTGAATTTTCAGAATTTATGTTGAAACAACACTAAGGGCAACTGTCTCTCGACAAAGCTCCTAAGTTTGATATGCTTGCGTTGTTTTTGTCCCTATGCTTTCATAGGCAACAAGACATGCAGAGACAGAAGCTCTTGATCTTGATGTTCTTCTTGAACAGTGGGAAAGGATTGGATTATTGGCTGCAGAGTTGCAGAGAAGCCTTTATGTGACATGTGAATCATGCATAATGAAGATAAATGGAGGTTTGTCAAACAAATTTTCCATCTTTTCTGTCCTTTTCCTTGCCTAAGTAGAAGAAAGTGGAGTTTCCATAAGCGTCAAAAGTCAAGAAAGTCGAGAATTGTGATATATGGTCTGTGTTTCTAGTATAATTTTTCATCTGTTTGACGCTGCCATGATTTAACATTTCATGTTTGAAGCTTGTTCGGAAGTCTATCAATTTTCCCTCAAGACTTTGTTGACATAAAAGTTAAAATATAGCGAAACAAGATTTGGTCCATTGTGATTGAGCAGTACATGAAGTAGCTAATATAGACTGTGGACATCGTTGTTCTGTTTGAGGGTTAGATTTGAAAGAACAAGCTCAATTATATGGGGAAGAAGCAAGAGATTTTTACTAAGGATGCGTTTAATAAAAAGTTTAGGGAAAAAACAAACCAAGAAAACTCTTGACTTTTAGGGCTTGAAATTTGTAGTTTTGCTGCTCTTAGTAATCTGATTATGAGTCAAAAGTATTTTGGGAAACATGAACTAGCTTATTGCTTTTCTGAATACGATATGAAGCAAGAGGACTCATCTTGCAGATGAAGAACGACCTAGCTCAATTTGCTCCCTCTTGAGCTAAAAAACTAGTCCTAATTATTGCATAGTCTCATGATAGAGAGAGTGAGACTGTTGTTATAACAGTGAGCAAGTTTCATATGCAATGTTTGGAGTTTATAGCTGATTGAAAATCATCCTAGCCAATCTAGGAAACAAGTCATCCAAAAATCTTCTCTCAATCAAATCACTAGTGCCAAGATCTCCTTGACCAGAAGTTGCCCATCCATATTAAGAGCCTCCAAGTATCACCCTGTTTACAAAATGTTGTTTGTTCTTCAAGGACATTAGATTTTATGTCCAAGAGAAATTATAGAATGACCCGAAGGCATTGTTAAAGTAAAAAATTTTAAGCCATAGTTACCCCAAACACACACCTGTTTCAAATCTGATGCGAGAATTTTGCCAAGGTCAATGCCACATAGTAGAGTCTAGTTACTGTCAATTGAATTAAAAGGTACACTTGACAAATAATTTGCTTGCATGAAAAGCTATTCCCGGAGTGGGCATTTGGCAAAATTGATATTCTTAGGATTGAAATGAGAATTCCGAAATGAATACTTCCTAAGTTAGACACATTCCTTTATAGGCAAATTTGTTTTTGCTTAGATACTACCTTCTTTTGCAAAGTGCTTTGTCAATTAGTCTACTAAATTATCTCCAATATGATTTTTGGACATGTCTTGCCAATGGAATCTTTCTTTGGTTTCAAGCTAATGAGCTAATTAAAAATGCAAAATCATTGGAAATATTGGCTAGTTTCCATGTGTTCCCCCTTTCAAGTGTCTGCCTAATTTAAGAATGTTTCCAACTTTTTTTCTTGTTTGTCTTGCAGTAATGGGAATTCTGGATCAAAGGGTTTCAAATGTTGTGGAGGTATAATGGCATCAGAAGCAAGTTCTCTTCTGCGAGATTTTTATGAAGGAAGAAACCCTAATGGTATGAACGGCGATTAACCATTTTAGCCAGTTGAATTGTCTGTTTGAAAGAATGTTATGATAATGCTGTTAGCACCTATTTACATGAGATAACCTAAGGGAAATGATAGTTCTGTTTCAATGGACCCATAGTTAATTACATTTTTTAAGAGGCTTCAATGAGCATAATATAGCAATTCTACTTTTTGAACAAAAGCTTACCTTTTCAATCAATCATGTCTGCTGGCAACATCTTCCTAAAAGATCCTTCCATGGAATAACCTCTCTTTTAAACTCAAATACTGTGGTTTTCCTCGCACTCATCCTCTTCCATATTGATTAAAAAGAATTCGGGAAGCCTCTTTCTGTTTGTACTTTCTAACCAGTTCTCTCAAATAGCTGGAAAAGAATTGTTGCCTGGCCTTTTGGTGATTGCATAATATGCTGAACAACTCTCTCTCTCTCTCTCTCTCTCTCTCTCTCTCTCTCTCTCTCTCTCTCTCTCGCGATCGTTTGCTGTAGTGAAGATATGTTGTTGTATCCGTACATCCCAGATAAATAAAGCTGGTCCAGTGGAATGTCATGTAATGAGAAAGGGTTAATGAAATTGCAAGCATCCATCAAGGCTAAGGTGTCGATCTTGAGATGGTAAGTACACTTATCCAAAACAATGCTAAGATTGCTATGAATATGTTTAGAATTTGCCCAGGAAACAAAAGGTAGAGTTTCAGATGCCCTGTCTCTCTTTTTGCCAATATTCAGATGCCCTATTTATCACATATGGCTTTCCTTTAGACTAGGTATTCTTAGCCAGATAACCATTTGAGAAATGGAATATCGTGTCCTCAGTTAAGGAAAAAGATGAAGTGTAGTATCTCAGTAGTTGAGAATTCTTTGATTAGACTCGTTTGAGAGAAATATCTTCTTCCTTGATCCCTATCGTGGATTGCTATACATATATGGTTCTTGGCCAAGCAATTTTTCAATAAGAGCTCTTCAGTTGCTAATATTTTAAAAACCTGATCAGGTCATAATCTTGACATGCGTCTGAGATAATTAGTACACTTTGGAAACTCATTGCATACATAAAACATGGCCTTGAAATAATTTGTCTTCATAATGATAAAATCAATTTGGTTCATGTTTCTTCTCTGTTTTGTAGAACCCTGTTCCATGAATATCATTTCTCCACCTTTCTTCCCCTTCTTTTCCATTCAATTTCTGTTAATGACATTGTGGAATCTATGATTTGTTTAAGTATCTTGTAGATACGCAGAATGCTAATATTTGGTTTTCAGCTCCAAAGCTTCACAGGTGACGGATAAATCATGCTTCTCATTGGATCTACCTGCATTGATTCATCCTGTTGAACATTCTCAAGCCTTTGCACAACTAGGTAAGACCTTTGAACTTATGATTCCTTTCTTTTATGAATGTCATGTACATCATGTATGGTAACATGATGCACCTCTGCTGCATATCGAATGATTATCAGTTACTTGTGCATATAACTTGTGACTACATGTTGTGACCTCTTATATTATAGGTGGGGCCAGGTTAGGGTGCTGTGGCAATGTTTCTTGCTTTGACAGTTTAATATGATGCTCCTTTTAAGATCAAGTATACCCATAGCTATATATTTCCTCGTATGCTTGTAGTCAATTTCAATGAGTAAGAAGCTAAACCATTGCTTCTCATTCCTGATTCTTGGTTTATTCTGATCATATTGTTCATTGTTCTTATTTGTGTTAGTTGATCTTTTCATTTGACTATAAGCTAAGTCAAACTTTCGCTTCAAGGTACCTCCCATTCTTGAAATGTACTATTTGCATGATGACTTTTGAACTATTGTTTTGTGATAAAGCACAAATCTGAATGCGATGTAATTGGTGCTAGTTGTAACATACTAAGATTCTCTCTAGCTTGTGATATGGGAGAAACAATTAGTGTTAATTATTTTGTCTCAAGATATTAAAACATTTTAGAAACAGCCCTTTAAGTATAGATATCTGTGTAAATGTTAGTAGCATCTTACAAAGTGTCTCCAAATGATTTGATGCACTCTGACTGACAATGCATGTGCCGTTTACTACTTTTTTAATCACAGAATTTCATCAAGGGATCTGAGGAAGTGTCATGCATGTCCAGATCAGTTTTTGCCCAAATGTCCATGTGTTTATGGAAGGATGCCGATGTGATCACGAGCGATTTCATGCTTTAACTTGATTATTAGATTGTTTAGATAATTTTACAGCATAACCTGTGCAAGCATAAGTTTTCTGAGGTTAATTTTTGTCATCTACGTATTCTGCAATGTAGTTTGTTTTAATTTTTTCAAACCTTGAGGTAATTATAGGCACACTATTGATAATTCTGAGCTTTATAGTTCTAAATTCTGTCCTGTATGATCCCTAACAATGATAGAAGAAGCAAAGGATATACACGTGTTTTGGCATGGATTTCCTTGGCAAAGAATTGCATTGATTGGATTTAAGCTTCCTAGTTACACCAATTATGTTCTATATACTTGAATTTATAATATTTATGAGTCAATTAATGTCTTGATCGTTGTTGACTTTAACTATCATATTATCGTGAGATCTCAGTGATTTTATAGGTCACGTGGTGACCATGATAGTTTGCTGCCTCTTTTCTTTTAATAATAGGAAGTCAAAATTTGAGTTTTTTTTAGCCAATAATGATTATATCATAATAAATTCTAGTAAAACATTAGAAATACCTAAACATTTGCTGGAAAGACCCATGGTCTAACGAACAGGAAGATGGTAATTTTGGATCATACTCCATTATATATTCTGATAAATTTGGGCTAATGTTAGAAAAATAGATTAATCAAATACGCCGGAGGGCGATCGACGGGCATTTATCCATCAAAAGGAAATGTATTGAAGGTAACCACGTTGACTTTCGGAATAAAACCCCACATTTCGGCACGGAAGCCTGCCATGTCTGTTTGTGTTGCTGTCGGCAACCGAAGAGCAAACATGGCAGTGAACGATGCCACTGCAGAGGGACTCCTTGGTCTCCGAAAAACCTTTCTCCGACCATTGTTGCCATGGATTTTAATTAATTAACGTCAGTTAATTATCAAAACGATTGACAATTTTGAAACAATTTGACAAGCACTTAGTAATTAATTTATATGTTGGTTGGTAGTTTTGCATAAGAGTTGATTAATTAAGTTTTTTGCAAATAAATATTGATAAAATATTAGAGCAGTTGGTAATTTTGTATAAGAATTTTTAACTTTCACACTTTGGTAACTTAAAAGATTTGCTAGAACGGTTATTAATTTCCAAAACAATCTAATCAACGTTGGAATTAAATGGACTCCAATAACAGCTAGTAATTTTTTCCAAAAGGGTTAGTAACTTGACCAAAGGTAGGCAGCGTAATTAAATGTTTGTAGATTTTTGGAACAAACGTGATTTTCGACATAGTGAAACAAATGTCTATAATGATTGAAATAATAGTTGGTAATTTTCTATAAGACATGGTAAATTGAACATGTTGGTGAGCTTCAATAAATAAATATATTGGTAAAGTATTGGAATGATTGCTAATTATTTCAAACAATTAAATAAGTATTAACAAAAGCATTCAAATAAGAGCCGATAATTCTCCATGAGAGTTAGTAAATTTAACATGTGGGAAAGTTTCGCAAGTTAAGATTGGGGAATTATTGAAATCGTTGATAATTCAAAACAATCAAATAAATATTACCAAACCACTCAAGTAAAAGTTAGTAAAGTCCAAACTAATTGCTAACTTTATCTATGCATGGCTGGTAACTTACCCAAATCCGCATTTTACCTCAAAGACAGCCATCCCGGAGCATCACCGCAGTAGTTTCTTCCGGGTAAAATACGCATCTAAGATCTTCCTTTCGAATTTGAAGATGCATGAGGCAGTCCTTCCATAGAGATTGAATTCACCCCCCGAGCAAAGTCAAGTTTTCAATAGTCTCAGCATGCAGGGGAAAAGTACTATCCTTATGTAAGTGTTCAATTAATTACTTTTTAAACTTTCGAAATTTAGCTCTATTTTGTTATTAGAAAAAAAACTCATTTTCACTGGTTTGAATTTCCTGACTAGACAAATATGTTATATGGATAGCCACGTTATTCTTTTCTCAACAACTTATCACATAAATTTATTTTTAACAACTTATTACCTATATGTCCATTAGTATTTAATTCTACCAATCAAATCACTTCCTCTTCTGGTTTTAGTAAATCACTTTTATTTAACTTATAAAATATTTAGAATCGTATCTAAAACAGATCTAATTTAGATCAATTGCTTTATGAGACCTTTATTTTGTCAAATAATAATGATGTTACTGAATATTGTCAACGTTTCGCTAACCTCATCCATGTTGTTCGTACCGAGATTTTTTTTTAATAATTGTGGAGTGAATCAAATATAGAGTCGTCATTTTAAGTTTCTTGACATTTTATGTCTAAGTTTCTCATCTTAGATCCGTCACTGATGGCCAAAGATGGCGGTGGCTGAGTAGGGTTGGTGGTGGTTTTGGACTTTGGCGTTTAATCCCGCAGCAAAAGCTGTGAAGCGACAGAGCTATTGGATAGACGGTGGAGCTGTTAGATTCCTAGAGAAGGTTTTTGCAGATCAATCACTTAATTCATCTTCTGCGTATAATCTTGAAGTAGGTTTCTGTATAGCCCTGTTTAGTGTGAAAATATCATGCTTTTTGTTTTTTTTGGTTGCAGCATATCATGCTTTTGGATGCCTAGAGAACAAAAGGAGAAGAAAAGATAACATTCATCTCTATGGTTCCTTTGGTTGCCACGGTGTCAGAAATGATTCAACAGGATTTTGAAAATTAGGGAAAATTGTGTTCCATGAAGCAGTATTAAGTCACTCTTGTGCTGAAAGTATTAAGTCCCATTTTCAACTCTTAGGGCTGCGTGTTACTGAATTCAGAGATACATATGTTCTAAATATTCATGTAGCAGAGTCCTTGAATATTATAAGAATAGTTATGTTCTGTATATAATCTGGGTTGTCCGTCTACAAAACTTCTGAAGTTTGGACTTTGAGGCTTTATTTATCGATAACCTTCATGGATTGGAAATTCTGTAGTTAGCTATTATGTATTACATATTAAGATTCGAAAGAGTGTTGCCAAGGACACATTGAAGCATCTATTAGGCATAGATAGACTATGATTAGTGTTTTGATTGAAGTTTTCGTGAAAGAGAAAAGGATTGTTGTGATATTTGGTGATTTGCAGATGAAGAAATGATAAGTCAAACTCGATCCTGTTCCAGCATTAGGGATGATGGTACAAACAAGGTGCATAGTGGCGGTAAGGGATTGAGTATACCGTGCTTTATAACAGATTAAATGGGCCGATAAGGTCAACTGGGGAGTCGTCATCCAAGATACTGATGATTCCAAGCCTTCCGACTTCTCGATCGTCAGAGCAACTGGAGAAGCAAACACCACCAACAGTGGTTGCTAGGGATCTTGGGAAGGCCAACAGACAAAGGTCCTTGCCTCCTTTAAGGAGGTCCTAGAGATGCAAGAAGATCCTTCTGTTTCTTTTCCATCTGGTTTTTCATATCAGATTCATTTTTAGTTGAATGAAAACCTGCAGTCTTTTGAGACCATTCTGCCTCAGCCTTTGAAGGTTAAGTTGAAAACTATGGGGTAGATATTTGAAATCATATGACATAGGGGACTTCTCGGCTTGCTTCTGCTTTAGAATCATAGGAAAGTGTTGCTTTTGAATTTGTTTGTCAGAGAGAGAGGAGTTACTCACGTATTCATCTTTAACTATTGCAATTTTTGCTACAAGTGAAAGGAAAATAGTAGACTTTTTTTAGCTGAAATCAAGAGTTGATCATGTGAAAATGTTCTGCTTGCGTTTGTCATGTGGAATCTAGGCAAACCAAACAACCTTTTGTGTAAGCTGTAATTTTTTCCTATCATATGGAATGCTCTTGGTATAAGAGAAATTAGAAGAAATTACAGTGTAAAATGGTGATGGTGTTGTATCAAGCTAAAGTAAAACGTGATGAATGGATATTCGCCAGTGTATCTACAGTTTTCTTTCTTTCTTTATCATTTTAAACTCCTTCATTACGATTGTTCTCTGTGATTATGTTTGTTTCCCTATTTCTGATTAACGTTTCTTTTGCGTTACATGAACCACCGTTGGCCGGGGGGGGGGGGGGGGGGGGACTCTTTCTATTTTGTCTTCCTACAAGGCGGGATCAGAATGTCGTCTTCTGCTCTGTTGACGCAACCACAGTGATGCATGCTTCGATCTTTCTGGACGACTTGCTGAGAGGTGTCGCTCTACATCTTGCATTGCATCAAAGACCCTGTCATTGATAGGCACATTATAGTTCGAAATATTCCGAGAGGACAAAAAAAATGCGACTATGATTATTACCAATCAAACATGAATAATTCTTTATCCCGTCTACATAAGTTCAACAAGCCATGATAAACCTGATATCAAGCGCGCACAACATTTGCTTTGATGATTTAAGGCCGTTGCATTTAATGGGAATCCTAGTCTTCGGTCTCTTCTGCTAAAAACGACTGCATAAACTAATCCAATTTCATCTACTCTGCAGTACCATTCACGTTCTTGAATTCCTCTCTCCCTCCAGATTGCGTGCACTACTACATCATTATGGGAGCTTTGAGTGAAAGCCGACTCCCCTAATGGAGTTGATGTCCCGTGACTATAAGCGAGGAGTCCAGCGTACACAATCATGGCACTATTGTTGATGTATTACCTATTGTCGATCGCATACAATTTTCCACCTTGCTCCGAGCATCTAACTCTCATCATCTCTTACAACAGTTCCATTCCAACCCACGTAGCCAACAATGAAAAACGTTTTCCTAGTCGCAATGTGCCATTGCCTGCTTCGTCGTTTCCGCAAGCATTACATAAGGAGTTTCCTGCAGCACAAAGCAACAAGTAAAACTATGAATGCCGCTCAAATATTATGTCAAAACAAAGGTATAGAGGTTAGACTCACCAGAGCTGCAGATAAGCCGGTAAACACTGCAAATTTTTAAAGATGGATGCCAATCCAATTTACCTGGTCACTCGTTATTTTTAAGCTTTTCTTCAGCAGTAGCTTTGATAAAGCTTAAGATTTCATCGGAAGATACATCCATCCCTTTGACAACATAGAGAAGGTCAATGAATTTTTCTCTTTCCTTGGTAATTGGTAGAGATTTGAGGCATATTAGTAAATAGGAGGAAGAAAGTACTTTCATTCTCATGATATGAAATGTTTTGGTGACAAAGCAACCACATAAGAATACCGAGGGTAAATCTATGCCATCTTAGATAACGCAAATCAAGATAATCAACGTATCCACAATATTGCCTGAAAAGTGCGGTGATCTATTATAAATCCTATTACACAAATAATACCTACCAAATCCAACATATAAATAACGTGTTCAATGATTCACAGCAACGAAACTTCTCTCTACCAGTTGTAGCCCTCTACAAGGTTCAGTTCAGGACATTGCACTCCATTCAACATCAAATCTTCGATGAGATCCAAATACTCGAGATCTTGGTCAAAGCTTCCATCCACATTCTGCTAGGTATTTCCCGTCATTTTTAATCTCCATTCTCATCATGAATGCAGTACCTTCTCACTGTAGCTTCTACAATGTCATCTTTTCATGTGTTCAAATGACTAAAATGAACTTCTCTCATCTTAACCTTCATTACGGTAGTGCTGCCTATTTCTCAAATACACTAATTTCTGATTCTATCTTTTCTAAAGCTCACACTCTAGTGAAGTATTCTCTCCGCACATGTCGGCATAGGACACAGCATTCCAAAGTCCATATGAGTGCAATTAGAGCATTTGTGACAGATTATCATATGCTTGTTAAACACCAAAATATTGAATAAATGACACAATATGTGAGTGAATCCTAAAATCAGCGAAACAATAGCAGTCCAGCAAAAGGCCACAAGTCCAACTTCAGACAAGATGCACAAAATAGAGACCTTCCTGTGCATTCCTGGTGGCATGCCTCCTCTCTGTTGTATCCTGGGATCCGATCATTAGACAATGTCAAAACAGACCAACTCTGTCCAAGCAATTTGCAGATACCAAGAGCATCCCGAATAACTGGAGAAATTACAGCTTACACTGAGGTTGTTTGGTTTGCCTAGATTCCACACGACAAACTCATGCTAAACACTTGCACATAATCGACTATTGATTCAGCTATTAAAAAATATGATCTTTTCCCTTTGCCTGTAGTAGAAACTACAATAATTAAAAATGGATAGACTCTCTCTGTGACAAACAAATTCAAAAGTAACAGTTACCTATGATTCTAAAGCAAAAGTGGACCGAGTGGTCCTATGTCAAATGATTTCAAACATTTACATGGGTGGATTAATTGACAAATTCTTGTTAATGTTGTGTATTCTGGCTGGATTAGCTTTGCTCAGGTAGGTATCATGCTTGATTAGTTTGTTTGGAGAATGTCATGGAGCTTAATATCTTTCACAAGAATAGACGAGTGTTGGAATATTTAAATTAAGGATTGCATCTCCATCTAACAATTTAAATTTTTAAAACAGTTAGAAGTATCCCATAAAATCTCACAAGAATAGATGAGAATCACTTAGAACATTTTGCATGTATGCAAGTAAATTCTATTTTTTGCCAAATGTCTTGCCTGCAAAGGTCAGGTTTCACAGATATGAAGTGTCCTATTCGTGGTGCTCCTGTCATTCTAGACATTTTTTGTGCTTAATCAAAAAGTACAAGAATGTGTCGGTCCTGTGGACTCTAGAACAGTAGATGCCCATTGAAGCCCATCTTGGCTCGTGCTTGAACTGTCTCAGTTTTGCATATCTCCAAATGCCAAAGGTAATTGCCCCTGTTGGAGAGCCAATTATATTGCTTTGCCATGTTGTACTACATGTGCTTGGGATGTGAGATGATTTAGACTGGTACGAGAATTTTGCAAATATGACTTCATAGAAAAAATTTTCAACAAGCTTAAATTGCGTTGCAATGAATGGCTCATCAAACTCAATGCAAATTGAGATATTTTACATGTCTCATATGAGAATTTCTAGGGATGGGTCCACTCGATGGGTTCAGTTACCATTCGATGATTAGAACCTATTTGCAAATTAAATCCTTCCCAACAAAGTCTCTCACAAAGTTGTATTTGGAATCAAATTATTTGGTTTTGCAGTGATATTTAGAATCTATTTTGATGAGCTATGGTAGCCTAACCATCATAGTGCATTGTTCTAGATCCCTCACAATCACAATGACGTAAGAAATTTTTCAACCAAATGGCCTCTTTTATAGTAGTTGAATAGACTACAGACTTAATCCGCACCTTGGACAATGTTAGGCAAGTTTGTTATTGACTAAGAAAATAAACCTAATGTCCATTTGTTTTCATCAAAGTCTCCAGCCCAACCAAGATCGACACAGCCTTCTGTAACACCTTCCCGCTTGTTCCCCAAAATCCGAAGGTTCTTCCAAGTCTAACGCTTTCCACTCAATAACTTATTCTCTATATGCAGAGTAAGGAAATTCTTTTATAGCAGAGAAATCATGAGGTTATCTTCATATAAACATGTATATGTAGGGGATAATTTGACTGCACACTCGGCGCGCGCGCACGTATCTTGGCATAAGTACAGCGGGAGTGCAAAACTTGGTACGGAAGGATACTTAAGTGCCAAAAGTTACAAAAGGTACACTTAAGTGCCACTTTTCAAAAAAAAAATGGATCACTTCAGTGCTAAGTCGTCGGAATCTTACTGGAAATCCTACATGACAAGTTTTTATTAATTTTCTTGCCAACGTGGCTCGCCGAAAACTGAATCGGCGAAAAATCAGCCAAAACAACATCGTTTTGGCTGACGTAGATTTTAAAAATTATTAATTAAATAATATTAAATAATTAAAATATATATTATTATAAAATCTGACATGAACAATTTTTTTAAAAAAATTGCCATATGGATTTTTTATTTTGAAAAAAATGCTCCATCAGCAAATGAAGTCGCCGGAAAATGGACATGTGGTAGTTTGGCTAGAATTTTTCGCCATTGACACTTAACTGATCCATTTTGCTCCAATTTTGGCACTTAAGTATACCTTTTGTAACTTTTGGCACTTAAGTGTCCCTCTGTGCGAGGTTTTGGCACTCTAGAGGTCCGTACCTCCACGTATCTTCAAAATACATAAGAAATCTTACCAACATAATTTTACCTCATAAAGAAAGAGCTTTTGACACCCTATTTAAATGGAAACGCAAGGGGAATGCCGCGCAAGGGGACCTGGGGCCTTACTCAAGGCCATTGGGCCATCGCACAGCGTCATAGGGATATCGTACGGGGCCCCAAGCCCACTGCTTAGCACACCTGGGCCTCTAGGCAGTAAAAAAGCCAGCGCTAGGTAAGCCGAACGTTGGAAATGCCATGCCACCTAGCACATATTTTCCTTTTATTTATTTATTGAGAAATCATTTATTTTATCTACACAATTATTGGAGATTTGGAGGTTTGACCCATCATTTCTTTTCGGTCCAATTGACCCGACGTTCACATTCACAGAATGCCATGCCTTGAAGAAAAATCAGTCCGATGTCTGGAAAAGTTTCGAGATTGTGTATTTCTGCAAATTTGGTTAAATGGTTGGTCATGGTGAAAAGTCACGATATCTTCCTCATTGAAATTAGTCAACTTTTTTGATACTCTTCGATACTCAATTATGAAATTTCGAGACCTAAGTTCCAAATTTCAATACGTGATTTCGAAATATATGGGATCAATTTTTAAAAAAATCATATATGAGATATTAAAATGTAAATATAAAAAAAAGTAATAATAAATGGACGAAATCTAGTCTTCTTTCTTATTCTCACTCATTTCCCATGACAATTCATCTTCCAAGTTTCTTTCTCTTCCGACACGCTCTAATACACAAGTCCTTCAAGTATTATTGGAATGGAGTTGAATTTATCAAATTGAAACAATGAGTAATATTAACACATTGTGGATTAATGTTCTTAGTATAAATTCATTCTAGATTCATTTTTATTATTTATGATAATTTATCATGTATATATAAAAATATACATTTAACATATAACGTGTTACAACATGTCGGAATTCTCTATTTTTTTATAAACAATGCATTGGCATGTCTTGTAGTATCATATCATGTATCGCATGTCGATATTGATGCTACTTAGTCAACCATCCATCACCAATCCTTTATTTCCATTTATGTGCTCTCGATGCATGATATTTCGGTTGTAGGCAGCTAAATCGATCCACACCCAATGTGAATGGCTTTTGGACGGTTGAGAAGGACGTGGCTCGGGAGCCCAAAGTACTTTGCTACCCACTCTCGTGTCGAGTCATTACACACTTACTACTGAAGAAAATATATTGTTCTTAAATAAGACGACTTGACAAGACTCAAAAATAAGACATGTTGTAAATAAACGGCGTTCCAACTAAGTTCACTAGCATGTTCGAGAGAAGGCAGGTAACCCCTTTTTCAGTAATTATTCCTTGTTTCACAAACTTGTTCGTTAAAAAAAAAAAACTCATGTAAAAAATATTTCAGAATCCTTGAAAGAGCAATTAATTAGCTTTTTTCCTCAACTCATGTTCGTCACTGGTGCAACTTTTTCATACTACATAGAAATTCTTTTTAACTATAATTACAGAGAGGCATGAAAGAAAAGAGTTAATTACCTAACGAATAGCGAGATGAATCTCGAATTGTGGCCCCTCGTAAATGGAAAATTGTCCAACCCAATCCAAGTTCTATTTCTTATCAATTTTTCTCCTTGAATTGCTACCTTTACAAAATGGGCGACTCTTTGGACCAACTTGTCTAGTCGATAAGAGAGCTTGAGTCAGTCATGAACTAGGATTTCATGAGACAGATGAATGATGAAGAGACATGGCGAGCGTCGTGTTAATGAACAAGAACACTTATGTGATTTGTTTAGGGATCAGATTACGAATGTGATCGGATTATAATTACAACTTTTTATATCAGGTACTTACGGAAAAGATTATGCTTGGAAAGAAAAGAAAGCACTAACGATTTGAAAATACTAAAAAATCTAAAAATTCTTGGACTCGTCTAAGTTTGTAACATTGAGAAAGAAATTACGGAAATGGACCAAATATTAACAGAAAAGAATAGGCCGAAAAAAGGCAATCTGAAAAATTGGCAAATTAAAAAAAAAAAGATTGGACAAAAGTATCGTTGTTGCAAGTTAGTTTGATTTTGCAAAGTATACGCAACTTAAAATATCCGTCTAAATTTTTCTATCCAATTGAATATCATTTACTTAAAACTTATTTAGATATTTCAACTGGGCCAAAACGATCAAGGAAAGAACTCGCTCCAACTAGGGGAATCAACATAATCCAAGCCAGCCCAACCCTAAAATTAGGGTATTTTGTGGTCAGGCCTTTAGGTGTTGGTATTATTTGAGTTTGGGTAGGGCTGGGCTGGGTTTGGTTGGCACTGAAACTGGTTTTTCTATCTTGGCACACGTGTGCAACAAGGATGAAACCAGTTGATTGGCACCGGCCCAACCCGACCCGGCCCAAGTCAGCCCGATCCATTTGGTTTATGATATTTGGGTCGGGTCAGGCTTTCACAATACCTGACCCGACCCATTGATACCCTAGCTCCAACGAAGTTCAAGTTGGCTTGCCTGGACCAGTTACAGCGAGCACCCCAGCAAGTCTACACCGCGCGCCCAAAATGGCTTGTTCGCCTTCCCGCTCAGAATCAGCTTTTGGATCCCCAGATTAGCCTCCACCTCTTGATCCCCATGGCATCGCTCTGCCCCTCCCTCGGTCGCTGCCAGCAGTAGCACTGCCATCACCGGCTAGTTGCAAAGCCAGACCACCAACACCCACCGGCCCTCGCTCAGACAGTATAGACTCTGGAGAACACGTCTATGTTGGCATCAAATCAAATAATAGAGGATGGGCGCGGCGCTCATTTGATGGGCAATGGTAGCAATGAGCAGCGGCAGCAAAGAACGATGGTGATGGCGTGCCAGCATTGAGCAAAGGGAAGACGCCGGCGATGCGCAAATAATGGCCGCGAGTGGTGTCCCTCACCTGAAGTTTTGCAGGAAAGCCCATGTAAAATTGAGCTTTGATGTTTTTAAACCTGTTTTTTAGTAGAAAAGGTAATAATCCCTTCTCCACTGCTCATTCTAAAACATTGGAATTTATCCATCAAATGCTGAGGGAGGAACCGAGCGGCTTCGTTCATGTCAATCCAAATGCTGAGCGTGGCTAAATCAGAACAAATGCCCTTACAAGCCCATAATCAACATACTGGTTAACAGTCTCAAAATAGAACTACACAGGATTACTCCACAAAAACTAAGCTAAGTCTTCTGGTGCAAGGACCTGGGGCTTACTGAGTAATATTGTCCGTTTTGGGCCGAAGCCCGCATGACTTTAAAACGCGTTACTCAGGGAAAAGGAATCCCAGCCTTATATACTAGCCCAGGACTCTCTCCCTAGGCGATGTTGGACAAGAGATATGTGACTCCCCTCCCTTGCGCACGTCCGAGGACTGAGGCCCGGACGCACCGCCATCCCTTCTCTCCACGCACCATCGCTCGGGCCATCACATCCGGGTAGCGAAAAATGAAGGAAGATAAAACCACCAAGAATCAAGAATCAAGTTATATGTGTACCAAGAATCAAGAATCAAGTCATATGTGCATCCTTTGATTCTCCACACAGCTTTTGCACTTAAAATGGTAACCATGGCTTCTTGATCGTCATAAGACATGGACCCTAAAGCAACTCTTGTAGAGAATATAACAGCAGCAGTAAAGTCGACCGACTAGAGGGGAGACGACATCACGCAGGCCAAGGTCCCTTCCTCCCCAAATATTGAAGATGGAGGCATCCGAAGCCAGTTTCATCTCCTTCCTTTGGCGTACTGAATAGCCGTTTGAAATTCATGATCTCAATCGCTAGCTAAAGCAGGACAATGCAGGACATGCTCCCACATCTTTGAGCCTGTATGAATTTGCATAAAGTTGACTGGCCAGAAAATTAAGTACTCAGCCGAAAATGGAATTCCTATTTTTCAGGAAAAAAAATGACCAGAGAAATTCCTAAAGACCTTCTTTTCCACATGACTTTGAGTAATAGTCGCGGACAGCCAGATTCCTGAAGCTGCTTGGCAGTCATAGAGCGAGTATTTCTGTTGCACCACCTCTTTGAATACCGACAAAAGCGGCAACAACCAGATTTCTCGCTTCTGAGCTTAGCGGCAAGACTTACTCCATTTACAATAATTCGCATGCATTTGCATATGCTTTCTAACGAATAAACAGAGCTGGAAGACAGGTAAGTGAAACTTCAGTTTCAAGATTTTCGCAAAAGCAACATGAAACTTCAATTTTGCAGTATCAAATGTGATAGCGAGAGCATCTTCATGTTTAAAATGAACTTCCACAATGTGATGGACAAGGTGGTAAATTAGGTCACAAATCATTACGTATAGCATATGGAACCTCAAAATGTAGCTTGACGAAAGTTACATAGTGCTGCATAAAGGACAACCAAAGAACAAGGCATCTTTGATCAACAAAATCAAGGAAACAATAAAGTTGATGAAGAAAGTTTTAAGTTTCTAGGCCTTCCCTTGATTAGAGCCATTTTCTCACTGTGAGTGGTTTAGAATTGTCAAAATGACTCCTATGGGATTTGCTAGCAGAAAGGATTCATGTCCTTGCATCTAGAGCTGCTTGTACACCCGCCGTAGATATTAAATATTGTTTAGTTGCTTCATCTCTCACATCACAACCACCGAATATAAAGCTAAGTTTTGATATTAAGAATCCTGAATTTGCGTAGGATTTTAATTTTGTTATGCAGTTCCAATCCTAAGTTTAAAAGAAAAATTCTCGGTAGCAGGCCAATCATATTAATCCTACAATCATTTTACATTTTAGTTTTGAGATTCAAATCACTTGATAATTGACATGATGAAATATCCAGCACTTTTTGATTTTTGATCTCACATGATATCATGTTAGTGATATCCTTCAGACATGTGTCACGGGCCGATCGATTGCTTGTTCCCTTGCACCCGTGCGGCCTTAGGATTTCTCCCAAGCAGCCTTTCCACTCAACTCACACAAGATCTAGAGAGAGAAACTGTAGAGAGAGAAGCTCTGGTTTTCTTTTTCTTGTGTAGAATGAGATGAGTACAATGAGGGGGAGGAGCCCCTATTTATACAAGTACAGACACACCGTATCCGTAGATCCTTCCTCGATCTAACGGTGGAGATTGCATCTCCCCAACTACCATCTACCCGTATTGATTACATAGGCGTAGCCCCCAACTACCACCTACTTACATTAAATGTCTTAGCGTACAATAACCATATCGCCCGCCCATAGGAATAATCTAGAAGACTCAAGAAAACCCTAGAATACGGAGATCACGGTTGAGGGTCACTTGTCCCAAGGTTCGGTCACGGCATCGCTCAAGAACCCTTTTGGATCGTGCAAGTCCTTGAGCCGTGACATTCTCCCCCACCTAATCGGGCGACGCCCTCGTCGCGTCTTCGGCATGGAATGCTTCGATTTGTTTCTTGAATTGCCAAAGAGCGTCCGCGGGCTCCCAGCTTGCTTCACTCTCCGGAAGACCCTTCCATAGAACCATGTATTCCCGCTTCGGTGCACAGTACCGCTTCCGTATGACTCGGTCGGCTATGATGTGGTCGACTTCTCGATCATACGAGGTCTTAGCTCCCATAGGTGCCCGTTGCGACTCCCCTCGGCTAGGATCTTCCTCATCTACATGGAAAGGTTTAAGCATACTTACGTGGAAAACCGGATATACCTTTAGCTTAGGTGGTAACTCCAGCTTGTATGCGACCTTTCCGACCCGTTGAAGCACACGGAACGGCTCCTCGTAGCGTCGGATCAACCCCTTGTGCACGTCTTTGTATCGAAGGACCATGTGTAGTTTGGCTAACACTTGGTCTCCGACTTGGAACTCCACATGCCGACGCTTTTGGTCCGCCCATTTCTTCATGCGCTTCGATGCCTTGTGTAGGCACGCCCTTGCCAAATCCGCTTGTTCCTGCCACTCCTTTGCGAACTTGAAGGCCGGAGGGCTACACCCCTTGTAGCCCGATGCAACCGCACTTGGGGTTTGCGGTTGTTGTCCCGTCACGATCTCGAACGGACTCTGGCCGGTCGACTCACTCCGTTGCAAGTTATAGGAAAATTGGGCCACGTCAATCAGCTTTGCCCAGTCCACTTGCGTCGTACTCACGTAGTGTCGAAGGTAGATCTCCAGGAGCGCATTGGTCCGTTCCGTCTGACCGTCGGTTTGTGGATGTAGGCTCGTGGAGAAGTTTAGCTCCGACCCTAGTAATCTGAATAGCTCCGTCCAGAATCGCCCCGTGAATCGGGGATCACGATCACTCACGATCGTTTGCGGTACTCCCCAGTACTTGACCACATGCTTCAGAAAGAGTTTGGCCGCCTCCTCGGCCGAGCAATCCTTCGTTGCCGGTACGAATGTCGCGTACTTGGAGAACCTATCGACCACCACCATCAACGTCCGACACTCTTCGGACTTTGGGAGGTTGACGATGAAGTCCATGGAGACACTCTCCCATGGACGAGTGGGGATGGGAAGAGGCTCCAGGAGCCCCGGCGACGTCCGTTGCTCGAGCTTGTCTTGTTGACACACAAGGCAAGTCTTCACATACGCCTCGACGTCGTCCTGCATTTGAGGCCAGTAGAACCGCTCTTCAACGAGCGCCAAGGTACGGTGGATCCCCGGATGACCTGCCCACTTCGAATCGTGGCACTCGCGCAGCACTTCCTTCCTCAACTTCCCATGGAGTGGCACGTACAGTCGCCGTCCCTTGGTGTAGAGAAGCTCGTCTTCACACCAGAATTGGCGAGTCTTGCCCTCTCGCGCGTATCGTAGAAGTCCTTCGGCTCTTTGATCATGCTTGATCCCCTCTCTAATATGATCGATCCATGGGCAATCCGGTCGACTTACGATGTTTGCCAGCTCCGCCTTTCGACTCAGTGCGTCCGCCACGGAGTTGGACTTCCCGGGCTTGTACTCCAACACGTAGTCGAATTCGGCCAAAAAATCCTACCATCGAGCTTGTTTCGGGCTCAACTTCTTTTGCGTCTGGAAGTAGCTCGTGGCCACGTTGTCCGTCCTCACGATGAACTTGGCTCCCAGAATGTAGTGCCTCCATGTCCGAAGGCAATGGACCACTGCGGTCATTTCCTTCTCTTGGACGGTATATCGTCGTTCGGCGTCATTCAGCTTTCGGGACTCGAACGCGACCGGATGACCATCCTGCATAAGAACACCACCTATAGCAAAGTCGGAAGCGTCAGTTTCTACCTCGTAGGGTTTGGCGTGATCGGGCAACACCAGCATCGGCTCCTCGGTCATAGCTTGCTTCAGTTGTTCAAACGCCTCTTGGCATCGCGCGGTCCACTCCCACGGCTTGTCCTTCTTCAGCATGTCCGTGAGTGGTACCGTGATGCTCGAGTAACTTCGAATGAAGCGCCGGTAATAGTTGGTGAGGCCAAGGAATGACCTCAACTCCGTCACCTTGGTCGGCGGCTCCTATTCGACCATTGCTCGGATCTTCTCCCCGTCCATCCGAACACGACCGCCCCCGATAATGTGCCCCAAGAAAGGAACTTCCTTTTGGGCAAAGGCACACTTTTCCCGTTTCACAAACAACTCGTTCTCTCGCAAGACTTGGAAGACTTGCCTTACATGCTCGATGTGTTCCTCCAACGTCCGGCTATAGATCACAATATCATCTAAATAAACTACTACGAACCGATCAAGGAACGGATGTAGTACTTTGTTCATCATCGTGCAGAAAGTGGCCGGAGCGTTGGTGAGGCCGAACGGCATGACGAGGAACTCGTATGATCCGTATCGCGTCACGCATGCAGTCTTCGGCTCGTCTCCTTCGGCAATCCGAACTTGGTAGTAGCCCGATCGGAGATCCAACTTGGTGAACCATCGTGCTCCTCCAAGTTGATCGAATAGATCCGCGATAAGAGGGATTGGGTACTTGTTCTTTACCGTGAGCTTGTTCAGCGCCCGATAGTCGATGCACATCCAGAGTGACCCATCGTGCTTCTTTTGGAAAAGGACCGGCGCACCGAACGGAGATTTGGACGGCCGAATATACCCCGCATCGAGCAGCTCTTTGAGTTGCCTCCTCAATTCTTCCAACTCCGGGGGTGCCATGCGATAGGGTGCCATGGCCGGTGGTCGAGCGTCAGGCACTAGCTCGATCCGATGATCCACCTCTCTCCTAGGTGGGAGCTTCTTAGGAAGCTCGGACGGCATCACATCCGCAAATGTGTCCAGAACTCGGGTCACCTCAGTGGGAATCTCCTCCACCTTTCCCGCATCTTCCTCAGCTTTCACCGTGGCCAGGAAGGTCACCTCACCCTTCTGAACTCCCCTCGAGAGCTGCATGGCCGATAGCATCTTTCGATCGCGACCCGACGCGCGATGAATGGGAACCATGCACTGGCACCGCTTGTCCAGAATGCATATACAATCCGCGAATGGTAGCACACCCGTATTGATCCTATCGAAGAATCCTAGACCTAGAACAAAATCATAGTCGTCTAGGGGAATTACCTCGATGTTTTCCTTGCTTGACCATGGTCCGAGATGAAGCTCCACGTCCCTAGCCACCTCGCTAGTTGGGACCTCCTTGGAGTTCACCGTCTTGAGCCAACCAGCTCCTTTTTCGACCGGAAGGTTGAGTTTCTTCGCGGCCTCTTGTGAGATGAAGAGATCGGATGCCCCAGTATCCATGAGTGCGCTCATCGTGGTGTCGCCGATCTTTACATCCACGAACATCATTCCCTTAGACTCTTTAGCTTTCTTTGTCTTGAGGGAACTAAGGATACGCAACGAACCCAGTCGCGATTCCTCCTTTGGCTCATCCTCCTTACACAAGGCCGCCAGCTTGGCATTGTTCGGGCAATCACGTGCCATATGCGGACCGTCACAGAAAAAGCACTTGTATGTGCGTACCTTTCTTTGTCCTCCATTGCTTGACTCCGCTTGAAATCTAGGAGGGCTGGTCGGGGGTCTGCCTCCATTCGGACGATGGAATCTCCCTCGATCTCCCCCACCAAAGGCTTTGTCCCTTGGTCGAGGTTCCGGCTTGGGCACCGAAGGTGCTTTGTACTCCACAAGCGATTCAGCTACCTCAATGGCTGTCGTGGGGTCTCCCACGTTGCACCGCTTGAGCTCTTGCTTGGTCCATGGTTTGAGATCGCCCATGAACTGATGATACGCCTCCGTGTCGCTCATCGAAGGGATTTAGAGTAGCAACTCCGAAAACCGCTTGATGTAATCACGCACCGAACCCTTTTGCTCGAGCCGTTTCAGCTCATTTCGAGCATCCTCCTCCGCGTACGAAGGGTAATACATCCGTCGAAATTCTTCGACGAATCCTTCCCATGTCGCGATGGGATCGCCACTCCTCCCATCCGACCGACGACGCCACCACAACAATGCATTATCGACTAAGTACATAGATGCAGTGTTTACCCGAGTAATGTCGTCGTAGATCCCCATAGCCTGGAAGTATCGTTCCATGTACCATAGGAAGTTGTCCACGTCCTTAGCCACCCGGGAGCCCCTGAACTTGTCCGGCTTGGGTGCGTCCGTTCGTGGACCAGCATGCACCGTGACCACCCCGTTCACGCGTGCCGCTTCCGATTCAGCAAGCTTCCCCTTGAGTTCCTCAATCTCAGCACGCATGGCCGCCATCATGGCCTCCAAGGTTTCCCCCCGTTGGTACAGTTCTTGCCTCAGGGTCCCCAACAACTCGCCTCGGAGCTCTCCCATGTTGGACTTGAGCTCTAGCACTTCGGCCTCAAGCTCCTCCTTACCAGCTTCCACTCCCTCGATGGTCTGGGTCAGGTCATCGACCGATCCTTGGATCTCGGAGGCGATCAGCTCCATCTTTATCACCCGTCGATCCAGATCCCCCATAATATCCCTCAAACCAGAACCAGCACGGCTCTTCTTCCCTTTGGTGCCTTTGGCGACAGCCCTTCCACGCTCCTCCTGATCCGCTTCCAGCGCGATCAGCACCTCAGGACGGGATTCAGCCATTGCGCCTAGGAATGAACTCGCTCTGATACCACTTGTCACGGGCCGATCGATTGCTCGTTCCCTTGCACCCGTGCGGCCTTAGGATTTCTCCCAAGCAGCCTTTCCACTCAACTCACACAAGATCTAGAGAGAGAAACTGTAGAGAGAGAAGCTCTGGTTTTCGTTTTTCTTGTGTAGAATGAGATGAGTACAATGAGGGGGAGGAGCCCCTATTTATACAAGTACAGACACACCGTATCCGTAGATCCTTCCTCGATCTAACGATGGAGATTACATCTCCCCAACTACCATCTACCCGTATTGATTACATAGGCGTAGCCCCCAACTACCACCTACTTACATTAAATGTCTTAGCGTACAATGACCGTATCGCCCGCCCCTAGGAATAATCTAGAAGACTCAAGAAAACCCTAGAATACGGAGATCACGGTTGAGGGTCGCTTGTCCCAAGGTTCGGTCACGGCATCGCTCAAGAACCCTTTTGGATCGTGCAAGTCCTTGAGCCGTGACACATGCATAAATCCTAACAAAGACCTGATTTTTAACAACCGTTCTTGCGAGTGATCAATCTAAGTCTTGTTAGCTTTTAAACTCAATAGCAGGGCGCCAACTAGAAGAACAAAGAGCATCAAAGAAATAATCCCAACAAACCTGGCACTTCAACTTGCTCGGCACACTCCATGTCCGAGAGAAAACTCGTTGTTCCATCGAACGTGTCCTTAAGACCTCTGCAAATTCCTTTTCGATTCTCATAATTTATGAGGAGACGATCACATCGTGGGATAGCAAGTATCATTTTAGTAATTCCTATCAAATACAGAATTGCAAAATTCAACTTAAGTTCATTAAAGACCGGCTGCTCGTGCTCTAATCTAGATACTCCAAAGAAGCATACTAAGCTAAGAATGCAATGAGGACGCTACTTCGCGCTAATCCACATTGTTTCAATTACCTTTTTTTTCCCCTTCCGCTCTCTCCCGTGCTCTAATAATCTAGATCATCACTAATGGAACATAGTTTCAATCACTAAACCTTTGCTCGCGAATATAAGCAAACGCCGCTCGCTGATGGTCAGCCTTGTGTCACGAAGGAGAGGTTTCCTTGGTCAATGGGGTGTTCGTGATCGAGGAGGAACGACCAAAACGCCCCTTGAAGGATCCAAGCACTTCCGGAACTTTCTCAGGGACGAGCAATCCTATAATTGCGCTGTGGTTTAGAGTCTTCTCATCATAAATGTCAGTAGGTGTCGTCATAAGTATTGGTAGGTGTGGGGCAGTATGATCTCGTCCGCCGGATCGAAACTCGATCAATGGTTGTAATCTGAGGGCCAAAAGTATAAAAAGAGGTGCCCTCCCCCTCATTTGTATCCATCCAACCATTAGCAATCTAAGTTCTCTTTCTTTCATCTAGAGCTTCTCTCTCTAGTTTCTCTCTCTACGATCCAGGTGAGTGAGTGATCGGTCGATCCGAAGAAGGCTTGGCTTAGGCCCCGTAGATCTCAAGTGATCTGAAATAGCCTAAGTTGCCGCACGGTCGCGATCCCCAACAATCGGCCCGTGACAAGTGGTATCAGAGCAAAGAAGAGAGATCAGAAGAGGAGCACCAACTGTTCGAAGGAATGTTGAGCGAGGAAGCTATTTTGGATGGAGAGATGACCCAAGTCAAAGTCTCGCGGCCGAAGCAAGAAGAGAGCAACCTCATCGAAAACCATTGCCGCACTTGATGAGAAGTTTGGGAATATGCGAAGTGCCATGACCGACCTCATTAAAGGACTCGATGATGTTCGAGACCGGATCATGGAGGTTGAAGGCTCCCTTTGCAAGGACTTCACGGACACCATCAACGACATGATGGTCCCTCTTCAAGCGAAAGATGATGCCCTCGAAGTGTCGATCGACGACTTGAGGGAACGAGTCCAAACCATGGAACAGGAGAACCCCCGATGAGACGAAGTCGATGCCATGAAAGTGGAGATCCAAAAACTCAAGATGGAGCTCGCCTTGTGCAAATTGAGCATCGCGAACGGAACAATGCCTACCCAAGTGGTGCCCAAGATAGAGATGCCGAAGCCCAATGAGTTCAAGGGTGATCGATTCGCCAAAGAGGTGGACAACTTCGTTTGAAGCATGGAGTAGTACTTCGGAGCCGCCAACATTCAACATGAGAATGTTAAGGTATGAACTGCTACGATGTTCCTTACTGATACTGCGATGCTTTGGTGGCGTAATAGGTGTGATGAGACCAAGCGCAGTGCTCATCCCGTGGAGACGTGGGATGACTTCGTGAAGGAGTTTCGGGAGTACTTCTTTCCCGAGTTTGCTTAACAGAAGCCTGTAGTAAGCTCCATCGCCTCAAGCAACGAGGTACGGTCCGAGAGTACGTGAAGGAATTCACCAAACTCAAGCTCCAAATCAACAACCTTGGAGAAGAGGAGGCTTTCGGAGCATTCTTAGATGGACTCAAGCCGTGGGCAAGGCAAGAGCTGATGCGTCGGGTCGTGAGAAGTCTCTCGAGGGCCTTAATCGTGGCCGAGTCACTTATCGACCTCAACAAGTTCGATCCAACGAAACATCGATCGAGGGATTAGAGGTCGGATCAGTCCTCCGAGGAAGAAGGTGGCGACAACTCTCGCAGCCTCAAGGATCAAGGTGGCCGAATGAAGAATTGGGGAGAAGGCTCGTCCAAACAACTCGTTCAAGGAGGTCAACCGCATGTGAACTACACGAGTAGGTATGATCAACCTCCACCTGCTCCTTGCTTCATTTGCAAAGGGAACTATTGGACGCAGAAGTGTCCGCAAAAGCACTGGGTCAATGCCATCCTCTCCGTTGAAGAAGAAGAATGGCCAAAGGAGGAGAAGTGTCAAATCCGACTCGGTGGGATGACTTTCAACTCTGCGCAAACTTAACCTCCGCCCAAGAAGATGGAGCTAATGGACATGTTCTTCGTCGAACTCGAGGTATGTGGTATTACTCTTTACGCCTTGGTTGATATGGATGCGTCCAACGTGTTCATGGCGACCGAGGTAGCAAAGAAGTTGGGCTTGGAAGTGCTGCCGAACGGAAGGCGATTCAAGACCGTCAACTCGGAAGACCTTGCAAGTGGAGGCACAACTCCGGAGGTCGAAGTCCAAATTGGCAAATAGAAGGGCAAGCTTCCATTCGAAGTAGTTCCACTCGACGACTACGACCTCATCTTGGGAATTCAATTCTTCGACCCAGCGAGGGCCATGATCGACATGGGATCCAAGTGCATCATAGTACTCGATCCAAAGTGTCCGTCCATGGTACCGATGATCAAAGGGGTGATGAACACCAAGACGATTGTTGCGATACATCTCTTTGACAAAAACTTGGAGGCGGCCAAGCGCATGGCCAATCAACTGAAGACACCACCAACCGAGAAGCTAAAGGTACAGCCTCCTGCACCAACTCAAGACATGCCGATCGAAGCCCTCTTCCCCGAGGTGGAGTACATGTCACGTGCCATGTCCGAGCCGAAGAAAGGATTGTGCGCACAACCAATAGTGAAGTCGTTCAAGGTATCGTTCGAGTCGATCAGGGCCAAGCGGAATAGGAAGAAGAGGGAAAAAGCCCGCGCCAAGAAGAACTCTCCCCATGCTATGAGCGCTGAGGACGTCACTCGAATGAGTGGGGGAGAATGTCACGAAAGAGAGGTTTCCTTGGTCAATGGGGCGTCCGTGATCGAGGAGGAACGACCAAAATGCCCCTCGAAGGATCCAAGCACTTCCGGAACTTTCTCAGGGACGAGCGATCCTGTAATTGCGCCGTTGTCTAGAGTCTTCTCGTCATAAATGTCGGTAGGTGTCGTCATAAGTATCGGTAGGTGGTAGGTAGGGCAGTATGATCTTGTCCGCCGGATCGAAACTCGATTAATGGTTGTAATCTGAGAGCCACAAGTATAAGAAAGGGTGCCCTCCCCCTCATTTGTATCCATCCAACCATTAACAATCTCATTTGTATCCATCCAACCATTAACAATCTAAGTTCTCTTTCTTTCGTCCAGAGCTTCTCTCTCTATGATCCGGGTGAGTGAGTGATCGGCCGATCTGAAGAAGGCTTGGCTTAGGCCCCGTCGATCCCAAGTGATCCGAAATAGCCTAAATCACTGCACGGTCGCGATCCCAAACGATCGGCCCGTGACACTTGTCTCTAAATATAGCAATGATCATTAATGGCACAAAGTTTAACATGAGCTGATTTATGGTCATCTTTATCTTCAGAACATGAATGAAAAAGAACAACTCTACATATTTACATGGAATACGCATTAATTTAAAAGTGTTGATTTTTTTTAATTGACTTATTACATTGCCTGTCATTATCACATAATTACATGGTACTAGATGATTATTGGCCCAAGATTCATCATAATTCTATATATTCTTGACATTATCATTTTCACCGCTGCAGTAAAAACTTCTTAACTCGAGGTCAAAAGAAATGGGAAAAAAAGAAGAAACGAAATCTAAATCCTGCACAAAAAGTTCGCACTTGCATTTGCCAATTTGCCAAAAAACTCTCCCTGTCTTGCACAAAACACAGAAAATCTTCTCTCTCCTCCACCCGCCGGAATCCACCTGCCAACGGTGTCTCCGGCGAAGCACCTGAGGCATTTTCCCCTCTCTTTCTCTCCCCTTTTAGCTTCAGGGTTTCTGATTCCAGGTGTTTCGGCTGACTAATCGAGTGGCTTATGGCTGGAGGACGGAAGAGGGGAGCGAGAAAGCACAAGAGCAAGCGTCGGTTGTGTTTGGGCGATCTCGTTCTTGCTAAAGTTAAGGGCCACCCTGCCTGGCCTACCAAGGTTCACGCTTTTATCTCACTTTTTGCTCCGTATTCCTTTGATTGTTTCGTGTTTCTTGATTTCTGTTTGGGTGTTCAAGCGCAAGTTTTTGGTTTCTTTTGTGTTTTTTTTTATTATTTTTGGCTTTATCATGGTCGGAAAAATGGTTTAGTTTGATTTTATTCTGCTTATGTTGTGAAGTGAACGCTGAACAGGTTGTCGGTTGTCATGTGGTTATTTATATTAGTTGGAAATAGAGGCGAATGTCGTTTAAATTTTGCTTTTTTTTTTTTTTTGGATTTTGAAAAATGAATTGGCATGTTACCTCGTGGCTCACTAGTGATATAGAATTGTCTCTGGCCCATTCAATTAGATCCGTAGTAGCCTTTTGCCTTGATGTTTTCTGTTCGAAGTCTGCTACTGCATGGATGATACTTTGATTATATAGACCATCTCAATGGGATGTGGCGCACGTCTTTTTGTATGATGGTTGCTCTGTGAAGGATAGGTTGCTTTTGTGTCTTCATATTAGCAAGCCAGAGGATTGGCAACAGAATCCTGACTAGAAGAAGTACTGTGTGCATTTTTTCGTAAAACAAGAAATGTAAGCTCTACGAACTACTTGTACTACTTGTTTATTTATGTCTGAGTAGTTAAACTCAATGGCTTTATTTAGTTTTATGTATACCTTTCTTCCTTTCATTCATTAAGTATTATGTCTGTGAACAACTCTTATCTTTTTTTCTTTTTTGGGTAAGCCTCAAAGGTTATTTTGATATGTAGACTGACCTAGTTCATCGACTCCCGGTCCTTCATGCCCCTCTTCTCTGAAGAAGCAGACATGGACAGAAGAATGAGAGGACAATTTGTTAATTAGAATCTCTTCCTTCTATCATTTTTCCATATGCCATGCTTTTGATTTTTTCTTTTTAAAGTATATCTCTGTTGTTCCATAGGAAGTATCTTTTGATGAACCACAGAAAAAGCAGTTTCTACTCTAGCCTTAGTCATTATTATGAGTTTCGGACTTGAGGAGTGAACTCACCCATTAGATGAAAGTCAGTCACAATTTATCTTTACACTTTAGATACAAATGAAGAGATGTCTTCTTTTCTATGCCATTCCTCTTGGTAAAGGAATATTGTATATAGATGAAAGTACATGTAAAGTAAAGGAATACTCTATAGGCTACAGTCTCTGTGATGTATTTGCCATTTGCTCTTCATTTTTGTTATTTATGATTTTGGATCCCAACTCCCTTCGGAAAAATCTTTAGTAGGTCTTTTGAATAGCTGCCAACTGTGAGATTTTTGAAAGCCTACATTTGCTTTGTTTTAGCATCTGTGACTCACTCTTATTTTTGCAATGAAGTAGGATTTGTAATCATTAGTCCGATTGTTTTGTGGTGTGGTCACACATACGGGATTAATGGATAGGTAAATCCCCTATGCTCTCACAAGGTGGTTACTTCTTTGAATCCCAGTGGTTTGAGCATAATAGGACTGAAACTGAGTTGGCAATACCAAATGGGTCATACTTTTTATTGGAAATCATCATGTCATTGTTGTCCTACTGAAGTTTATATGAAAGCACTTGTCCTTGTAAGTTGGTCAATCACTATTAAAGCTCCCATGCTTACATTGCATTTGCCATTTACTTGGAACCTTGTGCATCAATTTTGATTTAATTCCACGTTGGCTGGAAAAGCAGGCTTTGGGAGTTGCATTCGGGTCACCCCTCTCCCCTCCTTGGCCTTTTTTTTTGGCATCTCGTTGTTTTTTTTTTGATTTTTTAGCATATATTTTTATCAAGCTAAATTGCTCTTAAAATACCTGCATTAAACTTCAAAGGTTTTCAAAATAAAAATGGTACCTGTGAAGTTAACTGAAGTGTTATATCCATCCACTGTTTTATAATTCATGTTTTGTCTGATAAATTACCCTCGACTTTGTTGTATTGCTTCACGCACCATTTTGTAATTTTTTCTTCTTTTCATTTATTGGCGTCACAGAGCTTTCGTTGCTCCTAGGAATATCCATATATTCACTAGTGAGACAAAGACCAGGTTGACGGCTCAATGTAAAGGTGAAACAGCCAAGTACTTTGCCCAAGCTGTCAAGGAAATATGTGCTGCTTTTCACGAGTCACAGAGGGAACAGTCAACTAGCATGAGAGGCGAACCTGATACATCCGACCAGGGGTTTGAAGTTGCCGCTAATGATGGCTTAGAGCAGAAAGGGGCAGAGGCTGATGGAAGCATTATGCGCAATCCATATGGAAGCATTGAAGTAACAGGCAATGGGGACAGCTTCGGCGCGAGCTTAGAGTTGGCAAACCCGTCGTCCTGAGCTGACAAAGGTGATCATCATGATGTTGAGCCTATTGCATTGTCCCATGATGACGGTGACTCGTCTCCTAGGGTTTTCCGTAGGAAGGAAGAAGAAAAGGATAGCCTGCAGTCAAAGGAGAAGTTAAAGTTGAATATCGATGAAAATTCATGCTGTTTATAATTACCAATCTATCCGAGCGACATTCACCATGAACTGTAAAACTTAGTCCTGAATTAAGAACCCCATCAAGAGTGATCTTAATAGGATATAGTGTTCCAATTGCAAGTTCCAAGTAGCAGAGTCGATCGCCCTCCATTTTGCAGCTATTTTGTTGAATGAAACGGAAGATATAGTGTTCCATTTTGCATACGGAGAATTACTTAAATCGTGCGATTCTTTTAGTATGGTGCTCAAGAGATTCTTTGAAGAATAGATTATTTCTTCAACATAGTGATTAATGAGGCATATCAAAGAGAAGTCTCCGAAGTCCTCATTCCTTTTAATATCCACTATCCGAGAGTTGCGGCAACATCCTATACCATCGGCATATCGGCGACTTTCCTCGTTTGTCATCATTCATTTCTGTTTAAGCATGAGTGAGATTTAGATGGAAGTTAGGAACTCAGTTCCATACTTGTAGTCTTAGTTAGATTTTATTTTTTGGTGGAAAATAAAGTTTCATTACTAAACTCACCCTAGAGGCAAATTACAAGCAAAACCAACTTTGAGACATAGTATTGACCGTGAAGGATGAGGGGGATTTTCTAGCCAATTGCAAGGAATTCAGTTTCGTACTTGTAGTCTTAGTTAGATTGATTGGCGTTCTCTTCGCTCTTACTGGATTCTAAAGTATCCAGAGGACGATGATAAGAATGTCGAGCTAAACTTCAAGGCTTTTGGTCTTCTTCATCTGCAGATCTCAGTTGTATATATTTTGGCAAATGCCTGCACAAGTAGAGACTACACAAACAATGTCATTAGGGTGCATTTTTGTTGGTCAAGACTAGAGATGTGCAAAACAGACCGCCCAAACCGGGTTCTTGGGAGTATCGGTCCGGTTTTCGATTCTTAAAAATGGAACCAGTGTTCAGGTGATCTAGTTCCCAGTTCCAAGGGGAAAACCGGACTGATTGTATATTTTTTTTTCTAAATTTTTTTCAAAATAATTAATAAAATGTAAACTAAACACTATCTCGTCCATTAATACCATTAGTTACCGCAAAATAACTCTTCACTCATCGTTGTTTCCGTCAATCTTTTAAGATTTGTCTCGATGTGCCCGACCACTCTTTAATGAGAAAAAAAAAAGTGATTGGTTCTATACCAGAACTAGAATGGACTGGCGGTCCAGGTTGGTTCCCAATCCTATGACCAAATGGTTCGATCCCCGATTCCCAAAATTTGAAACTAGTTCTCAGTTCCACCTTAGAACCGAACTGGATCGGGAACCGATCACCCCTAATCAAGACATCACTTGTAAGAAGATCGTGATGGATAATTTTGTACATTTGGATTACAATGCTAACTTTACTGAAAACAGAATAATCCTAATATTACACTTCCATTTCTAGCAAACATCACATAAGACAACTAACTCTACCGAAAATATGCGAAAAATAAACTGACTAGACTCCGGAGACAACACTCCCGAGTTGGACGCTAGGTCCATGAGCTCAATCTCCTCAATTGGTGCCTCCGTCGGTGCCTTTGCCGGCACTACTGCTGGAGACTAACAGCGTCGTCTCCACCTCATAAAAAAAAAGACAAAATAAGCTCCCAACAAATGCGATAGTGCTTATCGCGATCGTGGTAAGGTGGAGTGCGCACCATGGTAAAAATGTCTTCCCTGACGATGGTATCTACGATTCAAAGTATGAAGGGTTCATTTGTTGCACGAAATATTTAACATCAAAAAACATTTTCCTCACCGGTGTTTGAATCTATTAATGCAAGAATATCAGAGAACTTTAAGGCTATTCACATATCATTATGCCTATGTTACATTGAAGATGCTTCTTGATTAAATTTAAGTGTTTTTTCCAACATTTAGATCTGAAATATGTACTTTGATTTTCAAAGTTAGATCAATTCAAGTATATATTACCAGGAAAAGTTGGGATAAAGGTGTCATTGGTTTCTAGTTCAAATTCAATGACTAAGTTTAACTTAAAAAGAGAAAGGACAAGCAAAGAACATTGAACAGGCTTTCAATTTACTACTGATCATGATGGTGAGCAAACCATTGGTGAGAAAAACTTTACGTAAATTGCTGTAAATGTATTTTTTTGAACATAACTATGAATAGTTCCGAATACATGCATTTTTCAAGATTGGGATTATTAATGGAGTTGGTGGCCACATCGTAGCATTTATTTAATTGACAATATATAAGGATAAGGCTCATTGATCTTTAGTCATATTGTTGATTCAACCAACTTTGCCTTCCTTCCTATAATGGTAATAATTATCATCTCTCTCATGTCATATCCCCCGAATTGTCCAACAAAATTAATTTCAATATAAACCTAGATTACTTACCCTTTTTTTATATATATATGCCGTGACCTAAACCCTCACGGGAGAGAGAATAGATTTAGAGGTATTGTCAACTTCAAGCCGATGACCTTTTATTGACTTGAACTCTCCCGAGCCCATAACTCGTACGACATCGGACGTTCAAAATTTTAATTGATTAAACCTATGCAAATTTTAACAAATGAGTTGCCATTAACTTTTGGGGTCAACTATAAACCCAATAAGTTACGAGATAATATCTTACCATTTACATAATAGAGATTCTAAACTTGAGGATTTGATTATGTTGGCCCTAAGACTAACGCCATTTTGATACTTTACTTAATCATGCTAACTAATGCCATAACAACCTATTGAGAACTTCTAGCTTTCATCCTAGCCATTCTAAACCGAAGAAAATTACATCTAAGATATTAAAGTGTAACAAAGCATAATCACAAAGAAAACACACAAACATCCTAAAATGGTCTCTAAAAAGAAAAAGGCAATTCAGAATAAAAGGACACTATTGGATTATTATTTTTTTTTTTAGAAATTTTCCAAATTTTCTATTTTTTCTGATTTTTCTGGGATTTTTTTGAATTTTTAATATTTTATTTTCTAAATATTTAATGATTTTCTAAGGTTTTTTAAAAAAATTATTATTTTATGAATTTTCTAAATTTTTTAATATTTTTGAATATTCTAGAATTTATAATCTTTTTTAGGATTTTTATATTTTTTAAATAATTTATTATCTATATTATATTCAGGGAATGAGTTCGGATTGAACTTACCCGATCTGACCCATTGACCCGACCGTCTTTCCTGATCCGACGCGCATTGGATTGAGACCAATTTTCTTAAGATTTTTATATTATTTTTTGAATTTTCCTTGATTTTCCTTAATTTTCCTATTTTTCCTTTTTCTTTTCTCTCTTTTTCTTTATATCTTTTTCCTATTTTTGTCCTTTTCTGCATTCTTGAGTTCAGGCATACCGGGCTTTATTGAGTATCCAGTTCGAATTAACTAACCCTACGGCCCAACTCCTATTTTTAAAGCTCTTTTCTCCAGAACGTGGAGATCTTCCCCTCCTTCACGGTCTCTTCTACCCTTCGTCGACTGCACATTGACCCTCTCCTTTTGACAGGTGGAAGACTGGCTAATTAAAGCACTGAAAAATGAGAAAATGGATAAATGCACTAGAAATCCTATAAATTGTAATGAAAATACAATCGAGTTTTAGAACTTTTAGATAGTAACATTGAATCATAAAACTTATTACAAAAGTACTATCAAACTCAAAAAATATTATCAACTCTCACAAAATTACAATCAACGAAAATGCAATATGCTTAAAACTTCTACAAGGTACTATCAATAAAAGGACTTAATTTGACTAATTTTATAAGTTCATTTCATTATATTTTTTAAAAATTTTCAAATTCGATTGTACTTTTGTTATAAGTTTTACAACTTAATTAAATTTATAAAAATTTTAGAACTAAATTTATGGACAAGTTTCAACATTTTTAATATACTTATCCTCTAAAAATACCTTCAGTTAAATAGAGAACTTGAGCACAAATAGAATTAGGACTGCGCACTACGTAGTTGTTCTCCATGACCAAGGCCACCACGAA
The DNA here is from genome assembly GCA_014858505.1 of Corymbia citriodora subsp. variegata. Classification (NCBI taxonomy): domain Eukaryota; kingdom Viridiplantae; phylum Streptophyta; class Magnoliopsida; order Myrtales; family Myrtaceae; genus Corymbia; species Corymbia citriodora. Next base: position 31,200,380 of record CM026414.1, on the reverse strand, counting down.
ACACAACTATTCACTACTTGTCGGCCACAGAAAAGTTTGTGTTGCTCTGACTGTCGGAATAATGCTATGGAATGCGGTCTTCAGTGAAACAAAATGTAAAAATAGATTTGTGTAACGATTCTTGCTATGAATATAACTTTTAGTATATCATTAAGTGGTTCAAACGATATTATAACACGGTTCAAATACTATTCTTGTAATTTCTCTTGAATAATCACATGTTCTATATTTCTAGTTGGCTAACATTGCTCTTGTTTGTACACGCACAATTTCCTAAATTCACCATTTCTCGCAAGTTTGTCGGTCCAAGGGCTTGTCCATAGCCACGTTAAACGAGGTGAAGTAAGTCCAAGCAGAAAACCGACCAAAAAAAAGGGTCCAAGCGGAAGCACATGTGCGCACGAATATCAAAAGATGCTTGACCAAAAAGACTAGAAGAGCAGCCCCTAGTGGCCTTTGATTAAACAAAGATTCTTGATTTCAAAATCCAATATATTTGCACATGGTGCCACCACAGATTTCATAGCACTATGTAATATGAGCTTTACCATTATTGTTGACTTAATAGAAAATGAATTCACATGGAATCCGTGGCTTTTTTTAATCAGCTCTTGGTTTAGTCTAGTAGGCCAAGGGCGTTCAAGTATTTCTCAGCTGAACGCCGCATGATGTTTGACCCAACAAAAAAAATAAAATCGCATGATGATCCTTTCGGCCAATCTTTTTCATGAAAATTAGAGGAAAGTCAAAAGTTCATAGCACTTGATATTATATACTCACTTGGGTGGTTAATTGCATGGTGCTTTGAAAGCATTTAACATTTTCTCACAAAAATAAACTATTGCAGATGAGCTATTGCTGGTTCATTATTTAATAGATTGGTTAAAACAGCATAACCATTTTTTGGAGTATCAATATATGTCACTTTATCTAAGTCTGATTCATCTTTTTACCCATTAATTATTTATGATTGAGAAGATTTTAAATATATACGGGTGTAGAAACTATAAATTGTCAACAATGTTGATCCACATAACTGAGCATGGGACATTATGCGTGATTAACGATTTAATTATACCATTTTCTATTAGTCCACATAACTTTTGTTATTTGTAATTTCAATCTCCGAAAGACTTGAGTTATCTAATAAAAGAAATGTAAACTATTTTATAAGCCACATATAGAGACAACTCTAATGAGATTTTCTTTTTCTTGTTTTACTCCTAGCGAAATTTTATTATATGCACGAAGTCTAAAACTTCACAAGATCTGAACAACAAGTTGTTTGCTTGATAGTATACAATATGGGAATCTATAATGCTTCTTTTTAGGACTCTGCAAATCACTCACAGAAAAGAAAATCCCATAAAAATAAATATGACAACTATAATACATAAAGGAAGATGTTCAAATAATCTTTGAGAAATTTGATATGATGGTAAATCTTCTATATTGTAATAAGAAGAATTTAGGGTAATTTTAAGTTTTGGAATGTCACTTCCAACTTTAATTTTTAATATATTAACTAGATAATTTTGAAATGATGAAATAAAATATTTATTACTAAAAAATTAACGCATAAATTTTGCCAAAGTTATCCTTCATATATTTTCTCATCTAAATAATTACCCAAATGACTTGCAAAAAATTAGTAAGAAACAACCGAAAATAATTATTTGATTCCCATGCGTGGCATTGGTTTTGTAGCTAATATCAAATGATGTTGATGTGCATAGACTGAGTTTATGTAAGACCTTCTCCATTGGGAACAAAGTGGATATGGGTAATGTCACAGTCATGCGGCCCCGCATAGATAAAAGACGGAGGGTTTAAACAAAAAGATTGGGTTTTTCAATTAATGCCAAAATCTAAAAAACTCTGTTTAATGCATAAAGACGGTTGTTCCCTCCCCCCCCTCCCCCTTCCCAAAATTTGGTAGGTTGATAGCTAAGTGCCATTTTTTTTCCCTATTCTATTCTTACTTTAATACTTACATTTTTACCTTACCTCATTGTAGGACATGAGAGTCAAAACCCATTCCTGAAACTAAATCGTCCTCACCTCATTCTCTTGAGAATGTGAGAATTCGAAACCCCCAACTCCCCCTTCTCATATAAGAAGAGTGGCCATTGGGTGACCATTTAGTTAGTGAATATCTTATTCGTTTTAATTTATATTTTGCGAAATATGTTTAGTATATGTATCATACCTCACATTCATACCGATATTATGGAGAAAGAGAGGCCTTTCCATAAAGAACTAAGCCTTTAATGTAAACCTATCATTTCATAAAAATTTAACTTCATATCAAACTACTCATCTGGTGAAACTTGTATTCACAAAACTTAAAAATATCCCAACCATTTTCAAAAGGAATTCACTTGTACTCTCAATTTACTCAAATTATTTGGTAACTGGCATTCTAAGTCACCTCATATCACTCTCTACATGCCCCCATTTGCCCTTCTCATTCTTCTGAGTGACATAGAGTGCAAATAAAAGGGGAAAGCAAAATCACAGCTCAACAAGTGGTATTCATCATTATTTCTAAGACATCAAGTAACCAAAAATGCAACCTTATAATTATGTATCACTAATCTGCAGCATGACAGTCATATCAACAAATATTCTTAAAAACCTAAATTTAAATGGTTTAGGGACTTATATGACATTTTACTATGTTCAAAATCTGATCCGCTTGCATGATTACGATAATACCTACAAGTGAATGGTTTTAGGGTGGGCCGGTTCTCACCTTAGAATTGAGAATTAGACCAATATTCATGGTTCCAAATTTTGGGAATTGGAAATCTCCCATATTCAACTGGTTTGGTTCGGTTCTTCTACTCACCTCTATCAACCCCCTCATTGAGAAAAATTTTTCTAAGGATTTGGTTGACCCTGGAATATTGGATCATACACATTAGATAAGATGGGCTTCATGCAAGATGCATCCTTTAAACAATTGAGATTTAATGGATTGGACTCAGACATGTGGTATTAATGTGGTTGAAATTTAGAAACTAACAGTATGCATTTGCGATACAGTTATCTATTGAATAGAATTACTGAGTGAACTTGGTGCCCAAACAAAATTGACTTTGAACTGTCCAAAATAGTACGCTCAATTCGAATTTTACTTTTACGATTTAGATTTAGTTTACTGCATATATTTTCATTTAATCATATCTTACTTATAAGAATCTTATAATTGCCTCCACATTGGACTTTTGATATTGGCGTATGGCCCCGTTAACGAGAGCTTAAAATTGTTCAAACTCCTAAACCACGTTGAAGCGATGGAATAATTGTAGTAAGGAGATGCATGAGCAAAAGGAGAGATTGTTAGGTGCTCCAAAAACATTCATAAAATTATTTTTCTTTAAAGAAAAGTCAAAAGTTTGTAGCACTTGATATAGAATAATTACTTAGGAGGCTGACCACATGATGCTTCGAAAGCATCTAAATTTTTCTCACGATAACAAACAATTATGGATGAGCTGTTGGTGGTTCATTTATTGATAAAAAGAAGGACATATCGATATATTCTAATAGCCAAATTAGATGGAATTAGCAAAAAGAATTTATTGAGTCAATTTGACAAGTTTTCTAAAATGATTGTAAAATTATTAAATGCTCCAAAAACATTCATAAAATTATTTTTCTTTAAAGAAAAGTCAAAAGTTGGTAGCACTTGATATAGAATAATTACTTAGGAGGCTGACCACATGATGCTTTGGAAGCATCTAAATTTTTCTCACGATAACAAACAAATATGGATGAGCTGTTGGTGGCTCATTTATTTATAAAAAAAGGACATATCGATATATTCTAATAGCCAAATTAGATGGAATTAGCGAACAGAATTTAATGAATCAATTTGACAAGTTTTCTGAAATGATTATAAAATTATTAAATGCTCCAAAAACATTCACAAAATTATTTTTCTTTAAAGAAAAGTCAAAAGTTGGTAGCACTTGATATAGAATAATTACTTAGGAGGCTGACCACATGATGCTTCAAAAACATCTAAATTTTTCTCACGATAACAAACAATTATGGATGAGCTGTTGGTGGCTCATTTATTTATAAAAAAAGGACATATTGATATATTCTAATAGCCAAATTAGATGGAATTAGCGAAAAGAATTTATTAAATCAACTTTACAAGTTTTCTAAAATGATTATATCATTTGAAAGTTTTAGAATTTGATTATACTTTCGTAATAAGTTTTTAAAATTTTTGATGCACTTATTTCTTTTTTATCAATCTTAGTTAGAGCAATTATTGAGTTTTCATCAATTAAGTTACTAGCTAATTTAGCATTGCCAACTCTTATTTGAGTTGGTTTTGAATAATTATTTATTTAGTTAATTACCCACTTGTTGTGTCTCCGATAAAGGAAAAAATAGAGCTTTTATAATTTTCTAACCTTTTTTTACCAATGGCTCGAAATATTGCGTCAATGATCCAATTTTTTGTTAGTGGCCCATATCTTTAGAATATAAGTCAAGTGGCACTTTTAATGAGAGCTTAAAAAAAACCGACCTCTAAGCCATGTGGGAGCGACAGAGCAATTGTAGTAGGGACATGCATGCGCAAAAAGAGGGATCGAAAGGTGCTCCCTAAATACCGCATGACGATCCTTTCTACCAATATTTTTCATAAAAATTAGAGCAAAGTGAAATGTTCAAAGCACTCAAAGTCAGAGGAAGCCGGCAAAGTGTTTTTTTTTTTATCAGTGAGCCCATGACCTATATCACAAGAATCCACCACCCTAGAGTTGCTTGTCGGTTGGTGCAATGATCAAGTCAACTAGGACCAGCACTAATCTAAACTATTCACTACTTGTCGGCCACGGAAAAGTTTGTGTTGCTCTGACAGTTGGAATAATGCAGTGAAATGCGGTCTTAAGTGAAAATAGGTCCATGTGTTTATACCTTTACATGTCTTGGTCCATCCTTAAGTACCACCATTTACCAAAGTACTAAAAAAAAATCATACATCTCTATCCTCCCAGTATAAGAAGAATTCGAAAGAAAATCAAGTGGTGAACAAACTACCTGAAAATACAATTTCAAATCTAAAGCTAATAGTCATTGTTGATTGTCAAACTCCATCATCTAATGGCTTCTTCATTGAAACCCGAAAGGATATACAGTGTCTTCTTAATTTTCAAAAGCATGGACCTGCCTGACAACTTTCTCGGTCAACTTTACAATGTTTTAGACCATAATGGAATATATGTTTTAGTTGATAATGAGGAGTGGAGGAAGGGAGGCAAAATTTGACCAGCGCTTATGAAGGCCATTGAGCAATTATGCATTGCAATCATTGACTCCTTGGAAGGTAACATATTATTTTAATCATGACTAACATTTCATTATTAGGACCGAAGCACTAATATATATAAAATTTTATTATTCTTATAACTTGTATATATTGATGAAACTAATCAATTCATGATTGCTATCATGAGTTATATTTTCCATTAAGGGAGCTTTGAATAAAAATCCTAGACTTTATTTGGTCATCGAGTCATTTGAGTTCACGAAACAAGATGTAAAAATAGATTTGTGTAACGATTCTCGGTATGAATATATCTTTTAGTATATCGTTAAGCGGTTCAAATGATATTATAACACGGTTCAAATACTATTCGTGTAATTTCTCTTTGATAATCACATGTTTTATCTAGTTGGCTAACATTGCTTTTGTTTGTACATGCACAATTTCCTAAATTCACCATTTCTCACAAGTTTGTAGGTCCAAGGGCTTGTCCATAGCCACGTTAAACGAGGTGAAGTAAGTCCATGCAGAAAAATGACCCAAAAAAAAAGGTCCCAGCGGAATCACATGTACGCACGAATATCGAAAGATGCTTGACAAAAAGACTAGAAGAGCAGCCCCAAGTGGCATTTGATTAAATATTCCTGATTTCAAAATTCAATATCTTTGCACATGGTGCCACCACAGATTTCATAGCACTATGTAATATGGGCTTTACCTTAATTGTTGACTTAATAGACAATGAATTCATGTGGAATCCATGACTTTTTTTAATCAGCTCTTGGTTTAGTCTAGTAGGTCAAGGGTGTTCAAGTATTTCCCAGCTGTATGAGTTGGGCATGTGGAAAGTTGGGAGACTTGACAGGAAATCTTGCTTTCGATGGCATTGTCATCCATGGGCTCCATGCAGGAATTTGAGTATCTGCTTATGGCTTTGAACCCACTTGAGAAAATATTCATATGTAAGATATCCATTTTGCATAATTAAATCAAAGTGACAAAACCTAGACCTTTAGAAATAACTACTTTCTATTTCTCTTTAGGAGGGAGAGAGGGGGAGAGAGATTTTTGGGGGCATTCAAGCCTGCCTTCTCTTTTCTGATTTGGAATTGAAAGTTGGTCCTTTTCTGAATGGTCCCATCAAGTCCTCTTCTCAACCCCTTGATTAACATTTTGAGAACTTCTATATCTCCTCTTTAAGCCTACGAGATTTAACTAAACCTTCTTCATCTCTAAATGGAATTCAACTTCACCTAATGTACCAAGTGAGGTTAGTTTACCTTCGGAGTCAAAATTAGTGCTCCCAGATTTGAGTGGGTCTTTAAATTATCATATTTGGATCTTTTGTGGACCTCATCATCCTTAAACGTAAAATACCCAGTGAGGTTAGTCACTGCTTTTTTCAGTGACAAAGTAGCTCGCGTCAATCAGACGTTCGTCGATGGACCGGTCTTCGGTGAAAAAAATGTCCATGTGTTCACACCTTTGGATGTCTCGATCCATCCTTGAGCACCACCATTTACCATAGTACCAAAGTAAGTCATGCGTCTTTCTGCTCTAGTATAAGACTAAATCAGCAAGGAGGGGAACGAAGTGCCTAGCAAAACACTGTACCAAATCTGAAGCTAGTATTTGTTGCTGATTGTTAAAACTCCATGGGTACATTAAATAAAAAATTGTCTAATGTTGCATGGTCAAATTAATCAACAATTTAATAACAAATTCAGCATCAAACGAAGAAATTTGTGCCAATGTGACAATCTGAATAATGCCGTGTTATGTGGTCCTAAGTGAAAATAAGTCCTTGTGTTCATACCTGTTTGAAAGCTGGGTCCATACTCAAGCATCATGATCCTCCAAAGTTCTAATATTATTAATGACGTCGTGGCATACAACCTTGAGTGAAAATTACTCGAGGTGTTGATACCTAATAGATATGTTTATCCACCCGTAGGCACCATGATTTACCAAAGTTCTAATATTATTAATAGACCTAATATTATTTTATGCTGATATATTTAATTGTGCTTATAATTAATCTTTTTTGAGTAGTCATGCGTCAAGTACTTACATAGTGAAAAAAAAAAAAACTACTTGGTGGTTAGGAATGCGCTTTCAAGGAAGCCCGCAATTTTTTTCCTTTTTATTGTAGTGAGCTTATGACAAAAGCTAACCTAATGACATGAAATACTTCAATTACAAAAAGCAAAAATAAATGGATCAAAGCCATATCCTCAATGCCGGTATGCGGTTTTCATCGAAAATAAGTCCATGTGTTCATACGCAGCACATATATTGGTCCACACTCAAGCACTATGTTTTTCCAAAGTTTTACTATTTTTAATAGATCAAATGTTATTTATTGCTAGAACCCTTAAAAGCGAGTAATTATTTTTTCTTGAGTGGTCATGTGGTAAATTATTATATAGTCTGGAAAGAACTACTATGTGGAGGTGGGGGATGACATTTCAAGGAAACCAGCGTCCGACCAAGGGAAAAAAAAAATTGAAGCCAGCAAAGGTGTTTTTGTCAGCCACCCATGACCTAGCTTACAAGCTTTATCGGTTTGCGCAATAATTGAGTCCACTAGGACTCATACTAATCAACACCATTCACTATGTTTGTCAGGCACAGAGAAGCTTTCGTCACTCTAACAGCCCGAATAATGCGTTGGCACACGGACTTAAGCGAAAAGAAGTTTATGTGTTCACACCTTTACATGTCTTGGAAGCCTCCCCCTCCACCCCCCTAGGTGCTCCCCCGGTTATGCACCATCATTTTCTGAAGGTATCAAAAAAGTCATGTGTCTCTGTCCTCTAGTATAAAAGTAAATCAAAAGGATTTACGACGTCTTCTTCAGTATCAGAAGCATGGACCTGAGTAACAATTTATAGTCACTTTTACAAAATTTTAAAACAAAATGAAATTTACACTTTTATTGATAGCGAGGAACTAAGAAAGGGTGACCAAATGTAGCCAGTGCTTATGAAGGCAATCAAGCAATTGTGCATTGTAATCATCATCTTCTCAAAGATTGAGCTTTGTTTTGATTATGAATAATATTTCATTTTCAAGCTCAAGGCATGTGTGCACGCGCACTCATACATATATATCAACAAAACTAATCAATTCATGATTGCTACCATGAGTCTTAAGAGAACTTCAAATAAAAATCCTAGACTTTATTCAGCTGGGGAACCATTTGAGTTTGTGAAAAAGAAAGTAAAAAAATATTTATGTGAGGATTCTTAGTACGAAATGTATCTTTTGATAAATCATCAAGTAATTCAAACGCTATTATAACGCAGTTCAAATACTATACCTTTAATTTCTCGTTAACATTCACATATCCTAAATTTTTAGTAGGCTAATATTGCGTTTGTGTAGACATATGAATTTCTAGTTCCACCATTTCTCACAAGTTCATCATCCCAATGGCATGTGGTCAACACATAGCGAATTTCAAGTCTGACTAACATAGTGAGAAACGGATCTTAAAATCTAGAAATAAGCATAGAAATTCCGAACTCGAGCTATGTTTCATACGAACACCTTAGTATTCACACGTGCATGGCTTTGGGACTCTGCAAATAAATCACAAAAGTGGCAAACATGGAATTTGATTCTGATCAAATGAAAACATGCACGGAAAAGGCAAGGAATTGGGAAGCTTTAACATGACAAGCGGATGGCCGAGTGTGTGAATTGTGGTCCCCCTTGTGAGCGTCGCTGGCTTCTTGTTCCTCCTCAAGATCACCGAATCCCACGCCTTTTTTATTCTCAAGCTTTTTCTTCCACTCACCGGCCTTCGAATCTTGTCTGATTCTGATTTTTCATCACTTTCTAACTCACGCTCAAATCTCTTTTTTGGAATTCCCCACCCACCGAAAGCCATCCCGCGCTCAAAGCTCACGATCAGTTTCACTTTTTCAAAGGGTCCCCATCTCACGTATTTATCTCTTTTTTAAAAAAAGAACCACGGAATCCTTTTCTCATTCGGTCCTCCAAAGCTCACGGCCAGCTCACTTGACCGAATCAATCTTTTCAAACTCCAGATCGTCTGGTTTGCTTTGTCTTTTGGCCATCAACCGAGGGTCCTCTTGAGTGTTTGATCGTGTTTGATTTTTTGTGTAATCCAAGTCTCTTGACCGTATTTTGCTCCTTCGAAAATCCTGTTCAAAAGCCTGTTGATTTTTCGTAACAGTCCACTCTCTTGGCAGGCCTCGACTCATCTCACCCTCATCTTGAAGTTCTTTGATCCAAACTTCCACAATTCTTGGAGTCTGATCCACCTTGTCCGAATCATATCTAATTCCTCAGCAAGGAGTTAGGAAAGTCTTGGATTTGTGTCTAATCACTCCATCGTGAAATTGAAGCTAACTCCCACGATTTTGTAGTTTTGAATTCTAGTTCATCTCAGATATTGAGCAGTCCATTGAGCCAATCAAAATGAAGTAGTTCATGGTCGAGCCCTTGTTTTATTCGACGCCAACAAGCTTTGTTTAGTTCTAATGCATTGTGCCCGAAACATGAATGTGCCTATTGTCAAAATGCAAAGATATGTAATGAAAGATGCAAACATAGGACTATGCTAAGCAAATGCTTTTGTTTATGAATCCAATTGCACCACTATCGATGAACTCAATTCTTAGTTTTCTCATAAAATGAATGAAAAGTTTCTAAGTATGTCCATTTGTTTGTACCTATTACATATTTTAGTTCATCTTTAAGCAATCATTTTGTTTCGAAAGCTCTACTATTATTAATTGATCAAATATTGTTTTTTGCACGCACACTTAATTGTGCGTGTAATAATATCTCCTAAGTGATCATGTCGTAAATTATTATATGGCAAGGAAAAACGGACTTCTCAAAAGTTGGAGATGAAATTTTGAGGAACCACCACTTTGATTTTATGAGTGAGTCTGTGGCCTACAGCTGTTTGTCGGTTTGTGCAATAATTAAGTCCATTATGTCTGGTACTGATCTACACTATTCACTATTTTTCTCAGCTAGAAAGGAGCTTGTGTTAATCAAATAGTCCGAATAAAGCAGTGGTACACAGTCTTTAGTTATAAGAGTCCCATGTGTTCACACCTTTAGATGTCTTGGTCCCACCTTAAGCACCACTGTTTACCCAAGTAATAAAAAAAAGGCATGCATCTCTGTCCTCTTGGTACAAGAACAAATCAACAAGAATATCAAGTGGTGAACGAACTATTTGAAAACATTGCATTGGATCTTAAGCTAATAGTCGTTGCTAACTCGGTAGCATTAATATAGACATGCAACATGACACGAGACACCGAAATGTTATTTCTTAAAAAAAAGGAATTTCGATACATTGGGATACGTCATATATTAAATTAATATATTTATATATACATTATAAATTATCATTTTTATAATTATTTTAATCAAATTAATTTGATTCAAATTTATAAATAAATAATAAAAAAACCTGTAATGAATTTTCATTCATAATTCAATTTATAAATAAAAAAGGAACCCAAAATTATCATTATTTAACTTTTAGTGCTTTTACTTTTTGAAACCACTTTTTTAAGTCCCACTCATTTATTTTACCATCTCGTTTCTTGCCCACCTATCAGTCACTTCCGTTTTTCAAGTCACCCTCCACCTCCCTCCAAAAAAAAAAAAAATGGCCAAGTGGGACCGGCGTCCCCATTTTTTATTTTTTTCTGCTCTACTTCCCAAAACTAAAAGAACCTCAGTAAAGTAGAATGTGCAGACCCAAAAACCTTAGCCGCCGCCGCCTCGTCTTTCTCCTCCCCCTCCTCCTCCTCTGCACGATCCTTCTCCCTGTCTCTGCTCTCTCTTGATCGCCTCATCGCAGTTGCTCGCCGCCTCCGCTACGGCCCTCCTCCTCATCTTTCCAAGATCGTCGTCCTCAACACCCTCGTTCTTTGCTCCTCTGTCTACAGGCACTTCTGCCTCGTTGTCCCCATATCGACGTTATCCCCCTCCCCCTCGACTACTTCGACCGCAACACCTTCTCTTGAGGGAGCTCCGCCCGTGCCCTGAAGCAAATCTTCAAGAGCTTCTGCACTAGGCTGATCGGACTGAGGTCGTCCGCTTCGGTTTTGCTGCTCCAACAGCCGCGGCGCCTCCCCGTACGACGAGCTCTCTCACCTCAAGTACTGATTTCGCGAACTCGGAGAACTTTGCGTTGAGCTCCAAAACTCCACGAGGTCGCACGGTAGTGTTGTAGTTTGCAGCTCCCTCGCTCTCGCTTCCACCCTCCATTGCCTTCTTCAACAATTCTCTCTCCCTTCGCTGTGCGTGTTGAAGTCGTGTGTCGGATTTCTGAACTTGTGTGTCAGTAAGAGTTGATCACGTGTTCAAGCGTCTCAGAGTGTGTCAGAGTTTCCAACACGACATCGAGGCCTCTCAAGCTTGTTTGTGCTTCATTGGCTGCTAATTGTCGAACTCCATCATCCAATGGCTTCTTCGTCTAAACCCAAAAGGATTTACGATGTCTTCGTGAGTTTTAGAGGCACATACGTGCGTAACAATTTCCTCGGTCATCTCGGCAAAGCGCTTGACCGGAGTGGAATATACACTTTCATTGATACCAAGGAACTAGAGAAGGGAGACCAAATATCACCGGCACTTACGAAGGCCATTGAAGAATCGTGCATCGCAATCATCCTTTTCTCAAAGGACTACGCCTCTTCATCGTGGTGCTTGGAAGAGCTAGCAAAAATTATGGAGTGCAAGGAGCAAAAGGACCTCACTGTTTTACCAGTTTTTTACAAAGTAGATCCCAAAGAAGTGAGAGGGGGTAGAGAGAGTTATGGGAGAGCACTGGCTAAGCAAGAGTCTAAGTTCGGGAAGGATACCGAGAAAGTGAGGAGATGGAAGACAGCTCTTTTTGATGCTGGTAGCTTGTCCGGGTGGCATTTTAATGACGGGTAAGCAGAATTAAGTATATTTTGTGCAAGAAATTTATCTTTTCAAATAAGAATTAAGACTTTTGTGAAAAAAAAATTCTTCTCCCAAATAATTGTAGTTATACGTATGGATGCTTCATCCTCTGATTCCTAAAAATTCCTGAGTTCATGCCCAATTGCCAAGCCATATAATTTCCATGGACTTCATTTTAAGCATCAAATAAACGATGGTTAAAAAATATCGGTCACTTGATTTCCTGTAACATATTGGTATTCTAATAACATTTTCATGAAAATTGCTAAATTGTTTGACAGATTGTAATTTTTTATTTGTCTTTCTTGCTAATTGCTTGAATTTACCAATTCTTACATTAGTCTATCAAATTTTCTTTTATTAACTTCTTTCCTATTAAATTACCAATCAATTTTGAATTATTAACTCTCATTTGAGTTACTTATCCACATTTATTTGTTTTCTTTTAAATATGTTGATTTGTATTATTGTTTAAAAACTTTATCTATATTTCTTACAAATACCTTAAATTTATCAACTCTTATATGTATTTTTCATTCTTTATTTGTATGACTTACCATTTTTTTTGTCATTAGTGACCAATTTATGAATGCTCATTTGGGTTGCTTACTAAAGTGTGTTTATTTGCTTATTCTCTTATTTCTAATAAAAAACTCTTTCTTATCTGTTACCAGTGTCTATTTACATTTCTTACCATCATCTTAAATATGCCCACTATTGTAAGAATTACTGACCTTTTTATTTTATTTACTAATTTTTCTCTGATTAAGTCATTGACTAGTTTTGAGTCCAACTCTGATTTTAGTTTCTACCGAATCATCTACGTTTTTCTTTTTAATTTGACTGAATCTTCTATTAAGTTAACTAGCTAGCTTTGTATGGTGAACTCATATTTAAGTTGTTTACCAACTGTTATTATTTTTAAATTACCAACTTCTCTTTAGAGTAAAAAATTATCAACTTTTATTTAACTTCCGCATTAATGCCTTGAATTTACCCTCTACTATATGAAATTATCATTATTTAAGCTACTTGCCAACTTTTTTCTCAATTAAGTAACATAGTAAAAAAGTTGATGATTGAAAAAAGGATTAGAGTTGGTAACCTAGAACTAGTTAATAATTTGATTGGAGAAAAGTTGATAAGTTAAGGTTAGTATTTTCATATAAGAAATGGTAAATAATGTAAGTAGTCAAGAAAGATTGATAATTAAAAGGAAATTAAACTTGACAAGTAACTCAAATAAATGTTGATAATCACAACTAGTTGGTGACTTATTCGAAAAAAAGTTGGTAAGTTGCTAATTCAAAGTTGGCAATTTCTAAAAGGATTAATACTATAAAAAAAAACCCAAATTGGCGCCCCGTGACACAATTCACCTCAAATTAATTGTTATGTCACAAATAATCTCAAATTAATACCACATGACACGTTTATCTAAAAATAATTTTTTCACCTCAAAATATCCCAATCTAGTACTCTCAATACACATTTATCCCAAATTAATTTTTGCCACACCAAAAATCCAAACCAATTCTGACCAAATCTACCTTATGTTACCATTCCATCAAATGTGCATTGACACATGTGACATGTGACTACAAGATGGATATGATATGGAGAATGACAAATCTGAAGTCGAAAATACACTTGCATTGACATTACATTTTAATAGATGGTAGATTTTGATCAGAATTATTGGATACGTTTAGAGGTAAATGTGTTATGAAGTACACGATTTGGATTTTGTAGGAGACGAAAATTAGTTTCAATAAATGTGTTATGGGTACTAATTTGAGATTTTTTGTGAAAAAGAGAAGGTAGATATGCTATTCTCCATTCTAGCAGCAATTACATTATTCTAGGCTATCTATCCATGTTCTAAGACAAAAGTGCAAAGTCAAAGTGAGCGCAAGAACAAGATAGTGACACGGAGCAACTTAAGGAAAGAGAAAAGAAAACATAAACTTAAGGTGTCCAACACAGAAAAAAAGAATTACCAATCAAAGGCCTAACCTAGGGTGTGGCTGATCTTTTCTTGGGAGAGGTGGGCGTGGCGGGATTGTTCTTGAGCTTATTAATGTTAGCAGCCTGAGCCATCCGACCCTGGTGCATTTCCTCGGCAGCTTGTCCTCAATAAATGTGTCGTACACTTTCCCAACCCCATACCGAAGCGGCTTGTTCTCGTGCCACCTAGTCATCTTCTCAAACGGCGAGTACATTTCCTCCTCCTCCTCATCCTCATCGTCAATCATCATCATCACCGCCATATTCCATTGCTCCACCAACCCTTTCGAAACTATCCACATCCAATTTCCCGCCTTTCCTCCGCCTACGTAAGGCACCAACCTCAAAGCTACTGTGTCTCCACCCCGAAACGACATGAACGTCGAAGTGGGTGGGTCGGAAATGGCATGAAGAAGAGACAAGGGGACGATGGGAAGGGCCGGCGAAGAGTGATGTGGACGGCAATGGGCTTGAGTGTCGATACGAGACTCGAGTCCTGAATGTTGAAGGGACTAACACTAAAGAGGAGGAGAATGAGGAGCAGTTGCAGCATTAGTAATCCGAAACTAGTCCGTAGTTATTGGGGATTTGTTAGCATAATAATCTTTAGACTAATGTGAAAATAACAGTTTGTTGTAAGTTATAAATTCTTGAAGACATGGGCTCCACAACAAATTCTTAAAAGAGTGGGCTTCACAATAATTTATAATTATTTGTTACTTAATTTTTTATGATTCAAAATAGACTATTATCTCATAGTATATTAAAAACTGTCACACAATCATTTTTCTATTTAATATCATCAAAGATGGTAAGTCACTCTAGTTTGTGTTGGTACTTTCTAATAAAAGTTAGTAAATTCGAGGCTGTAAATTATGCAAATCAAAATTGGTAGGTTAGTATGAAATGGGTAATGTGCCATTTATAAAAAGTTGCTGGAGATTTTATGAAACTATTGATAAGTCACTAACACGTTATCGGAAAGAAAAAGTCTCGGATTATGTTTTATTGACATTTATTTTTTGACAATTAGCAATATCTATTAAAATTCACCAGCATGAAAAGAGACCTATTTTTGGGCATCGAATAATAGAATTCCGCCTTCAGCTTCTGCTAAGCCCTCTTTCATTCGAGTAAGGTCAGTAGCTCTTTCTTTTGGATCCCCCTTCTCAAAGTGTAATAGAAGTTCTAGACATTTTGTCAGTGGGCTGTTGAGGTCTTCTCGTTCTATTCTGGTAAAATTGAGTTCCATAAATTTTCGATTTTGGTCAACCACACCCTAAACTCGCTATGACTAGCATTTCGAGTTCGAAAAATCACATGTGGGTATCCACAGAACAGACATTTGGCTTTTTCCAATGATAGAAAATCAACACCGGGACTTTACCAGCTGAAACTTTACTGAGTTATTTGAACAGAATAAAAGATTAAAACTTGATTGACCAATCGACAAAATGTTAGGTAGTATTATTGCACTTACCCCATTTCTTGGGAAGGAATAATAAAGTTCACAAAGCTTGACCCAGCATGATTATTGTTTACAGGCCACCAAAAGGCAATAACATCATGCTTCAGAGTATTTTGATTAAGCATATAAATAAATCATATCTAACAGTTCAACAAGAAAAATAACTAAATCATCGGGTACAAATTAAGAGAACATGAAGCACTTGGATAGCTAAAAGTTTAAACCTCGAACTTATTTTGATTGTTGTGGAGCTCTTGGAGTTCTAGTTCGACTCAGTGAGAATACATCTTGTTTTGGCTATCATTATCCAAAAGTATGAGCATTGCTTTGTCATTTTTAGCAGCGTGTTCTCATTATTTGTTTATTCAAATTGTCAAAATGATTCTACAAGTTGTTTTTTTGTTATTGTCAGAGACGAGTCAGAGCTTATACAAGAAATTGTGAACGAGATCTCCAGTTACCTAGACCATTCATTACGTGTTGCTAAGCATCCGGTTGGTATATCTTCCTGAATTGTCAAGTTGAAATCGATATTAAATCTTGAGTCTAATGATGGTGTTCTCAAGGTGGGATTATGGGGACAAGGAGGTATAGGGAAGACATGTTTAGCAAGAGCTCTTTACAATGCTTTGTTCAAAAAATTTGAGGGTGCATGTTTTCTAGCAAATGTTAGAGAAACTTCAAAAGATAGCAGGGGATTGGTTACCTTGCAAGAAATAATGCTAAATGATATATTATCACTGCAACAAAGATTAAAAGTGTCCAATGTTGATGAAGGTGTTAATCTAATACAACGTAGACTTGGTCGCAAAAAAGTTCTTCTCATTCTTGACGATGTGGATGCCTTGGGCCAATTGGATGCTTTGGCAGGAGAAGGCGAGTGGTTTGGTAATGGAAGTAGGGTCATCGTTACTACAAGAGATAAGCAATTGCTAACTTGTTACCAGATAGATCAAGATCATGTGTATGAAGTTACAATACTAGACAATAGTCAAGCTCATAAGCTGCTCAATAAGCATGCTTTTCAGACACACCAAATTAGAACAGATCTAGTGGATAGTGCTCTGAAATATGCTAACGGCCTTCCTTTAGCACTTGAGGTGTTGGGTTCCTTATTATGTGGTACAACAGAAGATGTATGGGAAAGTACAATAAAGAACCTTTCTAGGAATCCTGACAAAACCATTAATAATGTCCTCAAAGTGAGTTTTGATGGACTTGATGAAAATGGGAAAGAGATCTTTCTCCACATTGCCTGCTTCTTTAAGGGGTGGACAAGTGAGCATGTAAAGAAAGTTCTCGACAGTTGTGATCATGAGACAATTGTAGGATTCGATATTCTTGTTAAGAGGTCCTTGATAAGCATTGAGGGTGGAATCCTAGAAATGCATGACTTGATTCAAGCGATGGGTATAGATATTGTGAACCAAGAATGTCGAGATGATCCCGGAAGCCGCAGCAGACTATGGTTGTATGATGATGTCATTGATGTTCTGTCATGTGACATGGTAAGACTTGTAAATGAGATCAAAATCCTGCTACATTTTTTACTCTTTTATTGAAAATGCATAGTCTAAATTAGTCATGTATTTTCAGGAAAATCGTAATGTAAAGGCCATAGTGTTGGCACTACCTGAGCCAAAAGAGATGTGTATCAATCCTGATGCTTTTACAAAATTGAGAAGGCTTAAATTGCTCATCTTGCACAATGTGCATGATTCTTTTCAAGGTCCTAGATGTCTTCCTAATGAGCTCAGATGGTTTGAATGGCCTGGATGTGCTCACCAAATTCCAAAATTTTCTAGTCCACAGAAATTAGTGGGACTTGATTTGAGTGGAGGCAATATTACAGGAGTTCTAAAACAATCTAAGGTGAGCACTTCCGACATAGACCTTTTTATTTTCTACTTAATTTGTATATGTAGATGCGTATTATATGTACTAGTACAATAAATGAAGTGTCGTTCCTCTATTTCAGGCACCATTTCGCTATTTCTTTCAAATGACCCTAATTACTTGTGTTAGAGAAATTTGTACGTGCAGCAAAATTGACATTTGAAAAATTAAGCGAAAAACCTAATTAGAAATACTCAATGGAAAATTTTTTGTTAATAAAATACAAAATAAAAGAAGTTTTACTATTGCATCATTAGAAAATTCGACTTTGCATATTGAAATATGTGAGATATAAAAAGTAAAATAGTCAATTTTATGTATACTTCCATGGTATAATATCTGTAGAATAAGTAATTGAGGGTTCTTGATGGAAGGAATATAAAAAGAAAAAAGACTGAAATCTTTTAAAGTAGGAGATCATCTTTACCTTATATATAGGATTGATAAAGTTTACATACGTCTTAAACCTAATATGTCTAAGTATTGACATAGATATATTTCAAAATGCAATTTGTTGTTGGTTGTTTACATATGAATTTATTTATTTTACAGAAAAAAATTGTATAGTGATCGAACAAAAGGGAAATAAAAATATGACGAACCTACACATCACGTGTATGTAGAAATAAAAACACCCAGGGAGTGGCTAGTTTAGGGATAGGCCACGTACCCAATGCACATTCCTAAACGGCGAGGATTTGTCCAGCATCAATAAAATTAGCTAAGTCGAAGGTTTGAATGCAAGTAAGGCATTGTTAATTGCTCAAATCATTTCTTAAGGAGCAGCACTTCTAAGTGGACATAATAGAGTATTTATTAGGAACTTTGCCAGTAATGTGTGCACAACTAAATCCACGTAAGTGATCCAGCAGGGGCATTTCACTAGTTTCTTGATAGAAAGTCATAACCAAATTTTGAATTGAGTATGTGAAATTTTTATTTTCTTCCGAATGTTTTTCAAAGTTGACTTCATTGTCCTTGCATGACTTCAAATAAAAAATTAAAGGTTTATTAATCTTTACGCTAGTACATTGCGAAAGTATTTAAATCCCCCATTCATCTACGGTACATAGTTAAAGCCAAACCTAGTTGAGTCTTCATTCATATGCTCGCCACATGGTACTTCAGTTTATTTTTACCCAGAAATATAAACACCCAAAGAGTGGCTGGTTTAGTGGTAGACCATGTACCCAACGCACATTCCTAAACGGCGAGGATTTGTCCAGCATCAACAAAATTAGGTGAGTCGAAGGTTGGAATGCAAGTAAGGCATTGTTTGTTGCTTCAATCATTTCTTAAGGAGTAGCACTTCTGAGTGGGTATAATGGAGTACTTATTAGGAACTTTGCCAATAATGTGTTCACAACTAAATCAATGTGAGTGATCTAGTAGGGGGATTCCACTAGTTTCTTAAAAGTCAAAGTTAGATTTTGAAATGAGTACATGAAATTTTTATTTTCTTCCGAATGTTTTTCAAAGTTGCATTCATTATCCTTGCATGACTTAAAAAAAAATTATTAATCGTTAATCAAGTAGATTGCGAAAGTATTTATATTCCCTATTCACCTATGGTATATTGTTATAGCCAGACCTAGTAGAGTCTTCATTCCTATGCTTGCCACATGGTACTTCACTTAGTTTTTGTGATTGCCACACAGCATCACACGTCGAATAGTTTTGTCACATGGCCCACATCTGCACTCGCCATGTGGCACTTCACTATACTTCTACGGTTGTCACGTGGCATGATGTGTGGTATAGTTTTGTCATGTGACCTACATTCGCATGCTCTCCACATGACACTTAAATTGAATTTTGTGATCGCCATATGCATGACATGCGACACAATTTTATCTCAAACTAATTTTCGCTTACTAAATGGAGTATAGATTTGGGCGAGGAGTACTAATTTGGGATTTTTTGTTAGACAAAAATTAATTCAGGATAAATGTTTCATCATTATACTATTAAGGGTTTTTGTGAGGAGAAAATTAATTAGGGGTAAATTTGCATAATGATTTTGGATTCTTAATGGTATTAGTTCTAATTTTTTAATATAATTGTTAACCCAATTTTATTTGTGTACTTTTTCTGTATTGTGTATCTATATATTTTCAATTTTTTCAAATAATATCTAAAATGTAAAATGATGAGATTTTACTCTAATTTGCTAATATTTATGTGTGTGTAAGTACTGGTAAATTTTTTAAGTTTTTAGTAATTTCTCAAAACAATATTTAATTCTCACAAAATTAGTTTATAGTAACTCTGAATGAAAAGTTAATTAATAGATTAAAAAATTTACTCAGAAACCAAAATAGTAGGTTCCGTGTTGCCTGATCTATCGAATCTCCTTGCTTCCTTCCATATGAGGAGTATTGTAGCCTGAGCGTATGTGATTATGACATATTCACCATGTCAATATTAGATTATATAACAGTCAAGGATATGTAATGATCCCCTGAGAAGCCTAATCTCCCTCGCGTGTTGTGTAGCCAATTTTATAAACCTCGATCAAGCCAAGCCCCTACAAATAAATTATGATATTATTAATGATCAATATAGGAAATCATGGACAACGGGAATGACATCCGACGTTAAATTACCATCATTTCATGAGTTTAACTCCCCCGTCTATGTACAACAACTTGCATAAGGCCTATTTGTAGACTTTGTAGCAGATGACTTCCTTTTTGAATAAACATACTACTCCATATATCGACGACCTAAAATATATAATTTTAGAGTATTGATCAAAGTTGGTTTCTCTATTTTTTGCAGGACTTCCAAAATTTGAAGTACATTAATTTCAGTCACTGTGAGTTGATTGTTCGCATGCCCGACCTCTCGTATACTCCAAATCTCGAGGAATTGGATTTCTGTTATTGCAAAAACTTGGTAGAAGCCCATGAGTCCGTCGCATATCATGACAAGTTGCAGGTGTTGAATTTAAGGGATTGCTTTGAACTTAGTGTTTTTCCCAATGTGCTCAAGTCGAAAAAGTTGCGAGTTCTTGATTTTTGTCATTGCATGAAATTTGAAAGGTTCCCTGATATTCCACATAAACTTGAAGACCTTACACAGCTTTTGTTAAAAGGGACCGCTATTACAGAACTTCCTGCATCCATAGAAAATCTTGTCGCATTGAAGACAATGCATATAAATGATTGCAAGAACCTGGAACATCTGCCATCTAGCATTTATAAGTTACAAAATCTTAAAGCATTGCGAGCTGGGGGTTGCACGAATTTAATCAAGTTTCCAAAGTATGAGGATTCAACTGATTCGTGCATGAAGACTGGATTGCCAAATTTAGTAGAGTTAAATCTTGCAAGATGTAATCTGTCTGAAGTAGAGTTCCTTGAGAATCTTTCCTATTTTCCCTTGTTGAAGTGTTTATTTCTAATGGAGAACAATATTACTATCCTTCCTCCATCCATCAATAAGCGGGATCATTTGTCTTGGTTGGGAGTTGAAAATTGCCAACAATTACAACAGATTCCCGAGTTTCCCCCATCTTTGAATTGTCTTTATGCAGATAATTGCGAATCTCTACAAAAAAGTGAAGATTTAACCTCAATTCATCATTTTGTACGTAGAGTTTTGCCTCGAATGGTTGACTCAGGTGGCCAGGTTAGACTCTCTCTCTCTCTCTCTCTCTCTCTCTCTCTCTCTCTCTCTCTCTCTCTCTCTCTCTCTCTCTCTCTCTCTCTCTCACTCTCTCTCTCTCTCACATATATCACATATATCAATGCGGAGTACATGCTGAGTCTATCGTGTGCTTGTATATTGTGATAGCAGAAAACACAATATTGAAGGCTTCAGATAAACAAACAAATATAAAGTGGTTCTGCACATATATGCATGTGGTGGCTCCCATACTTTTATGTGAATGATTTCTATCGCATGAGACTTGTTTATTAATGCAAGCAAGGATAAATTGACCTTCTCATTTAGGTACTAATACTAACTTGGATACTTTCTATTGGTCTATCTTTGTAACAGAGTTGGAAAATACTCCTTCCTCAAGGAGAGATGCCACAGTGGATCCTCCCTATTGAAGAGGATTCTGTATCTTTCATAGTTTCACAGAACTTATATGACAAGATTCTTGGATTTGCATTTTGTTTCGTTCTCGATAATGTTGAAACCAAGGATAATATCATTTTAGCACATGTTGAATGTGCAAGGCAATACAAAATAAAGGAATGGTTCCCCTCTCTGTTGCATTCAGAACATACCTACCTTTCATTTATCATGGCATCTAACCTATGGGGAGGAGTCGATTTTGGTCAAATTGATGGGAATAATGTAAAGATTAGCCTTATAGAATCGAAAAAAGTGAAAAAGTGGGGATTCCAAATAATATGCAAGAAACTAGGGAATGATTTGAAGGTTGACCTTCGAGATAATCAGCTAATGGATCTAGCTTTACTCTATGAGGTTGATCATGAATCAACAAATTCAACATCCGGGAGTTCACTCATGCACGAAGATAATCCGAGCGAAGTAGATCTACAAAAGGACTTGCAAGATTGTCAAGTGAGTGGTGAGGAGCAGAGTCAAATGATACCGAGGAGAGATCATGAGCTTTTCTCCCTCGAGGCATGCAAAC
Source organism: Corymbia citriodora subsp. variegata (assembly GCA_014858505.1). NCBI lineage: Eukaryota > Viridiplantae > Streptophyta > Magnoliopsida > Myrtales > Myrtaceae > Corymbia > Corymbia citriodora. Next base: position 31,178,156 of record CM026414.1, on the reverse strand, counting down.
CAAGACCACATGGACTTCTAATTCGATTGGCAGAGATGAGTATGGCGGTGTTTGCTCGCTGCTTTTGTTGTTGGATGATGGGAACTCGCTAAGGAAGCAATTTGTAGGTAGGAAATTGAGTTCAAATGATGAGAACTCACTAAGAAAGCTCGGCATACTTCCCGACTTAGTATCGAGAAAATGAGTTCGAGGGCTGTGGCTGTAGAATTAGATGAGGGGAGGTGGGCTTGGTACGTACGTTTTGATGCTGGTGGAGTGGAGGAACAATTTTGGAAGAGAGAGATACAGACTTCCATTGGAGTATATAGAGGTCGAAGGCACATCAGAGAAGAGAGAGACGATCGCACCCGACAACACTCCCCGTGAGTTCTATCTATCTTTGTTCCCATTTTTACTCTTTCCATCTTGCGCTTTAATTTCCATATATTTTCATTTCAATCCATTACCTTTCTATGTAATTTCGATTTAGTGCATTTGCTTTTCTTCACACTTAGCCATCCTATATATTCGTCACTCAATCCAAGCCACCATTTGCCATTTTTATACTCGGGTACAAAACTATGGAGCAATCCCAATCGCTCTCCCTCCGCTTTACTATTATTATAAATAGATTTGAATACATGTTTCATAGTAAATTATTAACAATCTTGAGTGTATAACTACCCCGATCATGTCAATTTTTTTTCTGAAAAATGACTTTTTGAAAATTATACGTATCAAAATCAATTTTCATCTATCTCAACAAAAATGGGAATTATAATAGGAAAATGCTGATCGCTTGCTCAAATGAATAATTACTCACTTTCCATATTATGCATAAAAACCGTCTGATTATGCCCTCGCTCGTCCCCTCTTTCAACCTTTTCTGTTTCTTTCCTTTTCTTTGGTTTTCCCATTGTTGTTGTTTGTAAAGCAACTTCCTTCCTTCCTTTTTCACCGCCATAGCCAAAACTTCCAACTCCATCGATGCCCCTTTCAGCATCACGACTGCCCACCTCCTATATGACACGGCCGAGCTCCGGCGGAATGGACGGAAACAGAGTCCCTGGCGAGCCGACGGCGACGGGCTACCACCGCCGACCGAAGCCATGGAAACTGGCGACGTAGGTTTGGGTGGACGATTCTCTCCTAAGGTTCTAGGCTTCGTGCAGCTTGCTATAGGTAACGCCTGGCAGTTGGATTTCGAATTCGATTCAGCTTGCTATAGATGTGTCGTTGAATTTGTTCTAGAGGCGCCGAATCGGTGTTTCTTCGTGAGTTCTTTCTGTGGATGCTTGATAGTGAATCCATAGGTTAATCGATGTTACACGCTGCGAAATCAGCGACAATCTCTGGGAAGGTATTAGCTTTTCTCTCTCTTGTTTTCATAGGTGGCAATTTATTGAAGGAAGTGGGCGAAGTCTAGGTTCAAAGGAAAAACAAGCGAGGGAGAGTGAAATAATGGGGAGTAGGGTGTACATGGGTTGGTGCTGTAGGTTGGGAGGGAGGGAGAGAGGGATTTGGGTGCTTTCGAGGTGCCTAGGAAATGTGGATGTGTAGTATGTACTCAACATACAGATGTGCAGCGGGTGATAGGTTTGCCAGGAATGAGGAAGTTGCAGTGACATGGCAAGCCAACAGGAAAAGTCACTTGACAGTCGAGTCCTTTAACCACTTCTTGACTCTAGTGGCGAGGGAGAATTGAAAACCAAATTTACATGGAGTGTGAGAGTAATATGAACATTGGTTGTGCCCATTGATAACTGGTTAGGTGGTTATTTTCTTTCGCACTGTGGACTGTGGATATGGAAAAAGACATAAGCATGAGAAACATGGAGTTTACATAAGTTATTCAGTAGAGTAGAGACAAAAGCACAAGAAGCTGATTTTCAATTCTGAATTCAACAGTTTAGGATTCTCTTTTTATTCTTACGTGCCATAGCTTTTATGAAGGAAAATGACTGAGAAGCTGAAACCCCTAGATGTTTCTTGAATGTCTGAGTGAATCTTGATTAATGAAGGACAACCTTCCGAGGTACCAACAATAAGACACTGGAATGCAACATGTAGTTACTCAAACTAGTTGCTGTTTTTGCTTGAGTGCTGTTAGGGCCATATCAATATGAGTGTTAGGTGGGATTTGCATCTGAATTACAGGATGAGTATGTATTAATAATCATTACTTTGAAGTTTGTGACCAGTATATTATATGGGACCTGCAATATCTTGTTCTTATGGCTATGAGATATGGATTCATTCCATTAGTAGCTGCATATTGATATTGAAATTTTTTTTACTGTTGGCAACTTGATGCTGATTTCCTATTGAGTTGCCTATCGTCCGCATATATTTTTCTCCTAACAAGTGACAAGACCTATTTGCTTTTCTTGTATAAGGCAAGGCTTGCACTGGACAGCCTTGAAGTTCCAGTCGTGTAAAACCAGGTGCATTTGTCTTAATTAGTGAATGATCTCAGAATGGACTTTATTTATATCGTAGATTGATTGAACAGCTGTGCAATTGTTGAGGATGCGAACATTATTGCAGCAGGAAGAAACCAGAGTAATGAGACACAAAATGTATGTTTATCATTGCTTGGCCAACGGCACTTTGTCATTGTTATGAATTGATACCCTCGAGAGCATTCGTAGTTTATTGTTGATCATATGTTCCTCCTGTAATTATTTCTTTACGAGATGATAAAATTATATATATCTGCACAAATCTGTCAATAAATGGAATTTCCATGCACATTGTGCTGTAAAGGGTTTGTTCCCATTATTCTTTCATAAAATATGGCTACGGCTGACAATAACAGTAATCTTGTTTTATTATTCCAATGTTTTAACGTTTTTCATTTGCTACTGTGCTCTGTCTGGAACCATATTACTATCTTTATCTGCTTTGGTGAAGTTCCAACATTGTTTTCTTTGGCTATGTGGTAGTTAGACTTTTGATGTATTTGTTTGGTAGGAAAGTGCATTGTGAGCATTGTATTGCCTTTAATGATGTAAGAACCTGCTCCTTGGCCACATTTCTTCATACAAGACCAAATTTACACTAATAGTTTGAGCCTGGTTTCTAGTAGACATCTGTTAACTAATAGTCTATTGCTGTCATCATTTATAGTTATGTGGTGACGATACACAACTATAAATGACTCTGTAGACAGAAATGGATAGTCGATGCAAAAATATATGGCCCTTTAGTATCTTGGTGGAGAATAATTCAAAATACTCTTAGAAAAGGTGGAGGTGGCTAATGCAATAAGAAGCCTCTTTTTACATGTGAGATTCTCAGCAACTTCAAGTGAGCATCTTGTTGACTTCATGTAGTATATGCCTGATCAATCTTATGTAAGTCTTAAACGGTTAACCAAAAGAAGAAACATTTCTTGTGAAATGCCTTGCCTAAATTTATGTCGAAACTACAGTAAGAGCAACTGTCTCTCTGACATAGCTCCTAAATTTGATATGCTTGCCTTGTTTCCTCCTTGTGCTTTCGTGGGCAACAAGACATGCAGAGATGGAAGCTCTTGATGGTCTTCTTGAACAGTGGCAGAGGACTGGATTTTTGGCTATGGAAGTTACAGAGAAGCTTTCAGCATGTTCCTTCATGTGACATGTGAACCATAATTTGTGTAACAGCATTATTGATTATAGGTACACCTCTTGATCATACTGAAACAAAACTAAACTTCCTAGAATTTGTTTATTCCTATGATTAGATGACTCTTACCCTTTTTTAGGCATAAAGGAAGTATATAATGGCTGCACAAATGATAAATTTGGAGGCGGTTGCTCAATACTGTCATTGCAAATCAAGTAGCTCCAAGGCATGATTAGGTCAGTTTCTGCACTTGCTTATGTTGCTGATTCGTATGTACTTAGCTCCACTTTGAAATTGTGACATACAGTACTTGATGACTAAAGCTTACTGGAGGTCTATGCTTCCTTGTGTTGATTACTGCTGGATGTGGATTTTTAGTGATTCTGTTTGTCGTTGCACTTTAAAAATTGCAACACATGACCATGATAATAAATGGAGGTTTACAGAACTAATTTTCCATCCTTTATGTCCTTTTTCGAGTCAAGTTCATATTAATTCTTTCTTTCCCCGATTTATATCCTTTTTCTTAAATTCTCTGACTTGTTAGACATTTCCGTATTATTTTTATTTGGCCTGAAAACTTTACAGTTGTAGGAATTGCTACACACTAAACTAACATTAGTGTTTTCATTCCTTTCCACTTTTCCCCATGTTTCTTGATCTCTTCTTCCTCAGTTTTTTTCACTGCAGCAAGATTGTTTGATGTCTTTAATATTTTCATATTTAAATCGAGAAATATAGTATCTTCAAAGAAATATGATATTTTAGCTATGAGGAAATTATGCTCTCTAATATGCCATTTGCAAAATACTTGATAAAGAAATCTCTTTTCTGTTTTTTAAGTTGCAAGTGTCTATTCTTGCATACATAAGAGTATGTGGCTGTTAAATTGAGGTGTATATTTGGCTCTCCAGTATGATTTTTTATCCATCTAATGC
>CM026414.1:31156079-31172930 GCA_014858505.1 Corymbia citriodora subsp. variegata | reverse complement strand
ATTTACCGTCGATTGAATCAAATGGTACACTTCAGAGATAATTTGCTCGCATAGAAACCTATTTCCTGGAGTACAGACATTCCTTAATATCGATATTCTTATGACTGAAATGTAAACTTCCTAAACACTCCTATCAGGGAACTTGTTTTTCCTTAGATTGTACCTTCTTTTGCAAAGTGCTTTGTCTATTAGTCTGCTAAATCATCTCTCCCATGATATATGGACATGTTTTGAAAATGGAATCTGTCTCGGGTTTAAGGCTGAGCTAGGTAAAAATGCAGAATCATTGAAAATATTGGCTGGTTTACACAGAAATTTCATCTATGTTCCCCCTTTCATGTGAGACTGATAGGTACAGAGAAAAGGATCCTGGTGCTTCTATGGTCTAGAGCGAGGGTTCAAGATGGCCAAAAGTGATGATGAACATACCAGTGCAATGAGACTGATGATACTTTGCCAGTACTTATGATGAAAGGACAACCAAGTATACACTTCATGCCGTTTCAAGGTGTTCAGAGATCAACTGAATTCGAAGATTCCCATTTTGTAGCTTTGTGCATCTTAGCCTTGATTGCCATCTTCTCCAAAGCACGTGAATTATGAACAAGAAACTCAACTAGAAAAAGCCACTATTTCAGCTCCGAAGGCCAATTGGAATAGAAATTCTATTCTGGCAAAACAGAAAAAATAGAAAATGAAATGGATTCTAACTTCTGAGCACCTGAACTCATATAATCTCTATAGCTCGAGGTTTTTCTTCACAGTTGTAAATTATTGAAGGCAATTGCTTGAAAATTCTTTTTCTTTGATTTCATTTGTTTCGATATCAAAGCTTAGTCGCTTGTAGCAATGTAAATTATTCTTCTTTCCTATCATAATTAGTATATTTGCAGCTCTTTTAGATTTGATATGATTGCTCTTTTGACCAATTTTCCTTTTAAAGAGGCGAAATTAAATTGAATGGGACATATGGCTATTGTGCTGCAACATAGTTTCAAATCTGAGTAGTCAATGTTTCTTTTTTCCACCAGTTCTTAGATGATTAAAATGAGAAGTGTGCAACCTCAATCTCTCAGAGCCTTTTTTTTTTTTAATTTTTGGTCGGTAATCTCTCGAAGTGTTGAATGTCTTTTTGTTATAAATTTATGTGGAAGGTAACTCAATGACTATTAAGTATGCCTACGAGTGTAAGATATACGCATTAAACATTTATTTGATTGTTTTGGGTGACTTTTTTTTTTTCAAGTGTGGACTTGTTTTACATCTGTAACATGATGCAATTTCTAATCTTGTTTCTACTTACTGAGAATTTCATCACTTAATTTTGGTCTGTTCGATGCGTGGATTGGCACTTAGTGTAATATAGAAAGGAAAACAGAGAAAGTACGGCAATCAAGAGAGAAAGAGGAATGGACGTATGCCTAGTATGGTAGTGGTGATTATTCGTATCACCAAGGGCCAAAGTTTTCATGGAAATAGCGGTCAAGAAAAGAGACCCCTTGTGTCAAAGAGAGCAGGACAGATTGAAAAATGTATGGTAATTTAAGAAAGTTGCACATATTTACAAAATCGGCACATACGTAGTTATAAGAATTTCAAGCAGAAAGGTTATTATAAACAAAAGTTGTAATGATACCATAGTAACTTGAATTTTTACTAGCTTAGTAACAACCCTTGATGTTCCATTTGTTGAAATATCCTGTCTGTCCCGTCCCGCATTGACCTCGCGCTTAAACTCTCCTTCCTCGTGGAACTTGCCTCATGATTTGCAAGTCCTGTTGCAACTGAATTTAGGGGCTCGGGCGTCGTCTGGAAACCAATATAACTGCAATTTATCAATATAGGGCAATTTGTCAGTCCGATGAGTCAGCTCGTTTAAGTTAAACTAATGTCACCTTGAATTCTCAAGCTACCTAAATCGCCCAATGTCCCCTAAGTGAAGACTTTATTTTCTAGAGAGATTAGAGATATAAAACCATGTAAAAATCACTAGACTTGCTTTATTGTCCAGAAAGACTAGAGATATAATATCAAGATGTAAATTGATGGGCTAGTTCCATGCTATAGAAAGTGTCTAGTGCTTTTATAAGTAGGGGCATGGACCCATTCTCGACTCTGTTGTCCCGCTAGATGCGGTGAGAATACCATTTCTGTGCAATAACAACATGAACATAAGTTAAAACAGGAACTTTATGCATTAATTCAAAATATAAAGGGGAAAAAAACAGGAACATATCCTCGACATGGGCGAGTTTACTCCTAGCCCCCCAGCTTCTTAAAATTTCAATTAATGTCCGAGTAGGGAAAATAAAAGTTTACGTATAGATCCATCAAGCTTAGCCCCCCAAATTAATCATATTTCTTTAAATTCCAATGTTTAAGGAGCTATTAGGAACTTCTAGTAAAAAAAAAATCTGAATTTAGATCTATTTTCCTGTAGCGATATTGATTCTAGTATTAAAGTACTTGGACACCCCCATCAATTTTATCAAAGTTACTCGTAAACCCCCTGCATTTTCAAATTGCACTCCGACCCCGTGTTACAAACATTTTCAGATTTGATAGATTAATAAAAAAATTTAAGTCATCACGATAAAGTCTTCAGAATATAGCTGGAATAGGGACAACCAAGTCACCCTTTAAGAGCAAATTTTTCATACCATGAGCTTATTATATGCAGTCGACATGATACTATCTTCTTTTTCATGCATTGAACCGTAATTTCAAAGGCACAATATGATTAAGCATGTCAAAAGATGTTGAACAAATAGGAATAGAAACTAGAATAGCGTGACAACAAAAAATTTCCAAGTTAGACACACAAAATTACATGTGCCTTCTTATCAATTTCTGTCTCGAGTCAAACGGCTCTACAACTTTATATGAACCCTACTAAAGAATTTATCAGATTTCCTCATGGGGCTTTGGGTTTTGAAGTGGGGTAGCACTTCTAGACCGATGGAGACTAAAATGCGAGGATGGTGCTCGACCGCGACTTGAGCGTGAAAGAAGATGTTTAAGTTAGGGTTTACATATTTGACATCGAATGATGAACAATGATCTTAAGAAAAGCAAAAATGCAGAATCATTTCTTTTAAACATGAGAGAAATTTGTGTATTTCTGATCAAGCAGGTAGGGTCATTTATGTTGAACCCGTTTCCATTTCTCTTCCTTTGATATATGGAGTTTTGTCAAGTCATTTTTCATGATCCAACTACAATTCCAAATAAGTTAATCCAGATAACTCAATTTTGACTAATTCTTTTACTTAAGAATCGACAAAGGGGCAGAGTGCACTTTGAAAATGCAAGGGGTGTCCGAGTATTTATTTTTTATTTTTCTAAATTGAGGGGGAGTCCAAAGAATTTACCCTTGATTCTAATAGCAATATATTAGGTGAGTCAGCGAATTTTTTCCAAGTTGAGAAATAGCATGCTTTCGTGTACTTGGAAACCTTGTATTTTCGGTGAAAACTATTATCCGTCACAAAGCTCACACTCTAAGAAAATAATTCTAATTTATGTCTCAATCTTGTTGATTACTTGAGAGTCGGGGTGTCATCATTTTGGTGCTTGCTCCATTGATCAAATGGTTAAGCAAAGAGAAAAGTTAAAGGCTTTGGTCATTTCGAGGTGCTACTACTTCATTAGCCGTAGTGGAGTGGAAATACCATCTTCAGTAGTAATGAAACTTGCCAGTTGGGTCCACGCCCTCATAAAGGAGAGTTTTGGTAGATTGAAGTGAAACCACACGTTAGCGCATGCCTCGCATCTATTTTCAAAAAAATATTATTAAATAGGTAAAAGCACGGTACAAGTGTCAAAATTTGGTATGAGATAACACTTAAGTGCTAAAAATTCCCCACTTTCTTTTGAAAAATGAGACATTTAAGTGTCAAGTCCAGTGAAAGGTATTAGAAATCTTATATGGCTTATTTTTAATAATATAAGTCACCCACGTGGCTTGTTGGAAAATTGAATCAGCAAAGAAGAGTCAAAACAACATGGTTTTGCCTCTTATTTGAATTTTAATATAAATGATTTAGACAAATTAAGAATCATTTTTCACAAATTCTACAAGTTTCAGTATAAAATCTAAGGTCGAATTCCCTTTAAAAGCACTAACTTTCAAGCAATTTATAATTTTAATATTGAAAACACTTATTAAAGTTAAACCAAAGCTTTGATCTATACGCTAAAAGTTTGTCGATACTAATCGCAAGTTAGAAACTGACAATGCAATTTGTCAGTCAATTTCTTATAGTGAAACTCGTCTAATAAATTTTTTTAAAAAAAAGTCCTAAAGCTATACTTTGCACTACCATAAGCATCCGGCTTTGGATCATGGCCTCATCGTGAGTATCGTCACTCTTTAGCATGAAGTATTTGAAATCCTTCAATTAGTCACGCCTCCTCTAATGATCTGACAAATTCAATGTACATGAAACCAAAATATTTATAAAACGTATGAAATAATGACTATAGCGTGTCCCTCGTGGTTTTTCAAAAAAAAAAAAAAGTTGACAATTTTAGAGTAGAAAACTGATTGTTCCCTCCAAAAGTCTTAAGCATCTATGTTCGTCTATTCCTACGCCGGGGAAAGCCACCGTGATCCAAATTCTTAAATTTTTGTACGAGTTGCCACCAATCATTTTTTCATCGATTGCAAATTAAAAAATCAACTATAGTTTAAAGCAATTATAAAAAAATTTAAGATCCAATCCAAGGGTTCGATTACATGCCAGAAAGGGTTAGCAGCTTCCACTTCACCATTTCGAGACCACATTCTATGAACCTATACAAAAGGCGAATTCAATCCAATCAAAACAGCATCCAATGAATCCAATGCAAAGGATTTCAATAACAAAATTTAATTAAACCATAACAGCGTGCATGAATTTAATGCATACAATTCTAATAAAAAAATGAATCTAATCAATCTAACGGAACATATATAATCTAATAGGTCAAAATGACGTGCAAATTAAATCACAAGAAGAATCTACTAAGTATCCAAACACCACAGGCATAATCCAATGGCATATGATGCAAGTTCAGGATAATAAATAATTTTGCTAGGAAATAAGTTCACGATGTACATTGTGCAGCTAACTAATTTCGCAACACGGCAGACGTGTTTGCATTATTCCTGGCTTAAATAAATGCAAAATGACATATATTGGTCCTTCCAGAGCCTGTCACGTGGCAGTCACAATGGCTAGTGGCCCCTAGCAAGTGATTGCCTGGTGCAAGGCCCAAACGGCCTTGGTAAGGGCTTTCCTAGCCTCTTTCAAGAGTTGTCTCTTTCGAAATGTTAAATCGGAATATCAAGGTCCTGATTAATTGTGATTACATAAAAAAGAAGTTTTATAAAGAAATTGCTTGTTCAATTTGTGAAATTTATATGGCCTTAAACGTACGTAAGCTCGATATATGGATGGTGAAGGGCTGGGCTGGGCTGGGCTGGGCTGGGCTGGGCTGGGAAGTACTAGGGATACATGAGGATGAGATGCAAAGGTGTTTAGTTAAAGGGGTTTTATTAAAAGCAAATACTATTTGGTAAATTGAAATGGAAAGGTACCTTGGGAAGTAACTTTAAAAGAAATACTGTTTGATAAAAACAAATTTGAAAGGTCCTTTAGTATGATTAATTTAAGCTTTTTAATTTTAATATGATTAAAATTGAAAAAATAATTATAGCATCTTTTACCGTTTGAATGTTGAAAGCAATGTGAAACATTAATAAATTTATAAATAATAATAAATCATGTTTCTTTATTGGTTAAGTAATATACAAAGTTTTGCTAGAGTATTGAAACAGGTGAAACAAATGAATCGAATGATTCCTCTTCAAACGTCTGTGCCAAGTCAATTGGTACGTGAAATTACTCCACCGTCTTTTCGACATTTTGTAATTTAAATTCATAGCATTTCACGGGTTATATACTCAACTTGATACCTTTAGGATAGTGTACCACTTATAGTCATATTTTTTAGACAAACTTTGTGCTAATTGATGTTATATTTTGTGCACAAGATAATCGTGTCAAACACAACCTTTTCAAGGTATATCAGGCAAAAGCAAAGACCATGGGTACACTGACTGGTCACATGAACAAATAAGATTGTGTTTTCTAGCTAAATAAGGGATTTGACTCTAATCAATTGTGCAGTACAGAGGAGATAGGAAATCGTCTAGTCCAATTGCATTCATTCCCCGAAAAATGCAGCTTGAAACTCATTTCGACCAAAAAAAAGATGCAACAAAAAAAAAAAAAAACAAAACAAAACAACAAAGATACACTCTTTCACATCTCCTAAAAAGGCAAACCAAGGATCTGCTCCTATATGACAGCAAAGTACTCCTTGCTGAGCTGGGGGCTGGCTTCATGGACTTCTGCCCAGGCTTCCATTCAGCCGAGCAAACGTCGCGGGTGTTATCCCGCACATGCTGCTAGGCCTACGAAAACGAAAATTCACAATGGTGAAAATGATATATTTTCAGCCAATTGCGTAAGAGTGACCCTTATTGCATATCATAATAGAGATGAACTCAGCAAGATGCAGAGGCACCATAATCAATTGATTTGTCTGAAACAAAACATTTTTTACGTATCTTAAAACATCGTCTGGCTCTGCTGGTTTCTGGTTAGTGATCCAGACAAACTCTGAGCCCAGGCCTCTCAATAGAAATGCCAGTTCCATGAGCAAAAAGGCCCACCTTACACCACTGAACCAAACAAATTCAATTGATTAATGCAACCCTCAACAGAAAAAGTGAAAAACTAAATCTACGGCCTACTGGGAATGCCATACTCAAGGGAATACAATTCATTTGCAACTAACTCTGGTTGGATTTGAGTTCGCAAGCAATCTAAGGTCACTATTGAGTTTGCTTACACTGTATTTTACACTGCAATGATACACCAAAAGGGGTATAATTTGCCCAGAAGTCAATTCATGCGGAGCTCAATCTTAATAATTTGCCATGCCGCATGCCAAACAATATCACTCATTCCCATACACTTCATTCCGCCAGCAACCCAAAACAGCTTAAAAACTGCCACAAACGGAAATCAAATTGATACGAACTACACTCGGGAAGATTCACAGTTAGCCAGTAGCTACCGGAAAGGGAGAGCTCGTGGGAGGCGAGAAGGACGAGCTTCGACTTCATGAACTCGAGCGGAATGGGCAGCCCTCGGGAGGGCGAACGGGCAATGCCGCCGCCCGAGGCCGTCTCTCCGGCGAAGCGTGCCCTGCCCGAATTGAAGGAGGCACGATGACGCCGGGGTTGTGCGACCTCGGCAACCCTTGTGACAATAGATCTGGAGCGACAGTATGCCCATCAACCTGACGATCTGCAACAACCATCGACCAGGCAATCGGAAGCGAGCAGACGAGTGATGTCCCCAGTTGAGATGCAAGGCGAATGAAAAGAGGCGAGCGCGCGAGCGAAGAGAGGTGAGAGGAGAGACAGATTTGCGGGTTTTTATGTTAAAAGGGGTAAACGTGGAATTATGATCAGTTAACAAGGATAAGATTGGAAATTCAAAAAATTCATTAATTCAGCCCCGTTGCTCGCCGAGAAAGCCAGAAAGTAGGTGGGAGGGGCCTCGAGCTAAAAGGCTTTTCACAAGGCCTTGGAAATGCTAGCATTTGGAAAATGGGCTCCCAAAAATAAATGCCGAACACACTACCATTTGGTTAAGGGTATTTAGAGGCCCAAAGGGCTTTGCAAGGCTATTTCCAAACGCAACCTCAAGGTAAGATTTTCAGAATTTTGCTTTGCATCATCAAGATAGATAGATGGCTTCAGACAAGAGGTGTTAGAGATAATTTTTTAGAACATGCTTAGGAATAATAGGGCGTTGAGGTAGACAGTTCTTAGATGGATAAAGAGGCTTTGAGGTTGGATAAAGGCTAGAGGGAGGCTTGAAAAGAGTGATGAAGTCAATAAGTAGGATTGAGAATGTTTCCTTTCTTACTGGTGACTCTCCTCCATAGATTCACCAAAGCAACTTCTGAAATCCCTCGAAGCGGCATTCACTCTTATCCAAGGGCCATATCTAGGTTGATTAGCCACAGGTTCAGATATAAAAGCTTTCCTATCGCATAGCTTCCTAGTGGGGTCAATAATTCCACGAGTCACAAAAGGACGACGTTCACTTATATCAAATCTCTACCCAATGCCCTTCTCTGTTATTCCTAACACTCCACTTTCCATGTACGAAGGCTTTTTTTAACATCCATTGCCATTTTAAAATGAAGGAATCCATAGTGACCCCAAGATTTGGTGTGAATTGACCCAACTTCCACCACTTTGCCCACCAAAGGAGCAATAGATTTTGCATTGTTATTTGTCATTTGGTCAGAGGCCAATCCATGTATTTGCAGCCACATTTCCAGTTCATCAAAACAGAGGCCCTCCAGTCTCCTCCAAACATCCCATCTCTACAAGTTTGTGCAACTTCCAATAATCGAACGAGGGCCAGAAATGAGGACTCTCTACTTGGTGCTAGATAAGAATCGTGAATGTATACATCTCCTTTCGAGGGGTTATAGTAATCTCACCCACTCTAGCCTAGGCTTTCCTTATAATATTAGCTAAGCAGCTCGACTCAAGCACTTCTCTACAAAATCCTTCGAATCAAAACCATCTCAGCTTCCTCATCCTCAACTTTCTCCACAACTAAATGATCCCCCAAACGATCGTCCATTAGACATGCTTGGGAGGTTAAAAGAACATCTGCGGCCATTCTAGAATTAGTAGAGAATCGACTAAAAAATATTGTCTTACAGTTGATAGATAAGGATAATGGGTAGTGATAGGAAAACTAGTGCGAGGAAACAAAGCCAAAGAGACTTGTTAACAAAAACAGAAAGTGGCTGGAAATAACTAATGATGATTGAGAGCTAGTATGAGGATTATGGATGATTGAGAAGAATGGGGGATGGCAATCTTGGTGGAAAGTATCCGAAAGGATGACATCATTGTGATGTAGTTAGCTTTCAGCAAAGAGAGGGAAGCTCTCACAAAAGTGAAAGATTTATACCTTTGTATACATTTAAGAGAAAAATGGTTATTGTAGTTTCTAACTTCCAGAAGCTTTGTTAGTAGTCTGTTGGCTTTATTTGCATAGATGTATTGAACCTTAGTGAAATCTGTTTTCTATATATTGTCTTTGAATGATTAGAAATTTAGAATCGAGATGGTAAAAAAAAATTCAATCGATGAAAAATATGGAACTGAATATGATTAGAATATTAAATCCTTCAAGTTCAATATATTAGCAAATTTGAGCTCATTGAAATATGTTTCATAATTTGCACAAGACTACCGTGTGCACCATTTCTGATATTCAACTAAAAAAAAGAAAAAATTCATACCAAGAGCTCTGTTTGTGTGGGACGTTATATTGTCCTACATCCAGTACGTAGCTTTTTTCTTCTCCGTTTTCTTCCCAATTGATTAATTTTATATAATTTAGTTTTCAGGACAACTCAGTTTGCATAAAGTCTAATTTATTTGAATCGAATAGTTGGTGCCAACACACATGAATCCCAATAAACTAGTCTTCGAACTGCACCGATTCTTAAGATCATTGATTGCGGGGGGAGCTCTCAAACTGTAGTAGCTTGAATGTGTATTGAGGAACATGGCAGCATGTGCCTAGATCCAAATCGGGTATTTACTATAGTTTGCACTTCCTTAAGAGTTAAGACATATTGCTCATGCAAAGTAAAAGTCTAGGATGCCACAGGAGTAGATCAAACTGCTAACTTAGCCCGGCATATATGAGCGAATCCAGAGTAGGACACGACCATCAAGGATTCCAAGGCCCAAGGCCCAAGGCCCAAGCCCTGGGATGACGATGGCCCATGCGGAATGCCACCCGACGCTGTCGTGGTCTTCAACTTCTCTTCCGTCTCCCCACTTTAGGGAAAAAAATAAACCATGTAAACTCTGACTATTAGAGCTTGAGATTTATAGTTATGATGCTCCTAATGATCTGATTATGAGTCAAAAGCATCGCAAGGAACATGAACTAGGTCATTGCCTTTTTTAATATGAAATCAAGCAAGAGAACTCATCTTGCAGATAATGGACCGCCTTGCTCAATTTCATCCCTTTGGAGCTCAAAAACTAGCCCTAATTATGGCAAAGTTCAATGATAGAGAGAATGAGTTTGTGGTTATAAAGGTAACCATAAATTCTACGCAACGTTTGGAAGATGTAGCTGATTGGAACCCGTCCTAGCCCAATACTAGTATACAAGTCATCCAAAAATCATCTCCCTATCATATCACTCTCGCCGAGATTTCTCTGAAGAGAAGTTGCCCATCCGAGGTAAAACTTTTAAGTATCACCGTGTTTACAGTGTGTTGTTTGTTTTCCAAGTATGTTATGTTGTAGAGAAAATATTGAAGCACCTAGAGGTATCCTTAAAGTAAAAAAATTTCAATGTGTAGAAGATGCAACTGATTGGAATCCATCCTAGCCCAGTACTAGTATACAAGTCATCCAAAAATCATCTCTCTATCAGATCACTCTCACCAAGATTTTTCTAAAGAGAAGTTGCCCATCCGAGGTGAAAACTTTTAAGCATCACCATGTCTACAGTGTGTTGTTTGTTCTCCAAGTATATTATGTTGTAGGGAAAATATTGAAGCACCTAGAGGTATCCTTAAAAAATTTCAGACATAGTTATCCAAAACACACCTCTTTTGAATATTGACGCAAGAATTTTTCGAGATTCAATGCCACTTTAGGGAGCCTAGTTACCGTGAATTAAATCAAATGGTACACTTTAGAGATAATTTGATTGCATGAAAACCTATTTCTTGGAGTACAGACAATCCTTGATATTGATATTCTTAGGACTGAAATGAACTTCCTAAACTCTCGCATCAGTGAGCTTGTTTTTCATTAGATAGTACCTTATTTTGCAAAGTGCTTTGTCAATTAGTCTGCTATATTATCTCTCGCATGATACATGGACATGTTTTGAAAATGGAATCTGCTTCAGGAGAATCATTGAAAATATTGGCTAGTGTGCACAGAAATTTCATCTATGAACTCTCTTTCATGTGAGACTGATGGGTACAGAGAAAAGGATGCTGGTGCCTCTATGGTCCAGAGCGACAGTTCAAGATGACCAAAAGTGATGACGAACATACCAGTGCCATGAGACTGATGACACTTGGCCATTAGTTGCGATGAAAGGACAACCAACTATAACCTTCTTGCCGCTTCGAGTGATGTTCAGATATCCACTGACTTTGAAGATTGCCAGTTCTTAGCTTTGTGCACCTTAGCCTTCGTTGCCATCTTCTCAAAGCATGTGAGCAGCGGAGAAGAAACCTAACCAGAAGAAGCCACTGTTTCAGCTCCTAACACGTAGCACTGAAGCCACCAATCTCTACACTTCCAGGATGCTTCACCAAATACTGATATTCTTCGTTTTGTTATATAATACAACACCTCTCTGTCTTAGTTCTGGTTATCCAAATCAAGGTCAAGCTGCCGGTAGGGGAGTACTAAGACCGAGTGACTTAAAAGTTAAGATGGGCATAACATCGTGATATTAATCAAGCTGCACGAGGTTTTTCTTCACAGTTGTGAAGCATCAAAGGCAATTACTCGAAAATTCTTTATCTTTGTTTGCATTTGTATCGACATTACAAACTTAGAAGCTTGCAGGAATGTAAATTATTCTTCCTTCATTTTATTAAAATATATATATAGCTCTTTTAGAATTGACATGATTGCTCTTTCGATCGAATTTTCTTCTTAGAAGGGCAAAATTGGAGTGACTAGGACATATCAGTGACTATTGTGCTGCAACATAGTTTTATATCTTGACAGTCAATTGTTCTTTCTTTTATATCTTGACAGTCTATTGTTCTTTCTCCATATATTCTTAGATGATTGGAATGCGCAACCTCAATCTCTTAAAATGTTAAATATCTGTCTTCTTGTTATATTTTCATGTGGAAGGTAACTCCATGACGACTGAGTAAGTGTGTGAGTGTAATATATATGCATAAAACATGTGTTTGGTTTTTGCAGGTGTCCCTTCTATTTTGGAGTGCGGACATATATTACATCTATATCATGATGTAATTACTAATATTATTTATATTTATTCAGGCTTTGTTTCTAGTAATATAGTCGGCAAAAGCATCGTAAGTGCAGTAATTAGAAGATAAAGAGGAATGAACATATGCCTCTTTCCAAAAATGGTAATGGTGATTATTCATATCCATGAAAATGGCGGACAAGAATAGGGAAACTGATGCAGGATTAGAATTTACCGTTAAAAAATGGGCATAAATATATTTATAAAGATTTCAGGCAAAAAGGTAATTATAAACAAAAGCTGTAACAAGGCCATGATGACTTAGGACTTTTCGTCATTTTCCAATCAAGTACGTGGATTTTTTCAATTTCATCGATTACATTAACTTTTCAAATGCTGGTCAATACGATGTCTTCATTAAAATCATGGATGAAAATTTTAAGTGAATGTATCTCCAACAAGTCAAGTCAATTAATTTATTCTGAAAAATTGCGACTTTATGGCGTAGAGAGATTAGAGATATACTGCCATGTAAAAATCTATGGGTTTGCTTACTTATGACGGGCTAGAGATACAATATCAAGATGTAAATTCTTGGGTTATTCCCACGCTGTAGAAAACCGTCTAGTGATTTTATAAGCAGGGGCATGGCCCCATCCTTGAATCTGTTGTTCCTCTGTTTCTGAAGAGACATGAGAAGCCATTGCTGTGTTAAACAAGATGAACATAAGTCAAAACAGGAACTTTATCCACTAATTTCAAAGGAAAAAAAAAAGAGTTACTTGTCGAGACTATATTTCCGACACGGGCGAGTAGGGAATTGCAATTAAGATACGAATAGGGACAACAAAAGTTTTTTAATCCCCCAGGTTCTTGAAATTGCAATTAGGGTCTGAGTAGGGAAAACAAAAGTTTACGCATAGATCCACAAAGCTCGCCCCCCCCCCCCCCCCAAAAAAAATTTCTTTAAATTCCAATGTTTACAGAACAATTAGGAACTTCTAGTAAAAAATTTCTGGATTAAGATCTATTTTTCCTACAGCGATATTGATTCTGGGGTAAATTACTTGAACGCAGCCCCAAATTTACTAAAGTTACTCGAAAACCCCCTGCATTTTCAAAATGCACTCCAACCTCTCAATGGAAACTTTTTCGGATTTGGTAAATTGATAAAAGATTAAGAGGTCAAATATAAGTTCTCAAAATATAGCAGGAACATGAGCAATGACATGGAATTCACAAAATTCATGTCATCATTTACAGAGAAATTCGTTCATACCATGAGCTATTGGATATGCAGTTTGACATGATGCTATCCTCCATCGTATGCACCGAGCCGTAATTCAAGAAGAACAATATAACTCAACATGTCAAAAGATGTTGAACAAATTGAAATAGAAACCAGAATAGTATGGCGACAAAAATTTTCTGAGTTCGACACAAAGGTTAACTTATAGTTTCATATCAATTGATATCTCGGGTAAAAATGGCTTTGCTACTATTCAAATGCCCAATATCAAAAGCTGGTGTAGGTATTGTTCTGCTTCTTCATGGGGTATCGTTGCTGTTGACGGTGGAATCAGATTTTTCCTTCATTGGCTTCTCCGTGGGAGTTTGAAGATTGAACTTGGGAATCACTTCTTAGACCAATCGAAGATTGAATTGCGCTCAACTTTGACTGAACATGAAAGAAGGTGTTTAAGATTGCACCGAAACTGACAATGGAATTCGTCAGTCAAATTTTTCTGGTGGAAGTCATCTAATTATGAAAGAAAAATACTAATGCCATAGTTTTACCCTACCATAAGCATCAAACTTTGAATCTTAGCCTGTTCGTGTATGTCATCAATATTTATCATAAAGTATTTGAAACTTTCAATAAGTCATTCTCCTCTAATTCAATGCACATGAAACCAGAATATTGCTAAAACATATGACATTATCACTATAGCGTTTCCTTTGCGGATTCTTCATGAAAATAATAATTTTGAGAGTAAAAGTTCAAAAATTCCACCCACACTCTAGGTCAGGGTAAAAACTTCTAAGTCTCACCCTCTTCACAGGGCGTTGTTTGTTCTCCAAGGATATTATGTTGTAGAGAAAATATAGGACTTAGAGGTGTCCTTAAAGTAAAAAAATTTAAGGCATAGTTACTCAATTACACGTCTTTTGAATATCGATGCAAGAATTTTGCCAAAGTCAATGCCACTTTAGGGAGCCTAGTTACCGTCAATTGAATCAAATGGTACACTTCAGAGATAATTTGCTTGCATGAAAACCTATTTCCTGGAGTACAGACATTCCTTAATATTGATATTCTTAGGACTAAAATTTAAGCTTCCTAAGCTCTCCTATTAGGGAACTTGTTTTCCCTTGGATAGTACCTTGTTTTGCGAAGTGCTTCGTAAATTAGTCTGCTAAATTATCTCTAGCATGATATACAGACATGTTTCGAAAGTGGAATCTATCGGCTAGGTAAAAATGCAGAATCATTGAAAATATTAGCTGGTTTGCACAGGAATTTCATATTTGTTCCCCCTTTCATCTGAGGCTAATAGGTACAGACAAAAGGATGCCGGTGCATCTAGAGTCCGGACTGACAGTTCAGATGGCCAAGAGTGATGACGAACATACCAATGCGATGAGACTGATGAGACTTTGCCATTTCTTGCGACAAAAGGACAACCAAGTATAACCTCCATGCCTCTTTGAGCAATTTTCAGAGATCAACTGAATTCGAAGATTCCCATTTCACCCATACATTGACATCGAGGTACTTTCACGTGTCCCCTAGAACTAGCGTTAATTTTGCCAGCTACAATGAAGGAAATGATTAGCCCTGGGCAGACAAGGAGAGAGAAGCTCGACCTCCATGTGATGAAAGTGGGAAATCACCGTGCGGTTTATCAACATAACAACTTCCATGGAGTACAAAGGATTGAGGCATTAGAGACGAGAGAGACGAGCGCATGCAGGAATACTCTCTCCGTGAGTTTTTATCTACCTTTGTTTTCTCATTTTCTTTTTATTTTTTTTCTTTCTTTCTTCACTTGCACTTGCACTTGCACCGCACTTTTTGATTCTTGCCACTTTCAATTTTGTGTATCTTTCGTTTGAAAATTTTTATTTCCTTTCAATGTATTCTTAATTCCGGTGCATCCACTTTCACTCACACATAATTTCACGTGGATTCATCCCTCCATCTGAGCTTCATTCCTGAGTATGAAATCTTAGAGTGGTCTTAGTCCTTCTCCCTTTACTCCATTGTCATTATAAACGAACTCGAATGCATGATTTATAAAAATCTATCAAAAGCATGGATCATAAACTATCGTGTTGTCATGTATTTGAAAACGATTTCTCAAAAAATATCGATATCAAATTTTTTGCAAAACAAAAAGAGCCCATCAAAATTGTTTTTCGTTTTTGCCTAAGCACTTCCGTCATAATAGGAATTACCGTTTTTTATGAACGAATTACTATTTTTTGGGTTCAAGTCCCCTTAAATTAACCCTAGTTAATTAACTTTAATTCCCAAATAGAATTTCTGCAATTCTTTCTTCTCTTTATACATTTTCTTTTGATTTTCCCCGTCGTCTTTGTTAAGCCCGTTTCCTTTTCTCTGCCTTAGGCAAACTCGGAACTCCATCGACGCCACCTTCGCCAGCGCGACTCCTCCTCTTCCACACGACACCACCAGTGAACTCTGCTGACGGAATGGAAGATTGTCACCGGAAACAGAGCCCCTAGCGAACCGACGGCGACGGAGACCGGCCGGCGGAGGCCACGGACTACCCACCGCCGACCGAAGCCATGGAAACTGGCGACGTAGCTTCGGGCGAACGATTCTCTCCTGAGGTTCGTTCTGGGCTTCCGAATTTTTGTTAAGTTGATGTAATACTTTGAGCTGGATTTTGAATTCGATTCAGTTGGTGCTGCCATTGCGCGAGGACTTGAAGAACGTGTGGTTGAATTTGGTCGAGAGACACCGATTTCGTAAGTTTTGTCTGTGGATGCTTGATAGTGAATTCATAGGTTAACCACGTTACACGCTGCAAAATCAGCGACAATCTTTGGAAAGGTATAGCTTTTCTTTCTATGTTTTCATAGGTGGCATTTTATTGAAAGAAGTAGGTGAAGTCTAGGCTCAAACGAAAAACAAGCGAGGGAAATTGAAATAATGGGAAGTAGGGTATTCATGGGGTGGTCAGTCCCCTCTTCAGGTGAAAATCTGAGCCAATACGGGTGCTGTAAGTTCGAAGGGAGGGGTGAACTTGGGCGCGTTTGAGGTGTCCAGAAATGTGGATGTGTAGATACGCAGCGGATGATAGGTTTGCCAGGAGAACTTAATTCTGAGAAAATTCAATCACTGGGATAGGGATCTGTCTCTATGTTTTATGAGGCGCTTGAAGAGGCAAAACCATGGAGGAGTGAAGAAGTTGCATTGAGATGGCAAGCCACCAGGAAAGGTTGCTTCACAGTTGAATCCTTTAACCACTTCTTGACTTTGGCAACTAGGGAGAATTGAAAAACCAAATTTACTTGGAGTGTTAGAGTAATATGAACATTGGTTGTGCCCATGGATAACAGGTTAATTAGCTATTTTCTTTTGCCCTGTGGACTGTGGATATGAAAAAGAACTAATCACGAGAAACATGGAATTTAAGTGAGTTATTCAGTAGAGTAGAGATGAAAGCACAAGATGCTGATTGTCGAGTTTGAATGCTGAGGCCTTTGTAACAGTTTAGGATTCTCTTTTTATTCTTAT
>CM026414.1:31038255-31155979 GCA_014858505.1 Corymbia citriodora subsp. variegata | reverse complement strand
CAAGAACACAAAGCAAAAGTATGGTTATGGCAGATAGCTCATGTGGGTGTCATCAATTATAGAGATCTCTTGCTAGGTAGATCCAAACATGAATTCTAAAATTGACACTAAAGTGAAATGCAAGCAAAGGATTTAAATCCACCACTATCGTATCAGCAAATATTTGATCTGATCATTCGCCGAAGACAAAAACATCTAGCCTAGGATGAAGCCTCTAAAAGCATAAGAACTTTAGCTTGCCTCTAATGACACGACTTCACACAATCCTGTCCGATGGCATAATCTCTCTACTTCTGATCATCAATCACCACCTCGAATTGCGCAGAACTACAAGAAGATACCGAAAGATCAAGATGGCCAATGCTCTCTTCAACTTGACACAGATATTCAACGAACAGCAAGTCAAATTTGACGCAGAGAAAGAGCACCACAACAACGTTCCTACCACGAAGGTCCATCTAATCGAGCAAAAATAAAACCCAAAAAGAAAAAATTTGAACTTGCGCGTAGATTCATGGATAGAGGAAACCACCTTGGTTTTGAGCTTCTCCTGGTGCGGAAAATGCAGCATCATCTTTTGCGCACGCACGCACGCACGCTCGACTCTGCTTCAATGACGATTGCGAAGGAGAATTGAAGCAGAGTCAAGTCGCGCTCTGTCCAATCCGCTTCCAATCTACACACGGGTTCGGAATCCCCAGGAGGAAGTAGAGAAAAGGAAAAATAAAAAAGACAAAAAAATAAGAAAAATGTAATAAAAGTATTAAAATATTTAAAGAAACAAAAAAATTTAAGAATCTTAAGTAGTTTTGCCAAACACATTTTTATTGCTGGAATTAAAGTTTTAGACAGTTACCAAACGCTTTCAAATGCTCAAAAATTGTTCCCGGAAACATAATAAAAAAAATCATTTTTGTGTAAAAATTTTATCAGTTTTACCACACACACCCTAAAAATATCATAAAGAATAACTGCAAAGATGGTATCACTTTGCTCATGACTACAAAGATCAAGCCAGATAAGCATTATGGAGGGAGTAGGTTTGCTTTTGACGCAACTGCGAAGTATAATTTTTCTCATTCTTTCAGAATTATTAATAAGTGTAAATTCTTTTCTTTTTTTCCCTTTAGTGTCCTATCTAATGCAACTTTGCAAACGTAAATTAACGAGATTTGAGTTACGGAGGGGTTTACTTTATGTATTAAGACCCAACAAACGCCTAATTCTCTCTAATTGGCTAAAATATCTTTGCCAATCTATCTATCATTTTTTGTACGATTTCATATCCCATATTTCATTTTTTATTATTATTATTATTGTTTGGAGTGAGGGGGTGAGGTGGAGTGGGTTGTCTCACTATCTCCCAATGAAAAATCACATTTGCTCGATTAATCGATTCCAATGCAATAAAAGAGGAACATGAAAAAAAAAATCAAGGCTACAATTACTATAATTCAAATACAAATTTCTGATTAACTAATACATAGAAAAATGAATCTTCTCATGTAAATTGATCTTAATTAAATCAATAATGACTTCATAATCATGCGTTGTCAAAGTCTACAAAAGAAGAAATTACATAATGTGGTGACTATTCGAGGGTGAGTATTTGTTTATTTATCACTTGATAGAGTTTCTCCCATCCGACGTGTAACTTGGAATGTCATCGGAAATTATGCGCACCAATGGTATAACATTGCCTGACTCGTCAAAGAAGGATCCACTGGTGCACCACTAAATAGGCCCGTTTGCGGTAATCAATGGTGGGATTCAGAAAAAGAAAAAGAAAAAGAGCGCTTATCCTAGCAAGGAGATCCGAGATAAAGAACCTGTTAATGATTTTAGACCCATAGGAATTTTCGCAGTCTGTTCTAGGTCCGGGGGACCTTGATCAGACACCACACGCACCAACAGAACCACACAGCCAAAACACTTGTAATACAGAAGGTTGCCCTGAACTCGAGTCCCTTATCGGTAAATCTCTTGTGACTTTATTAGTCTACCACTAGAGTTTTGAATATATGCCCTAAAGCTACTATGTAATAGTTACATGTTATGGATTTTAGTTGTACTATCATTATTATTATTTAATTAATGATAATGACGTATTCATTCATTTGTCCAATTATTTTATAGTTATGAATAATTTCATAAGATCAGTTGCAACTAGACCTATTCTTGAGACGTCAAGAATATATGTGACGGGTTCGTAGTTAGACTAAATCTTTAAACCATTTCTGACCAATGGATTATTGAGTGGATATTTATAATCCTGTTGAGACCGGTTTGTTCGTAACTTCACCATTAAGTATTGAATACTTAAGGAAATGATGAGTCGCAAGTCATTGGGTATTATGATCCTGAGTTAAAACACAGGTGTTTGTATTAGACAAGTTCACTGAACATGATGCATATAAAACGATTAGCAACATGTAAGTTTTTAGCGTGGTCAATGTCTAATTGTTCATGCTTTGGTCTTGTGTAAATAATCCTTAGACTTGAGGCATAGTGTTAACTTGTGTGTCGAACAACTATTGTTCATAGGTGCACATAATGCCGGGTCATTGATCTGTCTTTATACCTGATGGTCATAGTTTGTTCATATACGAAGTTACACGTGTACATAATATGGAATCTGTCTCATTGTTACATACAAGGTATAACAATGATGTCCTATACAATATGATTATGACAATGTATTGAAATCATCAGCCAAGATTGTAACTGAGAATAAATTGTTTATGTCTCAAATAAAATGCATGTCAATTAGATTTGTGCATATAATCAAATTGGTAACTTGACAAATATTCCATAGTCTTTGTTCGATCGGGGCATAGTAAGATAGAGGGATTCAATTACATTGTAGCCAAAGCTAATAGATTCATTATGTTTTTAAAACATTCACACTACTAGGTAACCATTACATATTGCAAGATGTTAATCATGACTTGTAAGACCCAAAGATTAATTAGGACAATTAATTCTTTTGAGAGTACTGATACTGACCAGCTTAACGATGAACCTAGAGATGTCACAAACTATAATTAATCGGGATAACATGGAACAAGAAAAAAATAATTTTGTAAATGTGTTTGCAATTACTACAGTCGCATTGAGTCGACATGAAATTAAATTAAATGGGTATTATAGTCATGAGCCTACATGCATATGACGCACACACATGCCCAAAGTGGATACATGTTAATGTATCCTAAATGCACACAGAAAGATTATGTCCTTTTTATTTTTTTAGGAATTGATTAACTAAATTAATTAATTATATTATGCACACAGTCAGCGATTGTTGCTGACCATCATGCATGCAAGACACGATTAGCAACCGTTGCTGGTCGTGGGTGGTTTCCGCACGTAGAATTCTTATAAAAAGCGTGAGTGTGCGTTTCGATGCGAGAGTGTACGAAAACAAAAAAAGAGAAAAATGGATTCTCTCTCATTTGGGCTATGGCTAAAAACATCAAGGATACGGAGGATTATCTCCATGAAATTACTAACACAATCATAGTGGTGATCATCCGCAAATTCTCTCTTCGTTCGACATCCATTGGTGATGTATCTGAACTAGAGGTTCGATGTTTGTGGGGCTCAAACTGAAGAACATTCGAACAAATTCATTTAAAACGCGCTTCGAAAGATAATTCATTTAACTCCCTTTTTATATTCAGATTTTTTATTAAAACGCACGAACAACGCCTTTGGAGATACATGTATAGAAATATTTCATTTTATTTTCGTTGTATTTATATTAATTTGCCTATACATGATTCATGAAACCCCAACAAAGAATTGACAAAAGCACTTATTATTTTTGTTTATGTCAATTAGCCTTTCGAAAAATAATGAGATTCACACTACTTAAGCAACACAAGTTTCAATATAGTTTCTATAGTATGACTGATTCAGTCTACTACATTATAGATAAAGCAAGTTTTTAAGTATTCTTCTGATCAATTTAAACAATACCATTGAGTCATCTCAAATAATGTTGACCCCATCATAAAAACAAGCTTCACCTTAAATTAGCAAACCACCAATTGATGAAAATCAATTCACTAGACAAAAGAATTGGGAATAAAAATAAAATCCCATCATAAATGATCTCGCAAGCCATGGGTCAATTTATCTTAAATATAGTGAAATTCACATAAAGCATAGTGGACCAATTAATTGGTCCGTCTCAAGTCTCAACTAACTTAATTTTGTCCCTTCTTCTCAAGATATCATTTTTTTTCCGCTAGTCTGGTCCCCGGTAGGAGCACCGTATCTGTCAGAGCTACTAGTCTCCTTAACTGTTCTAATAAATTCACTCTTTATTTTACAAAAAAAAAAAAATCACTTCTTGCAACGTTTTTAGATTGAAATAAAAAAGAAAAACGACATCTTGCTGCGTTTTAACGTATTCCGTTGGATTGTGATCAAAAAATAAAAAATAAAAGTTGCTTTAATGAAAATGAGTAGCCGTCGGCGGTCTCTCCCTCCAGCTCCTTTCCCTCGCTCGAACTCTCACTCACGACACACTCTCTCTCTCTGATTTGCAGCAGCCGAAAACAACCCCCCTTTCCGACCAGAGCCCCCTCTCTTTTATACAGGTGTCCATGCCCCTGCTTCGCTCTCATGTGAAACCACAACCTTCCAATAAGTCCGAATAATTTATGATATTTCCTTGAATGCAGAAATAAGAGACCGTTAAATCTGTAAGTTTAATTAAAGATCAAACATTACATTAGGCGATTCAGTTTTCTATTTACTAATTTATTAAAAAATTGCAAGCAGCCTTGATTTTTTTGTTAGCTTTTTTAGTTGCATTGAAATCGATTATCAGAAAAGGCTTTTTCATTGGGAGTGAGGCACCCCTACCCCACCTCTCCCAAAAAAATAATAATATAGAAATATGCAATTCTTCAAAATATATACAATGGTAAAAAGATTGGAAAATATAATTTAGCTCATTACAAGGATTTAGGCCTTTGTTTAGTCTTAATACAAGTAAACCCCTCAATATCTCAGATTCTGTTGATTTTGGTTCTTAAAGTTGCATTTGATGGGACAACAAATGGAAAAAAAAAAAAAAGGGAATTTACACTTGATTGACTTTAACGCTTCCTAAAGAAAGACAAGAATTACGCTGCTCTCTTTATGATGCTTATCTGGCCAGATCTTTATAGTCATGAACAAAGTGATGTTATTGTTATAGTCAAAAACTATATAATATAACGTGAAAATATCTGACTTTATTACTTCACTTACTAAATAATAGATAAAATATGGCAAAATCTCCTAAATTTCATATCCTATCACATCAAATCAAATCCGGACGATCAAATATAATCTTACTTCATTATATTATCATTAGGCAGAAGCAACCGGAAAAAAAGGGAGAAAAATGTTGAGGGGACTAATTTAAGTACTCGTTCTTTTGGTGAGACCTGTGGCCTGGCTCAAGACAATTTGGCAAAAATATCTTCCTCATGAGGTGGGCCTTGCTCAAGACTAATTGGGCTGATCTCCGCATCTCCTTTTTCTGGTAAGACCCCACGTCCTATATTCTCTCTGGCTTGCATTGAATGTCAGAGTTCAGGTGATGAATTTTGATTTAGCGAGGCCTCTGCGTCAAGTTTAGCTTGTCGCTCCTTTGAAGAGTAGAAGAGATATTTCTTCGAAATTAGGTGAGCCTAGCTTGACACTAATCGGATCTGGTCCCGGGCACCTCCTCTTTATACGAGTTTTTTCCATTAATCCAAATATCGTCGACCTATAGGGTCCTTCTATCTCAATATTTTAGTCAAATTTTCCCAATCTTACTACTGTACAAGAGAGACATTCATAAGATATAAGTTAATTCTACTCACCCCCCTAATAGAACAAATGAGGCTTGCAGAGTGAGAATTTTTTTTTTAATCTTGCCCAATTTATATTGTATTTTTTCTATGTTTCATCATTGTCGATTGTACACATACTTGATGACAGGATGCACTCCACGAGTTACCACATTATTTAGTAAAAATTTCTTAATAGACTTTTGGCACACTTACCACTACTCATATTACTTTGCTTGAAATTAGCTTGAACTCAATGCTTATAACGGTTCTCTACAATTGAATAATCTAGAGGTCCAAACATAAAGACCCGGTTATCTGGACATTTATTGAACATCTTGCAAATTCCAAGAACTAGAGGGGAAAAAAGCTACTGTTTAGGGAAAATGATCTTCCCAAGCAACAGAGAAAGAACAAGAAAAGTGAAGGAAAGGAAATAGGGGTGAGATTTGGCATTTGCATATTATGCTATGGTTAAAGAGACTTAAAAGAAAATTTGTTCTAATAAAAACTTGTTCTGCCTTCAAGCTTTTAGATGGAGAACATGCCGAAAACCATTTCAATCTATTTGATACTGGCTTCTCAACGCAATTATGGCGAGCAAGCAACTCTGACAGTGGATACAATTCAAGCGAAAATAACTACATTCTTTCTTTGCAGTACAATAAAATTAACTCTAGCCTAACACAATTTATGCAAGTGAATGAACTGAAATTACCTTAACCTCGGCTGCTATTGCAATTATAGGATCTCTAAGGGAATAAAGGAAAGCTTAAATAGGCAATAGCTTTCTAACTTCGACACTACGGTGATTCGTAGCTATGATTATTCTCGGGTATGATGTCTCAACTAGGTTGTGTATTTGTTGGTAAGAGAATTTGTAAATTGACTTGTATTACTCATCATATGGTGCAAAAATATATATAAAAGGATTGCTTCACGGAAAAGGGAAAAATCTGCCAATTGCCCTTACGAGGGATAGAAGTAACGCCAAAAATTTAAGCACTCTGAAAACGAAAAAATAAGGTAACTAGTAGTAGCTGGATAAATAATATGGCATATTTATTAAAGAGTTAATATTGTAAAAAATCCTGAGTTGATACATTTGTAACAAGTTTACATTACATTAGTTTTTGTTAAATTTTATTGTCGGATGATACGAGATAGTTGACAAGTGTACTAATTCGGACTTGCATCCTTCATTTATAACAGTTGTACTAATTTTTTTTTTGCATTAATTCAATTTAACAGAAATTAACGGAGAAATTTATCACATGTATCAGTTTGGGATTTTTGGGGTCGAAAAGCAAATTTGAGATAATTTATTATATGTGTATCAGTTTAAGATTTTAAATGGTCAAAAAATTAATTTGAAATAAATTTATTTATATATATATATCAATTTATGATTTTTTGTGATATTAATTCTTTATTAAATACCTAGTAAATCCCAAAAATCGAGAGGAAAAAATTACTGTTGAGGAAAAATGGCATTCCCTGTCCAAAAAGAAAGATTAAGAAGATTAAAAAAAAAACTGTTGAGATATGACACTTGCATATTGCATCACAATTTAAGAGATTTTAATAAAAGCTCATTTTGCTTTCTCGTTTTTGGACGGAAAACAAGCCAAAACCCATTTTATCGGTAGAGAAATAAAAATTCTTGCTGATCGTAGCATAAATTTGAGGGTGAATCAAAAAGAGATTCTTCTTATGGAAAAATGATCCTCAATGATTCGCATAAAATCTAATAATTTGTATTTATTTGTAATTTACGTATTGGATTTACTAAATAATTTCTGGTGAGATGACACCTAAATGTGTACTATCCTAACGCCTAGCAATTAATCCTCTTAGGTGCACTCTGCATGCCTTTTTTCTCGAATTGAATGGCAGAGTACAGCGGTAAGGACTTTGATTGAGCGAATCCTCCTCATTTAATCTGGCCTGTCCCGGCCCTGCTGCATCTCCTGTTCTGGGAGACCCCACAACCTTGTACTATCTCCACGTCGCAATGAATGTCGGAGCCCCGGTTGCTTTGAGCAGGGGCATCTGTCTGCATCAACTTTTATCACGTTGCCCCAGTCTTTTCATGAACAAATATATCTTCCAAATGAGGTGGGCCCAACTCGTGAGTTGTGACTACTCGGGTCCGGTACCTGTAACTTTCTTTTCAAATTATATTAAAGATCTTTTCATGCATAATTTCTCTTTGTGCCAATAAGAGCCCTCTATCCGAAAGAGACATTCGTACGATGAAACTTAATCATTCTCAGCCCCTTTTAATTCTACTTCTAGTAGCTTGGGAATTCTTATTTATTTATTTTTTTGGAAAAAACGTTTTTAATCTTGCCCAATTTGTAATTTCTTTTGCTTTTCTTACATGTCATAATTGCTTGTTATTTAGCGGGTATAGCATTGCTCATTTTACTTTTTTTGAAATTAGCAATAACTCAAAGTTTATGTTAGTTTTTTATTATCTTCACTAGCTATCGAGAACTCACACTCATGACCAAATGTTTGATTTAATCTATAACTATTCAGTCCATTTGTAAGCAAATAAATCTTATGACATGACTTAATCTTGCAATCTAATAGAAGATAGTGTTGTCCTTTTACTATTGGGTTGTTACACACCCGATGCATTTGCTAAGTTTTTTTGGTATATATAAAGTTTGCTCCCACTTTGCACACAATGACTTCATCCTCATTTTTTTTTCCTTTGGGGTGGTAAAAGGGTAACAATAATATTTCACAAAGTCTATAAATATTTGATACACAGATGAATATTCGATAAGATCAAGTGCATCATCAATGCGGGGACATCTAGGGACTAACAAGGAACAAACGAGATATTTATTAAATATATTAAAGATCTTAAAATTCGTCACGAAAGTATAATTGAATTGTAAAATTTATACAAAGTATAATCAAAATTTAAAACTTATCAAATTGATGTAATTGAGTCGTTTTGTTAATTATATTTAACTTTACTAATGAAAACTACTAATTTGACCTTTTTCTAATATTTTTTCTCACCTACTATTCCCAACTTTTTCTTTATCCATTTCTCTGGCTCCAATTATTCTTTTATTCCTTTTTTTTCCACTAATGTTTTAACATGTTTTTCTTCTCATAGATCAGGTGCTCATAAATTGCTAAACCATAACTTAGCATTAAGAGAGATGTGAATTACAATATTAAAATGTCTCTACACAAATGGGATTGTGTAGGGATTTTTTATTTTGTGTGTAATCAGTTTATTGGACATTGAAGCTTTTTTTTTTCTAAGCATTGTTAACAAATATTTCAAAGGTATACATTGATAAGACCTTTCTATTCACATGAACATTCATTTGTCATGGCTAGGGATATATTAAAAGATTCTCCATACCTAGCTGGGACTTGTCCTTGCGTTTGTTTGTTTAGCAGTAGCTTACTTTTCTTACTTTTTGACAAATAGAAATATGATACACTCCAGGATCTAAAGAAAAGACAAACGTGATAAATACCTCAACATGATAAAAGATAAGTACTGTGAAAAGGAAAAATATCACCTAAAACTCTAAATATATTAATATTCTGAGCTTTTTGCTAAATCATTAAAATCTTCAAACTTATACCAATGAGAAAAGATTATACTTTGTCGCAATGCTGTTCAAGACGGTTAAAAATCTTATGTAGTGGCTTCCAGACGAAGTAAATATAGAAAATTATACAAAAAAACCTCAACTTATGCTTGCTTTAATATCAATACATCAAAATTTTTCTTACCTTACCAATACCCAAAAGTTTACGATACAGAATCTAGAAAATGATTTTGTTATCTTTGAATTCTACGATATTCCTTTCTTGCTAGATATTTTGCCGAATGTTGACAGTGACGGGCTAGGCCCCCCTACCAACTCTGTACAAGAGAGACATTCATGAGATATAAGTTAATTACACTCAACCCCCCTCAATAGAACAAATGAGGCTTGCAGAGTGAGAATTTTTTTTTTTAATCTTGCCCAATTTATATTATATTTTTTCTATGTTTCATCATTGTCAATTATACACGTACTTGACGAAATGATGCACGCCACGAGTTACCACATTATTTAGTAAAAAATTCTTAATAGACTTTTGGCACACTTACCACTACTCATATTACTTTGCCTGAAATTAGCTTGAACTCAAATGGTTACAACGGTTCTCTACAATTGAATAATTTAGAGGTCCAAACATAAAGACCTGGTTAACTGGACATTTATTGAACATCCTGCAAATTTCAAGAACTAGAGGGGAAAAAGCTACTGTTTAGGGAAAATGACCTTCCCATGCAACGGAGAAAGAACAAGAAAAGTGAAGGAAAAGAAATAGGGGTGAGATTTGGCATTTGCATGTTATGCTATGGTTAAAGAGATTTAAAAGAAAATTTGTTCTAATAAAAACTTGTTTTGCCTTCAAGCTTTTAGATGGAAAACATGACAAAACCCATTTCAATAATGAAATAAAAATTTTGGTTGTCGTAGTATAAATTTGACAATGAACTTGCCAATCCAAAAAAGATTCTTGTTGTGGAAAAAAAAATCCCCAATGGTTCACCTCAAATCATACTATTTGTATTTATTTGCAATTTAAGTATTAAATTCACTGAATAATTTTCAAAGGGGCAACAACTATATATCAACTCGCCGTGACGTTGTATGTGTGTATATATATATTTGTGTAGGAAGGGGGCATCATAGCATTTAAGAAAAGTCAAAAATTAAATCATTTAGATGTATATTAATTTTTAGCCGAACCATACCAAAGCCGAATATAATCCAAACTGAAGATTTGTTTCATTTGGAAATTTCATTAAAAAAAGATTTAGTGAAAAATAAAAAATTATATAAATTATAATATTAAAGAGATGGGTAATTTTTAATTTGGTTTAATTAATAGAATCGAATCTAAATTACTCTAATTGGCATAAAAAAAGGATTATTTCGTCGTTATTATTTGAATCGAATCGAATCATATACGCACGAAAATTCACGAATTAGATTGATCTTGATTTTGATTCTTTTATTTTTTTTCGATTCTGACACACTTATCCCATGGCCCATATCGTGACTCTCGGCAGGATCCTACTTTTTTTTTCTTAAGTGGACCCCTGTATTTGCTTTTTCAGTGAGCACCTTATCTATGAGAAGAAAAACATGTTAAAATATTAGTGGAAAAAAAGGAATAAAAGAATAATTGGAGCCTGAGAAATGGAAAAAGAAAAAGTTGGGAATAGTAGGTGAGAAAAAATATTAAAAAAAGTCATATCAGTATTTTTTATTAAAAAAGTTAGACGTAATTAATGGAACAACTCGGTTGTATCAATTTGATAAATTTTAGGTTTTGATTATATTTTATATAAATTTTACAATTTAATTGCACTTTCGTAACTAATTTTAAGACCTTCAATATATTTTATAAGTATCTCGTTTGTTCCTTGTTAGTCCCTAGATGTCTCATGTTGACGATGCACTTGATCTTATCGAATATTCATATGTGCATCGGATATTTATAGGCTTTGTGAAATATTATCGTTACCCTTTTACCACTCCAAAGGAAAAAAAGAGAGAGGATGAAGTCATTGTGTGCAAAGTGAGAGCAAACTTTATATAATACCAAAAAGACTTAGCAAATGCAACGGGTGTATAATAACCCAATAGTAAAAGGATAACACTATCTTTCATTAGATTGCAAGATTAAGTCATGTCACAAAATTTATTTAATTATAACTGTGCTTGTTCTCCCGCCCTGTCTGTGACGTCTCGACTAGCATCTGGACTTGTTAGTGATAAAATTCGTAATTGGCTTGTATTGCTTATGGTACCATGCAAAAATTTATAAAAGGTATTACTCAATAAAAAAAGGAAGGGAACCTAGCTAATTATAAGAGATATACCTAAATTTGTGCTCTACGTAGATTAAAGAATGGTCATCACGTATCCTGCAAGAAGAAGAAACAATGTCAGTATGTGAATGAGGAAATGAACCTCCAATGAGATCGCCTCCTACAATGAAATCGAGACGATGACACATGCCTCAAAACTCCTATTACAGGATTTCGGTATTTTGCCAAGATTTGATTGTAAGAGGAGACATCATTGAAAGATCAATTTGCAATTATCAATCGAATGCCCACTCTATTCCCAAAAGTTTCATATGCAAAATGTGGCATTAATTTTGAAAGATTGATTTGTGCTTTCACTATTGCCAAAATGAGGTGATTTTTTATTTTGAGAAATCTATATACAAAATGTGACTTGAATTTTCAATCTCAAAATGTGAAAGGGAAAGAATTTGATTAAAAGTGTGAATTCAAATTTTTTGTGCCCCAAAATATAATCATGAATTTGAAGAAATTTTTTTTTGACAAGATATGACTTTAAGCCCATGATTAGAAACTTTGACAAAATCATCCGTTGTGCAGGGCTAAATTAACGATTTTTGAAATTGACCCTGAATGTTTACTTATGAAGAGTAATTGCCAATTTTCCCAATTAGAAGCCTACACTGAGGGCATTTGATTGATCTCCGCAAATTTCAAAAATGAAAATTTCAATAAAAAATGAATAAGTAAAGGGAGAAATCATTCTTACCAATGGTGATGATTTTTATTTTTATTTTTATTTTATTTTTATTCACATAGACATGCGCATGAGACTGTGGGTCGATTTCTATTCTAGACGGCTCAAATGAAACCACGGGATTACCGGACTGAATCAGCATGGTCGCGGCTGGGTCGGGGTTCCCATGACTCCGGCTTTGTCAAAGAGTCGACCCGTGATGCGCGGTTGCAACCGGGGTGGAAGCTCTCGACGTTAGAAGAATTTCGGAATTGAGATGGGCGACTCGTACTACATGGTGGTAGTCGGAGTGGTATCCATCTCAACACCATCCTAAATGATCCTAATGCGGCCCAGGTTCGACGGTAGGTTGTGTGTGCTAAAGTGTAGTGCCATGTAAGGGAGACATGCACAACAATTTATATAGCAACCAACACTTCAAAAATTTAACTATACACTTATTCACATTCGCCACCCTACAAAACAAAGTGTTAGCAAACACTCCATCCCTTATTACTCCAATCCTGCACCAACATTTAACACGAGGTTAGTGGACTTACCTCACCTTCTTGAATGCGCTACCAAGGAAACACATTAGATAACACACAATCAAGCAAATTAGGCCTAAGTCCTCTAAGGTTTAGAACCAGTCCCCAGCGGAGTCGCCAAGCTGTCGCGACCTAAAATTAAATTTCCGTGAAAATAATAATAATAGTAGGTTTAGGGGTATTGTTAATTTCGGGCCGACGGCCCTTAATTAACTCGGGCTCCCCCAAGCCCATACCCTGCGCGACGTTGGGTATTCATAAAAAACTTTCAAACAAGGAGTCGCCACAAGTTTATTAAGGTCGACTAGAAACCGAGCGAGACATGGGAGTGTGTCTCACTATTTACGCAACCAGAGAGTCTAGGGTCGGGGACTTGATTACGTTAGTCATGCGACTAACGCCCTTTCGGTACCTAACTTAATTGTGTGTTAGCTAAAGACATGGCAACACATTCAAAAAAGCCTATTGTAGAGCCCTAAAGGCTTATTCAAATTTGGTCATTTTTCTTTTTCAAGGGTTTTCTGAATTTTTACAATTTTTTTGATTTTTCGGAATTTTTTTTGAATTTTTCTGGATTTTTTGGATTTTTTGAATTTTTTGAATTTTTTGAATTTTTTAATATTTTCGAATTTTCTGAAATTAAAAAAAAGGCTTTTAAGAATTTAAAATTTTTTGGCTTTTCTGAATTTAAAAAAAACATTTATTAATGTTTTTGGAATTTTCTAATTTTTTTAATTTTTTGGAATTTTTAAATATTCGAAAAAAGAAAGAAAAATAAAATTAAAATAAACCTTTAAAACATTTTTTTAATTTTTGATGATTTTTCGAAAATTTTTAAGATTTTTAAGATTTTTTAATTTTCTGAAATTTTTGGATTTTTTTTTTAATTTAGATTTTTTTTTCATTTAAAAAGATTATTCGGACCGGGTCGGGAGACCCGGCCCTACTAAACCGACCCGGACCCTATCGGTCCGAGCCGGGGCAATGACCGGGCTGGCCGAACGGCCCGATCGAAAAATATTTTAAATGGCCCACAAATAAAAAGAAGACAGCCCATTTCTAATTTCTGAAAATCCGGCCCAAACCCAAATCTAGGCCCACCTGAAAAACTGCTCAGCCCAGCCCATTTTCATTATATTTTCAGCCACTTTTTCTATTTTTTAATTCTTTTTTTCTTCACTTTTTGTCTTTTTCGTTATTTTGTCTTTTTGCCCTGCTGCAGGTTTCTCTTCCCTGCGTCGTCTTCAACCTCCGGATGTCTATTCCCAGTGAGACCGAATAGCCGCAACTCGCACTCACCGATCCGAAAGACCATCAACATCAGCATAAGAAAGCAACGCAATAAAAGGATCAAACTCAAATTAAGACAACACCACAGAGACGAACCTAAAAAATTTCCGGATCTCGCTTAGACATTTTATCAAACATGTGGAGCGCACTGCTTAGAGAGACGGTTCCTGACCTAAAACAAGGCTCGAACTTGCATCGACAATCACGACACATGATAGGAAAAAATACTAGGACTACGCGTAAGAGCTATGCATGCTAAAGTTCGTGTGAGTTGGACATCTACGGGCTCTGGCTTACCACCTTGACAATCCCAAATCAAAAAGGAGAAAACAGACTGAAGCTAGTATACCCAGCAAGTGATCAAACGTGAAAACATTATAATGAGAAAGGGAAGCCTAACTGGTGCGGCCTCAAACCGCGGGCTCTTCCGGGGAAGGGCATGTTTCCGGCGAAGGGGATGTGCGTGAAGGCCGACTCGAACAATACGGGATATGACACTGTTCGACATGAGGACGTCGTCAGGAATGCCATCGGAAATGTATGTGCACGGTTGAGGCGCCCTCTCTTGCTCGCTCAGTGGCTCGGACTTTTCTCCCTCTCTCCGTTCTCTGTCTCTCGGGCAGCAAGAGCTGAGGAAAAAGCGCCTCAACCACAGAGAAAACCCAGAAAAGCCACCTACGTCCTCTCCTTTGCTCGCTTCTCTTCCTCCTCCTGTTTTCTGGCAAAACTCTCGAAGGAGCTGGAAAACCAGGAAAGTCCCTCGCAGGAGAAACTCCCTCTCCTCTCTTCTTCAACCCAGAAAACTCAAAAGCAGGAGGATTCGAAACCTGCGGCTTCCCCTTTTCTCCTCCTCAAAAACCTCCGAAATCCAGCTCTATTCTCTCCTTTTTCCTTCCCTCAAAAGCCCAGAAAATAGCTTCCCCTCTTGCGTTTTCCTTGCTGCCTTTTGTTCGTCTTCAACTCAGAAAATCGGAAAACCCCAGATCTCAACCTACGGCTTCCTTCTTCGTTATTTACCCTCAACAACCCAGAAAGACCGACCTAAATCCTCCTTTTTGACCAGCCAAAACCAGAACCACAGCTCGCCTCTCTTCTGCGTTTTTCTTCTCCTCACAAAACCGAAAACCAGCTCCTCCCTTCCTCCTGCGTTTTTCCCTCGTCTTCTTCTTGCTGCCTTTTCTTCCTTCTTCCTCCTCCGATCCTTCTGTTCCTGTGTTTTTTCCTTTTTCATTTTTCTGGTGCCTTCTTCACAGAACCCACAAAATCCTCGGTTTGGGTCACTTTCTTGCCCGAGATGGCTTCTGGAATGCTGAGCTTTCGTCTATCATTATCCAATCTAGCCTCGCTGTTATTCTTCCTCGAAACCAGTATCTTTCCTTCTATGAAAGTCCAGAAAGAAACAGCTCTTGCTTCTGCGTTTTCTGCTCTCTTCTTCCTCAAATCTGGATTTTCTCTCGGGTCTTCTGTTTCCGGTGTTGGAGTTGAGGCACGGCGGCGGGTCGTCGGCGGCGAGTCCGGCAGCGTCTCCCTTCCTGGCTTTTCTCTTCTCCTCTTTTTTCAGATCTGTTCTCGCCGGAACTCTAGCCCCGTCGAGCTCTTCTCCTCCTGCTTTTCGCCGCGTGACCGCGTGGCAAGGGAAGATTCCCTTGCTGGCGTCACGCGGCCGACGTCACCGTGGCGGGGGTCCTGTCCGAGCGGCGTCGTCGCCCTCCTTCGTTTTCCGTGCGTCCCTCTGCGTTTTCCGGCGTTCGTCGCGTCGCCGCCTCCTGCCCTCCCTCTCTCTCTGCCTGTGTGTGCGTCCGTGAGAGAGACCAGGATCCCCCCCCCTCCTCTGTGCACGCGCCCTGAAGAAGAAAGAAAATCCAAAGGAAAAGACGATGGGCTGGGCCGGAAATTATGGCGAGGTGGGCCAAAGAAGAAAAGGAAATAAAAGGGAGAGAGAGGTGGGCTGGGCTGAACCAGCCCATTCGATTTTCTTTTTTGAATTTTTTTCGATTTTTTTTCAATTTTTTTTTTGTTTTTTAGAAATTAATAAGTATTTATAGATGCAAATTAAATAGGCAATTAAAACAAAATAAATAAAAATTCGGGTGTCAACAAAGTCCTTTGAAGCCATGCAAGATATGGAATCCTCTTGAACAAGAAGGACCCACTTTGGCATATCTCCTCTAGGAGAGTAATTAGGTAATGAGGGTAATGAAGAGGACCCTGTTATAAGGGTAGACCATTAGAAAGTACCGAACCTATTATCAGCACCCAAATAGGAAATTCAATTTCAATTTAGTAAGTAATCCTAGTGAATTCCACTTTGAATTGGCGCTTTATAAATCCAAATAATCCTTTCTCCACTAATACACAAGTCTCATGTGATAAAATTATTTCCCATAAAAGTACAATAGCAACCTCCGTTACAATGCATTTGGTATCCACTGACTATTCTAAGCCAGTGACATATATGCAATATCTTCCTCGTTCTTCGTATTGTTAGTCTCAAATCAATGCCATATACTGATATTTACGCTAAAATATAGACTATATGGTGTGCCATTTCTCTTTCTTAGTTAACTTTTGTAATGTAATGGTTTTCATTTTATACCATCCACATGATAACTGATTTAAAGGACGCCATTTAAAATTAATGTTTACCATCTGATCTAGCCTTATCAATTATTGCACATCCAAACAAGATTAATTAATGATTTTTTTTCTTGGCTACATAATAACTATACTACTTATGTAAATTACCAATTTATATATGACTAATTGCTATGTAAGTTAATTATGCCCCTATGTTTCCTAACTTTATTTGTTTTCAATTAATAGTTAATGGTAAAAAAAAATAGTAAATGACAAAGTTTGTGTATAACTATAGAAATGAATTTTTTAAGTTATAGTCCTAGACAACATAAATGTTGTCTATTTGATTGACACTGCTTTTATTTCCTTTAGCGAAAGATATGCTGAGGGAGGATGAATGTCTGACACACGAAATAGGCATAGCATACTATTCTATCCCATTTTGCATTATTGATATGCCTAAGGGGAGACTGTCTCATTTGGTGGAGATTAGTTGGGTACTCAAAAAACTCTAGAATACCACATTGATCTAAAAGAGAAAAATTATTACATTTTTTTTATAATTTCTCTTGTTCGAATCCGCATTGATATAAAAAGTCTGACCTCACTTCATATTTGTTTGCTTTTCTTAAGCCACCACTTGCATTTTCTGCTATGGCAATATACAAGTACATACAAAATGCAGCATATACTCCAGATCGATATAAGAGAGAGAGAGACTAACCGGGTAAAGTGGGGAAATATAGGGCAAGGTCATCCCTCTACAGACAAAATCATGAAATGAAGTTAAATCTCCAATATTTTTCATAGATTCACAATCATCCACCAGGAGACGATTCAAAAATGGTATAAGCTCGGGAATCTCTTGTAATTGATGGCTTTCTCTAACATTCAAATGGAGCGAATGATCACGCTTATTGATGGATGTAGGGAGGCTAATAATATTATTTGCCCCAAGCAATAAAGTGTCCAAGAGGGGAAAACAGGAAAGATTCTCAAGAAACTTTACTTCGGACAAATTACATCCTTGAAGGTCCAACCAACATAAATTTGAAAGTCCAGTCTTCATGTAGTGATCAGCTGAATCCTCATACTTTGGAAACCCGATTAAATTTGTGCAAGAACTAACTTGCAAGTTTATAAGGTTTTGTAACCTATAAATGCTAGAAGGAAGACTTACCAGGTTCTTGCAATGATCTATATACATACTATTGAAAGAGACAAGATTTTCTATTGATGTAGGAAGCTCTTTAATAGCAGTCCCTTGTAAATAAAGCTGTTTCAGGCCTTCAAGTTTATGTGGAATATCAGGGAACCTTTCAACTTTGATACAATTTTCAAGGTGGAGAGATTGGAGGTTTTTTGACTTGAGCACATTTGGAAAAACACTAAGTTCAAGGCACTCACATAAATTCAACACTTGTAGCTTGTCATGATATGCGATGGACTCATGGACCTCTACCAAGTTTTTGCAATGTGGGAGATTCAATTGCTCAAGATTTGGAGTGCATGAAACGTCAGGCATACGAACCAGCGACTCACATAACTTAAAGAAATGTACTTCAAATTTTGGAAGTCCTGTATAAACAGCGAAAACAATTATTGATAAACATTCTAAAATGGAAAAAAAAAAAGGCGTGTTTGTATGATGATGTTGCTTCCTTGAATTTAAACCGTGGGATTCCCGTTTGAGAATAGGTTGCTACTAAAGCATATCCAGTATTGATCTTTCAAGAAATTACTATATTTTAGGTCGTCAAGCATAACTATTAAGCAATTTGTTTATTTAATGTAGAGGTGATCTGCTACAAAGTCCACAAATAGGCATGCGCTAGTTGTTGTACAAACCAGGGAGTCATTCACTATCGAATGTCATTCACGCTATCCATGGTTCTATAATATTCATCTCTAACAATATCATAATTAATTTGTAGGGGCTTGGCTTGATGGAGGATTATAAAATTGGCTACACAACACATAGGAGACATTGGGTTTCTCCGGTAAAGGATATGTCATAATTACATATCCTTAACTGTTATATAATCTATATTGCGCTGGTGCATATGTAGGTCATAACACTTTTCTTGTGGAAGGAAGCAAGGAGCTTCGGTAGATCAGGCAACTAGGAAGCATTAAAAGAATTCATAAATAAAATTGTGTTAGACAATTATTTAAAAAATTAAAATTAATAGCACTAAAAATCCCAAATTAGTATAGAGAATTATTCCAAATTAATTTTTGTTTCATTAAAAATCCTAAACTGATACCACTATGATACAGTTACCTCAAAATTTTCTTCTGATAAAAAAATCTCAAATTGGTACTCCTAACCCAAATCTACCTCCCATTAGCTGACGAAAATTAGTTTAGAATAAAATTGTACCACATGTCATGCATGTGGCAATCGCAAAATTCAAGTGAAGTGTCACGTGATGAGAACGCAAATGTGGGTCACATAACAAAACTATGCCACGCATCATGCCATGTGACAACCATAGAAGCATACAGTGAAGTGCCACATGGCGAGTGCGAATGTGAGCCACATGATAAAACCATGCCACGCATCATGCCATGTGACAACCATAGAAGCATATAGTGAAGTGCCACATGGCTAGTGCGGATGTGAGCCACATGATAAAACTAGCCACACATCATGCCATGCGACAACCTTAAAAGCGTATAGTGAAGTGCCACATGGTGATTGTGGATGTGGGCCACGTGACAAAACTATTCCACAGGTCATATCATGTGGCAATCACAAAACTAAAGTGAGGTACCCTGTGTAGGAACGAAGACTCTATTAGTTCTAGTTTTAACTATATACAATAAATGAATGGGGAATATAAATACTATCGTAATGTATTTGCGTAAATTTAATAAACTTTTTTTTTTTCAAGTCATGCAAAGACAACGAAGCCAACTTTGAAAAACATTGGAAATATGATAATAGTTTCATATACTCAATGCAAAATCTGGCCTTGACTTTCTATTAAGAAACTAGTAGTATACCCCCACTGGATCATTTATATTGATTGAGTTGTGCACACATTACACTCATTAGTGGCAAAGTCCCTCACAAAATACTCTATTATATCCACTTAGAAGTGTTGCTCCTTGAGAAATGATTCCACAATGCCTTCTTTTACAAAAATGGTGCATTCAAACCTTTGACTAAGCTAATTTTATTGATGCTGGACAAATCACTGTTGTTAGATATGTACATTGATAAGGCTCTATCACTTTATGTTTACGTGGCCTATCACTCAATCAACCACTGCTTGAGCGTCTCTACTTCTATATTAATGTCGACAGGTAGGTTCGTCATATTTTTGTACCTTTTATTCGAGCACCACACAATTTTTCTGTAAAATAAATACGTTCATATGTAAATAATCAACATCAAATTCCATTTTGAATTTCTCTAATAGGTAGATTTGATCTGATTTTGAAATATATCCATGTGGATAGTTAGAGATTTAGGTTTAGAAAGTGTGTAAACTTTATCTATACTATTATATAAGGTAAAGATGATATTATACTTTATAAGATTTCAATTTTTTTTTCTATATTCAATCCATCAATTATCCTCAATTACTTATTTTAAAGATATTACATCATGGATAGAAATGTGAAATTGATTATTTTGTATTTTTATTACTCACATAGTTCAATATGAAAAGTCAAATTTTTCTAATGATGCAATGACCTTCATAAAAAGAACTTCAAATCTTGAAATATCTTTCTCTTTCCACATATATGTATAAAAACTTCTTTGTATAGTGTATTTTTTTAACAAAATTGTTTCCATTGAGAATTTTCTGATAGACTTGTTCGCATTATTTTTTAAATGTCGATTTTGCTGCATGTAAAAATATTTCATCTTGAAAGAAAATAGAAAAGTGGTTTTTAAAACAGAGGAACACCACTTCCTTTTCTATGCTAGCCCGTATGATATGTATATGCATATATAAAAGATGTAGATGATGAAAAGGTTTATGTAGGTGAATGCTTACCTTAAATTGTTTTACCACTCTCGTGACATTGCCTTCACTCATATTAAGTCCCACTAATTTCTTTGGACCAGATGAAAATTATGGAATCCACGAAGCACCAGGACATTCAAACCATCTTAGCCAATTAGGAAGATACATAGGACCATGGAAAGAATTATGCACATTGCGCAAAATGAGCAATCTCAACCTTCTCGTTTTTGTAAAAGCATTAGGATTGATACATATCTCCATCGGCTAAAGTGACTCCAACACTATGGCTTTTACAACACAATCTCCCTGTAGACAAGACACTTCAGGTTATGCATGTTTGATAATTAGAGTCAAAAACAAGAAGCAAAAGATTTAATCGTATTCGCAAGTCTTACCATCCATGTCGCTTGATAGAACATTGAGAATATCATCATAGAGCCATAGTCTGCTGCATATCTTAGGATCATCTCAACATTCTTGGTTCACAATATCTATACCCATAGCTTGAATCAAGTCATGCATTTGCAGTGGTCCGTTGTCAATGCTTATCAAGGACCTCTCAATGAGAATATCAAATCTACGATTGTCTCAAAATCACAACTGTCAAGAACTTTCTTTATGTAGTTACTATCTTTTCCCTTAAAGAAGCAGGCCATGTCGAGAAAAATCTCTTTCTCATTTTCCTCGAGTCCATTGTAACTTATTTTGAGCACATCATTGATGGTTTTGTTGGGAATCCTAGAAAGTTTATGGAGTGTACTTTCCCAGACATCTTCTCTTCTACCACATAACAAGGAACCCAACACCTCAAGTGCTAAAGGAAGGACTCTAGCATATTTTAGAATACTATCCACCAAATCTATCTTGATTTCTAATTTTTGGTGTGTTGGAAAAGCATGGTCACTAAGCAGCTTGCGAGCTTCATTGTCATCAAGTGCTTTAACTTCATACACATGATCCTGATCAATCCCATGACAAGTTAGCAAATGTTTATCTCTTGTAGTAACAATGATCCTACTTCCATTACCAAACCACCTGCATTCTCCTGCTAGAGCATTTAACTGGCGCAAGTCATCCACATCATCAAGAACAAGGAGAACTTTCTTGTGACGAAGTCTATGTTGTATTAGATTAATACCTCTATCAACATTGGACAATACTAATATTTTTTGTAATGGTAAAATCTCAGATAGTAATTTTTCTTGCAACTGAACTAAATCCTTGGAATCTTTCAAAGCTTCTCGAACATTTGCCAAAAGACACGAACTCTCAAATTGTGTAAAAATAGCATTGTATAGAGCTCTTGCTAAAGTTGTCTTCCCTATGCCTCGTCCCCATAATCCCACCATGACAACATCATCATTAGACTCAAGATTTAACATTGATTTCAACTTAACCACTCGGGAATCTATCCTAACTAGATGCTTAGCAACATGCAAAGGTGTTCGGTCTAGGTGAGTTGAGATCTCCTTCACAATCCTTTGTATAAGCTCTGACTCATCTCTATAAAAAATGGAAAAAGAAGTTGTAGCATTGATTTAGCAATTTGACTAAGCAAATCATGAGCAATCATTAGCCAAATGACAAAGTAGTGCATCACATTTTCACATAGTCACAGCAAAAACAAAATGTATTCCCACCAAGTGGAGATCCATGCCAATCAAAACAAACTCAAGGTTCAACTTTTAGTCATTCAACTTATTCATGTTCTTTTGATTTATGGATGATCATTTACTTATTTTACCTTTTCACTGTTATATGTGATTTATTTACATGCTTAATCAAAAAGAGTTATTTAAGACTTTGAACAATGGTTAAGATTTCGATTGGATAAATATTAAATACCTAAAATATGATGTCATTGCTTTACATGGCTTCTACACACTAATTATCTTGTATATGGCATTGCAAACTTTCTTACTCCTTCCAAAGAAATGGGACAAGTGTGATAACAGTATAACATTTTGCCCAAGGTCCATCAAGTTTTAAGAATTAGACTTACAATCATGTGTGTGTCGATTCATTTATTATTATTTGTTTTTTTACAAACAATCTATATATTTTCTTGTAAGGGTTAGTTTCTTTCACAAAATATGAATTCCACTCAACTTACCCATCATTCAAATGCCACCCAGACAAGCTACCGGCATCGAAAAGAGTTTTCTTCCACCTCTTCACTTCCTTCGAATTGTTTCCAAGCTTGAACTCATGCTTGGCTAGAGCTCTCCCATAACTCTCTCTCCCCCCTCTAACTTCTCTTGGGTCCACTTTATAAAACACCGGTAGAACAATTAGGTCCTTTTGTTCCTTGCACTCCATAATCTTCGCCACCTCTCCCAAGCACCACTTTGAGGAAGCATAATCCTCCGAGAAAACGATGATTGCGATGCATGATTCTTCGATGGCCTTCATAAGCGTTGGTGATAGTTGGTCTCCCCTCCTTAGCTCCTCACTATCAATGAAAGTGAATATTCCATTCTGGTCTAAAAGCTTTGTAGAGATGACCAAGGAAGTTGTTGCGCAGGTCCGTGCCTCTAAAACTCAAGAAGACATCATAAATCCCTTTGGGTTTCGATGAAGAAGCCATTAGATTATGGGGTATAACAATCAGCAATGACTCTCGGTGGTTTTTCCTTATAATAGAGGATAGAGATGCATGACTCTTTTCAGAAAGGGTCAAAAATTATGGAAAGAATAAAATTTGAAATTTGAAAAATGATGGTGCTTAA
Organism: Corymbia citriodora subsp. variegata; assembly: GCA_014858505.1. Taxonomy (NCBI): domain Eukaryota; kingdom Viridiplantae; phylum Streptophyta; class Magnoliopsida; order Myrtales; family Myrtaceae; genus Corymbia; species Corymbia citriodora. The sequence goes on along the minus strand of CM026414.1, from coordinate 31,132,428 downwards.
GGGTGGACCAAGATATGTCATAAGTGTGAATACATGGACTTTTGTTCACCGCAACTTTATTCTAATTCTTTGATTGACACAAGCTTTTTTGTGGCCAACAAAAGTAGTGGAGAAACAAGATATGTCACACCTGTGAACACGTGGACTTATTTTGACCACAACTTTATTCTGGTTCTCTTATTGACACATAATTTTGGCCGACAAAAGTAGTGTAGAAACAACTTTGGGGAGGTGGATTCTTGGGATCTAGTCATAGGCTCACTAATCAGAAAAATTATGCTAGCCTCCTCCAAATGGCATCCTTAACCTATGAGTGGTTTCATTTTTACTAAGGAGTAATTTAAACTCAGGACTACTCAAATAATATATAATACATATGAAAATAATACTTTCTAATGGTAAGTAATCACAACATCCTCACCAAATGTCAAACGAGTCAGTTTTCATAGTTTATATCTTGAACCTCGTAACATAAATTCTTGCTAGGAGACATTCCATTCATTTCATGAGGAAACTAAGAATCGAGTTCATTGATAGCTATACGATGGGATCCTTAAACAAAAACATTTTCTTAGTTTAGTCCTACGCACACATCTTTTATTGCAATTTCCATTAAGATAGTAGACACATTTATGTTTAGACACAATGCATTTGAATTAAACAAAGCTTGCTTGCGTTGAATAAAATAGGGGCTCGACTACGAACTTCTTCATTTTAATCGACCCAATGGACAGCTGGAGAAATGAGATGAACTAGAATTCACGGCTCCAAAATCGTGGTAGTTAGCATCGATTTCATGATAGCGCCATCGGACACAACTCCAATATTGCGTGAGATGGTCTCCAATCCAAGATAGTGGGATTAGATATGATTCCCAGATAGTGGAATTGGTCCTAAATCTTGTTGCGGAGTCAGGTATGATACGGACAAGATGGATCATGATCCCAATAATTGTGGAAGTTTGGATGATGAATTTTCAAGTTGAGGATCAGACGAGTCGAGGCCAGCCAAGAGAGTGGACCGTTACGAAGAAAAAGAAGAAGCTGGTTTTTGAAGGAGCAGAATACAGTCAAGAAATTTGATTACACAAAATCCAATATGGTCAAACACTCATGAACGGACCCACTGTTAATAGCCACAAGATAGAGCAAATAAGGCAATTCAGAGTTTCAAAACATTGATTCGGTCAAGTGAGCTGGCCGGGGAGAGATAAGAGGGGAAAAACAGGAAGCGGGTCATTTGATGATTGATTAAGGAAAATCTATTTGTTACCTCGTTGTTTGTTTGCATGGTTTTTGCTTCACATTAAATTCAGTATGTGTGTAGTTTGTTATTTACAGTTTTTGGAAGTACTCTCATCATCATTTTTACATTAGTGTTTGCCTTTTAACTACGCTTTCTTCCCCACAAAATGTTTGGATCTTTTTACCATTCTTGGTCATGCATAATGTTGACACTTAAATTTTGATTAAATATTTAGACATGAACTGCATAGAAAATTAGGAACCAATTTGGTCCTACCCAAAACGATTTACATTGAATAGCACATTACACAAGCATTAAGATTACGTGCATTAACTAAGTTTTTTTAAATAATTAAAAAAGGGGCTTGGGGCCTGGGCCTGACCCCCAGCCCCTTTCTTTCCCCTCACCCGGGCCGGCCCATTCCTTTCAATTTTCCCAGGCCCGGCCCCCCTTCCTCCCTTCCTCCCTCCTTCTTCCTCCTTTCCCCCACACCTCACGCGCGCAAAGGACGGCCTGCCAACACAGAGCAAAGATAGGCTGGCGACTGAAGTGTGGCTGATTTGACAACTTCAATTCGCTGAGGAGCTCGAAGCCAGGCCTGCGGTGGAGCGGACAGGAGAGGAAGTGACGCCGGTTCGGCCAAGGGGACCGGTCGGCGTGCGGAGGACCGGCGGTCGAAGCTCCTCCGTCGACTGGACCGTTTGAACTATAGATAGAGCTTCTGTGAGCTCGCCCTATAACCGCCGTCTCCGAGCCGGGTAAGGGATTTCCACGGTTGAAACTCATTCCCATGAACTCCGTTTTGCCTCGCCCTGTTCTGTTTTAAAGGAAGAACTGAACTGGGTGTGTCTAGTTCTTGAGCGCTTTGTTCTTAACTGAGTTGGTGCTTGATGTCGAGCATTTCTTGGTGATTTCTTTCGGGTCTCGACCCAAGTTCGAGGGCTAAAAATGTTCAATAACTTCCGTGCTCACCATATGTTCGAGGAAATGCCCGAACTAAAACCATTCATTTTGAGTCTCGGGTTCTCGGATCCCGATTTGTTCTAAGGATTCATAGATGCGTCGTGTCCGGTATAAAGTTCTCTATTGATTGCCGAATACATTTGTTAGTCAGATTTCGTTCCTATCAAGTCCGAATCCCCCAGAATGTTTGGTTGTTGTTTGTCTTTTGCTTCGACATATTCTGGTGAATGTTCTTTGTATTTGTGGTTTGGCTGCGAGCTTGAGCCTCGAGCGAATGGTGGTGGAGATGGACGGCTGTCGGGTGGTCGGAAGTCGCTTGTAATGACGGTCCGGTAATGGTCGTACCATGGGTGTGCGGGTGGGCTCTCTTCAGAGTTTGTACTGAGCAAGAAAGAGTGGGGAGGTGGTGTAGAGAAAAGAAGAGAAGACACGGGCTTTAATTGAACTTAATAAGACTAGGGCTTATCTTGGCTGATGAACTTGAACTTGTTTGGTCTAGTTAGTACGGGCTAGGTTTAGTTTCCGTTTATTTCACGAAAAATAATTTCTACAAAAACGTCTTTCGAATTTTTTGATATTTATGTCACAGAAAATAAATTGGTGAGGGAAAATATTTTTCATCAAAAGAAAAAAAATCTTTTAAAATAGGGGAAAATGTTTTCCATTTTTTGAGAAAGAGGAAATTCCATATTTTCTTTCACCTCCCTCTCTTTTACTAAACACTTTTTCTTTTTTCCTTTTTCAAAAAAATCGATGTTTTAATTATTTTGTTAATCTTTTTCATTTTATTTTTTTCCTTTTTTTCTTTTTTTCATCTTCGTTTTCATTTGGCTGGTCGTCGACTTGGAGGCTTGCCACAAGTCAACGAGGCCAAGCTTGCCCGATGCCAGCAAGCTCAAGTCTTGCTAGATCTGGCGACCTAAGCCAAGCTTGAGCCTTGCTTGAGGACGCCGGAAGTTTACTAGATCTAGTGAGGCCCAAGTTCGCCAATCGGCTTGTGGCGAGGCTCTAGCTCACCTGTGGCTGATCGCGATCAACCAAATGGAAAAGAAGATGAAAAAAAAATTAAAAAACGATTTTAAGAAATACAAATAATTAAAATCGATCTAAAAAATAAAATAATCAAAAAAGATTATATGAAGGAAAATATTTTGTTTACCAAATAGCAAGCACTTCATTTTTATGTTTCAAACGAACACCAAAAAATAATTACATTTTCCTGTAAAATGACTTCCTAAAAAACATTTTCTGCAAAACAAATGAAGCCTTAATGTAGTTAGATTTGAATTGGGCTTGTTTGTTAGTAAGTTGGGCTTTAGGGAATTAGGTTAAGGTGTAGTTTTGGGCTTTGGTTGGACCGGGCTTGGTATAAGAACATGTCTTACCCTAGCTCAGTGAGACCCTAATTAAATCCGAAGACTCTACCCTAGGGTCCCATTTTCGGATTAAAAATTTTTAAAATATATTTTTAATTAAAAAACATTTTGAAAAAAATTCCAACAAAGATTTACTTTTTCTAAAATCTATGAAAAAGCTTTAACATTAAATTTTGAATAGTTTTCTATTGAATTGTGCAAAAATCTTCAATAAAAAAAATTATGCTCAAAATTGAACAAAATCTGAGAGCTTTACAATAGGGTTTGAAGTTTTATTTTGAGATAAGTGCTCTTTAATGTGCACTTTAAAAATGTTGATTGTGGTTTCACTTTAAGCCTACTTAGGATTGGCATTTTCTCATTTCTTAGTGTTAATTCTTGTTTTTCTTGCAATTTACTTAATGCTTTGTCTGTTGGTAATTGTTATTATAATAATGGCGCATTTGTGTGATTATCTTGCATGTTAGTGGATATATTTAAAATCAATCCAAACTACCCGACAAAAGAAATTAACAAGATCAGATACTGAAAGGGCACTAGTTGATCAATTAGTGTAACCAAATTCCCGACCCTAGATTTTTTGGTTGCATAGGAAGTGAAGTATACTCCTATGCCTCACTTGATTTTTAAGGCTAGAGGGGACTCATTAAAAAATTCTTATAACATCAATTTGAATGTCCTATCATCACGTAAGGTATGATTTTGAGAGAGTTTGCGCTTAATCGAGAGTTGGGGGCCTGCTTTTTAGGTAATATCTTCAAACCTAGGCTGTGAAACATATAGCTTTACTTAGTTCATAAGCAGTCAATTAGCTCTTCTTTCACTCACAAACACTTACTTAGATTAAATCATAATAGTAATGAAAAGAAATCATAAATATATAACACAAAAAATTTAGATGGCATATTAAATGATTATTGCTTTACAAGATTAGTTAAGTCATAATTAATCCAGTTTCATCTAGTGTTCTTTGTCACTTGCATTATGAAACTTATATCTAATATTCACTTTAGTGCACATTAATTTTTATGCATAGCTCACAGGGATCTTGTCTTGAAACCTAATAACGAGACATTGTATATGTATAATTAATGAGAAACTAATTGCCCATCGGTAGGGTTGGGATAGTTTGTGTGAAGTACAATTGCACCGGTCAACAATCTATTAAACTCTCTCGGATTCACCTTGGGAGGGTCAGAACCTATTGAAACAAAACTAGTTCTTCAAATAAGACTATAATGAAGTATTTTTTGCACTCAAGACAACAAGACTTTTCTAGAAAATGGACAATTTTTTTGGAAAATTTAAGTCATGATCTTTCCATGAACATGAATATTGAGTCAATTGGATGAAAGAGAAATGAGGGTTCAAATTTTGGACAAATATAAAAATAAAATAAATGATTCTTCAAAGAAAGGGAAAATCGGTGCTAGGCTAGCACGCTTAATAAGAGCGGGCCACATGGCGCTTGTAGCCCAAGCTTGTACCCTGCTCAGGTTCTTTTCTTTTGAGAGGCCCAACTCTACTAAGTAGTGAGTCAAGGGCTTTGTGCAATATGTGATGTCCTGAAATTCGAGCCCTTTGAGGAAGGAATGAACGTGAATTTCGCCAATGCATTGTTGGTTGATTTCGCTCGGACCTAATCATTTTCGAGATACTGACCTTAAGGGGAAAGGCTATAGAGGACAGAACTCGTGCGACTAAAGAACTTGACTTGGGAAAACGACTTGACCGTGAGACTTGCGTAAGGACGATCCTGTAGTCATGCAGGCCGATTTCAGGGACGAATAAAAGTTGATTTGCAAACAGAAATAATGGGACGATGAGTGATTCCGTCTATTATTATCGAACCCGCGAACGGCCCTATGTCGATCCTTGATAATTGTGTACTTTGAAATAAGAATCTATCCTTCGCAATTTCATATCGTCAAGGACGTCCATGTGTCAAAAAGTTTTGAACGTGGTTTGGCACGAGTCAGTTACGCATGAATCCTCGAAGCCGCCTATCAGTCTGAATTATACCAAAATGACATTTGGGTGAAATTGACAAGGCATGAGAATCTAATATTGGACTTCGGATTTTCGGGAACATCCAGGATGGACTTTTGGACGGTGCTTCCTTGACAGTCGATAGTGTCGGTTGAACCGAGTTTTTGGGAAAAGGATTTTCGGACCGAGGAAATGAGCCTACGAGGACATGGGCCGAGCAAGAATAGTGTGGGCCACACGCCCAAGGTGGGACAGCCACCATGGAAGACTGAGACAACCAGCGAGTTCGTTGGACCCAACCAACCCCTTACCCTTCCTAGCTCATTATCCAAACTTGGGCCAATTCGAGCATAACAAATTCTCAAGCCCATTCCTATTCATTTTCCTGCCCGTTTCCTAGCCTCGCCTTTCATTTTCAGCCCAAGGGCAGTTTGGGAATTGTGCAAGGTGGAAATGACCATTTTGCCCTTGGATATTTTAAAGAAAAGTCAAAAAGGAAGAGAGAGAAGATGATGTCAATTTTTTGGGGGTTGAAGCAAGCCATTTAATGGCCTTGATGAGGTATTCTAGAAACCCTCACTTCACGCTCTCTCCCGCCTCTTTAGCGCACAAATTGCAACCCTTTTTCCCCTTGCTTCCCTTGTCTTTCTGCAGTTTCTGGTTTTGACCTCTCATCGAAAACTGAGTTGTTCATGACTTTCCCGTTTGAATCTTGGCTTGTGCCACCCACCGTTGCGTTCAGGAGAGAGAATACATACATATGGCATCAGCCGTTTGTCGAATGGAGCCGTAGGCCGATCATTACAACGGCCGGAAGTCGCTGGTCGTCGGACCGCCTATTGTAGCGCCCCTGCTGTCCATTTTTGCCTTTGCTGCTGTTTTCCTCCATTTTCGACCAAACAATTGCCCATCCCAACCTCCAGCTATTCCCCCTCGACCCCCTGGTGCCGCTAGTCGCCAGCTCGTCACTCACTGGAGCTCCAGTCAACCCGTTCCTCCTGTGCAGTTAGTTTTTCTAGCTTGGAGTGGGGATTCCGAGTTTGTTGCTGCTGTGTTCAACCCGAGACCGCCTTGGATCGACGTGGTAGAGGTCCGCAGGTGTCGGGTTTGTCGCCGCCGCCGCCGCCGCACCCGTGTCGCCAACCTGCTTAACAGGTGAGTTTAGCCTCTAATCCTTATTTAGTGCCTAAACTTGCTTAGGGTTGGGTTAATTAGTGTTAATGTTGGTTTAAGAGGGTTAATTAAGTTGTATTAGCCCTAATATAGGTGGTTAAGATTAGCTTAGCTTAATTTTGCTTGATTATGCTTAAATGTTGCTTATGTGTGGTTTATGTGATAATTAAGCTTGGTTAGCTTAATTGATTGATTAATTTGTGTTTAATCAATGTTTTGTTTAATTTCTGAATTTAATTTATTAATAATTGGATTCTGAAAATTACTGTTCATGGATTACTGTTCACGGTACTATTCACGTGCACTGTTCACAGCACGCTCATCCGGAAGTGAAATTGTGCATAATTTCATGTGTCTTGATCATATGAAGTGAATTGGATGTGTTGTGGCATGACCATCGCATGAATTGTGTGATTTCACAAAAAGGGGAAAAATGGTTTGTCCGAGGGACATTGGAAATGGACCACTTTTGTGAGAAATGATTTGAGGTTTCATATGCAAGCATGTGTACATTGGCTAATGCTCAAAGATAATAAGTGGGTTGTGATGGTATGCTTACGTGATCACTAAGTTGAAACCGCCGCCTCGGGAGAGTATCCCTTAACGTTCTGTGGGCATGCTGTCTTGGGAGAGTATTCCTTGACGTTCTGTGGGCATACGGTCTCGGGAGAGTATCCCTTAACATTCTTTGGGCATGCAGTCTCGGGAGAGTATCCCTTGACGTTTGTTGGGCATGCGGTCTCGAGAGAGTGTCACTTGATGTTCGTTGGGCATGCCGTCTTGGGAGAGCATCCCTTGACATCTTTTGGGCACGGAAGGGCATAGTTGCGCCTCTGCGGAGAAAGGACGCCGTAGAGCTGTTGAGCCTTGGTTGTAGCCCTGTGGGGCAGTAATAATCGGAACACATGTGGATGCAAGAGTGCATAAGAAAACATGGCATCATTGGTTTCGATTATACATGAGATGATCCATATCATTTATGGCATGCACACATGAATTGATAACGTGCAGGGTGTGGTAATGGCCAGGTGAGATCACTTGTGACGCAACTCGCATGTAATTGATGAACTGCATCATCTAACGACCATGTGCATTGTGTGTATTGTGCTGATTTATAACGTGCAGGGTATGGCATATCGGGTAAGGTTGCATGCGAACCGACTTTTGATTGTTGGTTGCATTGCTTGTATTGTATGAGGTTTTACATGCAGGGTATGGCATGCCGGGTAAGGTTGCATGCGAACCGACTAATTGTTTGTTGGTTGCCCCTGTCTGTTGTTTGCTTACGGGTTGTTGGTTGTTTGTTGTTGGGTTGAGTGAGGGGTGGTTTTGGAGAGATACCCCAAATTGAGTTGATGTACTAACCGAGGCTTAGGGGAAGAACTCACTAAGATTTTATCTCAACCCGTCGTGGTTAACCATTTTCAGGCTCCTAGAATGGCGCATTCGCAGTGGAGAGTCCTACCCCCACTCGACCAGTGATCGACCCGACTGAGCCGAGTTCGATGAGTCCGAGTGACCGTGGTGCTGAACCCAAGGGTTCATTGTGTACAGCTAGATTGGCCTAGCCTAATTCCTTTTTGGTTTGGCTTAAAGGATGGATTGGCCCTTTTTGTCGGGCGTGTATTGAGAAACGATCCTCCGTTGGTTAATCTAGTAAATTGTGTAAATGAGTAGTGATGGTTATTCTTGCTGTTCATCCCTCTATCCCTGATTGATTGATTGATTGTTTGTTGGACTGGGGATGGTTCGTCTTCCGCTTGCGCATAACGAAAGATTAAAATGAATGGTCATCGACGAGTCTTGGGACATCACTTTCAATTGACCATGGTAAGGGGTTGTCGCGTGCTCAGGGTTCGAGGCGTGACATCCCCGTCGGTTTTGGTATTAGAGCGAGGTCGAGACTTGGAGTAATAAGGTGCGTGGGATTTTTAGGATAGTGAGATAGAGATGACTTTAGATATGACTTTTATATTTTGTGCTTGTGATTGCTTTTGTGGTTTGGTGTGGTGGTGGGTTGCTCATAGTCCAGAGTGATGAGCAATCCTGAGTAGAGAGAGCCCTTAAGCGTAGGGCAGCGTTTGGTCAAACCAGTGCTAGAGGTAGCGTGCAGGCAAATCCTAGGTTAGGTGGGATCTTGCTGGCGCTAGAGACCTTGTTAGGACGGCAAGCCGAGTGCTTCTGCTATGGTCCTTGTAGTTCCCCTAGTGAGAGGAGAGGTCTATGAGAGATCGATGTCTAGGTTGGTAGAGCAGTTCCCAAGACTGAAGCCACCGAGGTCAGTGGCATGGGCGACCTTGAAGCTGTGACCCTTTAGATAAGGGATATCAAGAGAACTGTTACAATGCTAAGGTGTTCAAAGTAAGGCAAAGTGGTTCTGGAGGCTTATTAGCTTCAAGGTAATGCTAGTACTTGGTGGGAAGTCATTCAAGGAAGAGTGTTCCCTAAATGCACAGTTCGAACATAGGGTGCCTTTCGTGAAGCCTTTAATGGGAAGTACTTCTTGGACAGTGTGAGAGAGTCAAAGATGGCAAAGTTCCAATAGTTTTGTCAGAATCGGATGTTAGTGGATTAGTATGAGTCGAAGTTCGCTGAGTTTGCCAAGTATGCGTAGAGATTGGTAAAGGACCTTGTGGATAGGGCGAGATATTTTAGAGATGGCTTGAAGCCAAAATTGAAAGCCCAACTGGTGCCCTTGAACTTGAAAAGTTTTGATGAGATGTACGAGAAAGCCCTGATGATAAAAAAGAATATGATTGAGAGGGCGACCGCATCTGGTTTGCGGTTCGTGCCCAATAGAGACAGTTGTCAATTTGGAAAGGGACCGATGATGGGAAGAAGGAATCCCATCCCACCTAACAAAAAGAACTACGTGGGAAAGCCGACACCCAATGCCATGAGAGTTTGCTGAGTGTTTGGGAAGAGACATGGAAATCTCCCTTGTCATTCGATGTCGCGAGGAAGTCATTGACTTGATTGCCATTACAATGTATGACTTTAATGTCATAATTGGCATGGATTGGCTTACCAAGCAATGAGCTATGGTGGATGGTCATGGAAGGATAATTCAGTTTAACCAAGTAGTGGGTGGTCATTTTGAGTTTGTGGGAAATCGAGAAGAACCCTCATGTTCCTCTGATTTCGTCACTTGAGGTGACTCGGTTGTTGGAGTATGGATGCCAAGGGTATTTGGCATTGGTGGCAGACATGATGGTGAAAGGATCAAAGGTGGAGGATATTGCTGCGGTACAAGAGTACATGGACGAGTTTCCCGAAGAATTGCCGGGATTGCCTCCAGAGAAAGAAATTGAGTTTGTGATTGAGTTGGCCCCTAGGATTGAACTGATTTCCAAGGCACCTTATAGGATGGCCTTGTCAGAATTGAAAGAATTAAAAGTGCAGATGCAAGAGCAACTAGATAAAGGACAGTTCGTTGAGACTTGCGGAGTCCCAAGGATCATGAGAAATACTTGAGATCAGTACTGCAGACCTTGAGGAAGCATGAACTTTATGCTAAGTTAGCAAGTGTGAGTTTTGGCTATCTCGCGTGGCATTTTTAGGGCATGTAATTTCAGGTGAAGGGATCGTCGTTGACTCGATTAAGATCGAGGCGATCATGAATTGGCCGAGACCTATGATGGTAACTGAGATTCAAAGTTTCTTGGCATTGGCAGGATATTACAGATGTTTCATGGAGAAGTTTCTTTGCGATAGCCATGCCATTGATGAGATTGTTAAAGAAAGAGGAGAGGTTTGATTGGACAGACAAGTACGAGCGTAGTTTCCAAGAGCTCAAGAGTAAATTGATTACCGCACCTGTCCTGACAATATCGTTTGATCCTAGTGGGTACGAGATCTACAGTGATGTGTCGTATAAAAGACTAAGCTGCATGTTAATGCAACATGGCAAGGTGGTTGCATACGCATCCCGACAGTTAAGGCTTCACGAGCTTAACTATCCGACGCATGATTTGGAATTAGCGGTGATTATATTTGCCTCATGTTCAACGATGATGGATGGAACTTCTTAAGGATTGTGATTGCAAGATTTTATATCATCTGGGGAAAGCGAACAAAGTGGCAGATGCACTCAGTCGAAAGTCGACAATTGCACAGATGAGAGTACGAGAATGGATTCTCTTGGAGGGAGTCAAGGACTCAAATTTTAAAATTGAGGTTGGCCGTCTTGCTAGTCTAATGGCCACTCTCAGGGTGGAACCCGAGATGTAAAGTAGGATTAAGAGTGCCCAAGCGATTGATTCTGAAATTCTTAAGATCCTGCAGATGGATCAAGCAAAGAGAAAAGCATACTTTCAAGTGTTCGAGGATGGGACATTAAGGTTTTGAGGGCGATTGTGCTTTCCAAAATATGTAGAACTTAAGGAGTGGTAGGGTATGAAGTTGGACATTGCAAAGCACGTGGCTAAGTGTTTGACTTGCCAACAAGTAAAGGCTTAGCGTTGTAAGCCTGGTGGACTGCTGCAACCTCTTGAGATTCCCAAGTGGAAGTGGGAACACATTACCATGGATTTGTGATGGGACTGCTAAGGAGTCAGCAAGGCAATGACTCGATTTGGGTAGTAGTTGACAGATTGACGAAGTCAGCTTACTTCATTGCAGTAAGAAAAGATTTTACGTTGGATAGGTATGCAGAGTTATACGTACATCAGATTGTGCGCATATATGGAGTTCCAGTGACGATCACATCTGACCGTGATCCTAAGTTTGTGGCAACTTTCTGGAAAAGTTTACAGTCGGCCTTGGGTATGAAACTACAGTATAGTACGGCGTACCATCCGTAGACGGACGATCAATCAGAATGGATTTGAAGAAGTACTCGAAAGCCTTCAGTGCGATAAATGACATTTGGTTTGCACTAATTTTCATGTGGTTGAGGCGAATTCTTGTTTTGGTTATTAAATAGACGTGAAAGGAATATTGAAAGAAAAATCGGTGGTTTGTGGAATTTGGATAGCGGTTCGATGGAAATTTAGTGAATCAGATTTCAAGTGTCGATAAATGACCCTGTGGAAACAAACTCATGGGTTGACGAGCTAGAAAAAGTTTTGCACTTTGAGGTGCTCAAACGAGATTAAAACCGTGAGGCTTAGTATGGGACAGGCCAAAGCGGATAATACCTCTATGAGATGGTGCATATCTAAAAGGGACAAGTAGTGGTGCAGTTCAAAGATGCCCATAACGACTGATCCGACGAGGGCGGGGAGTGGTCGCCGGGGCCAGAGTGCCTGAGCAAGGAGCGACTCCTAGTAGACTTCTAGGATGTCGAAAGGGGCAAAAATGAACTGAACTATGCACTGTACAAAAAGAGAGTGCTTGTGGGATAAGATTTTATTACAGTGGTATAACAGAAATATGGTCAAGTTTGTGGAACTCTAGTCAATGGAACAAGTTCAGGGAATTGGGAATCATTGGTTCAAAAATTGGTTTAGCAGTTATTGAATGCAGTTCAGATTATCTGAAACAAACTAAAGACCGCTCAGATTCGTCAAAAAGGTTGTGTAGATAAGCGTCGCAGACTGTTGGAGTTTAAGGTGAGCGATCATGTGTTTCTGAAAGTACCGCCGATGAGGGGTACTTCTAGATTTGGCAAGAAAGGAAAGTTAGGTATGAGGTACGTTGGATCCTTTGAAATTTTGGAAAGGATCGGGGTTTTAGAGTACGTCTTGCGTTGTCACTGAAACTTGCTCAAGTACATGATGTTTTCCACGTGTCCATGTTGATGAAGTATGAACTGGACCAGACTCATGTTCTAAATTTTGAGGAACTGGACATAGACGACAAGGTGTCGTATGTGGAGAGGCCGATACGAATAGAGGACCGTAAAGAGCAAGTACTCCAAAACAAGACTATTGCCTTGGTTAAGGTGATCTGGTAGCATCACGGAATAGAGGGAGCTATATGGGAAAGTGAGGAAGTAATAAAGCATCAGCACCCCCATATTTTTGAAAAATTGTTAGTGGTTGCAAATTTCGAGGACGAAATTTTTGTAAGGGGGAAGAATTGTGACGTCCTGAAATTCGAGCCCTTTAAGGAATGAATGAACGTGAATTTCGCCAATGCATTGTTGGTTGATTTCATTCGGACCCAATCATTTTCGAGATACTGACCTTAAGGGGAAAGGCTACTGAGGACAGAACTCGTGCGACTAAAGAACTTGACTTGGGAAAATGACTCGACCGTGAAACTTGCGTAAAGACGATCCTATAGTCAAGCAGGCCAATTTCAGGGACGAATAGAAGTTGATTCGCGGACAGAAATAATGGCATGACGGGTGATTCCGTCTACTATTATTGAACCCGCGAGCGGCCTTATGTTGATTCTTGATAATCGTTCACTTTGAAATAAGAATCTATCCTTCGCAATTTCATGTTGTCAAGGACATCCATGTGTTGAGAAGTCTTGAACGTGGTTTGGCACGAGTCGATTACGCGTGAATCCTCGAAGCCGCCTGTCAGTCTGAATTATACTAAAATAACATTTGGGCGAAATTGACAAGGCATGAGAATCTAATATTGGACTTTGAATTTTCGGGAACGTCTAGGATGGACTTTTGGACGGTGCTTCCTTGACATTTGATAGTGTCAGTTGAGCTGAGTTTTTGGGAAAGGGATTTTCGAACTGAGGAAACGAGCCTACGAGGACGTGGGCCGAGCAAGAATAGTGTGGGCTACACGCCCAAGGTGGGACAGCCACCGTGGAAGACCGAGACAACCAGCGAGCTTGTTAGACCTAACCGACCCCTCACCCTTCCTAGCCCGTTATCCAAATTCGAGCTAATTCGAGTTCAACAAATTCCCTAGCCCGTTCCTATTCATTTTCCGACCCTTTTCCTAGGTCTGCTTTTCATTTTCAGCCCAATGGCAGTTTGAGAATTGTGCAAGGTGGAAATGACCATTTTGCCCTTAGATATTTTGCAGAAAAGTCAAAAAGGAAGGAAAGAAGATGATGCCATTTGTTTGGGGGTTGAAGCAAGCCATTTTAATGGACTTGATGAGGTCTTCTAGAAGCCCTCACTTCACTCTCACTCTCCCCTCTTCAGCCCACAAATCGCAGCCCTTCTCCCCTTTGCTTCCCTTGTCTTCCTACAATTTCTGGTTTTGACCTCTCACCGCAAACTGAGTTGTTCATGGCCTTCTCATTTGAGTCTCGGCTCATGCCACCCACCGTTGCATTCAGGAGAGAGAATCCGTATGGATGGCATCGGCCGTTCGTCAAACGGAGCTGTAGGCCGATTCGTATGGCGGCCGGAAGTCGCTGGCCACCGGACCACCTACTGTAGCGCCCCTGCTATCTAGTTTCGCCTTTGCTGCTATTTTCCTCCATTTTCGACCAAACCACCACCCATCCTAGCCTCCAGCAACTCCCCCTCAACCCCCTGGTGCCGCTGGTTGTCGGCCCGCCGCTTGTTGGAGCTCCGGCTAGCCCGTTTTAGCTCTGGTCAACTCGTTCCTCCTGTGCAGTCAATTTTTCCAGCTTGTAGTGGGGATTCCGAGTTTGTTGCTGCTGTGTTTAGCCCGGGACCGCCTTGGATCGTCGTGGTAGAAGTCCCCGGGTGTCGGGTTCGTCGCCACCGCCGCACTCGTGTCGCTGGCCTGCTTAACGGGTGAGTTTAGCCCCTAATCCTTATTTAATGCCTAAACTTACTTAGGGTTGGGTTAATTAGTGTTAATGCTAGTTTAGGAGGGTTAATTAAGTTGTATTAGCCCTAAGATATGTGGTTAAAATTAGCTTAGCTTAATTTTGCTTGATTATGCTTGATTATGCTTAAATGTTGCTTATGTGTGGTTTATGTGATAATTAAGCTTGTTTAGCTTAATTGATTGATTAATTTGTGTTTAATCAATGTTTTGTTTAATTTCTGAATTTAATTTATTAATAATTGGATTCTGAAAATTACTGTTCATGGAATACTTTCACGGATTACTATTCACGTGCATTGTTCATGGCACGTTCATCCGGAAGTGAAATTGTGCATAATTTCATATGTCTTGATCATATGAAGTGAATTGGATGTGTCGTGGCTTGAACATTCGCATGAATCATGTGATCTTCACAAAAATGGGAAAAATGGTTTGTCCGAGGGACATTGGAAATGGACCGCTTTTGTGAGAAATGATTTGAGGTTTCATATGCAAGCATGTGTGTATTGGCTGATGCTTAAAGATAATAAGTGGGTTATGATAGTATGCTTGCATGATCACTAAGTTGAAACCGCCGTCTCAGGAGAGTATCCCTTGACGTTCTGTGGGCATGCCGTCTTAGGAGAGTATCCCTTGACGTTCTGTGGGCATGTAGTCTCGGGAGAGTATCCCTTGACATCCTTTGGGCATGCAGTCTCGGGAGAGTATCCCTTGACGTTTGTTGGGCATGCAGTCTCGGAAGAGTATCCCTTGATGTTCATTGGGCATGCGGTCTCAGGAGAGTATCCCTTGACGTTCGTTGGGCATGTCGTCTTAGGAGAGTATCCTTTGACATCTTTTGGGCATGGAAGGGCACGGTTGCGCCTCTGCGGAGGAACGGCGCCATAGCGCTGTTGCGCCTCGGTTGTAGCCCTATGAGGCAGTAATAATCGGAACACGTGTGGATGCAAGAGTGCATGAGAAAACATGGTATCATTAGTTCTGATTATGCATGAGATGATCACATCATGATTGATGGCACACACGCATGATTTTATAACGTGCAGGGTGTGGCAATGGCCAGGTGAGATCACTTGTGATGCGACTCGCATGTGACTGATGAACTGCATCATCTAACGGCCATGTGCATTGCGTGTATTGTGCTGATCTATAACGTGCAAGGTATGGCATACTGGGTAAGGTTGCATGCAAACCGACTTTTGATTGTTGGTTGCATTGCTTGTATTGTAAGAGGTTTTATGTGCAGGGTATGGCATGCCAGGTAAGGTTGCATGCGAACCGACTAATTGTTTGTTGTTTACCCCTGTCTGTTGTTTGCTTGCAGGTTGTTGGTTGTTTGTTGTTTGGTTGAGTGACGGGTGGTTCTGGAAAGATACCTCAGGTTGAGTTGATGTACTAACTAGGGCTTAAGAGAAGAACTCGCTGAGATTTTATCTCAACCCGTCGTGGTTAATCATTTTCAGGCCCCTAGAATGACGCACCTGCAGTAGAGAGTCCTACCCCCACTCGACTAGTGATCGACCTGACGGAGCCGAGTCCGATGGGTTTGAGTGACCGTGGTGCTGAACCCGAGGGTTCATTGTGTACAACTAGATTAGCCTAGCCTAGTTCCTTTTTGGTTTGGCTTAGAAGATGGATTGGCCCCTTTTGTCGGGCGTGTATTGAGAAACGATCCTCCGTTGGTTAATCTAGTAAATTGTGTAAATGAGTAGTGTTGGTTATTCTTGCTATTCATCCCTCTATGCCTAATTGATTGATTGATTGTTTGTTGGACTGGGGATGGTTCGTCTTCCGCTTGCGCATAACGAAAGATTAAAATGAATGGTCGTCGACAAGTCCTAGGACGTCGCTTTCAATTGACCATGGTAAGGGGTTGTCACGTGCTCGAGGTTCGGGACGTGACACAATATCTTTGCAGTGGCCCAATGGCCTTAGTAAGCCCAACGTCTCTTGCACTTTCAATTTTTTCATGTAACTAAAGAGGTTAAAACACTTTCTTTGTTTTTTTAAAGGTAACTTCTGTTGGCAAAATTCCCAATGTAATTTGAAGATGACTAAACATTCTACTAGAGGTGATTCGTGTATTTGGTCTATAAATGAAATTTTCTCTACATATATAAGTTTATATGCAGGTGGTGTTTATAACATGAAGGACTTTCTTGCTTTGCAATATTAAGTGGAATGTCTTAAGAGTTGAAAGAACCTTTGGATTTTGATGAACAAGTGAGGGACATGGGATCATTGAGACTTAGACAGACCATATTGAAGGAGAACAATTTGGATAGCAGTAATACATCAACATGTTTGGAAGGATCTAAGTGTAGAAGGTGAACAAATTGTGATTTGATGATCGCATAATGAGCTAGTTCACAAAATATTCACAATCTCACCACAAGTTGATGTTTAGTGTTGATACGCTAGTCTCTAACAAAATGTCCTTAATTTGTAAATGATGCAAGACTGCACAATGTTGATATTATTTGTTAGGAATAAAATTCTAATGCTATTAATGGATTTGATACTTGATTTTTATAAATGAATGACAGACCTTCGAGTGAAAAATTTAGGTGTCAACACACTTTAGTGAGGCAAATGAAGTAGTACCTAGAACGGACTAAATCTTTAACTTTTCTCTTTGCTTGACCATTCAAGAAAATAATCAAAAGGTTTAGATTTAAATTAACTAAATTGAAAAGTTTAAAATTATATTGACTGCCCTATAATGGGTCCTAAACCTAAAATTCTTCTACAGTGTATAGTCATCCCTTACATTTAAGCGGTCAATGTTTTCTGTCATTTTTTTTATTGCTTGTTCTGATAAGTTTACATTAATTGAGAGACTAATAGAGCAAGTGTCACGCCCCGACTCTCGAGCTCGCGGCAACCCCTTCTCTTGGTCGATTGAAAGCGACGTCTCAGGATCCATCAACGACCATTCATTTTATCTTTGATTATGCGCAAGCAGAAGACGAACCATCCCCAGACAAACATACAATCAAACAGGGATAGAGGGATGAACAACAAGAACAACATCAACTACTCAACTATTCAATTTACTGGATTAACCAATGGAGGATCGTTTTCCAAATTACAAGCCCGACAAAAAGGGCCGATCCATCCTCTAAGCCAAATCAAATAGAAATTAGGCTAATCCAATTAAATAAGAAGAACCCTCAGGTTCAGCACCATCATCACTCGGACCCATTGGACTCAATCTCCGTCGGGTCGATCACTGGAGGAGCGAGGCAGGATCCTCCACTGCGGGTACGCCATTCTAGGGGCCTGAAAATGGTTAACTACGACGGGTTGAGATAAAATCTCAGCGAGTTCTTCCCCTAAGCCCCGGTTAGTATGCCAACTCAACTCGGGGTATCTCTCCAGAACCACCCCTCACTCAACCCAACAACAAACAACCAAAACCAAACAACAGCTAACAACAGACAGGGCAACCCACAATCAATATTCGGTTCGCATGCAACCTTACCCGGTATGCCATACCCTGCATGTTAAATCTCAGCACAATACACGCAATCAAAGCACATGGCCGTTAGATGATACAGTTCATCACTCACATGCGAATCGCGTCACAAGCGATCTCACCTGGCCATTGCCACACCCTGCACAACTGTCAATTCATGCGTGCGTACCACAAATCATCACGACATTAAGAGCATGCGAATAATCAGAGCATCTCACACAATTTTCTCATGTCTCACACTCACACATGCTCCGATTATTAACGCCCCCTCCTGGGCCAACGGCACAACCTTATGGTTGGCGGTTCCTGGCTAAACCAGCTTCGTCCTCTTTACCTCGAGGCACGGCGACGTCAGGGGTCATCCCTTCTCTCAGACGGCATTCCCGAAGGAGCACAGGACCCGCCTACTACCGCAGTCCCGCAACTGACAGGAACATAGGACCCGCCCACTACCGCAGTCCCGTCACATGTCCCCCGTCAGGCATCCAACCAAAGTCAGGCGACCAAACGGCCACGGCACAACCCCATAAGGATTGGCGGTCTTCTGGCAACGCCGGGTTCCTTCTCTTAATGTGATCATGCAACACATTATCAAGCAATCCATTTATATCTTTGCTCTGTCGTGAATGCAACATCGCGCATGCTCATGCGACATGCCATTTCAGATAACCCACGCAATATGTCATGCGATCTCACTCAACAATTCCAAAATCCAAAATCCAACCAACACTTGATCACGCATTTCATCAATATACATGAGTATAATTAACAATCGGCACTTCAATTAATCATAACAATCAATAGCACATCAATTTCAGACAAAAATTAGCTTCTGGATGAACAATAATCGTGAACAGTAATCATGAACAGTGCTCGTGAATAGTGATAGTGAACAGTAACTATGAACAGTGATTTTTCCGAAATTCAATTAATTAAAATATTTAATCCAGAAATTAAACAAAATATCAATTAAAACAATTAATCAATTCAATTAAATCAAATCATGCTTAATTAATCACAAAAATCACATAGCCCTCATTTAAGCAATAATTAAGCACAATTAGCAAAATTAAGATAATCTAATCCTAACCATCTATCTAACCACCTATCTTATGGCTAATAAACTTAATTAAACTTCCTAAACCAATCTTACCACTAATTAACCCAACCCTAAGCAAGTTTAGGCACTAAATAGGGATTAGGAGCTAAACTCACCCGTTAAGCGGGCCGGAGATGCGGACGCTGCGGCGGCGACGAACCCGACACCCGGGGACCTCTACCACGATGATCCAAGGTGGTTCCGGGCTTAAAACAGCAGCAACAAACTCGGAATCCCTCTGCAACTCTGAAAAACTGACTGCAAAGGAGGAAAGTGGCTGATTGGAGGAAAAACGGGCTGCTCAGAGCTCCGGCGAGCGGCAGGCCAGCAACCGGCAGCACCTGGGGGTCGAGGGGGAACCACTTGTGGCTGGTATGGGCGGTGGTTCGGTCGGAAAGGAAGAAAAACAGGTGAAAAGGCGGAACAAAGTTGCTGCAGGCGGAACAGTGACGGTCCGGCGAGCAGCAACTTCCGGCGGCTGTACAGGACGGCCAGAGACTCCGTTCGGCGAATGGCCAACGCCATCTAAACGGTTTTTGTCTTCTGAACACAACGGCAGGTGGCACGGGCCGAGATTCCAACGGGAAGGCAATGAACAACTCGACTTTCGGTGAAAGGTCAAAACTGAAAAACTGAAGGAAGGAAGGAAAACCATGAGAGAGAGGTGTGCGGTTTTGGAGAAGATGAAGAGGAGAGAGAGAGTGAAGTGAAGGCTGAAGGATAAGCCTTATCAAGGCCATCAATGCTTGCCCCACTTGCCAAACAATGACCTCATCTTCTCTCTCTTCTTTTTGACTTTTCTTCAAAATATCCAAGGGCATTTTGGTCATTTCCACCTTGCACATTTCCCAATCTGCCCTTGGGCTGAAAAGTGAAGGGCGGGCCTAAGAAATGGGCTTGAAAATGAACAGGAACGGGCTCGGAAATTTATTGGGCTCGAAACGGCTCAAGATTAGACAACGGGCTCGGGAGGGTAAATTGTCGGTTTGGCCCAACGGGCTCACTTGCTTGCCTCGGGCCTTCCATGGCAGCTGTCCCACCTTGGGCATGAGGCCCACACTGTTCTTGTTTGGCCCACGTCCTCGTAGGCTCGTGTCCTCAGTCCAAAAGTCCCTTTTTCCAAATACTCGGCTCATCTAACACTGTCGACTATCGAAGAAGCATCGTCCAAAAGTCCTTCTTGAACGTTCTCGAAAATTCGAAGTCCAATACTGGATTCTCATGCCTTGTCAATTTCGCCCGAATGCCATTTTAGTACTACTCAGACTGATAGGCGGCTTCGAGGATTCACGCGTAACCGACTCGTGCCAATTCACGTTCAAGACTTCTCGACACATGGACGTCCTTGACTACATGAAATTGCGAAGAATCGATTCTTATTTCAAAGTACACGATTACCAAGGATCAACATAGGGCCGTTCGCGGATTCGATAACAGAAGATGGAATCACCAGTCGTCCCATTATTTCTGTCTGCGAATCGACTTCTATTCGTCCCTGAAATCGGCCTGCATGACTACAGGATCGTTCCTATGCAAGTTTCACGGTCGAGTCGTTTTCCCAGGTCAAGTTCTTTAGTCGCACTTGTTCTGTCCTCATTAGTCTTTCCCCTCAAGGTCAGTATCTCAGAAGTGATCAGTTCCGAGGGAGATCAACCAACAATGCATTGGCGAAATTAACGTTCATTCGTCCCTTAAAGGGCTCGAATTTCAGGATGTTACAACTCTTCCCCCCTTAACAAAATTTCGTCCTCAAAATTTGCAGGACTTTCTGCATCCTTAAACTGATGGAGGTATTGATGCCTCATTGCATCCTCTTTTTCCCAAGTCATTTATTCGGCTTCATAATGCTGTCAAACACTTTCAATGCTGCCAAAACTTTCAATCCTGTCCAAACTATCTTTGGTTTCAAAAGGGCTAAGCACTTGTCCACTTTTGCAAAAAAAGAAAGTTGCAAAAAGTTGGTTTTTCTTTTTTTCCTTTTTTTTTCTACGCGGCTATTGCCGCTTCCGGGATTCGAACTCCCGTTCTTGGACCAACGGCTTCATCCCCGCGATACCACTCGGCTAAAGACGCCGACGGTGCCCAAACTTGCTTTCTTTTTCTATTTAAGGCCAAAGTCCTTATTTGATCCCAATCTCGAAAGATCTAAATATTTAAGGTTCAACTTTCCTTTCTTGCCAAATCTGGAAATACTCCTCATCGGCGATACTTTCAGAAACACATGATCACCCATCTTAAACTCCAACGATCTACAATGCTTATCTGCATAACTCTTCTAACGACTATGAGCAGTCTTTAGTCTGTCTCTGATAATCTAAACTGTATTCAATAACTGCTAAACCAATTTTGTACCAGTGATTCCCAGTTCTCTGACCTCGTTCCATAGACTGGAGTCCCACCAACTCGACCATATTTCTGCTACATCACTTCGATAAAATCTTATCCCACAAGCACTCTCTTTTTGCACAGTGCGTAGTTCAGTTCATTTCTGCCCCTTTCGACATCCTAGAAGCCTGCCAGGAGTCGCTCCTTGCTTAGGCACTTTGGCCCTGGCGACCACTCCCCACCCACGTCGGATCAATCATTACGGGCATCTTCGAACTGCACCACTACTAGCAAAAGTCCCTTTTTGACATACACCATCTCATAGAGGTATTATCCGCTTTGGCCTGTCCCATACCAAGCCTCACGGTTTTAACCTCGTCTGAGCACCTCAAAGTGCAAAACTTTCTCCAACTCGTCAACCATGAGTTCGTTTCCACGGGGTCACTTATCGACACTTGAAATCTGATTTACTGAACTTCATCGAATCGTTGTCCGAATTCCACAAACTATCGATTTTTCTTCCAATACTTCTTTCACGCCCATTTAATAACCAAACCAAGAATTCACCTCAACCACTTGAAAATTAGTGCAAACCAAATGTTATTTATTGCACCAAAAGCTTTCGGATTCCTCTTCAAATCCTTTCTGATACCTCGAGAAGAAATCATCGATAATGCTATTTCACCACTCATTCATTTAGCATCAAGGGATAATTAATTCTTAATCCATCGAAGACAAAAATCCATTCCTCAAATCCCTATCTTATATATCTCCTGAAATAATCCACCTTGGTAAATTCATATCTTAATCGAATCTAAGACTTCCGAGCAATAAATCATCCACCGTAATTCTTATCAAAGATCATCACCATTTAATAGATCATCTCTTATGATCCCATACCAACAACTCCTCAAATCATCAAGATAAAACTTAGCTAACTTCCATTAAGTCTAATGACCTCAATTGTCGTGACGCGTAAGCAACCAATCTTCCTTGTTGCCTTACCATGCAGTCAAATCCCTTATACGACACCTCACTGCAAATCTCGTATTCTCCAATAGTAGACTAAATCCTCAAAATTGATGTGGTAATTAGCTTATACTTAAGCTCTTAAAAATTTCACTTATTCGTCCATTCAAATTCTTACGTCCTTTATTAACCTTCGTATCAGAAGCGTAGCTATCGTAGAGAACCTTTCTACGAATCGTCCGTAATAATCCGTCCATCTTAGAAAACTTCGAACCTCTGTTACTGTCATAAGTTTCGGCATATTCATGACTGCCTTGATCTTAGTGGATCCATAGAAATTTCTTCGTCCAAAATCATATGACCAACAAAACAATGCGAGTAAACCCAAACTCGCATGTATTAAACTTGGCATACTGTTTATCCTCCTTTTTAATCATAAACTACTGATAGCCCGTCCTTGGGTCAATCTTGGAACACATCGAAGCTCCTTTAAATGGGTCAAACAAGTCATCCATCCTTGATTCTCCAACTAACCAATTAACCTCAGTTGTCCAATAACCTTAGCAACCTTTGTCCAATAACCTTAGCAACCTTTGTCCAATAAACAAGTTGCTTCCAATGATGAATTTCAAAGGGGTCAAGGGTCCTCATCGATTTCTCACAAACTCAAAACTATCACCCACTACTGGGTTAAACTAAATTGTCTTTCCATGACAATCCACTTTCTATTGGGTGGGATGAGATTCCTTCTCCCCATCATTGGTCCTTTTTCCAACCGATGATTATCTCTATTAGGCACGAACTGCGAGCCAAATACGGTCGCCCTCTCAATCATGTCCTTTTCGATCATTTGGGCCCTCTTGTACATCTCATCAAAACTCTTTAAACTCAAGGGCACCAGCTAGCTTTCAATTCCGACTTCAAGCCATCTCGGAACCGTCTCGCCCTATTCAAGGGTCCTCCCCTAATCTCGGTACATACTAGGCCAACTCAGCGAACTTCGCCTTATACTAATCCATTGAAATCTGATTCTGACAAAACTGTTGGAACTCTGCCATCTTTGACTCTCTCGCACTGTCCAAGAAGTACTATCCAATGAAAGCTTCACAAAAGGCACCCCATGTCTGAGTTGTGCCTTCAGGGAACACTCTTCCTTGAGTGGCTTCCCACCAAATACTGACATTACCTTGAATCTGATAAACTGCGAAAAGCACTCTGTCTTCCTCTGAACACCTCAACACTGTAACAGTCCTCTCGAAATCCCTTACCCAACGGGTTGCAGCTTCAGAGTCGCCTACGCCACTGAACCTCGGAGGCTTCAATCTCAAGAACTGCTCTGACAGCTAAGGCATCGGTCTCTCTCAGGCCTCTCCTCTCACTAGGGGAACCACAAGGACCACAGCAAAAGCACATAGCTTGCTATCCTAACAAGGTCTCTAGCGCCAGCAGGATCCCGTCTAACCTAGGATCTGCCTGCGCGCTACCTCTAGCACTGGTCTGACCAAACACTGCCCTACGCCTAGGGGCTGACTGCTCAGGATTGCTCATCACTCTGGACTATAAGCAACCCACCACCACACTAAACCACAAAAGCAATCATAGGCACATAATGTAAAAGTCATCCCTATCTCACTATCCTAAAAATCCCACGCACCTTATCACTCTAAGTCTCGACCTCGCTCTGATACCAAAACCGATGGGGTTGTCACGCCCCGACTCTCGAGCTCGCGACAACCCCTTCTCTTGGTCGATTGAAAGCGACGTCCCAGGACCCATCAACGACCATTTATTTTATCTTTGATTATGCGCAAGCGGAAGACGAACCATCCCCAGACAAACATACAATCAAACAGGGATAGAGGGATGAACAACAAGAACAACATCAACTACTCAACTATTCAATTTACTGGATTAACCAATGGAGGATCGTTTTCCAAATTACAAGCCCGACAAAAAGGGCCAATCCATCCTCTAAGCCAAATCAAATAGAAATTAGGTTAATCCAATTAAATAAGAAGAACCCTCAGGTTCAGCACCATCATCACTCGGACCCATCGGACTCAATCTCCGTCGGGTCGATCACTGGAGGAGCGAGGCAGGATCCTCCACTGCGGGTACGCCATTCTAGGGGCCTAAAAATGGTTAACCACGACGGGTTGAGATAAAATCTCAGCGAGTTCTTCCCCTAAGCCCCGGTTAGTATGCCAACTCAACTCGGGGTATCTCTCCAGAACCACCCCTCACTCAACCCAACAACAAACAACCAAAACCAAACAACAACCAACAACAGACAGGGCAACCCACAATCAATATTCGGTTCGCATGCAACCTTACCCGGTATGCCATACCCTGCACGTTAAATCTCAGCACAATACACGCAATCAAAGCACATGGCCGTTAGATGATACAGTTCATCACTCACATGCGAATCGCGTCGCAAGCGATCTCACCTGGCCATTACCACACCCTGCACGACTGTCAATTCATGCGTGCGTACCACAAATCATCACGACATTAAGAGCATGCGAATAATCAGAGCATCTCACACAATTTTCTCATGTCTCACACTCACACATGCTCCGATTATTAACGCCCCATCCTGGGCCAACGACACAACCTTATGGTTGGCGGTTCCTGGCTAAACCAGCTTCGTCCTCTTTACCTCGAGGCACGGCGACATCAGGGGTCATCCCTTCCCTCAGACGGCATTCCCGAAGGAGCATAGGACCCGCCTACTACCGCAGTCCTGCAACTGACAGGAACATAGGACCCGCCCACTACCGCAGTCCCATCACATGTCCCCCGTCAGGCATCCGACTGAAGTCAGGCGACCAAACGGCCACGGCACAACCCCATAAAGATTGGCGGTCTTCCGGCAACGCCGGGTTCCCTCTCTTAATGTGATTATGCAACACATCATCAAGCAATCCATTTATATCTTTGCTCTGTCGTGAATGCAACATCGCGCATGCTCATGCGACATGCCATTTCAGATAACCCACGCAATATGTCATGCGATCTCACTCGACAATTCCAAAATCCAAAATCCAACCAACACTTGATCACGCATTCCATCAATATACATGAGTATAATTAACAATCGGCACTTCAATTAATCATAACAATCAATAGCACATCAATTTCAAACAAAAATTAGTTTCTGGATGAACAGTAATCGTGAACAGTAATTATGAACAGTGATTTTTCCGAAATTCAATTAATTAAAATATTTAATCCAGAAATTAAACAAAATATCAATTAAAACAATTAATCAATTCAATTAAATCAAATCATGCTTAATTAATCACAAAAATCACATAACCCTCATTTAAGCAATAATTAAGCACAATTAGCAAAATTAAGCTAATCTAATCCTAACCATCTATCTAACCACCTATCTTAGGGCTAATAAACTTAATTAAACTTCCTAAACCAATCTTACCACTAATTAACCCAACCCTAAGCAAGTTTAGGCACTAAATAGGGATTAGGAGCTAAACTCACCCGTTAAGCGGGCCGGAGATGCGGACGCGGCGGCGGCGACGAACCCGACACCCGGGGACCTCTACCATGATGATCCAAGGCGGTCCCGGGCTCAAAACAGCAGCAACAAACTCGGAATCCCTCTGCAACTCTGAAAAACTGACTGCACAGGAGGAAAGTGGCTGATCGGAGCTCCGGCGAGCGGCAGGCCAGCAACCGGCGGCACCTGGGGGTCGAGGGGGAACCACTTGTGGCTGGTATGGGCGGTGGTTCGGTCGGAAAGGAAGAAAAACAAGTGAAAAGGCGGAACAAAGTTGCTGCAGGCGGAACAGTGACGGTCCGGCGAGCAACAACTTCCGACAGCTGTACAGAACGGCCGGAGACTCCGTTTGGCGAACGGCCAATGCCATCTAAACGGTTTTTTTCTTCTGAACGCAACGGCAGGTGGCACGGGCCGAGATTCCAACAGGAAGGCAATGAACAGCTCGATTTTCGGTGAAAGGTCAGAACTGAAAAATTGAAGGAAGGAAGGAAAACCATGAGAGAGAGGTGTGCGGTTTTGGAGAAGATGAAGAGGCGAGAGAGAGTGAAGTGAAGGCTGAAGGATAAGCCTTATCAAGGCCATCAATGCTTGCCCCACTTGCCAAACAATGACCTCATCTTCTCTCTCTTCTTTTTGACTTTTCTTCAAAATATCCAAGGGCATTTTGGTCATTTCCACCTTGGTCATTTCCACCTTGCACATTTCCCAATCTGCCCTTGGGCTGAAAAGTGAAGGGCGGGCCTAAGAAATGGGCTTGAAAATGAATAGGAACGGGCTCGGGAATTTATTGGGCTCGAAACGGCTCAAGATTAGACAATGGGCTCGGGAGGGTAAATTGTCGGTTTGGCCCAACGGGCTCACTTGCTTGCCTCGGGCCTTCCATGGTGGCTGTCCCACCTTGGGCATGAGGCCCACACTGTTCTTGTTTGGCCCACGTCCTCGTAGGCTCGTGTCCTCGGTCCAAAAGTCCTTTTTTCCAAATACTCGGCTCATCTGACACTGTCGACTATCGAAGAAGTATCGTCCAAAAGTCCTTCTCGAACGTTCCCGAAAATTCGAAGTCCAATACTGGATTCTCATGCCTTGTCAATTTCGCCCAAATGCCATTTTAGTATTACTCAGACTGACAGGCGGCTTCGAGGATTCACGCGTAACCGACTCGTGCCAATTCACGTTCAAGACTTCTCGACACATGGACGTCCTTGACTACATGAAATTGCGAAGAATCGATTCTTATTTCAAAGTACACGATTACCAAGGATCGACATAGGGCCGTTCGTGGATTCGATAACAATAGATGGAATCACCCGTCGTTCCATTATTTCTGTCCACGAATCGACTTCTATTCGTCCCTGAAATCGGCCTACATGACTACAGGATCGTCCTTACGCAAGTTTCACGGTCGAGTCGTTTTCCCAGGTCAAGTTCTTTAGTCGCACGAGTTCTGTCCTCATTAGCCTTTCCCCTCAAGGTCAGTATCTCAGAAGTGATCAGTTTCGAGTGAGATCAACCAACAATGCATTGGCGAAATTAACGTTCATTCGTCCCTCAAAGGGCTCAAATTTCAGGATGTTACAGCAAGTGTGTTGGGCGGCCAAAAATACTCTCTGTTACGGAATAAATAGTAAATAATTCTTAACGAACTTATTATTTTTTTAAAAGGTAGTGTAGTTACTAATAATAGTTAAACATTAGCTCTTAATTCTTCAAGACTGAGACATAAATTAGAATTATTTTCTTGAGTGGGAGCTTTGTAACGGGTGATAGAGTGTGATCTCTTCCATCAATAAAATAATTGACTCTTCATAGACTATGACATAATAGAGTGTGAGCTTTATAACGGGTAATAGTTAACATCGGAAATATACGGTTCCAAGTACGCGAAAGTATGCTACATTTCAACTTGGAAAAAAATCGTTGAATTCCCCTACTATTTTGCTATTAGAGTCAAGGGTAAATTACTTGGACACGCCCTCAATTTGGAAAAAGAAAAAGAAAAAACTTGGGCACCCTTTGCATTTTCAAAGTGCGCTCTGCCTCTTTGTCGATTCTTAGGTAAAAGAATAAATAAAAATTGAGTAACCTGGATTAATTTATTTGGAATTGTAGTTGGATCATCAAAAGTGACTTGACAAAACTCCACATATCAAAGGAAGAGACATGGAAAAAGCGTCCAACGTAAATGACTCTAACCACTTGATCGGAACTACACAAATTTGCCGTGTTTAAAAAAATGATTTTGCATTTTTGTTTTTTTGAAGATCATCGCTCATCATTCAATGCCAAATACGTAGACCCTAACTTAAACATCTTCTTTCACGCTCAAGTTGCAGTTGAGCACTATTCTTACGGTTTGCTCTCTATCTGTCATGAGGTAATTCCCCCCAACTTCAAAACCCAAAACCCCGCAAAGAAGTTGATGATGGATGTTATTTTTTGTGTCAAACTTGGAAATTTTTGTGCCAAATCTGATTTCATTGGTAATATTGAATAAACCCTATGAAGAAATCTGATATGTTCTCTAATAGTGTTCATGTAATGTTATTTTTTTATGTCTAACTTGGAAATTTTTTGTTGTCATGCTATTCTAGTTTCTATTTCCATCTGTTTAACATCTTTTGACATGCTTAATTATACTGTACCTTTGAAATTACGGTTCAGTGCATACAAAGGAGTATAGAATTATGTTAACTGCACATACAAAAACTGAACAAATTGCTCTTTAAAAGGGTGACTTAGTTGTCCATATTCCAGCTATATTTTGAAAACTTTGTTGTGACGACTTAATTTTTTTATTAATCTATCAAATCCGAAAATATTTCTAACATGGGGTTGGAGTGCATTTTGAAAATGTAAGGGGTTTTCAAGTAACTTCGATAAAATTGAGGGGGTGTCCAAGTAATTTAATACTAGAATCAATATCGCTTCAGGAAAATAGATCTTAATTTAGAAATTTTCTTTACTAGAAGTTTCTAATAGCTCCTTAAACGTTGGAATTTAAAGAAATACGATCAATTTGGGGGGCCGAGCTTTATGGACCTATATATAAACTTTTGTTTTCCCTACTCGGACCTTAATTGAAATTTCAAGAAGTTGGGGGGCTAGGACTAAACTCGTCCATGTCGGGATTACAGTTCCTTCTTTTTTTTTCCCATTATTTTTTTGAATTAGTGTATAACGTTCCAATTTAAACTTATGTTCATCTTGTTATTACATAGCAATGGGATTCTCACCGCATGTAGCGGTACAACATAGTCAAGAATGAGTCCATGCCCCCTGCTTATAAAAACAACACACTTTCTATAGCGGGAGACTAGCCCATGAAGTTACAACTTGATATTATACGTCTAGTATTTTTCTATAGTAAAGTAAACCCAGTGATTTCTACGTGGCATTATATCTCTAATCTCTCTTGATAATAAAGTTGTTAATAAAGGGACATTGACGATTTAGGTAGCTTGAGAATTTAAGGTGACATTAGTTTAAGAATAAGTTAAATGACTTGAGTCATTGGAGATATGAAAACTAATAAAAATATGTGAACTCGGCTAGTTGATGCAACAAATTGGCCAAAACTGATAAATTGGGGTTAAATTGGTTTCTAAGCGAGACCCTAACCCCTAAATCAGTTGCAAACCAATTTGGAGGCAAGGTCCTCAAGGTCGTTGTGGGATGGAACACACAGCACATTTTGTGGAATATCGAGAGTTTTTACTAAGCTAGTAAAAATTCAAGTTATTATGGCGTCATTACTACTTTTGTTTTAGTAGCCTTTCTACTTGAGAATCTTATAACTACGTATGTGCTGATTTTGTATATATTTGTTTTTTAATTTTTTGGTCAAAAAATGTATGTGTAACTTTCTTAAATTCCATACATTTTTCAATCCTGCATTAATTTCCCTATTCTTGTCCGCAGTTTTCATGAAAAGTTTGGACCTTGGTGATATGAATATTTGCCCCCCCCCCCTCACTCGGCTACATGGTTATCCGAGAGTTGTTGGTGCCATCCTCTTCTCACTGTACATTTTTGGATGAAATCTTATAATACTTACCTTTACCAAAAAAAAAAATAATCGCCACTACCATTTTTTGAATGAGGCATACATCTATTCCTCTTTCTTTCCTAATTTCTGTGCTTACCCTATTTTCCTTTCTATATTACCGGTAACTAAGTGCCAGTCCACGCATCGAACGGACCAAAATTACCGGATGAAATTCTCAATACATATAAATAAGATTAGAAATTACATCATGATATACATATAAAACAAGTACTCAGTTGAAAAAAAAAAAAAGAACACCCACAAGAACCAAATACATGTTTAATGAGTATATATTACACTCATACAACAGCCACTAATATGTCCTATTCAATCCAATTTCGTCTTTTTAAAAAGAAAATTCGGTCAAAAGAGCAATCATATCAGATCTAAAAGAGCTGCAAAATATATATATATATATATAAGGTTCCTTCAAAAGAAGCCCGAAAGAAGAAACCCTTTTCCTTCAAACTGATATTTCCAGGGCAAACATTACCATCCCTAGATCCATAAATTGGGACGAAGTAACCTTACCTGACCAATGGGAATTAGAAAATAAGGTTCCTCAACAAACAGTCCAAAACTATGAATCGACCAATATAGTGCAACATCCAGAAGGAAAAGTTACTATCCAATTCCCCAGACGATCCTTTGATCTAAGATCAAACACCTCCTTCCATACAACCTCTGCACGAGAATCGCTTGATCACCGTCCTAACTTACCTCGAATAATTACCATACCCCCTAGCACTCCTAATACCCATGGGACTACTCCTAGTACTAGCAATATTCCCCAAAATTTACCAATACATAGACAAACCCCTACTGCACCTCTTGAGCCAGAAATTAGTGGCTTAGATAACAGATCAGGAATAACCAAACCCATCTATCAGCAGAATGAACCCGAACCTGTCATACAAAAAGTAGAATCTCCTATGTATTCCCAGATCGGAAGCGAGTTAAACGTTTTAGAAAAAGAATTTGAACCAAATAGGACATACCTTAATCAAGAATTCAACTCAATAGAGAATAAACTTATTAGAGAATGGTTCTTCGAAACATTTGTTAATTCAAAAGTAGAAATCAAAAAACAATACTATGATTTCATATATAAACATCAAACCAACATATTCTTCTTTGATTGGTTTGAAGAACACTTCCTTAAACCCAAAGAAATAATGGTACTTGAACATCATTACAAATGGAAACTTGAAAATGATGATATTGTAGAATCTCTACACCCACCACTTAGGAAAATAACTATCCAAGTAGGAGAAAACTATGTTACAGCAGCCCCATTCAAAATAGTTGACAAAATGGAAGAATCCATCAATATTCCTAAGATAATAGAACAAAACAATTACACCAACCAACACCTGTCAACAATAGGAAAACAATTAGTTAGGATTGAATCCTCAATACAAAATAGTATTCCAACAAATCCTAAAACAGAACCAGCAAAACAGCCTTTATTTAAGACATTTGAACTTCCCAGACGATTTAGCCCTGAATTCACAAAAGCAGTAGAACAAAGAAGACAGCTATTAGGAAAAGAAGAGTCAAAACCTATAATTGAAACACCTATGATCCAAGGATTGACTGTCAAAGATATTTTTGACAAATCCAAACCTACCATTAGTACTCTTGATACAACTAATGCTATCTCTAATAATGAAAGTATCAACGAAATAAACAATTTCAATTGGACACAACCCCAAAAGTTATACCATAACAGGGCCACCCCTCTTGATATAGCTCTAGAAGAATTATCCTCTCAAAAAATACAACATAAATACTCCCCAGACGCCATTTATGAATGGAACATTGATGGCATAGCAGAATCAAATCTACTTAATGTCTTAAACAACATGATAATGTTAGCTAATGCCTATAAAACCCAACAGGATGTGTCTGACCAAGCTATGGCCAATCTCTTATTAGCAGGATTTACTGGACAGTTAAAAGGATGGTGGGATAACTACCTCACCGAAGAACAAAAAACACAAATATTACATGCTTATAAAAGAGATGATTTTGGTCAAATAATTTTTGATGATAATGGCCACTCTATCCCTGATGCTGTCAATACCCTCATATACTCGATCTCTCAACACTTCATAGGTGACCCCTCTCACATCCGAGATAGGAATGAAGAACTCCTTTCTAACATGAGGTGTAAATCACTAGGAACATTTAGAGAATACAAGGATTTATTCCTTCATCGTGTTCTCATCAGACCAGATTGTAATCAACCATTTTGGAAAGAAAAATTTCTAGATGGTATACCAAAACTCATAGGAAACCAGGTCCGAGACAAAATAAGAGAAGAAAATAATGGCCAGATTCCCTATGACCAACTCTCTTATGGAGAAATAGTGTCACACATTTACAAACAAGGCACACAAATGTGTACTGCTATCAAATTACAAAAACAAATCAAGAAAGAGAAAAAATTAGGCAACAAAACACTAGGTGACTTCTGTGCCCAATATGACCCTTTCTATGATAGCAAAACAAAATCCAAATGCACAGGAGATTGCTCTAAAAAGAGCAAACATAACCGTCATAAGTCTTACCATAGAAAACCCCGACCTGACCACCATAATAAAAGAACTCATCAAAAGTTTGATTCCAAAAAAACAAACCACCATGGTCATACAAAAAAAAATTACAAAGATATCAAATGTTATTCCTGTGGTAACAAAGGTCATACTGCCAAATATTGCAGGATTAACAAGAAAATAGAAGAACTCTGTTTAGATGAAAATATCCTATATCAACTAAAAGACATATTTGCCCAAACAAATACTAGTTCTTCCTCTGATGAATCACTAGAAGAAGGAATACAAGTTAATGAACTAGAAACATCTTCTGATTCTAATTATGAAG
The DNA here is from genome assembly GCA_014858505.1 of Corymbia citriodora subsp. variegata. NCBI lineage: Eukaryota > Viridiplantae > Streptophyta > Magnoliopsida > Myrtales > Myrtaceae > Corymbia > Corymbia citriodora. The sequence goes on along the minus strand of CM026414.1, from coordinate 31,099,693 downwards.
ACACTTCCCCACAACTAAATGTGCTTACCGCAGAAGAAGAGTTTCTTCTAAGCACTGCTGATCAAATCGAAGATCCAGTAGATAGACAAGTTTATTTAGATCGACTCCATTCTTCCATGAATATAATTTCGAAAAGCACCCCTTCGTATAACCTCAAAGATATCCTTAGCAGAAACAAAACCTCAGTTAGACCAATAAACATCAATGATTTGCAAAATGAAATCAAAGCACAAAAAATAGAAATACAAGCTCTAAAAAATGCACAAAAGCAGATGTCCAGTGACATCTACCAAATCCAATTAGCGCTTTCAAGATCCAACAGAGAAACCTTTGAGGGAACCAATAACGTCATATATCCAGAAAGAAATGACCCTGAAAACAGAACAGACCCAGGATATTTAATGTTATTAACAGAAATAACATCTCGCAAATGGATAATCAATATCTCCATAAAAATTAACAACGAATATATAATCGAAACAACAGCACTTTTTGATACAGGAGCTGACCTTAATTGTATCAAAGAAGGCCTGGTTCCAACAAAATATTTTGATAAAACTTCGGAAACCTTGAAATCAGCTTCTGGCGATAAACTTAATATTAAATACAAAATACCTGAAGCCCTCATAATCAAAGACCAAGTCTCATATAAAACTTCTTTTCTCCTAGTAAAAAATATGAGACAAGAAGTAATCCTAGGAACCCCCTTTATACAATTAATCCAACCCTTCGCAGTAAATAATGAAGGGATTGAAACTCAATATTTTAATAGAAAAATAAAATTTGACTTCATAACAAAATCTCAAAAACGAACTCTACACTTTGTACAAGAGCAGTCCATTTCCGAAATAAATTGTCTCATAAAAGACAAAGAATCACAGCTAGAATTCCTAAAAGAAGACTTAGAATTCAAAAGAATAGAAGAACATCTCACCAAAATAACCACCAAAGAAAAAATACAGATGTTGCAAAAACAAATAGAAAACACCATATGTTCTATCCTCCCTAATGCATTTTGGGAAAGAAAAAAACATATTATAGCTCTTCCTTATGAAGACAACTTTATTGAAACAAATATACCAACAAAAGCTCGTCCCACCCAAATGAATCAAGAAGTCTTAAAATTTTGTCAAAAGGAGATACAAGAACTCTTGAATAAAAAACTCATACGGAAAAGCCAGTCACCTTGGAGCTGCTCCGCTTTTTACGTTAATAAAAATGCTGAATTAGAAAGAGGTGTACCTAGACTCGTCATAAATTATAAACCTCTTAACACAGCCCTTAGGTGGATACGTTATCCGATTCCTAATAAAAAAGACCTACTAAATAGACTTTGCAAAGCAAAAATCTTTTCAAAATTTGATATGAAATCAGGGTTTTGGCAAATCCAAATCCATGAAAAAGATAAATACAAAACAGCATTTACTTTCCCTTTTGGCCAATATGAATGGAATGTAATGCCTTTTGGCCTAAAAAATGCTCCATCAGAATTCCAAAGAATTATGAATGACATATTCAACCTTTATTCTGATTTCATCATAACATACATTGATGATGTTCTGATCTTTTCTTCAGGAATAGAACAACACTTTAAACATATTTCGATATTCCAAAAAATCATGATAAAAAGTGGTCTAGCAATTTCTCCTACTAAGGTCTCACTATTCCAAACCAAAATCCGATTCCTAGGACATAACATCCATTCAGGAACCATATTCCCCATAGAAAGATCAATCTCCTTCACTGACAAATTCCTCGATGAAATCAAGGATAAGACTCAGTTACAACGATTCTTAGGAAGCCTCAACTATGTCTTAGATTTCTTCCCAAATATTAATATCATATGTAAACCCCTCCACCAAAGGCTGCAAAAGAATCCCCCACCTTGGACGGACATTCATACCAGCACCGTCAGGACTATAAAAGAACACATTAAACACATTCCCCTGCTTCATTTGGCTGATCCAACCGCCTTCAAAATAGTTGAAACCGATGCCTCAGAAATAGGATATGGAGGGATTCTCAAACAAAAACACAAAGATAAAGAAGTAGTTGTCCAGTTTATATCAAAACATTGGAATCCTACTCAACAAAACTACTCCACCATAAAAAAGGAAATTCTTGCTATAGTCCTTTCTATTTCTAAATTCCAAGGCGATCTTTTAAACCAAAAATTTCTCTTACGAATTGATTGTAAATCTGCAAAAGATGTTTTGCAAAAAGAAGTTTTAAACATTGCATCAAAACAAATATTTGCACGATGGCAGGCTATTCTTTCTGTTTTTGATTTTGATATACAATTTATCAATGGTTCTTCAAATTCCCTGCCTGACTTTCTCATGAGAGAATTTTTACAGGGGATACAATCAGTACAACAACCATGCCTCGACAAAAGAAAAAAGATAAAGAAAAGGCCATAGAAGATCAATCTTCTTCTTCAAACACCAATATCACCAAAAAACCCATATTACCCATAAAATCTTGGGCACAAAGAGTAGAGGAATCTGACCTCATACCCAACCGAGCTTATTATCATAGTCAGCCAGATAGCCAACCCATACCAAATACCCCAAATACCTCGGCACTCATACAAAACCTTGAAGACCTTGCAAAAGTCTTCTCACAAGATAATCTCAATGCCATCCTTGTCAACTATCTCCATAGCCAAAACCAAAACCAAACATCCACCCAAGCACAAGATACAGAAGCCCAAACTTCGAGAGCTATAGCAATGAGAGACAACCCCTCACCATTGGCAACCCAAAGACTAGCCGAGTACCAACAAATGGCCAAGAAAAAACTCCTCAATGAGGTAGTCATAAGGCCAGCAGAAAGTTCTCAACAAATGACCAATCAAACAAGGTCACAAACAAGATCTTTATTTTTTCCAAAAGAAAAACATGCTTCGGTCCTCACTGTTGAAGATGGCTTTTATGACAAAAATCCTAATCAATTTGCAAAAAATATATTTCCAGAAGGATGGTATTTCAAACAATATGACATGAATAAACCCTTAGCCTTTTATGAACAAATCCTGGTTGAAACGGAATCAGCAAAATTCAACCATTTTTGTGACAAAACCAACAATAACCATATTCTCTACTCCACTATCATGATAATTCGGATCATCCATCCAAATGAATGGACCGAAGAACCCCATACACTCAAAAAATTCAATGCCAGACTCACACAAAGCCTACCATATTCCGTTTCATATTCCTATTGGGACTACCAACAAGCCTGGTGGAATGCTTTTTATAGACAGAACAATCAAATGAAGCATACCTGGCTAGTCTATTTCAAAGACAAATTTACCAGACAAAATCTTCCAAACTGGTTCAGTCATTGGTGGGCACATTTCGGACCAACCGAAGCCATCATCCACCCTAAACTCATACCGGGATGGCAACTCTTCAGAAAAAATTCCATCCATCCCAACATGACATAAGATTCCCATGCTTACTCCATTACTTTGCCATATTTCGATTATCATGGGTTACTGCCTGGGAATTTGCATATTCTCACACCGATAAAATACCTGTACTCATACGCCAGCATAAAACAAAATGGTGGGATAATTTCAAATTCCAAGATTGGGGAATAGAATCAATGGTTCGAAAATGGTTAAATTCCAACCAACCCAATACAACAACGAACCAAACAGCATATCTGCAAGAAAAAACTCAGATAATGTCAGCCCTTGCAGCTACTGGCACCAAAGAAGAATGTTACGCCATAATCACTCAACTTTACGAAGAGGACCAAATTGCCAAAAACTCTTCTGATAGCCAAGAAGGAAGCCATGAAGCAACTTCAACATACCATCTGGCATCCCCATAAACAGAAGATATTCTGCATCAAATAGTGTTTTAGTGTTCACATATACGAATACACTGTTCATTTTACTATTCCAACTTTTACTGTGCACTTACTACTGTTCAAATAGTTGAAACACTGTAGCACGAGCACTATAAAAGAAAGCCCACATGCACAGAAAGGGGGAGGCATTTTGTGTAACACTCCAGAGAGCTCTTCGAAACCCTCGAAATCCTCTCCACAGATCCTCACCTTTTTTCACCCAGAAACCCTCGAAAACCCTCTTCACCCGGAAGTATCCCTCTGGTTTTGAAGTAAGTTTTCGAAATCATAACATAATTTCTTCATATCAGATCCTGACTCATTTATTGTCGGTAGATCTACATATTTCATCACAGTTCAGTGACGGAGAGTGGATTACCGCCCCAGATCTGAAACTGTTCTTTAATTTTACTTTGCAGTTGATTCATTTCTTGCACCAGCATTTACTTATCTTTAGTTTATGCACTTGTAATTTACAGTTTTCTCATATTTGTAACTCATACTTCTATATTATCGTCATCTACCACCTACATGGTTGGTTTTTTCCTTCCTTGGTGTGCTTGCATACTTCTGCTCTTTATACTTTATATATTCTTTGCTTTACATATAATCTTTAATGCTCGTGATTTTAATTAGCTTCATTTACTTTTATATTTCTTTATATATATATATATATATATATATATATATGATGACACAAAAGTAGAATATCTTACATTACTACAAGCGACTAAGTTTGTAACATCGCCAAGAATGAAATCAAAGAAGAAGTAAAACCTCGTGCTAAAATAGATGAGTTCAGGTGCTTAGAAGTTAGAATCTATTTCATGTTCTTTTTCCCAGAATAGAGTTTCTATTCTAATTAACCAATTCTTTATTTGTAAAATGCTAGTTATGTTGAAGAGACTACTTAATTGACAAATTCCAAGTATTTCCTCATTAACACGATCAATGTTGTGATGTTATGCCCATCTAACTTTTTAGTTACTCAGTCTTAGTACTCCCCTATACGCAGCTTAAGCTTGATTTGGATGACCAATACGATGATAAGGAGGAACTGTATTGTGTCACGAAACAAAGAATTCGAGAATTTTGCAAAGCATCATGGGAGCGTAGAGATTGTTGGTTTCAGTGCTACATGTATTTGGAGCTGAAAAACTGGCCTCTTCTGGTTGAGTTTCTTCTTTGTAATTCACGTGCTTCAGAGAAAATGACAATCAAGGCTAAGATGCACAAAGCTACGAAATGGGAATCTTCGAATTCAGTTGATGTCTAAACAATGCTTGAAGCAGCACGAAGGTTACACTCGGTTGTCCTTTTGTCGTAAGTAAAGGCAAAGTCTCATCAGTCTGATGGCAATGGTATATTCATCATCACTTTTGGCCATATTGAACTGTTGCTCTAGACCGTAGAAGCACCAGCATCCTTTTCTTGTACCTATCAGTCTCACATGAAACGGGGAACATAAATGAAATTTCTGTGCAAACCAGCCAATATTTTCAATGAGTCTCCTGAAGCCTGGGACAGATTCCATTTTCAAAACATGTCTGTATATCATGCGAGAGATAATTTAGCAGACTAATTGGCTAAGCACTTTGCAAAACTAGGTACTACCTAAAGGAAAACAAGTTCCCTAATAGGAGAGTTTAGGAAGCTTACATTTTAGTCCTAAGAATATCAATATTAAGGAATGTCTGTACTCTAGGATATAGGTTTTCATGCAAGCAAATTATCTCCAAAGTGTGCCATTTTTACCATTGACAGTAACTAGGCTCCCTAAAGTGGCATTTACTTTGGCAAAATTCTTGCGTAAATATTCAAAAGAAGTATGTTTTGGGTAACTATGACTGGAATTTTTTTACTTGAAGGATCCCTCTAGGTCCTTCTATATTTTCTCTTCAACATATTGTCCTTGGAGAACAAACAACACACTGTAAACAAGGTGAGACTTGGAAGTTTTTACCTTGGATGGACAACTTCTCTTCAGAGAAATCTCAGCACCAGTGATCTGATAGAGAGATGATTTTTCGATGGCTTGTATACTAGCACTGGGCTAGGATGGGTTCCAATCAGCTGCATCTTCCAAACATTGCATAGGATTCATGCTCACCTTTATAGCCACGGACTCATTCTCTGTATCATGAAACTTTGCCATAATTAGGGCCAGTTTTTTGAGCTCCAGAGGGAAAAAAATGAGCAAGGCGGTCCATTATCTGCAAGATGAGTTCTCTTGCCTGATTTCATATTCGAAAAGGCAATGAGCTAGTTCATGTTCCCAACAATGCTTTTGACTCATAATTAGATCATTATGAGCCGCATAACTATATATCTCAAGCTCTCAAAGTCAGAGTTTTCGTGTTTTTATTTTCCCTAAATTTTTTGTTTAGATGCATCCTTAGCTCATCTCTTGCTTCTTCACCTTGTACTAGAACTTGTTCTTTCAAGACTAACTCTTAAACAAAAAATGTCCGTAATCTAGCTTAGCTACTTCATGTACTGCTCAAATCTCAATGAAACAGACGCTGTTTCACTACATTTTTAGTTTTATGTCAACAAAGTCTGATTAAAACATTTTATGAGTTCTGAACAAGCTTAGAAAACATGAAATTTTAAATCATGGTAGCCTTAGATAGATAAAAAATCTTACTGGAAAGCCATGCATACACCACAATTTAACAAGCACATACTTTCATGTATGCAAGAATAGATACTTGCAACTTAAAAACCAGAAAAGAGATTTCTTTATCAAAGTACTTTGCACGTGGCATATTGGGAAGCATAATTTCCTCATAGTTAAAATATCATATTTCTTTGAAGGTACTATGTTTCTCAATTTTAAAGATAATACCATTAAAGACATCAAACAATCTCACGGCAGCGAAAAAAAGTGAGGAAGAAGAGATCAAGAAACAGGAGGGAAAGCAAAAAGGAAAGAACATGGAAATGTCTAACAAGTCACAAAGAATTTAAGAAAAAGGAAACAAAGTGGGAAAAGAAAGAATTAATATAATTCTTGATGCTTCCAGCAACTCCACTTTCTTCCTCTTAGACTCGGAAAGACAAAAGATGGAAAATTAGTTCTGCAAACCTCCAATTTTATTTTCATGGTCATTTGTTGCAATTATCAAAATGCAACAACAAGCAAAATCACTAAGAATCCACATCCAGCAATAGTCAACATAAGGAAGCATGGACCTCCAGTGAGCTTTAGTCATCAATTATCATATGTCAAAATTTCAAAGGGGAGCCAAGTAAATATGAAATCAACAACACAAGCAAGTGCAGAAACGGACATAATCATGCCTTGAAGCTACTCGAATGGAGCAACAGTGTTAGGCAACCGCCTCCAAATTTATCGTTTGCACAACCTTGATATACTTCCTTTATGCCTAAAAAAGGATAAGAGTCATCTAACCGTAAAAATAATCAAATTCTAGGAAAGTTTAGTTTTGTACCATTATGATCAATAGTTTTGTATCAGTACGATCAATAGATGTACTGATAATTGATATTGCTGTTACACGACTTATGGTTCACATGTCACATTAAGGAGCATGCTAAAAGCTTCTCTGCAACTTCCATAGCCGAAAATCTAGTCCTCTACCACTGTTCATGAAGAACATCAAGAGCTTCCATCTCTGCATGTCTTGTTGCCCACGAAAGCACAAGGAGGAAACAAAGCAAGCATATCAAATTTAGGAGCCATGTCAGAGGGACAATTGCTCTTATTGTAGTTTCGACATAAATTTAGGCAATGCATTTCATAAGAAATATTTTCTCCTCTTAGTTAACTATTTTAGACTATATATAAGATTCATTAGGCATATATTACATGAAGTCAACAATATTTTGTTATATGTATTCCTGTAGCAAGGTGCCTTTGGTTTTCAATTATTCTCCTTCAAGATACTAGAAAGGCCATATATTTTGGCATCAACTATCCAATTTTGTCCACAAAATCATTTAATAGTGTACTGTCACCACATGACTATAAATGACAACAGCAATAGGCTATTAGATAAGAGATGTCTACTATGAACCAGGCTCAAACTATTTGTATAAATTTGGTCATTGAATGAAAGAAGAAGGCTAAGGAGCAGGTTCTTACTTCATTAAAGGCAATACAATGCTCACAATGCATTTTCATAGCAAAAAAGTATATCAAAAGTCTAGCTACCACACAGCCAAAGAAAACAACATTAGGAACTTCACCAAAGTAGATAAAGACTGTAATATAGTTCCAGACAAAGCACAGTGGCAAATGAAAGATGTTAAACATTGGAATAATTAAGCAATATTACTATTATGGTCAACCGTAGCCATATTTTATGAAAGAATAGTGGGAACAAACCCTTTACAGCATAAAAATGCATGGAAATGCCAATTATTAACAGATTTCTACAGATATATTATTTTATCATAAAGAAATGATTAAGGGAGGAACATAAATGATCAACAATGAACTATGAACGAACTCACGAGGGTATCAATTCAGAACAATAACAAAGTGCCGTTGGCCAAAATTTAACGAAGCGGGTGGAAAAGCAATGATAAACATACATTTTGTGTCTTACTACACGAGTTTCTTCTTGTCGCAATAATGTTCGCATCCTCAACAATTGCACAACTGTTCAATCAAGCTATAACATAAATGAATTTGAGATCATTCACTAATGAAGACAGAAACTAATCATCTCAAAAAAATAAATAAAGAAATAAATAAAGCAACACATCTGAAAATGCCCCTGGCTACTGAAAACCAGTTTCTTACGTGACTGGAACTTCAAGGCTGTCCAGAGCAAACTTTGCCTTATACAAGAAAGGCAAATAGGTCCTGTTACTTGTTAGGAGAAAATAATATGAGGACAATGATAGAACTAGTATTAACATCTAGAGGGGGGGTGAATAGGTGTAGAAGAACTTTATGCGCAATTACAATAAATCTTTTGCAATCTATAAACTGAATTTAAATAGAGAGAATAGAGAAGATTGCAAACACAGTCTATAATGGTTCAGCTTTAGTCAAGCCTACGTCCACTCTCTAGATGATCAGCCAATAGGTTGAATTTCACTATATGATCAAAGGTGATTACACACTCTTGAGTGTTAGCACTCGGTGATTATGAGTCTCACGGAGTCATTCTTCTTAGTAATTCACTAAGATCACTCAAATTTGCACTTTAGACAACTGATGAAGAACATAATCACACTTTGGAATATGTTTATCCTATCTATCTCCTAGGTCTCATTCTATCCTTATATACTCTCCAAGCCACACTCAACTGTTAGCTCTTTCCTTGAGAGTTTAGTCTTCCCTTTCCTAGACAGACTTTATAAGGAAAGTCTTTTTGATCGTTGAAAGTAGATCAGATTCCCTTAGATTTTGTTCACCCATACAATTAGAATCCGGGCTTCCATAAGTACTCTATTCTTCTTTAGAAGTTGTCATTTAATTGATCCTGCCAATCAAATTAATATAACAGAGTCAATATAAATAAGGTAAGTGAAATACTTGACCGTTGGTGATCTGATCTTGAAGTTTCATTCTGAGTCTGATAGACTAATATTCTGAGTCTATTTAAGTTTTCCGTCTGGCACGGTCAGACTCAGAAACTGAGTCTATTCGGATCTTCCATCTGGTATGAACAGACTCAAAATCTACGTCTCTTTGGATCTTCCGTTTGGTACGGACAGACTCAGAACCACTTTATGTTTTTCCTTCTGCCACCAGCAGACTCAAAAACATATGCCACCTTGTGGCTATTCCTTCTGAGGATATGTATAAATACTTACATAAAATGATTTGTTAACATCAAAACTAAGAGTTTTCAACAATCTCCCCCTTTTTGATGGTGACAAAACTTTTATGCTCACGGCTTGTTGTTCCTGCAAAGCATGGTTAGACAGAGCATACTTCCAAATACAGTGAAACATGACAAGATTAATGATGCTCATATCAACCTATATTAAACTAGTTAAACTATATCAGATGATGCATCTATGCTCAACAACCCAACTTCAAAACAACAATATAGATCAAGCCAGCAGCAATCTCTAAAGTTTACTCCCCCTTTTTGTCACTATCAAAAAGATAATATCCTGAGAGCTAAACAAAGTTTGACAGACAAACTTAACAAAAGTTTAAACAAAATAAACCAGAAGATGATTTCTTTAGGAAGATTTCTTTTTGGGGGTCCGAACAAGGGTGAAATCCTCCATATCCGTAGCAGATTCTTCAATTCGGTTGAGACATTGATGAACTGTTTTCTCTAGAGTCTCCAGTCGGTTGTTGAGAGAGGTTTCCATAGCAACTTGGCAATCTCTCATTTCCATAAACAAAGCCAATATCTTCTGAGATTCGGCACGATCAAATAAAGTTACAAGGATATCTGTTTTAGCATTCTGAAACATAAGCTCCCCCTGAATTGATGCTTCAGTCTGTCCTTATTGCCCTAGTTGATTTTTGTCTTCTTCGGCTTCAGGGATAGTATCCTCATTCGTTCTAAGTCCTTCCTCTCTTTCTCCTACTTCTTCTAGTCCATCTTTGTCATTATAAATTTCCTCTAGCTCAGACATTCCCACATTCTCATTAGTTTGAGGTGCTACACTAGGAAGATTTTCTTCTTCACTGCTAGTGGAGGCAGTGTTGTTTCTGTTTCTGTCACCCTCTGTACAGTTTGACCCATTTTCACCAGAATTTCAGAAATAGTCTCCTTTTCATCATCTTCATCATGTAGCAGCAGTTGTCTTCTCTTCTTAGAACTTGGTTCTGCAGCAATCATCTCTTTTCCCTTTCTCTTTGCTGTGATTAATGCCTTGGCTAGTTCCTTCTCTTTTCGTATCCATGTCTCTGCAACGTCCTTTAGCCTCATCTTGTTGATCATCTTGAGATCGATGACCATGGTTGGAAGCTCTTTAGTGCAGAATCTTTTGGGTATATCGATCTTGAGATGTTCAAAGATCCTGGTCACCAAGGCTCCATAGGGCGATTGTCCTTTATGTTTTGAAAAGACAGTCTCATAGGTGACATCAATTGGCTTAAAAGGTCCCCTCTCAACTTTCATGATATCAGCCAAAATATTTGTACTGACATCATAAAACTTATCATTCACACTAAACTGCATTTTATCAGGAGATAGAAATGTCAAGTTGAAGTAGAAATATGCTGTTAGTTCTGGATAAACAATAGCAGAGTCAATGCAAAAATGTTCCATCTGCAACATTTCAAAATATCGTCACAGATTTACATCAGCAGCATCCAAGAAATCAAAGTCCACAATCCTGTGGTGCATAACCCCCGTTCTAATAATTTGTTATAAAAAGTCTTATGCTCTTTAGATCGAAACAACTTTCCTATGGTGTTCCTAGCCACTACAACAATTCCCATTCTGATTTCAAAATTCCTATAGATTCGTTCATCATCCTCCTTCTCACCCCAAACATTATCCCTACTCTTACTTACTTCATTTTCTTTTGCTTTGTGAGAAACACGGGTTTTGGAGGTTATAAACCCTTTTGAAGATGAAAAGGCACGACTTTTGACTAAAAATTGTAGTTATTCAAAAATATTAAAATTGGCTAAAATAGATGCAGATAACATAGGCATGTACCGAAATTGTGCAAATCAATTATTTACTAATAATAACTTACCAATATTAATTATATAAGGAAATAACTTATGCACCAAAAATTAAATTCCAAAAGTACCATCAATTCCTTCTGAGTGCCACCCAGAAGATTGGTCCATCCAGACAATTGCTTCTCCTAGACTATATCCTGTCTTTATGGATTTTATGCAAAAGGATTAATGATATTTAATCTTCTACATATTGAATCAAATGTACCTTTGTCCAGCGGCTTTGTGAAGATATCTACTAATTGATTTTTCGAATCGATAAATTCCACAAATATATCACCATTTTGTGCATGATCTCTAATAAAATGATGCTTGATTTCAATGTGCTTTGCTCTAGAATGTAGAATTGGGTTCTTGGTGAGATTTATAGCACTTGTATTGTCACACCTTATTTTAATACAGGTTTCTTCCTTTCCATAGTCCCTCAATTGTTGTCTCATGCATAAAATCTGTGAACAACAGCTTCCAAGAGCAACGTATTCTGCTTCTGCAGTTGATAGAGCCATAGTGTTCTGCTTTTTAGAGAACCATGAACCAGCATCTGTCCAAGTAGTTGACATGTTCCAGATATGCTTTTTTTTGTCCACTTTACATCCTGCTAGGTCAGCATCTGAGTAGCCTAGGAGAGTAAAGTCTGTTCCCTTAGGATACCACCGACCCAAATGTGGATAGGTAGCTATGTACTTTATTACGCGCTTCACTGCTGTAAGATGAGATTCTCTAGGGTCTGCTTGAAATTGAGCACATAAGCACACACTGTATATAATATCTAGTCTAGATGCAATAAGATAGAGAAGAGAGCAAATCATGCTTCTATAGGTCTTTTGATCAACTTTCTTCCTAGATTCATCCTAATCTAGTTTGATGGAGGTTGACATTGGAGTTTCAGTCTTCTTGCAATTCTCCATTCCAACTTTCTTGATCAAGTCTTTGGCATATTTTTCTTGATAGATGAACGTGCCATGTTTCGATTGTTTGACTAGAAGTCCTAGGAAGAATGTAAGTTCTCCCATCATGCTCATCTCAAATTCCTCCTGCATAGATTTTGAAAAGTTCTTGCACAAACGTTCATTAGATGAACCAAAGATAATATCATCTACATAAATTTGTACTAGCAAAATATCCTTACCTTCCTTCTTAATAAATAAAGTTGTATCAACCATACCTTTCTTGAAGCTGTTGTCTAGTAGAAACTTACTCAGTTGTTCATACCAGGCTCGAGGTGCTTGTTTCAGCCCATACAGAACCTTCTTCAGTCTGCATTCGTGATCTGGCTTTCTTGGTTCCTCAAAACCAGGAGGTTGTTCCACATAGACTTCTTCTTTGATAAACCCATTCAGGAAGGCGCTCTTCACATCCATCTGAAATAGGTTGAAGTCTTGATAGTAAGCATAAGCAAGTAATAGTCTGATAGCTTCTAATCTTGCTACTAGTGCATAGGTTTCATCATAGTCTATTCCTTCTGACTGTGAATAACCTTTGACTACAAGTCTTGCCTTGTTTCTGGTCACCTTACCATATTCATTCACTTTATTCCTAAAGACCCATTTAGTACCTATGATGGTTCTTCCTTTAGGTTTGGGAACCAATTCCCACACATCATTCCTTTTAAACTACCGGAGTTCTTCTTGCATTGCTTCTATCCAACTTTCATTTGTAAGGGCCTTGTCTATTCCCTTGGGTTCAATCTTAGAGATGAGTGCCACAATACTTGTTTCCTTTTTGTTCTTCGATTTGGTTCGAACTCCTTCGTTGATATTTCCAATGATTAGCTCTTGAGGATGACTGGACTTATGCTTCCAGTTTCTATTCTGCACCACACTGTCATCAGGATCTTTTGGTGACTGTGTAGTGTCAATTTGAATGGATCTTTGTTCTGGAACTTCCTCTGTAACTATTTTCTAAGAGAATTCAGCTTCTTTGTTGAGAGTTCATTTCTCAGGAGCAATAGTTGGTTCTGATTCTTCAATATGAGTTTTGTTCTGGTCAGGATCATCTTGCTCCAAAAATCTCACGTTCATGGATTCCTCCACAGTCTGAGTATTCTTATTGAACACTCTGTATGCTTTACTGGTGTTTGAGTATCCTAGAAAAATACCTTCATCTGACATTTCTTCAAATTTGCTTGGATGATTGTTAGCATTTTTAAGAAGAAAACATCGACATCCAAAAATGCGAAAATAAGAGACAATTGGTTTTCTTTCTTTGAAAATTTCATAAGGAATTTTCTCAAGAATTGGTCTAAGAAAGACTCTATTAATGATATGGCATGAGATGGAAACTGCTTCTGCCCAGAAACGAGTTGCTACTTTGCTTTCTATAAACAAAGTTCTGGCCATCTCTTGCAAGGATCTGTTCTTTCTTTCTACAACTCCATTTTGTTCAGGAGTGTAGGGAGAAGAGAACATATGCTCAATACCATTTTTGTTACAAAAATCTTCAAAGTTTTGGTTTTTAAATTCTCCTCCATGATCCGTTTTAATACTAGAAATAGAATAACCTTTTTCACTTTGAACTCTTTTTGCAAATATTGAAAAATAAGAGAAAGTTTCCCTTTTATTTGCAAGAAAGAACACCCATGTAAAACGAGAATAATCATCTACAATCACAAGGCAATATTTCTTACCTCCAATGCTCTGAGTTCTAGTTGGTCCAAATAAATCCATATGAAGAAGTTGCAATACACGATTAGTAGAAACTTGTTTAACAGATTTAAAAGAACTTCTTACCTGCTTTCCCAGAGTGCATGCGGAGCAAAGTTTTGTCTTCTTAAAACTTAACAAGGGCAGACCACGAACAAGCTTTTTGCTGAGTAGCTTTGAAATTTGTTTCATACTAACATGTCCAAGTTTGTGATGCCAGAAATTTGCTTCATCTTGGACTGAAATTAAACATTTTGCAATGTCTTCATTTATATACAAGAGATAGATGTTCCCATGCCTTCGTCCAGTAAATGATTGAGAAGAATCATTGCTAGTTCTAGAACATAAATTTTCTTTGAAGTCAATTCTAAAACCAACATCACATAACTGGCTAATGCTTAGAAGATTGTAGTTCAATCTCTTAACCAGAGATACATTATTGATGATTAGATTACCAATCTTGACCGTCCCTGATCCAACAATATTTCCCTTGGTGTTTCCTCCAAAAGAAACTGTTTCTCCTTTAACCTTTTCTAAAACAACAAACATTTTTGAATCTCCAGTCATATGTCTTGAACATCCACTATCCGAGTACCATTTCTTCTTGCTCTTGAAACTTACCTGCAATCAACACGCACATTCACTTTTTCTTTGGTACCCAGATTTTCTTGGATCCTTCGAGGTTAGTAGTATATGCTTTTTCTATCCATTTCTTCTGAACAGGTCTCCAGACTTTAGGAAATTTGTTTTCAAAATATTCTTTTTCTCCACAATTAGAACATTTGAGATGATCTCGACCAATAGGTTTTGCAAAATTCTTTTTGAAATGATTTTTATAGGCCTGTCGAGGAGGTCTTTGTTTAATTCTCTCCTTGACATTAGGAAAATCAATTAAAGAATCATTTTCCTTATAAAACCCAAGTCCTGACTTATCATAATAGGGAATCTGAATGGAAAGTATATGCTACAGGTTTTTTGATCCTTTAGAGAACTTTGTAGTAATATTCAAAATTTCCTTTTTGAGAGATTCATTTTCATTTTGCAAAGAATTTCTATTTTCTTTTGTTTCCAAAATTTCCTTTTTGTGAGATTCATTTTCATTTAAAAGGAAATCTCGATTTTCCTTTATTTCTGAAATTCCTTTTTGAGATCATCAAATTTTTCTTTCAAAGAGTGATTCATTTGACTCAACTTGTGATTTTCATTCTTTAAACTGGAGATCCTTTTGAGAGTTGATTTTAAATTAGAACACAACTCATTTATGCAATCTGAGACTTCTGTAGGAATATTAGAATGACTAACCTTAGTCTCCTTATCTGAATCTAAGTCTGATTCTGAATCTGTTCCAGAGTTTGAGTCTGAATGTGCCATTAGACAGATGTTGCCATATTCATCTTCACTATCTTCAACCTCAGTGTCACTCCATGTTTCCGATTTTAGGGCCTTTTTATATTTTTCATATTTCCCTTTGTTTTTCTGAAGCTTGGGACAATTTTGTTTTATGTGATCCTTCTTTTTGCATTCGAAGCAGACAACATCTTTGACATATTCCTCCTCATCCTCTGTTCTTCGTTGTCCAAACTGTCTGTTTTGTTTCTTGCTGTTGAAACTTCTTCCTTTCTTGTTTAACTTCTTTACTTTTCTGATTAGCAAAGCAAGTTCTTCGTCGTCCAGCTCGTCCTCAGAATCTGTATCATCAGAATCAATATTAGACTTGAGAGCAATGGATTTTTTACCTCTAGATTCCACTTCCTTGTTCATTTGTTCAGCTTCATAGGACTGCAGTGTACCAACAAGCTCATCAACAGTTAGAGGTGAGATTCGCAGAGTTTCTTTAATGGAGGTTTTCACATTGTTCCACTCTTTTGACAATCCTCTTAGAAGCTTGTTGACTTTCATTGGTCCAGGAACAAGCTGACCTTGATATGCTAGTCCATTTACAATTTCTATAAATCGACTGAATATATCTCCTATGGACTCCCCCTGTCTCATCTTAAAAGATTCATATTGACCAAGTAAAATATTCACTTTGGTCTCCTTAGCACAATTAGTCCCTTCGTAGGTCACATGTAGTCTATCCCACACTTCCTTCGCTATATCACAAGAAGATATTCGATTATATTCATTAGGTGATAAAGCGCAGTAAAGAGAGTAGATGGCCTTAGCGTCTAGAGTTTGTCTCTTTGTCAATCCTTCTAATGAGATGGTAGCTGAAGATTCCGTTTCTTTCCCATCAGCTTTCTTTGAGGTTTTTCCAGTCTCAGCATTTGGATCAACCCCTCTTTCAACTACATCCCATTCCAGTGGATCTTTTGATCTGAGGAAGGCCTTCATCTTGTTCTTCCATATATTGTAGTCTTTACCATCAAAATATGGTGGTCGAGTGTTGCTATGTCCCTCAATCAGATCTGATGCAAGAATACTAGCCATAGAGGAGCTTTAACTCAGAAGTAATAAACACTTCAAAACAATGAGCATAGGGCTCTGATACCAATTGATAGAACTAGTATTAACACTTAGAGGGAGGGTGAATAGGTGTGGAAGAACTTTATGTGCAATTACAATAAATCTTTTGCAATCTATAAACTAAATTTAAATAGAGAGAGTAGAGAAGATTGCAAACACATTTTATAGTGGTTCAGCTTTAGTCAAGCCTACGTCCACTCTCCAGGCGATCAGCCAATAAGCTGAATTTCACTATATGATCAAAGATGATTACACACTCTTGAGTGTTAGCACTCGGTGATTATGAGTCTCACGGAGTGTAACATCCTGAAAATCGACCCCATTTTAGGATTTTATAAAAGGGCAATATTAGGATTGCCCCTGGCCAGAGAGACAGAGTTCGTAATCGAGTTGGCTCCTAGGATGGAATTAATCTGGAAAGCACTGTACAGGATGGCATTATCAGGATTAAAGGAATTGAAGGTGCAGATGCATGAATTTTTGGATAAGGGTTTTATTTGCCTAAGTATATCGCCTTGGAAAACGCCAGTCCTGTTTATTAAGAAAAAGGACATGGCAGAGTTTGCATCTTATATGGTTAATCATTGGCTTAGGAAAAAGCTGATAATAGGAGGAATGGTATTAGGGAAGATCAGTGTATAATTGGAATGTCAAGTGTTGGACTCGAAGGTTGTGACTATTGGTACGACTTCCAGTGTGATCATGCTACTTATGCGTTAATTGGGTTTTTAAGCTACGCATTTGTGTTTGGCAGAACACTTCGTTAAGTTGGTAAGGTTAAGACCAAAACCGTTGGAAGCGGTTCTTAGTATTTCAGACCCAGTTAAAGGATCGTACGATGTTATGGAAGAACATCCTACTGCATGTTTAGATTGTATGATGGTCGTTGGCGATCAAAAGGAATTGATCGATTTGATTGTGTTGGAAATGTACGATTTTGATGTGATTGTTGGAAGGGATTGGTTTACTAAGTATCGAGTTACAATGGATTGCTATTGGAAGGTAATCCAGTTTAACCCATTAAGTGGGGTTCGTTTCGAGTTTACTGGAATCAAGGAGGACTCTCGATCCCTTTGAATTCATCATTGGAAGTAACTCGTTTATTGGATGAAGGTTCCTAAGGTTATAGGACGATTGTGGTTAATTTGTTAGTTGAGGAATTAAGGATGGATCGTTGCACTTTTGCATCGATTAACGGTAGTTTAACCAATGGACGGTCATGAACAAGTATCCATTACTAACGATGGATGATTTGTTTGACTCACTTTAAGGAGCTTCGATATGTTCCAAGATAGACCCAAGGACGGGCTATCGGTAGTTGAGGATTTAAAAAGGAGGATAAACTGAAGATGACATATTGTGTGTGATGTGATCGCTACAAAATTACTGTACTGTCGTTTGGATTAACTAATGTGCCAATTGCTTTTATGGATTTGATGGATTGACTGATTAAGACGTATTTGGATTGATTCATAATTGTGTTCGTGAACAATATATTGGGATATTTGAGGAATTCAGAGGAACACGAACATCATTTGAGGATGGTACTATAAACTATTGGAGAGCATAAACAATATGCCAAGTTTAATACCTGCAAGTTTGGGTTTACTCGCATTATTTGTTGGCCGTATGATTTTGGACGAGAGAATTTTTGTGGATCCATTAAGATCAAGGCAATCATGAATTGGCCAAGACTTATGACAGTGATAGAGGTTCGAAGTTTTCTAAATTGGATGGATTATTACAGATGATTCGTAGAAAGGTTCTCTACGATGGCTATGCCTTTAATTCAAAGGTTAATGAAGGACGTAAGAATTTGAATGGACAATTAAGTGTGAGCATAATGTTTAAGAGCTTAGGTATAAGCTAATTATTGATTGGTGGAATTTTGAGGATTTAGTCTAGTATTGGAGAATACGATACTTACAGTGAGGTGTCATATAAAGGATTTGACTAAGTGGTAAGACAACAAGGACGAGTAGTTGTTTACGCGTCACAACGATTGAGGGCTTGTGAAGTTCAGAATGTGAGCTCATAAAAATTTGGTGGATCAAATTTCAAGTGTTGACGAGTGGTCCTGTGGAAACGAGCTCATGAGTTGACGAGCTGGAGAAAGTTTTGTACTTTGAGGTGCTCAAATGAGGTTAAAACCGTGAGGCTTGGTATGGGACAGGCCAAAGCGGATAATATCTCTATGAGATAAAGCATGTTTAAAAGGGACTTTTGTTAGAAGTGGTGCAGTTCGTAGATGCCCATGACGACTGATCCGATGAGGGCGGGGAGTGGACGCCGGGGCTGGAGTGCCTGAGCAAGGAGCGACTCCTGGCAGGCTTCTAGGATGTCGAAAGGGGCAGAAATGAACTGAACTACAGACTAACAAAAAGAGAATGCTTGTGGGATAAAATTTATTCAAGTGGTATAGCAGAAGTATGGTCAAGTTTGTGGAACTCCAGTCTATTGGAATAACATCAGAGAAAGGATGATCTTTGGTCCAGAGATTGTTGGCAATCAGTGGATGTGGTTAAGATGTCAGGGACAGGCTAACGTCATAAAAGCGATACAGACAAGACTAAGACTGTTTGATTATTAAGTTCAGTGTTGCGTTTCCCTTAAGGTATGTCATCTTTCAAGTTTAATGGCTACCCTTAGGATCGAACCTGAAATTCAAGCCAAGATTAAAGCAATATAACCTTTGGATGCTGAGGTCCAAAAGATTCTACAAATGGGCGCGACCAAGAGAAAGTCGGATTTTCAGGTATCCAAGGATGGGATCTTGAAATTCCGTGGACGGTTATGTGTACCAAGCAACATCGAAATTAAGGACAGGTTGTTATCCAAAGTGTATCGTAGCGACTATAGTGTGCATCCAGGCAGTACGAAGATGTATCAGAATTTGCGGCAGTATTATTAGTGGAACGGTATGAAAATCGACATCGCCAAGCATGTGGTGAAGTGTTTAACTTGCCAACAAGTGAAAGCGTAGCATTGCAAGCCAGAAGGGTTATTGCAACCTCTTGAAATCCTTGAATGGAAATGGGAGCACATCACGATGGACTTCGTGACGAGATTACCAAGAAGTCAGCGGGGTAATGATGCGATTTGGGTTATAGTGGACCGATTGACGAAGTCGGCGAGCAGAAAATTACAGGGCCAGAGTTAGTGCAGCAATCTTTAGACGCCGTCAAGATGATTCGAGAAAGGTTAAAGACGGCTCATAGTAGACAAAAGAGTTATAGGGACAGACGACGTAAGTCATTGGAATTTCAAGTGGGCGATCATGTGTTCCTTAAAGTATTGTCGATGTAAGGTACATCGCGATTTGGAAAGAAAGGAAAATTGAGCCCAAGGTATGTCGGACCATTCGAGAGTCTATAAAGGATCAGGAATTTAGCCTATCGTCTTGCACTACCACCTCGACTTGCTCAAGTGCATGATGTATTCCATGTGTCGATGTTAAGGAAATATGAGCTGGACCCGATGCATGTGTTGAATTTTGAGGAGATAGAGGTGGACGACAGGGTGTCGTATGTGGAGAGACTGATTCGGATTGAGGACTGGAAAGAACAAGTGCAGAGAAACAAGACAGTCTCCTTGGTCAAAGTCAATTGGCAGCGTCATGGTACGGAGGGAGTTACATGGGAAAGCAAAGAAATCATGAGGCGTCAGCACCCCTATTTTTTTGAGGATTAGAGTATCAGTTCAAATTTCGAGGACGAAATTTCTATAAGAGGGGAAGAGTTGTAACATCCTGAAAATCGACCCCATTTTAGGATTTTATAAAAGGGCAATATTAGTCGAAGGCCTGGTCAGTACAAATTTTCCGAACTGTGTGTTCGTGAGATAATGGATTACAGAGAGGCGTCGATAGGAAATAATTCGCGTACGACTCGCAATTTCGATCAGGAACGAACCCTTCGACCATGAGGACCTGGGCGGGAACGATATCCTCTAAGTACTACACTATTAAGGAAACGGAAATAAATCGATTCGGCAGAAGTACGAAGTCGATCTGCGGGTGATTTCCGCACGACTTCGATACGAACTACGAACGACGGTAAACCGAATCCTTTTCATCTGGTACTCGGGATTATCAATTGAGCCCCCGGGATCACACGACAATCGAGGGACGTCCCTGACTCGAGAATTGGCGTAAACGTGGTTCAAAGAATGGTTGGCCATGGGTCAAATGAGAGGAAAGTCCAAAAAGGGCGCCCGATAATCCAAATTGTACTACGGTCGCAATCGACTCAATTTGGCCCCGATTTTTAATCCGATTTTGGGAACCGACTTCTCAGTGATATCAAGACTAAATATTTGGACGTCGCCTCATTTATGTTGGGATTTTCCGTTGGACACGGAAGCGTCGGAAAAAGGGAAAATTGGACCGGGTTTCGGGCCCGCGGGTGGGCCGGCCCAAGACCGGCGGCCCAATGGGCCTTGTACCCATTTAGCCCAGCCCAAGAGGGGCCCAAGTTGGCCCAAGTTCCCTTCCATTTCCAGCCCATGGGCTTCTCCCTTTTGGCCTTTTGCTTTTGTGCCCAAGTGGGCTTTGTTTATGCTTGTTTTGCTTTGTTTTTGATTGGCTCTTCAAGCAAGTGGCTTGCCCACTTGCCTTGGCCTTATCCAAGCCTTCAGCAGCCTCTTCTCTCTCCTCTTTCTCCCCCAAAATTCGTGCACCAGCCCAGCCTTCCTCTCTCTCCCTTTTTCTCTTCCTTTTCTCTTTCATTTCTGGTGCTCTTTGCTGTCCAAGCTGTTTTCCAGCAAGAAAATGGCCTTGTCGCCGTCACTGGAGCCGCCGCAACCGCCCAAAGTGTAGTCTTGGAAGTTAGGAAGCCAACCGCGCACCCCCGGTCGCCGCTGGTCGCCGTTAGCCGCCCGTTTCGACCTTTTCCGCTCAGCTGCACCGGTTCCGCGTGAACAGTGATTCCGGGCTGTTTTGGCCCGTTTCGGCCATCGTTTGTCGTCCGTTGCCATCCCCGAGCTTACCCCTCGTAGCCCTTGTTCCCCTCTACGCGCCGGTGTCGCCGGATTTCCGATCCAAGTAAGTTAACTTCCTAATCCTTGTTTAGGGGTTAATCTTGCTTAGGGGTTAATTAGTTTAATTTTTGTGCTTGGTTAATTATGAGTTAGTTTGTTAATGGTGGCTGAGTTAATTAAGCTGACTAAGGTTAGATTAATTGACCATAGTTAGTTTTAAAGTAACTAAGGTTAATTAATTAAAGTAACTAGGGTTAGTTTCTAAAGTAACTATGGTTAATTATTAATCATGGTTGAGTTAATTAACCCTAGTTAGGTTAAATTTAGTAACCATGGTTAAGTTTAATATTATTTTATTAATTTCGGATTAGTTACTGTTCACGGATTACTGTTCACGGCACTGTTCATGCAGAAGCTAAATTTTGGTTTATTTTGATGTGTTATTGGTTGTTATGAATTATTGAAGTGCCGATTGTTAATTATACTTGTGAAATATGATGAAACGCATGATCGAAGACCGAGTGAAATTGAAAGTGTTTGACTTATTGAGTTATTCCCGAGAATTAGGGAATGTACGTGATTGTTGATTGATTGAATTTGGAATTTTGGAATTGTCGAGTGATACCGCATGACATATTGCGTGGGTTATCTGAAATGGCATGTCGCATGATCATGAGCGATATTGCATTCACGACAGAGCAAAGATATAAATGGATTGCTTGATGATGTGTTGCATGATCACATTAAATGAGAGAGAACCCGGCGTTGCCGAAAGACCGCCAATCCCTATGGGGTTGTGCCGTGGCCAGTGGGTCGCCTGACTTCGGTCGGATGCCTGACAGGGAGGGGTTCTATGTGGGACTGCTGTATGGGGGCGGGTCCCGGGCCTCTGTCAGTTGCGGGGCTGCGGTAGTGGGTGGGTCCTATGCTCCTTCGGGAATGCCGTCTTGGGAGTGAGCCCTTGACGTCGCCGTGCCTCGAGGTAAAGAGGACGAAGCTGGTTTAGCCAGGAACCGCCAACTAAAAGGTTGTGCTGTTTGCCCAAGAGGGGGCGTTAATAATCGGAGCATGCGTGAGTGTGAGACATGGGAAAGTTGTGTGAGATGCTCTGATTATTCGCATGCTCTTAATGTCGTGATGAGTTAAATGACAGTTTCTGCAGGTCACGTGTGCCAAGGCCAGGTAGGATCGCCTGTGGTTGTGTCTGCTTATTGAACTGTCCTATGCTTTTGTTTCTCTTTGCATTGTGCTGACTGCTAGATTAGGTTGTATGTTAAAATCCCGAGGCGAGCGAAGTTCCTAACCGGGGCTTAGGACTTTAACTTGCTGAGTTTATCTCAACCCGTCGTGGTTAACATTTTCAGGCCCTAGATGATGCAGTACCCGAGGATCGAAGAGAGCGATCCCTCTGAGGCCAGCGAGTAGACACTTGTATAGTGTTAGGTTAGCCAAGCCAGTCTCTTTTTGAGTAGGCCTTAGCTTGTCGCCTATAGTAAGGCGTGTATGTATTTGCTGGTGTGCTGGCTAACCTTCAGATATATAAAAATGGTGTTGTCTTTCCTTTGCTGCTGTTGTTGCTATCCCTGTTGTTTGGTTTGGGAGTTGTTCGTTTCCGCATGTGCTTAATTACAAGATAAAATGAATTGGTCGACGACAGTACCTGGGACGTCATAATTTAAGACCTCAAGTGAAATGGGGTTGCCGCGAGCTCGAGAGTCGAGGCGTGACACGGAGTCACTCTTCTTGGTAATTCACTAAGATCACTCAAATTCGCATTTTAGACAACTGATGAAGAACATAATCGCACTTTGGAATATGTTTATCCTATCTATCTCCTAGGTCTCATCCTATCCTTATATACTCTCCAAGCCACACTCGACCGTTGGCTCTTTCCTTTAGAGTTTAGTCTTCCCTTTCGTGGACAGACTTTATAAGGAAAGTCTTTTTGACCGTTGAAAGTAGATCAAATCCCCTTAGATTCTGTTCGCCCATACAATCAGAATCCAAGCTTCCATAAATACTCCATTCTTCTTTGGAAGTTGTCCTTTAATTGATCCTACCAATCAAATTAATATAATAGTGTCAATATAAATAAGGTAAGTGAAATACTTGACCGTTGGTGATCTGATCCTAAAGTTTCATTCTGAGTTTGATAGACTAGTATTCTGAGTCTGCTTAAGTTTGCTATCTGCCACGGTCAGACTCAGAAACTGAGTCTATTCGGATCTTCCGTCTGGTACGGACAGACTCAAAATCTGCGTCTCTTCGGGTCTTCCGTCTGGTACGGACAGACTCAAAACCACTTTATGTTTTTCCTTCTGCCACCAGTAGACTCAAAAACATACGCCACCTTATGGCTATTCCTTCTGAAGATATGTATAAATACTTACATAAAATGATTTGTTAATATCAAAACTAGGAGTTTTCAACAGACAATAGGCAACTTAAGAGGCAATTGGCATCAAATTCCCCGCAGTAGAAATATTTCATTATCAATATGCCACTACTAATGGAATGAATCCGTATCCCGTAGCTATAAGATCAAGATCTTGTAAGTGTTGCATAATAGACTGGTTTCAAACTTCCAAGCAATGATTATTAATACATACTCATCCTGAAATTCAGATGCAAATCCCATCTAACACTCAAACTGCTATGGCTTTAACAACACTAAAACGGAAAGAGCAACTGTTTTTGAGAAAATACACATTGCTTATTCCAGTGTGTTTTATTATTGGTGCATCATAAATTTATCTTTCATTAATTAGGTTTCACTCAAACATTCAAGAAGCATCCAGGAGTTTTTTCTTCTTGGTCATTTTCTTTTAAAAGAGTTGGCACATAAGGATAAAAAGAGAACCCTAAACTGTTATGAAGGCCTCAAAAATCAAAATCAACAATCAGCTTCTTGTGCTTTTGTCTCTATTCTACTGAATAACTTATGTAAACTTCATCTTTCTCGTGATTATTTCTTTTTCATATCCATAGTCCAAATGGCAAAAGAAAATAACCACCAAACCATATATCCATTGTCAAAACCCATGTTCATAAGAGGGTAAATTTCTCACAACCATACCAATTTGGGATTTTTGATGGTTACAAAATTAATTTGGAATAAATTTATTACGAGTGTACTACTTTGAGGTCTTTGGTAATTAAAAAATTAGTTTGCAATAAATTTATCATGGGTGTACTAGTTTGGGGTTTTTTGTGGTAAAAAAGTTAGTTTGGGTAAATTTGTCACAAGTATGAGATTTTTTGTTATATTAACCATTAATTTATTATGACAAGCCAAATAAGGGATTTGTATATTCCACATGTACATGTTAGGATGGTGATGCATGCCTGAAAGAGTAAGAAAATCTTAGTGATGGTGTGAAGTTCACATGATTCCAATTTTGAGTAGTGATCAAGAAAACAAAGTATAACACTTTACCTATAGTCTAATTTTCCCAAGTAAAGCAGGTTATACTCATGGTAGTACAAATGTGGGAATCTGATTTTGTCACTTTACTCCCCCCTAGAGCAAATATATAGAATTACTTGAAAATTAAGCATTCATAAATTGGTGTTGTGAGTGCCGTGTTATGGATGTTTTGAAAAGCGCATTGCTTTTTTATTCCTTGTAATGTTACGCAGGGTAAAGAGGTGTGCTTCTGAATTTGATTCCAATCCCAAGGTTAATGATTATAAAACGGTGGCACTTCCGACGATGATGTTGAGGTAAATTCGAGGCTAATGCTGTTTTTGCCATGATTTATCCTCTCCATCTATTATCCTAAGTTTGACTGCTCTTTGAGACGGCGCCTCGCCTTTCGGTGCCGACATTTCGAGTTCAACCATGGGATTTTGGCTGCTCCTCCGAAACACTCGTGAACTGTGGAAGGAGTGGGAACTGCGGTTGCTCATCCTCCTTGGCTTGTTCCTCCAGTGGAGCCTTGCGACTCATGGCAGCCAGAGGAAATTCAACTCCAAGAACCGCATCCAATTCGTGGTCTGGACAGTGTACCTATTGGCCAAGTCCGTCGCAACTGTAACCCTCGGCATGCTTTCAAACTGCCTGGCGAATATCAAGGAAATGAAGGGGGTGTTTGATCCGAAGAGCCAGATCACAGCATTCTGGGCGTCATTCCTTCTCCTCCACTTGGGCGGGCCCGACGTGATCACCACATTTGCCCTGGCGGACAATGAGCTATGGCTGAGGCAGTTAGCGCGGCTTTGCGTCCAGGTAGGGCTAGCGTGTTACATCTACTATATGGCCTTGTCGGGGTCTATGCTATCGCTGATAGCAAAGGGGTATGATCCTGGTGGGGTTCATCAAATATGCTGAGAGGACATTGTGTTCGTACTTGGCGAGCAAAGATCAGTTTCGAGATTCGATGCGTTCTCTACCCAATTTCGGTCCCATATACCCTAGGAAAATGGAGCAGTATCTTCTGAAGAGAGAAGAGGGGTTACCAGGTCGGATTCGATGAGGTCATAGAGTTTTCAGCGCCAGAGGGTCTCTCAGGGAGAGATCAAGGCTACGACCATGGAAAGACTCTGGTCAAAGCCTATGAGTTGTTCAAGATCTTCAAGCTTCTCTTCGTGGGCATGATCCTCAACTCTGGCGACCTGGCCACCAGTAGGCGCATTTTCATGGACTGGGACATGTTTTCAGAGAATGCTTTTGGGATCGTGGAGATCGAGCTCGGGTTCATGTACGATCTGCTCTACACTAAGGTGCGGGTGCTGAACTGTGCTTGGGGCATCATTCGTTGGGTCATCAGTCTCTCGGTGCCCTGTGCTGTGTTGATATTATTCTCCTTGCAGTATAAGGATTACCCCAAAGTTGACGCCTGTATAACCTTCTTGCTTGTAAGTGTGACTATACTTTTAGAGATTTACTCACTTCTTCTCGCAATTTCGTCCGATTGGGTTGACCGTTGGCGGCTTCAGAAACCTGAGAGATCTACAATCTCGTCCATCATCACTTCTCTCCGGTTCTTCCCGAAGCAAAGATGGTCGAATTATGTGGACCAGTTCAGCCTCGAGATTTTCTATCAGGAAAGGAANATTCGTTGGGTCATCAGTCTCTCAGTGCCCTGTGCTGTGTTGATAATATTCTCCTTGCAGTATAAGGATTACCCCAAAGTTGACGCCTGTATAACCTTGTTGCTTGTAAGTGTGACTATACTTTTAGAGATTTACTCACTTCTTCTAGCAATTTCGTCCGATTGGGTTGACCGTTGGCGGCTTCAGAAACCCGAGAGATCTACAATCTCGTCCATCATCACTTCTCTCCGGTTCTTCCCGAAGCAAAGATGGTCGAATTATGTGGCCCAGTTCAGCCTCTTGAGATTTTCTATCAGGAAAGGAAACGGGATCCTTCCCAAGTATCCGTGGCTCACCAGGCCAGACATGAAGGTGGAAAAGAACTTCTATGTCGATCAAAAAGAGTTCAAGAAAAACATCAAAGAATGGATCTTCAGTCACATCAGAGATCTAAAACCGATTGAATGGAAGAGCATGTTGGAGAATTTTAAAGTGGGGGCGCACCATATACTGAAGAGGGCAAACTACGACGTGTTGAAATGGAGTGTAGAAGTGGAGTTTGACCAGAGCATCCTCATCTGGCACATCGCCACTGAGCTCTGTTATTGCCAGGACCGCGGTAAGAAGCATGGCGAAATCTCGGAAGACCTCATGAGCTTCAAAATGTGTAAGTTTGTCTCTCGGTACATGCTTTATCTTTTAGTATTCCATCCTCCCATGTTGCCAACAGCGATAGGGGTGTTCCAATACGAAGACACTTTGGTCGATGCTCAGAAGTTCCTCGAAGACAAGCAAGATGTGCTGAAATTATTCAAGAAAGAGTCACATGCTTACACCGGTGATTGCAGCTGCAAGAATGCACACAAGTCGAGAAAGTCGCTAGATCTGTGCAAAGTCTGCCATCTTCTGCACAAAGTGAAAACTCCCCCGCGTGGAAGATGCGCGGAGACAAAAGCACGTCGGTGCTGTTTGACGCATGCTATCTCGCTTTCCAATTGAGTGATGTCCCCAGGAAATGGGAAATGATCGGCAACGTCTGGGCAAGCATGCTTATGTCTGCGGCCTACCAAAGCAAAGGCAACGAACACTGTGAGAGTCTGAGCAGAGGAGGAGAGCTTCTCAGCCATGTTTGGCTTCTCATGGCACATTTGGGGATGGCGCTGCCTGAACAAAGTCCTGGAGCAAAACGCATCACCAAACTGACCATGAACTAGAAGTTCAGGTGGAATGTGTGTTGGGGTTCACCTAACGTATTCGAGTAAGATAAATAAGATGAGCTCATCATCTTGAGAGGGTGAGGGAGTTAATTCGATATTTTGTCGTACTTGGAGTTGTCAAGAAATAATGGAAACTATGTATCAGTTGTTCCCCAATGAAATTGGGATGGAAAATTTGAGTCCCTCGAAGTTATTAGTAGTAGACAATCCTCAATTAGCCACACTTCTTTACCCGCAATGTGGTCAATAACTTTTTATTGGGGCCAATTTTTGCCTATTTATAATATGACTCTTTCTTTAAAATTTTTAAGTGAGAAAATTTAAGTCATAGGAAATTATAAAAATCTCATTATATGTGATACTACGTGACAATATTTGAATACTTCAACAAGTTTTCTTAGTGTTTCATTATTAATACAATTCAAAGTATGAGCACCACAAAAGTTAAGGAAGATACTTTTTTACCCTTTAAAAATTGTTTATACCTCAGCGTGGTTAGTAAATTTCATGAGCAAAATTAAGTATCAATTTATGAAGTAATTATGCTAAGTATTTGTGTCACCGTGCTTAGCAAGTTTTTGCATTGTAAATGTGAAGTTGGTTCCTCGTTATTAATTATGTCTATTGATATAATTTTGACCAATCACCTTAACTTATGTGAATTTAAAAAACGGGGTCTATTCAACTCAATTACAATTTCAATGTGTAAGGTTTTCGCTCAAAGAGGATTCTAAGTCAGTACCATCCCGCTTTGCTTATTTTTTTAAGAAAGAAGAAGAGAAAGACTATTAGTACTGCCTTAGAAATGAGATGCCATGAACTGAGCTGTGGTTTTAGCCATTCGTTGGATTTTTCACTAAAAGAAAAAATTGATGAGCTTTCTTGCTTGTGTACTTCTTTCTCTTGGCGTTCCTCAATCGAGCTTCCCTTCTTATTTCCTAGATCTTTTAGTCACTTCCGTTGTACCTCTCATCTCTTTTGAATTTTTCGAAGGATTTGGTAGTAAGGAGAACTCGGATTTACAGCACTAAGCCTGAGAGATGGCATAGGCTAGAAAGTCTTAAATTAAGTAGTAGGCAGGGTAACAATAAAAGGTTGGACTAAAACGCGAGAAGGAGAAAAACAATATCCTTGCGGTGCAAGTGACTGATGGTCAATCGAGCTTCAAACATGTAATCTGTGGAACGTATGACTCGAGAGTTAACTTGGGTGAGTGGTGGAATGATAAATAAATTAGACTGATCAAACCCTCTTTGAAGTTCCTCTGAATAAAACCTTTCTTTATAGGGGCATTTCGGTAGGTTTGACAATTCAGTCATTAGAGGAAATGAATAGCAGACCCTAAAAACTTTGTGCATAGCTACCCACTTTAAACTAGATGGGAAAAAAGTTAATCTTATACCAGCTCTAACAAGGAAGCTTGCTTCTCAATTAATGATATTGCAGAGAGATTTATGGGAAAATTGTTTAAAAAGTCCTAAATTTATTATACTTTTGCCAATTTAGTTCTCAACATTTTTATATTGCTAATTTAATCCTAAACATTTTCATTTTTTGCTAATTGAGTCTATCTAGTCAATTTTGGCCCAAAATTATTGACGTGGACACCAGTAGCTTTACATAGAAGGTTAGCGCTAACATGAACAATCTTAATATTTTTTTGAATTTTTCATTATTTTTCTTGTTTATTTTTCTTTTTTTCCTTTCTTCTTCCTTTTGCTAGTGACCCAACCAGCCATGGCAAGGCTGGCTGGTCTTGGCTGCCTTAATGAGACCCAGTGAGGATTGGACTTACCCAGGCTAGGGTAGCCAAGCTAGGTGAAGGTGAAGATGGGCGAGGCTCACCCTTGCTTGGCTAAGGTGAGCCTCAATGAGGTTGACCCTTGCTTGGTGAGGGCAAGCCCCGATGAGGTCAACCCTTACTAAATCTGGTAAGGTCAACCCTTGCCTAAGCTAGGGTAGCCTCATTAGGTGTCACTTGTGCGAAGGCAACACCAAATGAGGCCACCTTGCTTGGGCAAGGGTTGGCCTTACCTAGCTTGGGGGAGGGCTCCCTTTGTCAGGACTTGCCCTCGGCTTGCCAAGCCTCGTTGCCAGCTTGCTTAGCCGGTAGTCGGCCACGCAAAAGAAAGAAGAAAGGGAAAACAAAGAAATAAAAAAAAACTAATGAAATTATTATTAAAATTATCAATGTTGGCACCTATCAAGTCATGTAAGACAGCCGACATCCACGTTATCAAATAGTGGCCAAAATTAGCTAGAAATATTCAATTGACAAAATGCAAAAATATTTAAGATTAAATTGACAAAAGTGCAATAGGTTTAAGATTTTTCGAACAATTTTCTCAAGGATTTACTGCAACATCACCATTTAATCTTGACGATGGCATCTTACTTTTTGGCATTTATGCATCTAATTTGGTAAGAGAAGCCTTTCTTTTTTCCAAATAAAAGTCTAAAAGTTATGTAAGTAGTTTAAGAAACTTTAGCAAATTCAATGCACTTGGATGAGAGGAGCCTTTCTTCTATAAAAAGGAGTTTGGTAAATAAAAGTATGAAATTCGTGATACATCTTTAAAGCCTCAATCTAATTATCAGTATCGTATTTTATTTTAAACTTTATTTTGTAAAATGAACTAGGAACGTAAGTTATGTGATAGAGAAAAACATTTAAAAAATTTATGTAAATCCATTGTGATTCCTAAAATACATGTAAAGTAAATTGGTCAGGGTATACACAATTGTACCTAAGTTATTGTCATTCAAGTTGAATATTGAACACTTAAAGAATAAGAAATTTTGTTGTTGTTGTTGTTTTTTTTTTTGCCTTCTGTCTACTGATGAAATAGAATAGTAGAACGGGTTAACTTTTAATTAGTTTCAAAATAAGTATACCAACGACTTTTCAATTATCTCAAGCATTTTTTGGGATGTCGTAATTCAAATTCATATAATTAGATAAAGCGATACATGCCCCTCTTTAACCATTCAATCCGTCATTATACTCCACAGCGTTAAGGCTTTGCCTTTTATAGCAACGGAACTTATTTGAGAGACGATCATGTTTTGTTTTTTAAACATAAACTCATGCTAATTTTTCTTAATAATGGATTAAAGAATTTTTATAATCTGACATATATGCACTCATAGAGCCCGTTATGCTACTGTACCGGAGATTATTTCACTTCAAATTCTATATGCACTAATTAATTTCATTAGCCTAAAGAATCTCTATTAGTATTCTTCATCCTCGCATGACCAAATTCAATCAGCTTGCTAATTCAACCAACCTGCATGTTCAGTCAGCGTTCTTTGTGTTCTATTCAAGTAACACGCAAATCCAATTAGCTTTGTAATTCAATCAAGCACGGCCTTTCAACCCCAAATAGTCGGTAGTCAGAGAGAACTATGCAGACAGACCTTGGATGACATGCTGGGAGCTTGTGTAATTGATTTTAAGGGTAGCGGGGAGGATCACTTGCATATGGTTGTGTTCCCCTATAATAATAGCTACGACCAAAGTATCATCATGGCTCTATTTGAAGAGTCATATGGAAGCAAAGTGTAGATCTCTTATTTGCTAGGAGGAGGTTGTAAAGAGGAGATAGACTGGGATAGAATTAATTCAGATTTCGTCTAATGTCACACGAGATGTTAGATAGAGACTTTGGACTGCACAAAGTTAGATCGAACTCTTGTGCACATGAGCACTGCAACCTTTAGTGTTTCAGCTTAAGGATGATGTTTTTTGGAAAGTTTCACCAATAAAGGGAATAGCTTGGAAGCGAACCCATGAACTCGATGCCTTGGGATTGCTTCAACTTGGAGTGACCATTTATCACCATCTTTTGGCCATTTTTGGCCTTTTGTGAGCTATATAGTTATTTCTATATTTCATATGAATTATTTTATGTGGGTGATGCGTGGCAAACAATGTGCAAATCACAATGATTAGAGTGAAGTTCACCAAATCTAAATTTCAAACAGCGATGGAGAAATCAAACTTTTAACCAAAATTTCAATTATACTTATGCTAGAATGAATGGCGAAACTTGATTTTATTGCTCCACTTCCCCTTGGACAAATGTAGAGAATTGCTTGACAACAATACATCCAAAAGTAGTGTATTGTTTTTTTGTTTCTTGTAATATCTTGCAGGGTATATAGGTGGTTCTGAATTTGATTCCTATCCCAAGCCAAATCTTATATAATGGTGGCAATTCCGAGGATGATGCCGAGGTATTGAATTTGATACCTGTCCCAAGCCAATGCTTATATAATAGTGGCAGTTCGGAGGATGATGCTTTGAGTTTTGCATGCTTTATAATTGTTTGCGCCCAAAATTGGCTGATTGGGCCAAAGACGAAAGGAAAGCCCATCAAGCCCAGCTTGGGAAAGAGCGGATCAACCAAAGGTTAGAACGAGGTTAATTACTGGAGACGCCGGAGACTCGGCATCAGCAACCACTCGGGACCAAAATGATAAGAACAAAGACAGTTTCGAAGGGCTGATACCGATAGCATTGCGGATAAGACAAAACGGTTATTAGCGTGAAGCCAAAGTCTCCTGGGCCATTCAAAATTGAAATAATAACTGTTAATGAGCGGCTACTTGTAATGATTAGCCATAAATAGCCAAGGGGAAACTAGTGTAGAATACCTTTAATTCGGCAATCAGACAATCGCAAGAGCACTTATATTTTGACTATCTTTTATTTCATCATTTTGTAGCATGTTATTTATCTCTCGTTATCCTTTATTTTATTGTCATTAGAGTAGTACTAGTCACTTCCTTGCTGAAACAACACATGACCTAATTTTATAGAAAAGCCAAAGATTTGCATCTTTGGTGAAAGATATTTGATCGAAGAAACTTTTCCCGTCTGACGCTTTTTGGCATTTTCCATCTCTAGGAGGTATCAATAGCAAAACTAAGGAATCGGGAGAATCGCATTGCCGCCGACGAGGATAATCCATCCCCACAACGTGTGGAAGAAAGACCTGCTTGTTCTGAAACATCTCACCAAAACCCAAACCCAATTGATGATGTCAATATGGGTGCAAGTTCTGAAGACATCCCTCGAAATTTGACTGAAGAGCAGAGGAGTGAGTTGGCACCGAATTCCATGGTGATTGCCACCATAAGAAGCATGTATGAAGAATAACAGAATGAGTTGACTAATTACATGACCAACTATTTGTCTGGAATTCTAACTCCTCTATTTACCAATCTGGTAGCTGAACTGGCTCCGACGTTTGGACCATCGGGCTTCCCAAATGCGGTTCAAGGTGGTCAAGCGGTATCAGGATCCACACCGATAATTGTCTGCCCAATCTAATGTCACTAGTGGTTTAAGTCAGACGCAGTAAGTGAGGATATTACAAAGGTTCAACACTATTGAGTGATTTGAATTAGACTAGTCAAGGGGAGCGTTTAGGACCAAGTGGATCCACAAGTTCTCTAGGACGTGTGGTTGAGGGCTCAATTGAGGCCAATCCAGTGTGGGTAACTGTTGACCCTTCCAACTTGGAAGCAGCTGCACATGTTGCTCGATGAGGGGGTAACAACACCACACCAATTACAAGCTTGATAAATATCGAGTCAATCCCTGTGCCAATTCCAAGATATTAGCCCTATAGGCCTCAAGGAGGGCCTAGAGATTTAGGGGCTCATCCTCCCTCAACCCAGGAGTCTGCACGTTAATGGACAACCCTCCTAGATAGAACTTAAAGAGTCCTCCACTTGAACAACAAAAAGAAACTAAGGAGATGGTTAGAATTGGTAAAACTATCGGTAGCATTACTGTGCTTTCCATCTAGCAGGCTGCTTCAATGGGCTAAAATTACTAAACTGTCCTACGCTTTGGCCTTTTTTTTTTTTTAAGTTCTTTGAGACAGAACATTTGACGCCAATAACAACAACTTCCAGATCATTCACCCAAAAATATACCAAATCATGATAGGTTGACGTTTGGTTGTTGATGAAGCAAGCAGGCAATGTGATCATGAATCGTCAACATGAGATGACAAACAGTCAATAGTAACTGAAGACTAGAGAAAAGTCACACCGGAAGATATATGAAGATTATAATCTGCTTATGATAAGAACGAGTACTTAAGGATGATCCACGTGAAGCCGAGTATTGTAATTTGTTAATTCAAAGATAACTTTAAAATGATGGTCATATTTGTATAAGGCTACAGAAGGCCAAGAGGCATTAGTTGTAAAGGATCCGCCATTCATAACACTGGTGTAATTTTTATGCAATTCCAGTTTCTAGTTTTATTGATTCTCTAGATTCGCTTTACTGATCATCAATAAATCTTATTATGCAAATTTCCTACCAGAATCACCATAGAGCTCAATTTATATTAAAAATCAAACTTTTGCTGAAAGGTATTTGATTGGTGATCCTATTTCGGCAAAACACAAGACTACTAGTCAAAACTTTAAACCCAGATCTCCTAGGAACGACTAAAAGAAGAAAGAAAGCCAAAAAGGTCGACAAAGAAAAATCAATCTTCCCCCTTCAATGAACAGGTGACAACCAGAATGACAGTCATTCATTGGAGATCCGAGAAGTGAACTCTGGGTGAGTTACAGGGAGACCCAGGGAAGTGGATCAACTTGTGCAAACCCCGAACCCCAAGTTAGAGGGGGATACTTGATGTGTAAGATGATTATATCGAGGCCCCGTTCATTTCGCACAATATATTACATTTGAGAAAAATATTTTCCAAGAAACTATTTTTCGTCATTCGATTGAGACCTGAAAATGAAATAGAAAATATTTTCCATCATTTAGTATCCTTTTTCGGAAATAATTACTGATGTAATTTTAATTTTTATAAAAATCAAAATTTTAATTTTTTAATTTTTAATTGTCTTTTTCTTTCCTTCCTCCTTCCTCCTTCCTCCTCCTTCTCTACGCTTCCTTTTTCTTCTTCTTCCTGCTCCTTCATCCGCCACTATGTGCCTCGGCGATGGCAGGTTGTTCGGCGACTAGCCTAGACATGGATTGGCAAGCTCACAACTCAGCAGATCCAAGCAAGCCCAAGCTCCGCTAAGGCCGGTGAGCTTACAGCTCACCAAATCTAGGCCAGCCTGGGTTCACCGCTCGCCAAATTGATCAATCAAGGACGAGCGCGAGCCTATAGCTTGCTGATTTGGTGAGGCCTGATGTTAGCATCAATGAACCTTGAGCTCACACGACACCACTCACTAATTTGACAAGGCTCAAGGCCATCATCAATGAGCCTCTAGCTTGCTCAAGGCCGGTGAGCTCGAGGCTCGATAGTTGCCATGGTCGGCGATCGACCGAAGAAGAACATGGAAAAGGTAGAAGGTAAAAAAATAAAAATTGAAAAAAATTAAATTTTTGAATTTTTGAAAAAGAAAAAAAGAAAGAAGAGAGGCTAATAGGGTATGAGATAATAGAGAGTGAGTGAGAAACATTTTTTTCTTAACTTGAAAAGTAGAAAAAAATTTCCTTATTTTAAAAGGCTTTTTTTTTCTTTGATGAAAAATGTTTTTCCTGACTAATTCATTTTTTATAAAACGAATAACGGAAAATCTGAAAAATATTTTTCTGAAATTTATTTTTTGTGAAATGAACGGAACTTTAGTGTCATGCTATTTTTAGTAGCTGCTACGCTAGTACTCTCCAAATTTGATCACAGGTATACGATAGGAATAAAAAAAGCATTAACGAAGGACAAATGATGGCGATTCAGGGATGCAGAGGGGAAGGCAGAGGTGCACAAGAAAAAAAAAAAGGATTTGATTTGTTTTGTTCTCGCCGAGGACAGCTTATAAAGCAAATTCGTTTTGTCCGCAGAAGATTATGACCATGCAATCCTCGTCACCTCATCGCCATATATTCAGATTTCACTTCATGTCCATTAGCTTTTAAGCAAATTTGGCACCAAAGTGAAGTCACATTGCACAGTCTTCTAATAACTGAACCTAAAAGCAAATAACCGAAACTCAAGTATCAAATACCACCAAGATAGAGCTCTAAGTCTGAAATCTCGATACTCATCTTCTCCGGATCAAGTAGGACATATTTCTCCAATCTTGCTCGGCCCCATTCCCCTCAATTTTCCCCTTCAAGAGTTTCTCGAGGGGAAGAGCCGTCCGTTCGAGGCAAGGCTCCACTGGGCGGCAAGGGTCAGCGCCGAGTCCAAAGATTTTGAAGACTTCAAAGTCTATAATATTTTCAATAGCCAAAAAAAAAAAAAAAAATCCTTCATTTGCATGTGAACAAGCATTATGCGAGTTTGTAAATTATTCAGCGCTTCACACAAGCTTAAAAGGATAGTTGGAGTAGTAAAATTCAAATCCCTCAAGTTCAGGTTACAAGCATGAGGTGAATTTATGTACTCTCTTGATATGAATGGGCTGGACAATTGCAAAATTATAAAAAAGAATATGAATACGGTTTAAGGAATAGAGACAGTTTTGAAGTTGATTGAAAGAGAAGCCTATGAACTCCTTAAAAAGATCGTAAGTGCCTCAAAATTCACAACCAATGTTAGAGAAATCCAAGGGACTATAAAGGTAAATAGGAATCAGTTTTATCTACTGTCTTAGAAACACAAGCCTCCACATAGAAAGAAGAGAAGGCAAGAAGAACTTGTCAACAATTCCTCTAATTTCCAACACTGCTACAAGTCAATCACACTATAACTATCCATGTAGATTAGGCATCAAAATGGTAAAAATCCTTTCAAGGAAACGTTAGGAAATATAATATCCGATGAGAAACTATTAAATAAATATTTCCTCATCAAACCGTACCTCCCTTTATGGAAGATTTAAATGAATTCCATAAGGTTAGGACAATAACTTCAATTTCCACTAATTTCATGTCTTGGGTTGAAGATTATACATGACCCTAGGAAAAACTAGATATTCAATTCATGTCAAGATTCATTGAAAGAGGAATACTTATTAGTCCCTTAAATTGAATGTACCAATATCATTGTGACCCAAAAAATAAAAACAAAAGTACAAGACACAATGATGTCTAATTTTAGATTGGTTATACTCTAATTCTTATTTTTAGACTTATGCCCTACTTCCTTGCATATGTTGGAATCGTAACCCACACTTAAAAGTAAATTGTCCTCACCCTAACCTCCTTAAGAAGATAAGAATTCAAACTCTCCCCTCTCCTTCCCATGTGAAAAGGGTGGTTATCAAAGCAAATCTTGATAATTAAATGATGATGTCTACCATTCCCTTGTTTGTAGGACAATATCATGAAAAGAGCGATCTCCTTCCCATCGTTTCCCTCCCCACTCACACACAGATACCATCAATCACCGTTCGTCCTCGCAAACGCCTTTAAATCCATTCATTGATCTTTCCACAATCTAATCTAATCATTTTGCCCATTCTTTCTACCTCAATCAAAGCAAAAGGAAACGAAAGAGAGAGAAAGCCAACCTGCAACCATCAGATTGTCTTTTGCCACAGATTTCACTACATAACATCCTGGCAAAATTATTCCCCTAAAAATGATTAGAATATAGTTGATTTATTTGAAACATGAACTTATATAGCCATGGATTGATCAATGACTAAAGAGGTTTTCTATGATCCCTTTAGGGATTGTTCCAACAGAATAAAAAAGTTGTGTTTCTGCGCATTTTCTACACAAAATTTCATACCATACGAACACTTCAAAGGCTTTCCATAAATAACAGAAAATCATTCTTTTGTTATTACAGTATCACCAATAACCGTTTTAATCCTTTGGCTTAATAAACAACTTTTTAAAAGTTGACGAAAAAAACAAGGTGTCTCAAATTACGGGCTCAAGTTCTAACTTTTAAGCAGTGCCCAAACAAGAGAAAGGAGACAAATTTGTTGCAAAAAGTACAAAGCAAATATCCGTTTCAAAGGGATCCCCGTCGGCGCAAAAAGCAGCTCTGCAAGTAGTTTGCCCATGGAAGAAACAAGAATAGTCCAACAACCTCTAGCAGTAAGAGATAGATCGACAATCAAATTTGCAGTATCAGGAGACAAAAAATTATTTTAAAACAAAGATAGAAAGACCTTGCAAATTAATTACTATCCGCAACTGGAGCAGTAGGCCTACTTGAGCTTAGAAACGGTAGTCCAATAAATGAAGACGAGACAATAATTCCATCAAAAAAGCAAAGAAATTTAGGAGGAGAGGGCAAAAGAAAAGAAGGAAAATGAGCAAAGACGGGAAGGAAGTTCAAAAACAAAGGTCTTGTCTTATGGTCGGCCCCTCCATGAATATCTGGGACAGAGTTCATCTCTCCTCGATGTTCATCTTCTTTAACAAAAATGCTTGCCCGTAGCTGGCATTGCCAGTCACCAGTGCCGCTGCTGGTTGCCAACACCACTGCCATCGATCAATGCTGGTCACAGTCGCAATCACTGGTCATTCACCGCCCTTCATCGTCAATGAGAAGTATTCTCCAATAAGATCCTGATGTGTTTGTCATAAACACAGTGAGGAGGCTTATTCTCCAATAAGCTGAAAGAAAGAATGCAGTGAGGAGGCCGTCAGGACACATCGTCGTTTAAAAGAATCATAAACACCAAACGACGTCTCATTTTTTTGTCAATTTTTGGATTAAAAATCAACAGCTAGAAGAAAAAGAACAAAAAAGTTGGTGTTCCTTTCAACTTCAAGGTAATATGGCTGAGGTTGCCTTTATCAACGGGCTTCTCAAATCATAGAGTTTTTCTCACAATTATATGCTTGGCAAAGTCAACAATGATCACGACATTAACTGACTCTACAGTATGATAAATTCAACCATATCGGACAAATTGGTATAATCAAGAAGCTACAAATCCAGTTAATGCATTTCTTTGCCAAGAAATCCATGCTAATCACATGCAAATCATTTACCTCTTTTATCATCATTATGGATCATGCATAATATGGTCAAGAACTCTCGTGTTCAGACATATTAATAACATGGCTACAATTAACTCAGCTTGAAAACTCAAAAAAGAAAAAAATCAAGCAGATTACAGAATAACGTCAATGACAAAAATCAGCATCAGAAAAGAGATGCCTACAAAGGGTTATGTCGTAAATTATCTTGACAATCTAATAATCAAGTCAAAGCACGAAATGAACTTGTGATTGTAGCTGCAATCCTCAATAAACACATGGCAAACCGGGCAAAAACTGATTTGGATAAGAATCAAGCTTCTTCTCTCAGGCCCCTTTACGGAAATTCTGTGATTGGAAAAGTAGTAAATGGCACATGCATTTTCAGTCAGAGTGCTTGTAATCTTTAAAGCCACTTCATGGAATTCTAGATATTTAACTACATCCTCTTACCACAAAATAGAATTCTAATCATCATCAAAAACATTCACACAAATCTCTATACCCAAAGGATTGTTTGAACATACTATGATTATGAAACCTGTTAACATCTTGCGACAAAATAATTAACTATATCTGACATTACACACAAACAGGAGATAATCTTATTGTGCTAGAACAAATACCAATGGTGTCACATCTAGATTTGTGCTTTACATGTAGAATACAAAGAGCTGCAACACTACAGTTCAAGAGTTATTTTGCAATGAGCTTAACTCAAGAATGGGAACTACCTTGAACTGCAAGTTTGACTTGGATTATAGTCAAATAAAGAGATTAACTGACAAGAATAAGAAGAATATACAATAAAATCAGAATAAACCAAAAATCAGGATTGAAGAGCAAAGATGTTGTCTAACTTCATCTTGAATCCATGCTGTTATTGACTCCCATCATACAAGGAAATCTAAAGCGACAAGTATACTCAAATCTTTGTATGAGCATCATATCACACTGCCAAAGCAAGAAACATTGCCACAGTGCGCTAGTCAATGCTATTTGATTACATGCTATAATATAGAAAGGTCACACAATGCAGCCTGCTTGTTATTTGCACAGGGAACTGATAATTATTCAATACACAGCAAAGGTGCATCATGTAGCTATACATGATGTTCAGAAAAGCAAGGAATCATAATTTCAAAGATCTTACCTAGTTGTGCAAAGGCGTGGGAGGACTCGACAGGAAGAATCAACGCACAGAGATCAATGGGAAGCCTGAGTAACCCGTGGCCTGGGAAGCTTTGGAGCTGAAATCAAGATATTAGCATTTGTCATATATCTAAAAATACTCAAACAAAAAATAGATTTCACAATGTCGTAAACAGCAATGAGTGGAAAAGGAGGGGAAAAATGGCGAACAAGAATGATATTCATGTTACAGGGTTCTATCAAACAGAGAAGAAAACCAAATTCATTTAATCGTTGCATAGACAAATTATTTCAGCACCATCCCTTCTGTATGTAATGAGTTTTCAAAGCTTTCTAATGATCACAGAAGCATGAAAAGGTTCTAGCTGATCAGTCTCTTCAAATATCTGCACCAGAAGAGCTCAAATTGGAGAATTGCTCAACCAAGAACCATATATGTTTAGTAATTCATGATAGGGATAAATGAAGAAGATATTTATCTCAACGAGTCTAACCAACAGATTATCAACTATCAAGATACTGCACTTCATCTTCTTCCTTACGTCCCATTTCTCAAATGGAAATCTGGCTAAGACTACCTAGTCTAGACGAAAGCTATATTTGATAAACAGGGCACTGAAAATTGGCCAAAAGAAAAATGACTGGCCATCTGAAACTCTTAAACTTTTGTTTACTGGGCATATTCTACACCTATTCATAGCAAACATTACATGGCTGAAAACTGCTCTACTCAAGCAACCATACTTTGTGACAGTCTGGAAAAGTGTACCCACCATCTCAAAATGAGCACCTTATATTTGATGGAAAAAATTTGTGAATAGGTTCTTATCCAACCAATGACATGCTAGTTCTATACTTGCAATTTCATTAACCCTTTATCATCACAAAACATTCCACCGGGCCAGCATTATTTACCTAGAATGAGCAGATAATTCTCCAGACCAAGGATACAACATGATATTGTTACTTCAATAATTGATTCACATAAGGATAAGAGAGAGAGAGAGAGAGAGAGAGAGAGAGAGAGTTGTTCAGCGAGATCTGCAATCACTGAAAGCCATAGCTATAGTTCTTCATGTGGCTTGATGAAAGTATTGACTGAAAAGTAGAAATAGAAAGAGGCTTCCTCAATTCTTCTTAATCAATATCGAAGGGGATAAGTGCTAGGACTGCATTGTTAGATTTTAAAAAAGAAATTAGGAGAGGTTGCTTCAACTTCATTGATTGATAAAATAAACTTTAGCTTAAAAAAGTAGAATTGCTCTGTTGTGCACATAAAAGCCTATTAAAAAACGTATTTAACTATGGGTCCATTAAAAAGGAGTATAATTTCCCTTAGGATATCTAATGTAAGCAGGTGCCAACTCCAGTATTCTAACTTTCTTTCAAACAGACAATTCAACAGTTTAAAATGGTTGATCACCATTCTTACCATTATAGTTTCCTTGTTCATAAAAGTCTTGCAGAAGAGAAACCACTCCTGATGCCATCTCTCCACAACATTTGAAACCCTTTGATCCAGAATTCTTATTACTGCAAGAGAAACACGAAAGAAGTTGGAAACATCCATCAATCAGGCAGACACTTGAAAGGGGAACAGAGATGAAATTTCTATGGAAACCAGCCAATGTTCCCCAATGATTCTGCATTTCTATCGAGTTCATCAGCTTGAAACGCAGAACAGATCCCAATTGCAA
This sequence comes from Corymbia citriodora subsp. variegata, assembly GCA_014858505.1. Lineage (NCBI taxonomy): Eukaryota > Viridiplantae > Streptophyta > Magnoliopsida > Myrtales > Myrtaceae > Corymbia > Corymbia citriodora. The sequence goes on along the minus strand of CM026414.1, from coordinate 31,058,132 downwards.
AACGTGTCCAAATATCACGGCAAAGAAAATTTAGCAGACTAATTGACAAAGCACTTTGCAAAAGAAGGTACTATCTAAGCAAAAACAAGTTTGCCAATAGGAGAGTATGTCTTGTTTAAGAAGTTTACATTTTGGTCCTCCGATTACAGAAGGAGGTGGAGAAGCAATGACAAACATACACTTCGTGGCAGATAAGTCTGGTTTCTTCCTGCCACAATAACGCTCCCGTCCTCAACAATCACTTAGCTTTTCAATCAAAGTATATAATAAATAAGTAAAGTACACTGCAAAACCATTCACTAATCTAGACTAAAATACTAATCATCTTAATTAGGAAATAAGGTAACATATTTGAAATGCACCTAGTCACTGAAAATCAGTTTCTTACCCAACTGGAACTTCTAGGCTGTCCAAAGCAAGCTTTTCTTTCCATAAGAAAAGCAAATAGGTCTTGTTACTGTTTAGGAAAAGAAAACATGAGGATAAGAGTCAGAAATTCTCCCACGCATGCATGTATGCATACAGGCAATTCAAGAGGAAATCAGCAAGAAGTTGCTACCAGTAGAAATATTCAGCATGTCTCATAGCTACCAATGGAATAAATGCATGCCTCATAGCTATGTGATCAAGATCTTGCAGGTCCAAGCAATGTTTATTACCACATTCTCATCCTGTAATTCAGATGCAAATCCCACCTAACCGTCGAGCTGATATGGCTGTCAAGCAAAAACAGCAACTAATTTGANTTCATCAGCTTGAAACGCAGAACAGATCCCAATTGCAAAATGTGTCCAAATATCACAACAAAGAAAATTTAGCAGACTAATTGACAAAGCACTTTGCAAAAGAAGGTACTATCTAAGCAAAAACAAGTTTGCCAATAGGAGAGTATGTTTTGTTTAAGAAGTTTACATTTTGGTCCTCCGATTACAGAAGGAGGTGGAGAAGCAATGACAAACATACACTTCGTGGCAGATAAGTCTGGTTTCTTCCTGCCACAATAACGCTCCCGCCCTCAACAATCACTTAGCTTTTCAATCAAAGTATATAATAAATAAGTAAAGTACACTGCAAAACCATTCACTAATCTAGACTAAAATACTAATCATCTTAATTAGAAAATAAGGTAACATATTTGAAATGCACCTAGTCACTGAAAATCAGTTTCTTACCCAACTGGAACTTCTAGGCCGTCCAAAGCAAGCTTTTCTTTCCATAAGAAAAGCAAATAGGTCTTGTTACTGTTTAGGAAAAGAAAACATGAGGATAAGAGTCAGAAATTCTCCCACGCATGCATGTATGCATACAGGCAATTCAAGAGGAAATCAGCAAGAAGTTGCTACCAGTAGAAATATTCAGCATGTCTCATAGCTACCAATGGAATAAATGCATGCCTCATAGCTATGTGATCAAGATCTTGCAGGTCCAAGCAATGTTTATTACCACATTCTCATCCTGTAATTCAGATGCAAATCCCACCTAACCATCGAGCTGATATGGCTGTCAAGCAAAAACAGCAACTAATTTGAGAAAATATATGTTGCTCATTCCAGTGTGTCCAATTATTGGTACCTCAGAAGCTTATCTTTCATGGATTAGGTTTCACTCAAACATTCAAGAAGCTCCCAGGAGCTTAAGCTTCTAGGTCAATTTCCTCCATAAACACTATGGTACATAAGCACAAAAAGAGAATGCTAAACTATTGCAAAGGCCTCAGAATTAGAATTGACAATCAGCTTCTTGTGCTTTTGTCTCTATTCTACTGAATAACGTATGTAAACTCCATGTCTCTTGTGATTTTTTTTCTTTTTCATACCCACAGTCCACAGGGAGGAAAAAAAATAACCACCTAACCAGTTATCCATGGGCACAACCAATATGTTCACATTACTCTCATGCTCCAAGTAAATTTGGTTTTTAATTCTCCGTTGATGCCAAAGTCAACAAGTGGTAAAAGGACTCGACTGTCCAGCAACCTTTCCTGGTGGCTTGCCATCTCACTGCATCTTCTTCATTCCAGAATGGTTTTGCCTCTTCAAGCGCCACATTAAACAAAGAGACAGAGCCTTATCCCAGCGATGGAAGTTACTCACAATACAATAGTCCCAGAACACCTTTCACCCGCAGCACATCTGTATGAATTGTACATACTATATATCCACATTTCCTAGACACCTCAAAAGCACCCCTCCCCAAATTCCACCATAACCGTCTGTCCGCTGCAATGCCTGGTTTCGCGTAAGGGAGTCCCAACCATAACACCCGCATTAGCTCAGTTTTCACCTGAAAAGCAAACTGAACCAAACCATTGTTTCCCTCCCCCTCGCTCGTTTTTTCCATTGAACCTAGACTTCACCTACTTCTTTGAATAGATTGCCACTTATCAAAAGAAAGAAAGAAAAGCTATACCTTGTAGCAGGGATTGTTGCTGATTTCGCAACGTGTGATGTCGATTGCCAATGAATTCACCACCAAGCATCCACAGACAAAACTTACAAAGAAACACCTCTTCGAACAAATTCATGGACACATTCTTCAAGAGTTCCCGCGCAATTGCAGCACCACACGAATCGAATTCAAAATCTAGCCGATCTATAGCTATCTGCATGAAGCCCAGAACCCCAGGAGAGAGTCGTTCGCCCCAAGCTGCTCCATCAGTTTCCATGGCTTCGGTCGGCGGTGGTAGTCCGTCACCTCCGCTCGCCGGTCTCCGCCGCCGCCGATTCGCTGGGGACTCTGTTTCAGGAAGACGTACTTCTTCTGTTCGTCGCCTCCGTCGGTGGTGGCGTCGGACGGAAGATGATCGGTCGTGATGCTGAAAGTGGCGTCGGTGGAGTTCGAAAAGTTTGCCTATGGCGGAGAAAATAAGGATTTACCAAAAACAAAGAAAAGAGATAAAAAGAGAAGAAAACGAGAAGAACAACAATTCCTACCAAAAAACGAGAAGAAAAACAAGAAAAAAAAAAAAAAACAAATTTTAGCGAGATCACTTACTACGAATTGCTTCCTAAGCAAGTTTCTCCATCATTCTCTTCTCCATCGGTCAGATTGGAAGTCGACATCGCCCTGATTCGCTTCCTTCGACCGAGAATAAACCCACGCCTTCCCTTTGGCCGACGATATTTATCAATTCTCCTTGAATAATCTTGCAATTCTTTCTGTAGATCTATTTTGGTCCAACTATCTTCGTGTATAAATAAACTCTCAGCTCCTGAATATATTGATTCATGATCAATCTCGTAGAGCAAAGCTGGATCGATCAGCTGATAATCTTGAAGCACAACTTTCAAATCATCTTTCAGTTGCTTGCATAATATTCGGAATCCCCACTTTTTCATGTATTTACCGGATACTGTAATGCTGAATTGTACATGACTCTCGTCAATTTGACCAAAATCGACTGCTCCCCACAAATTTGATGGTGTGAGATAATGAAGTTGGATATTATCCAACTCCAATGATTCCAAACAGTATGGAAAACTTTTCTTTAATTCGCCGTTTACATGGGTGGTAATACGATATGTGGCTATTGGTTTCTCCTCAAAATTAACCTCATCGAGAACGACACAAAGAGCACATCCAAAAAACGTGTCGTACAAGTGTTTTGAAGCCATGAAAGATATGGAATCCTTTTCAATAGGGAGAACCCACTCTGGCATCTCTCCTTGAGGGAGAAGCATAGAGTATATCAAAGGCTGAAATAAAGATAGATCATTAGAAAGTATCCATTAATCATTGCTTGCATTAACATACAAGTCTCATGTGAGAAAAATCATTCCCATAAAAGTATGGTAGTCAATTCCTTTACATATGCATACACGCGTAGAATCACTTTATATTTGCTCGATTTTCTCAAGCCTTGGATCTTTGCATTTTCTGCTATTGCAATGTACAACCACACATTGTATTCGGCATATGCTACACATTGTTATGCATGCGTGTGTGTGCATGAGAGAGAGAGAATCTAACCTGTTCAGGTGAGTAAATATCAACCATGGTCAACCCTCTACGGACAAAATCATGAACTAAAGTTAAATCTCCACAATTTCGCAAAGATTCACAATTATCCATCCGAAGCATTCTCAAAAATGGTGGAAGCTTGGGAACCTCCTGCAATTGGTGGCAATTTTCAACTTGCAAAAAGGACAAACAATGACGTTTATTGATGGATGTAGGAAGGCTTGTAATATTGTTCCCAGACAGAATTAATGATGTCAAGAGTGGAGAACATGAGAGGTTCTCAAGAAAGTTTACTTCAGTCAAATTACATCCCCAAAGGCTTAATTGATGTAAATTTGAAAGTCCAATATTCATGCAGGGATCAACCGAAACGTCGTACTTTGGAAACCCAATTAAATTTGTGCAACAATCAAGAGCCAAGTCTTCAAGATGTTGTAACTTGTAAATGCTAGATGGAAGACTTATCAAGTTCTTGCAATTACTTAGATACATACACTCCAAAGAGACAAGATTTTCTAATGATGTAGGAAGTCCTTTAATAGAGGTTCTCTCTAAATGAAGCTCTTTAAGGGCTTCGAGTTTGTCTAGAATATCTGGGAACCTTTCAAACTTTGAGCACTTTTCAAGATTGAGAGTTCGGAGACTTTTTGACTTGAGCTTATTTGGAAAAACACTAAGTTTAGAGCACTCGCAGAAATTCAACACTTGAAGCTTGTCATGATATGCGATGGATTCGTGGGCTTCTATCAAATTTTTACAGCTTTGGAGATTTAATTCCTCGAGATTTGGAGTACACGAGAGGTCAGGCATGCGAACCAGTGACTCGCATTGACTGAAATTAATGTACTTCAAATTTTGGAAGTCCTGCAAAAACAACAAAATCAGGTTTGATAAACATTCTGAAAGGGACAAAAAGGGGGTGCTTATATAATGGTGTTGCTTCCTTACATTTAAACCATGGAATTCCCATTATGAGAACAGGTTGCTACTAAAACATATCCAGTATTGATCTTTCAAGAAATTATTATATTTTAGATTGTCAATCGTATATATTAAGCAATTTGTTTATGTATTGTAGCAATGACCTATTGCGGAGTCCACAAATTGGCCTATGTAAGTTGTTGTGCATAGACAAGGGAGCCAAACTCGTGAAATGATGGTAATTTAATATCAGATGTCATTCACGTTATCCATAGTTTTAAAATATTGATGAGCGAAAATTTCAAATAAAGGCTTGAAGTACTCTTATTTTTTTATATGAGAGCCTCAAGTGCCATTATTTTCTCAAATAATGGTCTCAAATGGATTCTATTTCAAATAAAGGTCTGAAGTCTAAAATAACTATGTCAGTTTCAAAGATAAGCCTAATTTTCCAATTAGTCAAGGGCATTTTCGTCTTTTATCCTTTTTTTCGAATTTCCTTCTTTCTTTTTTCTAGTTTTCCCTTTCTTCTTCGCTCATGGCCTAGTTACTGGCAATGCTCGGAGAGGGCTAAGCAAGATTACCCCACTAGCCATAGGTGAGGGATGGTCGCCAAGCCCTTGTCGGCACTTGTCGGAAAGGAAAAAAAGAAAAGAAAAGAGAGAAAAAAAAGGAAAAATATTTTAAATTAAAATTGTATTTTGATGAAAGTATCCTAGATCAGTCGAAATATTTAGTCGGCTGATAATTGATGAGTTTAGGCTCTTATTTGAAACAGACATGTCCACTTCAAGCCTTTATTTGAGACTAGCATTATCTCTAAACTCTTATTTGGAACAAAGTCCATTTTAGGCCATTATTTAAAAAAAATGAGGGCACTTCAGACATTTATTTTGAAATTTTCCTATATTGATGATTAATAATATCATAATTTACATGTAGGGGCTTAGTTTTATTGAGGTCTATAAAATTGGCTCCACAACGCACGGGGCAAATTAGGTTTATGAGGAAAATAATATATCATAATTACATATCCTTGACTATTATATAGTCTATGTTGACCGGGTAAATATCTCATAATTACATATCCTTGGGCCACAAAACTCTTTATGTAGAAGGAAGCAAGGTGCAATGGTAGATCAAGCAACTTGAAACCTTACTATTTAGATTTCCGAGTTTTTTTTTTTTTTTGCATAGTCTGAGTAAAATTTGTTAATCTATAAATTAACTATTAATTTTATTTCGTATAAATTCTATGTTGTATTGAGAATTGACTCAACACTTCCAAACTTTATAGTAATTACAAAATCTCTCTCTTTATTTGTATGTGTGCATATATATATTCCGGCAAAGCTTCCATGAAGTGGTGTCGCATGGCACACGCATAACCAAGCTATACCTAGCAATTTAGTTTCCTTCATCACTTTAGCAAAATTAGAGATAACTCTTATCATTTTAGATAAGAGTTGAATAATATATAGGTACACAACATAAATTATTTTACAATCTCCAATTATATATAACTCTCGATTCTCTCTCTCATTCTCCCTTTCACTTCTCCTACGTACTTTCTCCATTGCGTATCCCCCTATTCTTTTCAAATTACTTGTCACCATGCCTCTAGTTATATCACTCATGTCTAGTCTTTTTTTTTTCTTTCTATAATCTAGAGTTATAGGCGTAAAGACTCGATTGTTCGAAAGCTGTTTGAAGACCCTTCTAGTCCGTGAGCCAATTAAGTCCATGCCATTTGACCATTGTAGGCTCATCACCTGACGCACACGGTTTAATGTCTAGTTCTTTCATAAATAATTTCAAAACAATTATTTCTTATGCCCATACTATGAAATGCAGGAAAGAGTTACACCAGTATAAATATAGAAAATAAGATATCCTTATTTACCGAAGTGACCCATTTAAAAATTATTATGCAAGAAATTGCTATCCTTTTTTTTTCCAAATCTAAAAATTCTTTCTCATACTCTATGGTTAATTCAATTTTGTCCTAGCACACCAAGCATTCATATGGATGATATATTTATATCCATATTTTATATATCTAAACACTTGTTAGGCAATGTATAGGATATTCGAAATCCTATTCTATCTTTATTTTACTCAATCTTGTCATATGCAGTGAAAATATCTATACAACTAAGGTAGCTTTGAGATTAAAATTACGTTCAGTATGATTTTTTCATTAGAAAACATATTAGGATGGGATACCTCAAGTGTCTTTACCAGGCCTAAAAAGAGTACATATATGTTACGAGACAATACTAATAATCAAATTTATCGCTCATACACATAATATATAACAATTGTGTTTGCATGTATAGATATAATTGTGCGCATATTGACTTTGTTGGTTTTAACTTCTACTCACTGTATAGCTTTTTTTTTCAGTACTATATCCTATATACACCATGTGAAAGAATTGAATAATATCTAAGTACAAAACATAAAAAATTTCACACATAAAATTGTGTAGACAATTATTAAAAAAAATTAGAATTAATACCTTTGAAAATCCCAAATCTATAAGTAAATTTACTCCAAATTAATTATTTTTTTACAAAAACCCTCAATAGGTACCACTATGACACAATTATCTCAAATTAAACAAAAGAATCCTAAATCGGTACTATTGACCCATAGCTACCATCCATTAGTAGAGGAAAATTAGTTGGGATAAAACTGTGTTGCATGTCATGCATGTGGCAATCACAACATGCAGGTGTAGTATCATGTCATGAGCATGCAAATGTGGGTCACATGACAAAATTATGATACATGTCATGCCATGTGACAACAATCTTAAAAGCATAGTGAAGTGCCACATAACAAGTGCGGATTCGCACCACATGACAAAACTATTCCATGTGTCATGTGATGTGGCAATTACAAAAGCAAAGTGAAGTGCCACACGATGAGCGTAGAAATGAAGATCCTAATAGTTATGGCTTTAATCATTCATCATAGATGGATGAGGTATGTAAATACTATCATAATGTGATTGCGCAAAAATTAATAAACTTAATTTTTTTTTTTTGGAAGTCACGCAAAGACAGTGAAGCCAACTTTGAAAAACGTTAAAACGAAAATAAAAAAATTAATATACTTAATTCAAAATGGCTCTGACTTTGTATTAAGAAACTAGTGGTATGTCCCTACAGGGTCACTTAATTTAGTTGTGCACACATCACTGGAAAATTCCTGATAAATACTTTATTATGTCCACCAAGGAATAGTGCTCCTTAAAAACTGATTTAAGGAATTACCGATGCTTTTTGTTACACAATGGTATGTTTAAACCTTTGACCGAGCTAATTTTATTGATGCTAGATAAATCCCATAGTTAAGATATGTGTATTAAGTAAGGCTCCACCACTTAATGACTACATGGCTACTACTCAATCTAGCTCCTTGGATGTTTTTACTTCTATATGCATGTCAACAAGTAGGTTTGTCATATTTATGTCTCCCTGCTATTCAATCATTAGGTAGACTTGATTCGAAATATAACAATATCAATAGAGTGTTTAAACTTTATCTTTACTATTATATAAAGTAAAAAAGATCTCCTACTTTAATAGATTTCGGTCCTTTATTTATATATATATATATATATATATATATTCTTTAGTTATCCTCAATTACTTGTTCTACGGATATTATACCACATATAGATAAATTTGTTCGCTTAATTATTCAAATGCCAATTGTGCTGCACACAAAAAATTTTGTAATGCAAGAAGTTAGGTTTCTTTTAAAAGAAAATAGAGAATTAATTTCTAAAACATAAGAACACCACTTCCTTTAGTGTACTAGTACATATGGTACGCATATAAGCGCACAAATGGACTTAGTAAAGAAAAGATCTATGTATGTATATACTCACCTTAAATTGTTTTACCACTCCTGTGGTATTGCTTTTGCTCATATAAAGTCCCACTAATTTCTTTGGACCAAAGGAAAATTCTGGAATCTTGTGAGCACATCCAGGCCATTCAAACCATCTTAGCTCATTAGGAAGACATATAGGACCTCGGAGAGAATCATGCACGTTGCTCAAGATGAGCAATCTCAGGTTTCTCATTTTTGTAAAAGCATCAGGATTAATGCACAACTCTGTCGGCTCAGGTAGCTGCAACACTATGGCTTTTGTAGTACAATCTCCCTATATATTCAAGAATATCTAGGTTATTTATATTTAATAAATAGAGTCAAAGATAAGGAGAAGACTTTTGATGGTATTTGCAATCTTACCACATTGCTTGATAGAACATTGAATACATCACCATACCGCCATAGTCTACTTCGTCTTCCAGGATTATCTCGACATTCTTGGTTTACAATTTCCATACCCATATATTGAATCAGGTCATGCATTTCTATTTCAGAACCAATTCTTATCAAGGACCTCTCAATGAGAATTTCTAATCCAATTGCTGCCTCAAGTTCACAACTATTAAGAACTTTCTTTACGTACTCACTATCCCTCCGCTTAAAAAAGCAAGCAATGTCGAGAAAAATCTCTTTCTCATTTTCCTCTAATCCATCATAACTTATTTTGAGCACATCATTCATTTTACTATTAGGAACTCTAGAAAGTTTCTTCAGTGTACTTTCCCATTCATGTTCTCTTCTACCACGTAAGAAGGAACCCAACACCTCAAGTGCTAAAGGAAGGCCTTCAGCAAGATTCAAAACACTTTCCACTAGATCTTTCTTGATTTTTATTTTTGGCTGTGTTGGAAAAGCATGCTTACTTAGTAGCTCATGGGCTTCACTATGATTTAGTGCTTGAACTTCATAGACATGATCTTGATCAATCTCATGACCAGTTAACATATGTTTATCTCTTGTAGTAATGATGATTCTACTCCCATTACCAAACCATTTGCCTTCTCCTGCTAGAGCATTTAACTGGCACAAGTCGTCCACATCATCAAGGATGAGGAGAACCTTTTTGTGACAAAGTCTATGCCGTATTAGATTAATACCTCTATCGACATTGAACACTTCCAATCTTTGTTGCAATAATAAAATCTCAGACAATAATTTTTCTTGCAACAGAACTAAACCCTTGGAATCTTTTGACACTTCACGAACATTTAGCAGAAGACATGAACCCTCGAATTGTCTAAAAATAGCATTGTAGAGAGCTTTTGCTAAAGTTGTCTTTCCTATGCCTCCCCGTCCCCATAATCCCACCATGACAACATATCGTTAGACTCGAGGTTTAACATCGATTTTGGCTGCACCACTCGGGAATCTATGCCAATCGGATGCTTAGCAACATGCAAAGGTGTTCGGTCTAGGTGAGTGGAGATTTCCGTCACAATTCTTTGTATAAGCTCTGACTCATCTCTGACAAAAAAAATTTGTAGCATGATTTTAGCAATTTGAATAAGCAAATCACAAGCAATCATCAACCAAATTTTCGCATAATCATAACAAAACCAAAATGTATTCCCACTCAGTCGAATTAGAACTTCAAAAGATCCACACCAATTAAAAACAAGTTCAAGGTTCAGCTTTTTAGTTATCCAAGTGATTCCTGTCCTTTAAATTTATGCACGATAATTTGCTTGTTTTTCTTTTTGACTGTTATATATGATTTATTTAATTGTTTAATCAAGCTTTTTAGGACTTTGAACAACATAAAAATTTTGAAACTATTAAATAACCCGAAGCACGATGTCATTGTCTTATACGGCTTATGCACACTAATTATCATGTATCAAGCATCGCCAACTTTCTTATTCCTTTCAAAGAAATGGTGTAAGTGCAATAACACTACTTAACATTTTATCCATGGGTTGATCAAGTTTAATATTTTATATTTACAACTAGGTGTGTGTTGACTCTTTTATTTATTTATTTACAAACAGTCTTTATACTCATTTGTACATATGAACTCCACTCAACTTACCCATCATTCAAATGCCATCCGGACAGGCTACCGGCATCCAAAAGAGTTTTCTTCCATCTCTTCACTTTCTCTGAATCCTTCCCGAATTTGGACTCATGCTTAGCCAGAGCTATCTGATAACTCTCTCTACCCCCTCTCACTTCTCTTGGGTCCACTTTATAAAACACTGGAAGAACAGTAAGGTTATTTTGCTCCTTGCACTCCATAATCTTCGCCATCTCTTCTAAGCACCACATTGAGGAAGCGTAATCTTCCGAGAAAACAATGATTGCAACGCACGATTCTTCTATGGCCTTCATTAGCATCGATATTTGTTCTCCCTTCCTCAATTCCTCGCTATCAATAAAAGTGTAAATTCCAATTCGGTGTAAAGCTTGGTAGAGATGGCCGATGAAGTTGTTACGCAGGTCCGTGCCTCTGAAACTCAAAAAGACATCATAAATCTTTTTGGATTTTGATGAAGAAGCCATTGGATGATGAAGTTTAACAATTGGCAATGACTAGTAGCTAAAAATTTGAAACCGTGTTTTCAAGTAGGTGATTCACCACTTGATCTTCTTGTTGATCTTTTCTTATACTAGAGGACTAAGATGCATTACTTCTTTTTTGGGTATGGAAAACAAAGAATAATATTATAACTTCGGAAAATGAAAACCATGTACAACTACGTGACACAAGCTTCTTTGTGGCCGACAAAAGTAGGGATGGCCGACAAAAGTAGGGATTAGTATTAGATCACAAACCGACAAACAAAACTAGGGTGGTGGATTCTCGTGATCCCCCAACTTTGGTCATAGGCTCACTCATTGAAACAACTTTGACAATCTTCCTCGAAATTTCATCCCCCAACCTCTGAGATGTTGTTTTGCTATATAATAAATTACCACATGATTACTCAAAAGATATATAATTTCACACACAATTAAGTGTACCGGCAAAAAAAGAAGAAGATTTGATCTGTTAATAATAGAGAACTCTGGAAAAACATGATTCTCAAGTATGGACAGAAATGTCATAGGTGTGAATAGATGGACTTATTTTCACCACTGCATAATTCCAATTCTCTGATTGACACAAGCTTTTTTGTGGCTGACAAAAGTAGTGGAGAAACATCTTTAAGGAATGGATTCTTATGATCTGGTCATAGGCTTACCAATCAAGGAAAACTTTGCTGGCTTCCACGAATTGGCATCCCCAACCTTTGAGTGGTTCTTCTTTACTAAGTAATAATTCAATGCCGTGAACTCTCCATGGACATATAATACATGTGACATCGGAATCTAAGTAAGTCTTTAAATTATTTCGTCTGAAATCTAAGACGTAAAATACAGGAGTATTTCCACTTTGTTAGGGAAGAAAAATATTAAACTTGAAATGAGAGATGTGAGATGTGCGGGTACCGGCACGTTAAAATAAAGAATGCAGCTAAATTGGGCGCTCTTATTGGAGAGACTATTGTTGACGGCCCTCGTAAGTGGAAATACCCTTGGAGGAGGACACTTTCAATACTTTTCAATAGTCAAGTAATCACAACATTCCCACCAAATGTCAAAAGAGTCCGTTTTTCATAGTTTGTTCCTCTAACATATAAATTTTTACTTAGAAACTTTTCATTCATTTTATGAGAAAACTAAGAATTGAGTTGATCGATAGTGATGTGATTGGATTCATAAACAAAAACATTTGCTTGGCGTAGTCCTATGCTTGCATCTTTCATTACATATCTCTACCTTCTGACAATAGGCACATTCATGTTTCGGGCACAATGCATTTGAACTAAACAAAGCTTGTTGGCGTCGAATAAAACGAAGGGCTTGACCATGAACTTCTTTGTTTTAATCAGCTCGATCGACTGCTCAATATGTGAGAAGAACTAGAATTTAAAACTCCAAAATCGTGGGAGTTAGCTTCAATTTCACGATGGAGTGATTAGACACAAATCCAAGACTTATCCTAACTCCTTGCTGAGGAATTAGATATGATTCGGACAAGGTGGATCAGACTCCAAGAATTGTGGAAGTTTGGATCAAAGAACTTCAAGATGAGGGTGAAATGAGTCAAGGCCTGCCAAGAGAGCGGACTGTTATGAAAAATCAACCGGTTTTTGAAGAGGATTTTCGAAGGAGCAAAAAACGGTCAAGAGACTTGGATTACAAAAAAAATCAAACACGATCAAACACTCAAGAGGACCCTCGGTTGATGGCCAAAAGACACAGCAAACCAGACGATCTGGCGTTTGAAAAGATTGATTCGGTCAAGTGAGCTGGCCGTGAGCTTTGGAGGACCGAATGAGAAAATGATTCCGTCGTTCTTTTTTGAAAAAAGAGATAAATACGTGAGATGGGGACGCTTTGAAAAAGTAAAACTGATCGTGAGCTTTGAGCGCGGGATGGCTTTCGGCGGGTGGGGAATTCCAAAAAAGAGATTTGAGTGTAAGTTAGAAAGTGATGAAAAATCAGAATCAGACAAGATTCGAAAGCGGTGAGTGGAAGAAAAAGCTTGAGAGTCAAAAAGGCGTTGGTTCCGGTGATCTTGAGGAGGAACAAGAAGCCAGCGACGCACACAGAGAGGACCACAATTCACACACTCGGCCATCTGCTCGTCATGTTAAAGCTTCCTAATTCCTTGCCTTTTCCGTACATGTTTTCATTTGATCAGAATCAAATTCCATGTTTGCCACTCTTGTGATTTATTTGCAGAGTCCCAAAGCCATGCACGTGTGAATACTAAGGTGTTCGTGTGAAATATAGCTCGAGTTCAGAATTTCCATGCTGGTTTCTAGATTTCAAGATCCATTTCTCACTATCTTAGTCAGACCTAAAATTCGCTATGTGTTGACCATATGCCATTGGGACGATGAACTTGTGAGAAATGGTGGAACTAGAAATTCGTGTGTCTAGACAAACGCAATATTAGCCTACTAAAAATTTAGAATATGTGAATGTTCATGAGAAATTAAAGGTACAGTATATGAACCGTGTTATAGTAGCGTTTGAATTACTTAATGATATACCAAAAGATATATTTCCTACTAAGCATCCTCGCAAAAATATTTTTTTCTTTCTTTTTCACAAACTCAAATGGTTTCCTGGCTGAATAAAGTCTAGGATTTTTATTCAAAACTCTCTCAAGATCATGATAGCAATCATGAATTGATTAGTTTTGTTGATATATATGAGTGACATGCACACACCTTGAGCCTGATGATGAAATGTTACTCATAATCAAAACAAAGCGCAATCCTTTGAGAAAATGATGACTACAATGCACAATTGCTTGATAGCCTTCATAAGCATTGGCTACATATGGTCTCCCTTTCTTAGTTCCCCGCTATTAATAAAAGTGTAAATTCCATTTTGTTCTAAAACTGTGTAAAAGTAACTGAAAAAATTGTTACTCAGGTCCATGCTTCTGATACTGAAGAAGACGTCGTAAATCCTTTTGATCTATTCTTATACTAGAGGATAGAAACACAAGACTTTCTCGATTCCTTCAGAAAATGATGGTGCTTGAGAGGGGGGGGTGTTTCCAAGAAATGTAAAGGTGTGAACACATGGACTTTCTTTCACTTAAGTCTGCGTACCAACACATTATTCGGGCAATTAGAATGACAAAAGCTTCTCTGTGGCCGACAAAAGTAATGAATGGTATTGATTAGTACGGGTCCCAACGGACTCAATTATTGCGCAAACTGACAAATAACTTTAGGATGGTGGATTCTTGTTACCTAGGTCATGGGTGGCTGACAAAAACACCTTTGTTGGCTTCAATTTTTCTTTTTCTCTCTTGATCGGACGCTGGCTTCCTTGAAATGTCATCCCCCACCTTGGCATAGTAGTTTTTTCCTTACTATACAATAATTTACCACATGACCACTCAAGAAAAAATAATTACATGCATTTAAGGGTTCTAGCAGTAAGTAATATTTGATCTATTAATAATAGTAAAACTTGGAAAAACATGGTGCTTGAATGTGGACCAGTATATGTGCTACGTATGAACACAGACTTATTTTCAATGAAGACTGCATGCCAACTTTGAGGATATGACTTTGAGCCCCTTAGTTTTGCTTTTTGTAATTGAACATTGAAGTATTTCATGTCATTAGGTTAACTTTTGTCATAAGCTCACTATTAAATAATAAAAAGAAAACATTTTGCGAGCTTTCTCAAAAGTGCATTCCTAACCACCGAGTAGTTTTTCTTTTCACTACATAAGTAATTGACACATGACTACCCAGAAGAGATTAATTATAAGCACAATTAAGTATATCGCCATAAAATAATATTAGATCTGTTAATAATATTAGAACTTTGGTAAATCATGGTGCTTGTGGGTGGATAAACGTACCTATTAGGTATGAACACCGAGAGTAATTTTCACTCAAGGTTGTATGCCATGGCATTATTAATAATAGGGTAAATACCACAAAAAACCCTAAACTATGCCTCTTATGATAATTTTACCCTGAACTTTTTTTGTGCCATAAAAAATCCCAAATTATGCCACTTGTGATAATTTTACCCTGAACTATTTTTTTGTGCCATCAAAAACCTTAACCTATGCCACTTGTGATAAATTTACCTTGAACTTTTTGGCCGAGGGGCATTTTCGTCCTTTTTCCATTTTTTTTTTTTTTCTTTTTTCTCCTCCTAATAGAGGTAAGTCAGTGAGGCTGCCTTGCTGGCGTTGGGCAAGGGCCATCGGAGCCTCCCCCGACTTCGACGCTGGTGAGGGCCCTCTATTAGGAGGAAAAAAAGAAAATGAAAAAATGAAAAAAAAATGAGAAAGGATGAAAATGCCCTTTAGCCAAAAAAACTTTGAGGTGAATTTATCTTAAGTGGCATAGTTTAGGGTTTTTGGTGGCAAAAAAAAAGTTCAGAGTAAAATTGTCACAAGTGGCATATTTTATGATTTTTGGTGATATTTGCCCTTAATGATATTAGGACTTTGGAGAATCATGATGCTTAAGTATAAACCCAGCTTTCAAATAGGTATGAACACAATGACTTAATTTCACTTAGGACCACATAACACGGCATTATTCGGATTGTCACATTGGCACAAATTTCTTTGTTTGATGCTGAATTTGTTATTAAATTGTTGATTAATTTGACCATGCAACATTAGACAATTTTTTATTTAATGTACCAATGGAGTTTTAACAATCAGCAATAAATATTACCAACTAGGCACTTTGTTCCCCTTCTCGTTGATTTATTCTTATACTAGAGCAGAAAGACGCATGACTTACTTTGGTACTGTGGTAAACGGTGGTGCTCAAGGATGGATCAAGACATCCAAAGGTGTGAACACATGAACTTTTTCACCGAAGACCGGTCCACCGACGGAACTTATGATTGACATGAGCTACTTTGTCGCTGAAAAAAGCAGTGACTAGCACATATCATTGCTAGTTCACATAACCCAATTATTGCACAAACCGACAAAGAACTCTAATGAAGAGACAGAGAGGCTTCCAAGAAAGGACCAACTTTCTATTCCGAATTTGAAAAGAGGAGGTAGATTTGAGCGCTCCTATCTCCTCTTGAGCCTGTAGTACTCGCCCTAAGAGAGGAGCACGAGGACCGGAATCATTCTCTAGCCCTTCATCTCCAATCGTCTCCTCCACTTGTCTCGACAAAGTCTCTAGCTAGCAAGCGTGAGTTTCTACTCGGGTTGTTGCTTCAAGACCATATGTTAGAATAAAAAGAAAAGAGAAAGAGAAAAATTTCTATTCAGATCTTTTTGGACGAAAATGTCCCTGGTTTGGTGGCTAGAAAGACACACCGACATCAACAAAGATGTGGCCGGCAATGAGTTGAGACTTTTATTTGAAATTGCTATTTTAAGTCTTTATGTGAGACAAGATTTAATTTGAGTCCTAAAGCTAGAGTCTAATATGTTCATTGGTTCAATTCAGTTTTGCTTATCCACCAAGCACAATTTATCTTCTTTTCTCATTAGCACCGAAAGAAAAGAAGAATGAGGACTTTTAAGCCAATGAAAATTTTCCACAATGGGAGGAAAAAGTTTCTAGCTTCATTAGTTAAAGAAACCATGCTTCAAAATAGCCATGAAGAATGTGAACGACCATGGGACGACTATGGGGATTGTCCAGATCCTCCTGAGCAACAACATGGAATACACATGCATTCAGTTATTTTAAAATTCGATTATTTATTACGTGTGTAATTGTCATAGCATTAATTATTACTTCAACAGTTCTTTTAAGTATAATGACCAATTCCAAAGGTAATTTTATTATCATGTTAGTGTGATTTATTTCTATCCGTTTCCACATGCATTTCCCTACTGCAACTAGTATGTCTTCGATCTTCTTCACTTTGAGTCCGAGGTGCTTTCCATGACCAAAAGTCAAACTTGGAGGAAGTTATTTGCGTCTAATAAGTAAAAAATTATTAAATGGAAAATATATATATTGTAGACTTAATCATAATTGTAAAAGCTGAAGAGGTTTGTATGGAGTTGACTATTTTTAATGGTTCAAATTCAATTTAGATTATGCATAGATAACCATGTCACTATTTTTTAATGCGTACGAACAGTCCTTTTGACAATTTGAAGGAAACAATACTATTTATCTAATCTCAATTCACTAAATTTCATGTGTTGAAAGGATGGATTTCACACGAGATACACCTTATATTATGTGTTTGATCCAATCATTTTTGGAAAACCAGATTCATTAAATAAATCCTTGAAACGAGGGGGATGATCGTAATGGTGCAATCAGATCACTTATTTATCCATGTTCCTAATCCCTTTATCATAGTGAGTAATGATCTTGTGGGCTAAAAATGATAATTGGTTCCCACGATCTTATCTATAAGAGGGATTTGTTCTAGCAGCACCAGAAAAATTGAACTTAATCCATGGAAGACGATAAATTCTTATTATAAATTCTCCACCTTAAATTTCTTGTCAATAAAATCCAAGTCAAGTTGGAACCTTTTGAGTGTGTTAATTTTTCTTTTAGAGAGAGTGTGTCAATGACAGAGAGCACCAATGTTAGAGCTTGGGAGAAAAAACACATGGACATACTATCGATGCCATTGTGCACTGAATGAGACTTTTCTTCACCATGATACAAGGCATCTTCTTTTCTCTTTAACACTGAAAGAAGAAGAGTGATGACTTTAAGTCAAGCCTATGAAATTTTTTCAAAGTGGAGGAAAAAGTTTCTGGCTTTTCTAGTAAGAGAAATGTCGCTTTCAAATTAGTCGTGAAGGATGTAAACAATCAGGAGACGACTGGGAGACGACTATGAGACAATACTTCCGGCTTTGTTACAAGGTGCTTGTGAAAGGTTTTACGTTAGAATGAATTTTTTTCTCCAATTTTTCTTAGGTGGATTGTCCTGATCCTTCTAAGCAATAACTTAGGATAAAATTTTATGTATTTAGTTTTTTTTGACATCTATTATTTGTTTTGTGTGCAATTGTCACACCATTTGTACAAAGATAAAAAAAATCTAAGGAAAAAAGTAGTGGGTCGTAATGCTGAACGTAATTTTCTAGACAAGCAAAGCGGCAATAAAAATAAATAAATAAATAAATAAATAAGTAAGGTGGCGGTCGAAAGTTGAACTAGAAGGCAGCATCTCAACTATTGCGATGGAGGAAACATTATTTGAGGTGATTTAGAGACTTTTGTACACTAAAAGTGAGGCACATTAAAAAAATGGTCTGACCTGGTTAGCTCCTAACATTTTCTTATCATGATTAATGTCAATTTATGCCCTTATGACACGGGCTACTTACCTCTAATTTGTTTATTCCCTACACGTGGCAATGCAACATCCAACTGATATTATTATGTCATCATGTTTAATAGGAAATTTCTCATTCTCACTGTAAATAACCAAAACCATTTATTTGATAGTTAATTTCATAATAGAAGGACTAGATTTAATTCCCGGTACAAATGCATCAAACTCTTACCTACCACTTTGCATTCAAGACCCTTAGCATTGCCTGAATCTCCTCTCATGCAGTCTCTACTTCATTCATTTGGACAATGGTATTACTCATGCGCAACACTTACCCTCTCTAGCTAAAAGAATTACATATGAACCTCGAGACAAGGTCCTCTAAGATCATTGGTTCCGGATAATTGGTCTCACTATGAGTTACACTTATCCTCTCTTGCTGAAAGAATTGTATGAGAACCTCAGGATAAGCTCCTTCACAATCATCTGTTTCTCCTGCCTTCCAAAACCATATATGGGAGCCATTATATAAATTTTCTGGGAAAAAAATTGCAAGTGAACCCTGGGACCAAGTCCTCTGCAATCACAGTTCTCTGCCCCTCCCAAAACCATATTTGGAAATCATTGTATAAGTCAAATCATCTTGAATCTTAATTATCACGAAGAAATGAGAACAAGGAAAAAGAGACAACGAGTATATAAATTTTTTTACATAATTAACCAATCCACAATTGATGTTAGGATTATAATACCTCTTTCTTAAGTTAGTAGTGTAACTATAACTTTACTTGTGTATTTTTCTTTTATACTAACAAGGTATATGCTACAATTATAAGAAGAAAATCCTAAAAATACATACTATCTACAAATCCAAGTCAAGTTGAAATGTTTTAAGTGCATTGTCGATTCTGCTACACACTGAACGAGGCTTTCTTCACCATGAGACAATGTATCTTCTCTTTCTCTTTAGCATGAAAGAAAGGAAAAGCGATGACTTTTAAGTCAAGCCTATAAAATTTTCGCAAAGTGGAGAGAAAAAGTTTCCAGCTTTACTAGTTAGTGGAATGACTCTTCAAGATAGTCATGAAGAATGTGAACAATCAAAAGATGACCAAGAGACGACGCTTCCAGCTTTATCACGAAGTGTATGTGAAAGGTTTTACGCAAGAATGAGTTTTTTCCCCCTAATTTGCCTAAGATGGATTGTCGTGAAAGGTTTTATCCATGTTGGCATCCGGTGTGGCCTCCTAAAATGACACCACATCAATAGAGACATAATGGATGGCCAAGATCGTCCAACCACCCCCCCCCCCCCCCCCCCCCCCC
>CM026414.1:31017710-31038155 GCA_014858505.1 Corymbia citriodora subsp. variegata | reverse complement strand
ACACACACTATCTCTTCTCTCTCTCCTTCTCCTCATGATTGAACATCTAAATCAGAAGGTATAATTTTTGTTTAGCAAGCGAGTCACATCATCAATTTAGCTCAACTTTACCGAAGTAGGCGAACCATGTTATTACAATTACTTAACATGATAATTTATTATAATGGAGGTTTCAGTTTGAGTCAAATTTGAGAAGTTGAGGTACTTGTTTGAAAAAAAAAAAAAGTTTAGATGCTTGATTATAAAACAAACGAAATTTCAAATTCTGTTAATTTATTTTCCCTCATCTATACTTATCACCTGTCAGTTATACGCGGGACAAAAATTGTACGGTTCAGAATATGAACATGTATATATCGTCATGCTCCTTAAAACCACATATAACAGGTAGAGTTATTACAATCGATCCCAAGATGATGTTATCATGATTATACATCAATTTTTAAAAACAAGAAGATGAAATATTATGAAGTTACTTGATTTACAAGACTTTATAGAAAAATCGTGTCTAATAACTGAAATTTGCTACTAATCAGCGCCATTCAATGGGAAATCACAAGAGAATTATATTTATCTCTATGAATATGAAATAAAATACTAATAAATTGGGCATTAATAATTTTGACATATTACGTCATCAATTGACTAAAGCAAAGAGACTAAATAAATTTATTGAAGTAATTTTACCTGAATATAATAGGGGCCTAAAAAGTATCTCTCTGTAAGTTCAACAAATCTGTGGGAGACATAAATTTCTTAAAAAACATGCACATATATGTATTTCACGTAAAAGTGACTACTTTATCAATTTAGTTCTTCCTCGACTAACGACTAATAGCATGAACGAATTTTAACACCAGCCATTGTTATACTTTGGTAAAGTATTATACTCAAATTATTTCTATGCAATCTAATATGAACATCGAATTCTTCCATAAATTAAGCAAAAAAAAAAAAAGCTTATAATGTTATTTCTTTTTTCTATATTATTTGATTGCATTTGAATAATAATGCTAACTTAGTAAGAACATCATTTCATGAATAAATCCGTAGAAGTTAAATTACATCTTTAATAAGTGCATGTTGCACTCGTATCGTGCGCTAGTTCTTTGCTGCCAAGAGGCCCAAGTCTGTTGAGTAGCGGGCCGAGGCCCCATACAAATATCCCTGTGACATTGTGCAGCAGCCCAATAGCCTTCAATAAGGTAAATTATGTTGGCAAAGTATTTTGAAGATGACAAAACATTATATGTGAACTTATATATATAGTGTGGACAAGTTATCCTCTACATGTAGAAGTTTATATGCAGATGATGTTAATACCATGCTGTTTGTGCTATTAAAGAAATTTGTTAATTTGTATATAGAGAACAAAATATTGAGTAGTAAGTGTTAGACTTGGGAGAACCATTGGATTTTGATGAACAAGTGAGGGACATGAGATCATCAAGGTACTTTGATGAACCAAATAGAAGGAGAACAATTTTAATAATATGAGTACATCAATTTACTTGGAAGAACCAAAGTATGGAATGTGAACAATTGAGATTGGGCGAAATTACCAAGTTTGGATATATTATGTTTTAAAGGAAGTTTACATTATTGATAAGGTAGATAGTACTCCAAGTACATGGAAATGAAGACACTCTAAATCAATTTGATTCAAATTTCAATTGTTGCTTTGAAGCCAATTAATTTAGGCCTTGGAATCCACAAGAGACGTTTCAGAAAAGTTGGTGGTGTTTGATATTTTTAACTAAGTAGAGGGAGTGCCACGCAATTTCGTAAAGGCCGTTTGATCTAATTTGGGCAAGATTTATTAATTAGCTCCATGTAAATGTTCTAGGTTAAGAAGAACCCTCATAGATAGCTATAAAGCTTGACTAAGGCCATTTGTGAACTACACAACGGTAAGCACACCCTGGGTCTTGGTTAGCAACGAGCGGACGTTACAAAGTGCTAACTTGTCTCTAGTAGAGGCACTAATGGCCCCTATAATTACACATAGAATTTTCATCTAATGTCCGATTGACTCAATTTTTGTGTCTACAGAAAGCTTGTGATGTAAAGTGGATTTTGAGATTTGGGCCACATAGACAGTTGTGGTGGAAAGTTAAGATGTTTTCTTCAGTATAAATTCGATTGATGAGATTCTTAGGGCTTCAAAAAGCTTGTGACTCAATATTCAAAATGAAATAATCAATCAGGTCCAAAATCCTTAACACCTCATGATCAGGCAATTATAATAAAAAGTTTTAATATCTTGAGAATCAGCCGTTCAACTTTGGTATATTGGATATTGTTGGAAAACTACAAAGAGTTACAACTTAATCATATCCTTGTATCGAATTTTTAAGCAAGTAATAGTCTCGGTCAAATTTAGTCAAACCTTTGCTAAATAAAAATTAGATGTATACAAGCATTTTGAAAGTACCGTGAAAATATTTTAAAAATAGGTTTTGATAAAAACGACTCCATTTCTCGATCATGTGCAACGTGCATTGAAAAGTATTGCTTATGTGGGCTCGTCCTGTTATGTCGGGAAACTTATGCTATGAATCAGACACGTGAATACTGATTTTTGTGCGTTCGTATCATTTATGCGACATGTAGGAATAATGCATGTCATTTTGCATTTATTTAAACCATGATTAATACGGACTCATTTGCACATGTCACGAAATTAGCTAGTTGCCCCAATAATATCCTTTCGCTTGCATGGAGTAAGATCACAAAACCCATAGCATTATTGTCAGTTCTGGACAACATCCAAAAGAAGATACATCCACCGCTTGGACTTACTTGACCAAAATTAGTGTAATTCTTTTTTA
Source organism: Corymbia citriodora subsp. variegata (assembly GCA_014858505.1). Classification (NCBI taxonomy): domain Eukaryota; kingdom Viridiplantae; phylum Streptophyta; class Magnoliopsida; order Myrtales; family Myrtaceae; genus Corymbia; species Corymbia citriodora. The sequence continues at coordinate 31,035,324 of CM026414.1, read as the reverse complement.
CCTGATGCTTCAAGCTCACCAATCTTCCTCAGCCTTGTGTCTTTTCCAACTTTATTTCTTCAATATGTGAGACGCCAGTGAAGGAAGCTCCAGTGTTGAAAATCACGGACGGAAGAGAGAGCATCGCAAGGGCTTATCAGGAGCGACAGAGCCATCGGCCACGCCGGAGGCTTGACCGGTCGCCGTGACAAGATGCTGGGCTGCAGGAACTCGAGAGAACTAGTTGGAAGATTCACCGGCGCTGTGGGTATGCACGGCGGACTAGTGGTGAGGCTGATTCGCGGTGGCTCGGTGCTCCTCGGGTTGATTTCAGCGTGCAAAGGTTGCAGGAACGGCGTCAGTGTAAAGACCGGCTGGGTATTGCATCAGTGCGGTTCGGATGGTGCGAGTGGTGCAGCATGGAGACGGAGGCGAGACACAATGCAGTGGCGACTGGAGCCGTCATGGCGTTGTCGGGATGGAGTCCCTGCGGGGAAAGCTCCTTGGTGGCCTTGGCTTCACTGATACTCCGCTGAAGAAGTAAAGGTGTGCGTGAATTTCGACGGACAGAACAGCCCACTTCACGAATTGAAGAAGTGAAGGCGTGCTTGGATTCACGGTCTTCTGCAAATCACGCTTCACACTCCAGTTCGAATTCTAAAATGTTCCAACCAGGAACGTAATGGAGTTTACAATTAAGATTTCTTTCAAGAGTAAGAGATATCATTATTTCCTAATAATTCCAATTCTAAAGGATATATTCTATCTTAGCAATAGGAAACTCTTCTCTTCTCTTATTGTAATAATATCAAATCAAACTTCTCAATTATCCTCTAAGATGTGAATTTTGATAATATCAAGATTAATTGCCCCCCCCCCCCCCCAGTTTGCTTTTTCATAAATTAATTTCCAATTTGACATTTTAATTATGCAATTTTCGACTCCCTAGTATCCATGTTCTTGGTCAAAATTTTATGCTCTTATGGGCTCAATCCAATTAATACAATCAAGTTCAAAACCATTCATTTAAATCCATCCGCCATTGGTCCAGTTTAAATGCAAATACATGCAGACTTATTTCTACTAAATTAAATGCTTCCTAGTGTCTATATGCAAATTCAACTAACACTTATATTTATGAACCACTGACAATTTTTATTTTTATTTTTGCAACAAATAGCTAAATAGCCACTAAAATTTGGGTGTCAATATTATTTTTCCCCGACTTTGCTAGAGATCAGTGCATGTTTCAGAGGAAGCTCCTAGAAAATCTATCTGGACCCTCACAAACTTAGAAAAAGAAAGGAAATGTACAACCCTCCTCTTAGATAGAACATACACCCTCCATTTGGCTTTTGTCTTGAACCCATGCTGTTGGATGTGGATTTTGGACTCATGTATTGTTTATGCAGTCGCAGACTACTGCGATTATGTTGCAATTTCGCTCTCCGTGTGGGGCAAATTGCTCGTCATGGTAGGCATTAGTACATGCCATGTTGTGTAAATTCGTGCTGGCGAGGCAATTTACCCATGGGCATGTGTGGTGATGTGTCCACGTTAGTAGTCATGCTTGCGGTAGGAGTTCTTTTTATCATTCCGGGTCTAGAAAATCTACGAAGGAAGGAGTTGGGATTGATCTGTGTTCGACCTTGGTCCTTCAGGAGGTGTGACATTCAGTTCGAAACGTTTGAGCTTGAATGTTCAGCGACTCCCACCGCAGCTTCTTGATTTAAACGCATTTGGTCCAGCTTATTGGAAAAGGGCGAGAGCGTATGTGCTCACGCTCATGCGCAAACTGAATCAGCGCGTAGACTAAATAATGCAGTCTGTGGGGATGAACAACAAATGGATTTGATCTTGTGGTATACCATGCGTCATGCAGGAGATTTCACACATCTACACTGAAGTTGAGAAGACATCTGGTTTGCTCTTCTAGAGACCTACATCTGCTGAATTGGTCACTTGATTAGCCTGAATAGAACATGATGGCATCCGTCTCTTGGTAAGGTAGAGAAGAAATGGGAATTAGATGGCAAGAGTCGTTATCAATGATCGATGACTCAGCAATGGAGGAGATGATATAGCCCACGAATCGGGCGAGGAAACGAGGTACAACTTTTGGCTTTGTTGATAACTGGAGTTGGACGTGGGCTTGACTTGGACTCTCCTTTAAGTATCAAGATGATTGGTTTAGTAGTAAAATGATTATCTATTTTCCAATGTGCTAGAATCTTGGTGGGATTGTGACGACCAATCCACCATTTCTTCTCTCTCTTTTATTTTCACGGTATAAATTTTCCATCCCCCAAACCTTTTTTATAAACATGAATGGAAAAATTGCGGATGCACGGGTGAGATCCGTGCGAGCGATTGCACCGGAAACAAACCCCACGCCCTGGCTTGCGACTGCTAAAATGGAACTCCATAACTAAAGCATTCTCCAATAAGATCACGATGTGTTTGTCATCCATGCGATGACAAAGGAATTTTAATCCCAAAGCATTATATTGCATCGCTCATCTTAAGATGTTCATCCCTCGACCTCAAAGCTTCTATCTAATTTAGGCGAGTCTTTCTTCACTGCTCGCCAAACCAGAAACGAGAAATGGCAAGAAAGGCGGCGTGTTTCCACCACGTCTCACGAGAATCCTCCGACTTCCGGCGCTTGGCCGAGTTCTAGGAAGAGGTCTCTGTCTTTCTTTTTCCCTCCACCAGTCCGGTTTGTCACCTTTTTGGGGTCCGGAATTGCTCTTATGCTGATTGCAGATCTCGGGGTCCAAGGAGGTGGAGAGCCCCAAGTTCGAGTTCGAGGTGATATGGCTGACGGTCGGACCCGAGTACACTCCCCCGAGGCCACCACGTCTGCTTCACCATCTCCAATCCCGATCCTTTCATGCAAGCTCTCAAGGTTAATTCTCTTTCATGCAAGCTCTCAAGGTTAATTCTTTCTTTCGTCGGGTTGAGACTTGAGAGAGATTGAGAGAGTCCATGGACACGATCATGGTGTTGTTGAGCGCATTCAGCAAGCTTCTCTGGACTTCGATCTATGGGAGACTTGCTCTTGCTCGATCACCAGTCCAGAGCCTGAGGTCACCACCGCCAAGTAGCCGATAATTTCTATCGTGAACGGTACGGTACTCCTCGAAAGAAGAGTCCAGCTTCTTCATTTCATCAAACGTCTTCCTTGCAAACTCGATTCCTCCTCCACAGCGTAATCAACGGCGATGGAACTCGGAAAACAGCGAGGGAAAAGCAGGAATGAACTGAAATATCATATCTACGATGTAATCGGATACAAAACGGCCTGATTCAGCTGTTGGAGTCATCAATGAGCCAGCAAAGGCCACAAACCGCTTCAAGCCATCGCCCTCCGAAACTCAACGCCGGGTCAGCAATCCCGAGGCCGAAGGCCAAAGCAATGCTGGAAAGGGACAGATGACGGAAGAGGAGGGAGGCTGGAGCTCGGTGCTTGAAGAATCACGAAGCAAGCGTGGTCGGATCGAGATTGAGATCGTCACAGGTGAGGAGGTGGTTGTGATGGTCGCTGGAGAGGAAAAAACGAAACAGAGGAGCCATTGACGGTTCCGGAGACATGCCGGAGGAGGGAGACGAGCTGCGACGGAGGCGGAGGCAGAGGCAGAGGCGAAGCGATGGCGAGTTAAGCCAAGTGTTCCATTGGATCGAGTTATGGGCTGATGCAATGGTCTGGGCTGCGCTCGTGGTCGGACTGGGCTAGATAGGGCCGAACTTAAGGGATGGGCCGGAGCTTCATTATTTTCTTTTCTCTCTTCTCTCTCTAAACATTTCTTTTTTGTATTCATTTATTTTTCTATAAAAATGCATTTTTGATTTGTCAAGCACTGAGCATCTCACAAAAGAAGATATTATATACGTATCACTAAGTTGATGCACTTTGTAACAAGATGTTGTAAAGTGCTCTATATGATGAGCTCACATACATGTAAGTTAATATAAATGCCATAAAATTAAGAGTAAATCTCTTTATAAAAATTATGTCTCCTATGATCAAAGGAGGCCAAGACCTTCATATTTAATTTAGCATTTCAAAAGAGACAAATTGAACAAAACTTTGAGAGTTTTGATGTACTTTTCTTACATACTTATCTTTAGGTAGAAAATACAACAGCAAATAGTTAGGAATTCTCTCTATTACCAATACAATTGGCACATCTTCTGCTACAAAGAAATCCAACACACCAAGCGTGTGTGCTTTTAATAAGAATCGATTGATACGCATAAACGTACAATGTTCTTCAACCTTTGGCTGTGTTGCTTGACCAGCTCACAACTTGGTCTTGATTCGTTCCAGAATTGGCATTAGAATGTAGCAAATTTGACCCTCTTTCGGGAGGGTCCTTAGGAAGATGTTGCTAGCAAGCACAATGCTCAAATTCATTGATTATTAAAGTTAACTTTGGTTCAAAATGTAGAATTGCTCTATTTTGCTCATAAAAGCCTCTTAAAGAGTGCATTAACTATGTTTCCATTGAAAAAGAACATCATTTCCCTTAGGTTGTCTAATGTAAATAAGTGCCAACTGCAGTATTTTAACATTCTTTAAACAACCAATTCAGCTGGTTAAAATGGTTGATTACCGTTCATACCATTAGGGTTTCCTCGTTCATAGAAATCTTGTAGAAGAGAAATTGCTTCTGATGCCATTATAATTCCACAATATTAGAAACCCTTTGATCCAGAATTTCCATTACTGCAAGAAAAACAAGAAAAAAGTTGGAAACATTCATATAATCAGGTAGACAGTTAAAGGGGAAACATAGACGAATTTCTATGAAAGCCACCCAATATTTCTGATAATTCTGCAGATTTACCTAGCTCATCAGCTTGAACCCCAAGACAGATTCCATTTGCAAATCATGTCCAAATATCAAGCAAGAGATAATTTAGCAGACTAATTGACAAAGCACTTCGCAAAAGAAGGTACCATCTAAGCGAAAACAAGTTCGCTGATAAATGATTGTAAACACATTAATTGTTTGGTCCCTTTCCCTCTCTATCTATGGTTTTCTTTTTTTTTTACGATTGTGAGCACATACGTTTGCAATTGTTTGCTTCAATTGATTGGACGGACAGGGTTTGGGTTTCGAGCTTACTTCTGATTTTTTTTTCTATTCACTTTTCTAATCAGCAAAAGATTAGATTATATACCCCAATTTCTATGTACTTGGATAGTAGTCAATTGGAAGTGATGCTTAAAACCTTGATATCAACTAGGAGTGATGCATAAAATCTTGATATGCAAGTTCATAAAGCTATAAGTAGTCCATTGGTTGGTTGTGATTTTTGCATTCTATATTGATTCCGTCTATTTGAGGTAGAGTGCCTACATGTTGGTGGCATTTTAGTTATACAAGATTGGAATATCATTGTCAAAGAGAATATATATCATCGTCAAAGAATATATATGCTTACGATTCGATTATGAATTTGTGCCCTTCAAATTTTTTAGTGATATTGATAACCATCACCATTTGCAATAGCATCAAAATGCACTTCACACCATTACTAGAAAATTTAAGGTTTACACATTCATAATCAAATTGTTTGTGCTTTTTGAACGAATTCTTCTGCATCTCCCCTAGTTGAATACTATCCAAATACATAGAAAGGCGAGTGTATTATAATTTTATCTATCTCGGATTAAAAAAGAAGAGAAAATCAGAGCCTTCAAAACCCAAACTCGTTCTGTCCGCACAGTGAAAGCAAATAATCTGCTCACAATCATTGAAATAAAAAAAATAAAAATAAAAAGCATAGACAGGGAGAGAGAGAAGGGGACTGAACAGAGCTCATGCTTCCTTCACGTGGAGGTGGGCGTCAAGCGAGTCGGAGGCGGGGTCGTACAGTCCGCCTTAGATGTTGTCCGTTCATCCTCCGACGAATCTGCCCATCCCTGCACGCCCAAATTCTTCACGACCTCCTTGCCATTATAATATTCTTTTGTTGGAAATTTCCTATAATAGACTTATATTAATTAATTAATTTTCTATTTTATATAATTGGGTTAATGAATATTCCAATATAATTTAAACCCTCAAGTAATTTTATTGAATTTGATTTTGGCATCTATTGATAACGGGCTTAGTTGAGTAGCAAAGTGTAGGCAAACTGAAACCCGTAATGGGAGGGGCTCAGTTGACACGCTATTAATTAGAGTTTTCTAGGTCCCCTCTTTAGCTTATAAAATGGTAGATTATACTTATCAGTCGCTTGATCCTATAAAAACTGCTATATTGAAATATATCATAAAGAGATCTGACATTCCGATAGATCACTAACACCGTCAGTTTAATCTGTTTTTCATTAAGTAAGTTATGGCTCAAACATGTGTGTTTTAATTCCACTGTACATATAAGTTTTGGTATTTTACAATCATATATAGATCTAATTATTATTGATTAATTAGTTATTTATGTAGAGAAATTTCTACATATGCAGGTCATATATAATTGTAGAACCCAATTTTTTTTTAACAAATCCGATATGTTGTTTACCGTGTTTGTTCCTTTTGGTTTTGAGTTATGTTAGTTTGTGATTTACAAATTCTTATGCAATTTCGGTCAATCAAAGTATTTTTTTTTTGGTCAAATCAAATCAAAGTACTTATTAAATAGGTAAAAATAATGCATTAGAATTGAAGAGATAAGTTATGATGATGATGATATGTTTGTTTAAATGGATGATCGTTGTTTTGCAATTTCGGATCTATGATAAACCTCTCTATGCATATGTTTGGAAATGAGCTAGTAAACAAGCTTTTTAGTGTTTGATGTCTTCATAACATTCAAAGTCAACTTGAAGAGCTTTCCAACAAGCCATAGAACACCCAAATCCGGTGTGAGTTACTATCCAAAATCATCGTCCAAAGTCAATTTAGTAATTTGTAAAAATCTTTTGTTTAGTTTTGATATGCATGTTGTCCACCTGTTGCTTTTGTCAATTTTTTTTCCAATTTTTGTGTTGAGATCTAGAGGTTGACTCCTTAATGAAAAATATTGATATAGGTCTTAACTTCGACATATAAGTTTTTTGGATTTTTTGGAGCATAATTAGTTAATGAAAACCTTCTGCATAGATCAATCGATTATGAAATTTTAGCACTTTTGTTCTACATGTTGAGATTTTTCTCACCATATATAATTTATATATTTTTATTGAGTATTGAGTGAGAATTTCAAATTTGAAATTCTAGGAGTTCATAATTTTGTAAAGGTTCTAAAAAAACATTTAGAATTTTTTTTCCGATTGAATGATGTATGTTAGCAATTATTATATGGGTATCATTATACTGTGATTCTTGGGTTCAATGTGGTTTAGATTCAGAAGTTGCATTTTTTGAGTCTTGATATGTTCCTTTTCAATTGTTGCCCACGAACCCATGTTGTTTATTGAGTAGATTGTTTTTGGTCCAATGCAATTCAAATTTTTTGGGCTTTGTTTGGTTTTGGACTTTACCTGTTGGTTTTCTTGGCTTTTGTGGGTGCCTATATTGCCGCCTATCTACGGGTTTTTAGCCATATATTTGAGTGAATTGAGGCTCAACTCTATGGTTGATGACAGATCCCTTTGCTTCCCATGCGTGATCGAGTGCATTGATTGATTGGGTCTGGTTCTTGTATTTCTTGATCTATATGGGTAGTTTGATTCTTGGTTCTATCTTGTGGTGGTTTGCTTTGGCTGAAGTTTTGGGATAGTTTCATTTTATTTTTTTTTTGACCTTTTCTTTAGTAAGACAGGGTCTATATCAAAAAAAAAAATTTCGTTTGATTATATGGAATGATTACCGGAAAGTAGTATGGATTTTATTAGATTGAATAATAGGTTCTATTTGATTATACACGTACAAAAGAAAATGCGGCAATCTAGCTTGTTCTTCCTTTCTTTACCATGATCTCCTCACTTGTGCTTAATTGCAATGTCATGGCTAGAACATTGAGTCCATCATTGTTTTAAATATTAGTTGTTGAACCCAACGATGCAAATGCAAAGCCTCTAGATGGGGTGAAATTAGAGATACTACTTTTCAATTGTATCTGATTTTTGAGGTTTAGAGATTCTAGTGTTATGTATTATTGTTTGAGTTTTTGAAGATGAGTAGTAGTAGATTGAAGCTACAAGACAAGAACAATAATTTTTTGAATCTTGAATATGGACGATTTAGTTTGGTTTTTCTTCAATTAATTCATCTTGGATTTTGATTGGATGCAAGATTGTCTTAATTATACGTGAAATCACTTTCTTGATTTTGTTGAACTTACTGTCAAGAAAAAGGAAAGTCCAAGTTAGACTTATTAACCAAATTATATAGTTTCCTACTCCAAGTTGAAGTAGCAAATTCGAGTAAAGATGAGATTATTAATTCGACTATGAAAACAATACTAATCCGAAATAGGACCTTCATGGGGCCTATGGAGCAATGTGGCGCTTGATTTTTTATGAAGGATTTTGTATTGTAATTAGGACTTGTTCATTTAGTCTCATAGTTGATGTAGGATTGTTGACCAATTTTTTGGTTTTGCTGTGATTAAGATATAAACTATTTAATAAAAAGGATAATCTTCATGAAGGATTGGTAACATTGTCGCTATTTGAGCAAATATCGACTTCATTAATTTCTTGGGTTGCATTAGTGGGAAAGGCTTGCTTTTCACATGGCTTTTGTCTATGCCTACTATAAAGCCATGTATGAGAAGTGGTCAATTATCTACTACTTCTTGAAACATTAGTATAACATAATACCATAGAGAAAAACATTATTATATAGTGCTAATAAGTGTTATATTGTATCAGTAAATTTATTCATGTGCATTGACGAGCTCCCTTTATCTATCTCTCTTTTAGGCTATCAAATTAGTTTGGTTTCGAATCTCTCTATTGATTGGTGTTAATGAGATTCAGCTAATTTGAACAAGCACTTGAGATAATATATTTTGAGTTGTCCTCACTTATCCTTTGGACACTATTAATTTCAATTGTCATGCTCATGTGCCTACAACTAGTGTAGGATTGCGTTCCTGCATTTGCAAAGTGCAAGATCTTGAATGAATTATAACGTTGTCCACTAGCTTGCCTTGATATCAACAAGGCTTGTTGATGCAATGTAGCCAAGCTGTTAGATTCATGTGCACAGAATGGTGTATGGGGGCAAGTGTAGGGTCCTCCATGGCTTGTTTCGTTTCAATTTTTTTTAATATGCCTAATTTTTAATTTAATGAATTTTTTTGGTATGGTAAATTTTAATTTTGGCATATTTGAATATTTATTTGGAATTATTTATTGCTATTCATATTTAATTCCATAAAAAATATTGTGCCTATTTTTCTATTTTTAATTTATGAAAATTTATTATAGTATATAAGGGATAGAATATCGGTATTCACTTTCCCTAATTTAGCATAGATTATTTATACTTTCTTCTTGAATTTAACTAGATAATCTTAGATGCTTAATTATAGAAATAGGCACATAAAATTGTGACAAAAATTGTTGTTTGATAAATGCAATATAATCTTGGGAAGCACATGTTGTAAAGTGTTTCATATTGTTTGATGAATTTTTGGGCATTGATTAAATGGAACATTATTTACAAATTGTTAAAGTTTGTAAATTATTGAAGTTCCTTATTGATAAAAATTAGTATATACAATCACTTGCCCAAAGGGGGTTATTGTGTATATTAATTTGAAAATTGCATGAAAATAAATTCCAAAATTAAAAGATGGGGATGTATGACTCAAAAAGATTTATCTGCCCAAAAGGGATAAATTTTTTAAAAATTATATGTAATTCCCCTCTATATTGATATATTAGAGATAATTGATGGGATGTACGACTCAAAAGGTTTATCTACCCAAAGGGGATAAATTTTGAGGGTTATATGTGATTTCCCTTTGTGTTTAGATAATTGAGATGTATAATTTAAAGGATTTGTCTACTCAAAGGGGATAGATCTTTGAAGATTATATGTAATTCTCCTTATCTATCTCTATATATTGATATCATGGAGATGTATAATTTAAATGATTTGTCTGCCCAAAAGGGATGGATTATTGACAATTATATGTAATTCTCCTTATTGTTGTTTTACAAGCTTCATGCTATGGAAAATAATTGTGCATTATATACTCTACCCAAAAGGGAGTTTGCAATGTACTAATTATTTTGTGGAATTACTTATTGCCCATAATTGATTATATTGCATTATGTATGTCAAACTTTTACTTTTGTTGTGAACAACAATAATATCACAGTTGAGATGTTAATTGGATATAATATTATATTATTAAGGACTTAGTCAAAAAGGGAGACATTGTGATTGAAAATATTAGAACTAAGTCTATATTAGCCGATTCTCCAATAAAAGGTTTACGACCCATTATGTTTAAAGATCATGTGAGGAATATGGGTGTTTTAAAGTCTTTTTGATATATTTTGTTAGTGGGAGCTATATAGTTTGTATATCTAGCTATTATGGTTATATGGAAACTTATAACGCTTTTATAATGTTTATTAAAACATTTACTCTTGATTATCTAGCTATTATGATTATATGGAAACTTATAACGCTTTTATAATGTTTATTAAAACATTTACTTTTGATGATCATCATTATTGATTTTATTGTTATCCATTCTCCTATTGACTGAGAAATGAAGATATAAAACAGTATTTTTAAACAAATAGTTTGAAAACAACTGGATATCACTAATTATGAGATCTCATGTTGGATTGTGCAATTTTATATTGTTTATAAATCGCACTGAAACAATTTCATGTTGTTTAGAAATTGCGTTAATGCAGTTTCATGTCGTTGAGAAATTACATTGAGGACTAATAAGAAATAGTGTATATTTTTTGATCACATCTTGGCACTATTTCTTACTATACTATTAGGCCCATAATCCATGAAAATATAATACTTATTATATGTGATTATGGAAGGTCATGTGTTGCGGTATTTTCTTAACGCATTGATCACCATAGTCCTATAATAAGGTTATATAGGATTTGATTGGTTTTGAGATGCTGTTATTGGGAAATTATTTTTCAAAATTGTGGCCACATAAAACAAATTTTTAGTTATTAACCCGAGAGTGTCGTTTTCAAAATAAAAATCGTTTTCAAAATAAAACAAATTAATTAATGTAGCCCAAGTGGGAGAATGTTGGAAATTTCCTATAATGGGCTTACATTAATTAATTAATTTTCTATTTTATATAATCGGGTTAATGGATATTCCAATATAATTTAAACTCTCGAGTGATCTTATTGAATTGGGTTTTGGCATCTATTGATAACGGGCCTAGTTAAGCAGCAAATTGTAGGCAATTGTGTTTAACTGAAGCCCATAATGAGAGATGACTAGTTGATACGCTATTGATTAGGGTTTGCTAGGTCCCCTCTCTAGCCTATAAAAGGATAAGTTATACCTATCAGTCGCTTGATCCCATAAAAGCTGCTATATCGAAATAGGTAATAAAGAGGAAGATCTGGTATTCTGATAGATCACTGACACCGTCAGTTTGATCTATTTTTCATCAAGTAAATTATGGCTCAAACATGTATGTTTTAATTCCTCTATACATATAAGTTTTAGTGTTTTACAATCATATATGGATCTAATTATGCATAAATTAAGACCAAAATCCATAACGCTTTCGTCAATTCTGGACAAAATCCAAAAGAAGATGAATTCGTCGCGCTTGGACTTATTTGACCAGAATTATTGTAATTCTTTTGTACCGGTACGGACCCGATGCTTCAAGCTCACTACTCTTCTTCAGCCTTGGTCTTTTTCGACTTTGTTTCTTCAATATGCGAGACGCCAGTGAAGGAAGCTCCAGCTTTGAAAATCACGGACGCGAGAGAGAGCATCGCAAGGGCTTACCAGGAGCAACGGAAATGTCAGCCTCGCCAGAGGCTTGATTGGTCGCGGTGACAAGATGCTGGACTGCAGGAACTCGAGAGAACTGGTTGGAAGTTTCACCAGCATTGTGGGTATGCATGGCGGCCTAGTGGCGGGGCTGATTCGCGGTGGCTCGGCACTCCTCGGGTTGATTTGAGCATGCAAAGATTGCAGGAACCGGCATCAGTGCAAAGACCGGCTGGGTATTACGTCAGGGCGGTTCGGATGGTGTAAGGGGTGCAGCATGGAGAAGGAGGCAAGATGCAGTGCAGCGGTGACCGAAGCCGCCACGGCGTCGTTGGGATGGAGGACGTGTGGGGAAAGCCTCGGCGGCCTTGGCTTGATGAAGCTCCGTTGAAGAAGTGAAGGCGCACATGAATTTTGACGGTGAAATCAGGCCTTTCGAGCCTTGTTTCAAGCTCTGAATAATCCAACAAGGAACAAATTTTCACCACTTGGATACACGGTCTTCTGCAAATCAGTCTTTACACTCCAATTCGAATTCTAAAATAATCCAACAAGGAACATAATGGAGTTTATATAGATTGACAATTAGAATTTCTTTCAAGAGTAAGAGATATCCTTATTTTCTAATAATTCAAATTCTAAAAGATATACTTTATCTTAGCAATAGAATACTCTTCTCTTCTCTTATTGTGCTAATATTAAGTCAATTTACTCAATTACCCTCAAAGATTTGAATTTTGATAATATCAAGATTAATTGCCTCCAAATTTACTTTTCATGAATTAATTTTCCAATTTGGCATTTCAATTAACGAGTTTTGAAGCAAGAACAACTCTTTAAAAAGGCTAAAAAAGCCCCGGCCAAGGACGTTTGAGCCTTTCACCGAGCTCAGCGCACTCTAGGCCTTCGCAAGCACCTAGAAAGGGTTGCCAAGCACTATCCAGTCACTAGCTAAGAGCCACTAGCCCTGTGACTGCCACATGGCAGGCTCCGATAGGACCAATGCATGTCATTTTGCATTTATTTAAGCCATAAATTAGTTCCTTGCACTTGGTATATTGTGAACATATTTCGAGTCAAAATTATTTATTCATCTGAACTTACATTTTGTGCCATTGATTATTCCTTTGATGTTTGGTTATGTACTAGCTTCTTCTTTGTGATTTGATTTGCATGTCATTTTGCACCTATTAGAATATGTATCTTTGATTAGATATTTTGATTAGATTCACTTTTTTTTTTTTTTATTGAAACTGTATACATCGGATTCATGCACACTGTTATTATTGAATTCCCTAGAGTTATACGCATTGCATTCATTGAACGCTTTTTTGATTGGACCGGATTTGCTTTATAGATTCACAAGAGTGTGGTATCGAAATGGTGATGTGGAAGTTGCTAACCCTTTCCGGCATGATGATCAAACCCATGGATTGGACCTTACATTTTTTTTTTATCATCGCTTTATTCTCTAGTTGACTTTTCTATTGGCGGTCAACCTAAAATATGATTGGTGGCAACTTTTACAGATATTTAAGAATTCGGATCATGATGGCTTACCACTACCTAGGAAAGGAAGGAGGATCGGATTTCTACTCTGAAGTGTGTTGACTTTTTTTTCGAAAAATCTTTGAGGGACATACTATAGTGATTATGTCATATATTTTATAAATATTTCGGTCTTACGTACATTGAATTTGTCAAGTCATTATGTACCTCGAAATAACCAAAGCCTTTTAACTTTTGTCTTTGCTTAACCATTTTGTCAATGCAACAAGCACCAAAATACACCACAATAAAAAGCGGCATAGCAAAAGAAACATACTAATTAGAAAAACTAGTCCAGAAGACACAACGATTGAAGCACGGATTCAGATGCTAACCATCTCATGCTAATAACATCATGGGATTAACTCAAGAATGATCTCATCAACTTGACATTCCACCGAACCGATTCCAAGATCAATTCTCTATGGATGCGTAAAATGCTTCACTCAAATTATGACATCAAATTTCAATGAATGGTATAGTGTAACTATCATGTATGATGTCGTGAGAAGAGCAATTACTAATTAACTCATCATCATGTATAATGTTACCGACCGTTGTTGTGAATTGGATTAGATAGGTTTGGCAACCTCCAAGGTCAAAGGTTCTCCGTTGACCACCACAGATCCAAGAAGGCCGTCCCTCCGGTACGCGAAATATCTAAAGCAGCTCTTACAAGCGAACGGGGCCGAGGATCGGGACTCGCGAGCATCCTGCGCCGTCGGATCCGACGAAGCTCATGTCAAACTCAAGCGAATCCCGCTAGATCGAGGCGGCCGTTACATGGGCATATGTGTACGCGCGAAGCACAGGATAGTTTCTCGAGAGGGCATATGCATTGGAAGTAGGAGATTTGGGATTCTGTTATTATGTTGTTTGATGGTGGCGTTGGCGGACACTAATACCTTGTAACCGCCCCCTCCCCCAAACAAATAGATATTTATTTTATTATCCGAATCGAATTGAAAATATACGAAAATTCAGTTAAATTTATATTGATTTGAGTTTTAGTTCGATTTTCCGATTTGATTCATGCACCGCTAAGTCAATGCATGCAAAGGAGGATAGTATCATGTCAATTGCATAAACAAAAACTCATGATATGAACTTGCTCTTTAAAGGGTGACTTGGTTGTGCATATTCTAGTTGGGAAAAGAACAACCTAAGTGTCAAAATTTAGCGTAGAGAAATATATAAGTGTCAAAAGTTGTGAAAGATACACTTAAATTTCATTTAAGTACTGACTCCGACAAATGCTGTTGAAAATCCGACGTGGGTTATTTTAATAATATAATTCGCTTATGTGGCTTATCAGAAGCTGAGTCAACAAAAATTTAGCCAAAACGACGTCTTTTTGATGCTGACATGGCATTTAAAAAATATATTAGTTAAATAATATTTAAAAACTTTAAAAATATATAATTAATTTTTTTTTAAAAAGAAGGGGGAGGCCGCCGCCACCGCCCCACCATCGGTGGCCCTTCCCAGCAATGGTGGGGCGATGGTGACAATGGTGAGGGCTGCACAACCCTTGCCCGATCCCTCCCCCTTCCTCTTTTTTATTTTTTTTAATAAAATTGATTTTTGAGATTATTTTTCTGATATGACTTTTCTTTTCCACACGGACAATTTCTTTTTCTTAAATTGCCAAGTGTATTGAAAAAACTTGCTCCGTCAGCCAATAAAGGTAGCTTGAGATTTAAGATAACATTAGTTTAAGAATAAGTTACGCGACTTGACTCACCAAAGATATTAAAACTACAAATATGTGCACTACACAATCGGGACATGGAGGACATTTTGGTCAGTGGAACATCGAGAGTTGTTTCTTAGCTAGTAAAAATTCTAGTTATTATGGTGTCATTTTAAGTTTTGTTTATAATAAACTTTTTGTCTGAAATTCGTATAATTAACTATGTGTCGATTTCAGAAATATGTGTAACTTTCTTAAATTACCGTACATTTTTCAATCCCCTATTCTCGTCCGCAGTTTTCATGAAATGCTTGGACCTTGGTGATATGAATAATCGCCACTACCATTTTTTGAACGAGGCATACCTCTATTCCTCTTTCTCTCCTAATTACCGCACTTAACCTATTTTCCTTTCTACATTACTATTAACTAAGCGCAAATCCACATGTTGAACAGACCAAAATTAAAGGATGAAATTCTCAATAGATAGGAACAATATTAGAAATTACATCATGATACAGATGTAAATAATTTTGACTCGAAATATGTTCACAATATACCAAGTGCAAGGAACTAATTCATGGCTTAAATAAATGCAAAATGACATGCATTGGTCCTATCGAAGCCTGCCATGTGGCAGTCACAGAGCTAGTGGCTCTTAGCTAGTGACTGGACAATGCTTGGCAACCCTTTCTAGGTGCTTGCGAAGGCCTAGAGTGCGCCGGGCTCGGTGCAAGGCTCAAACGTCCTTGGCCGGGGCTTTTTTATCCTTTTTTAAGAGTTGTTCTTGCTTCAAAATGCGTTAATTGAAATGCCAAATTGGAAAATTAATTTATGAAGAGCAAATTTGGAGGCAATTAATCTTGATATTATCAAAATTCAAATCTTAGAGGATAATTGAGCAAATTGACTTGATATTAGCACAATAAGAGAAGAGAAGAGTATTCTATTGCTAAGATAGAGTACATCTTTTAGAATTTGAATTATTAGAAAACAAGGATATCTCTTACTCTTGAAAGAAATTCCAATTGTCAGCATAAATAAACTCCATTATGTTCCTTGTTGGATTATTTTAGAATTCGAATTGGAGTGTGAAGACTGATTTGCAGAAGACCGTGTATCCAAGTGGTGAAAATTTGTTCCTTGTTGGATTATTTAGAGCTTGAAAGAAGGCTCGAAAGGCATGATCTCACCGTCAAAATTCATGCGCGCCTTCACTTCTTCAACGGAGTATCATTCAAGCCAAGGCCGCCGAGGCTTTCACCGCACGTCCTCCATCCCGGCGACGCCGTGGCAGCTTCAATCACCGCTGCACTGCGTCTCGCCTCCTTCTCCATGTTGCACCCCTTACACCTAAGATAAAGATATACATTGAAATTTAATTGACGACCTGAATTTGCAAACTACAGCTAAGAAATACACTAGGAAGTGAGTCTAGAAATTGAAAGTACAATGCAAGAAAGTAAAATTAATCGAAACATAATAGGTTTGTTAATTTGTGTGCCGTGGATGGGGGTATTTAGTAGACGAATGATGGTAGTTATAGTGGTTGTGCCATAACTATTTTTGAGCAGTTCTCTTGCGGCTGTATTCATGTTCTTCTATCTCCAAAAGCTTTGTGCCCAAGCTCATGATGCCACAATCTTGTCTCCAAATGGTTGTTTCTTCCTTTGTCTCCGAAAGTATTGTGCCCACATTCTCACAACACTATGATCTTATCTCTAAACAGTCGTTTCTTACTCTATCTTCAAAAGTTTTGTGCCCATGTTCTCACGATGCCATGATCTTATCTTCAAATGGTTGTTCCTTCAAAATGCTTATTAAATGCTCCACAGCTTCCATCACTTTGTTTTCTAGTGACTTTAAACTTGTAACAGCATCTTGATGCCTCCTATGTGTTCAACTCTCTTCCGATGCCTTGATAGTTCAACAATTTCGTTAATATCCCTTTGTTGACCATTGTTAACCATATGTCATCATATACCGACAATTGATTGATAGTAGTGATTATTGATATGTGCCACTATCGAGATTCTTTTGTGATCATTGACAACGAGTCACGTTGCTCAATAATTTCCAACACTTTAGTCACATGCCTATCCACATCGACAACCTAGTCACTTTTTGTGCAAACATATACATATGACAACAATACTTTCTAATAGTTAGATAATCACAACAATCCTCACCAAATGTCAAAAGAGTCCGTTTTTCAAAGTTTATGCCTCTAACCTTGTGTTGACACAATAATTTTTGCTTGGAGACTTTTCATTTGTTTCATGAGAAAAATAAGAATAGAGTTTGTCGATAGTGGTCCTATTGGATTCTTAAACAAAAACATTTACTTAGCTTAATCCTGGACTCGCATCTTTTATTGCATTTCTCTACATTCAGACAATAGACACATTCAATGCGTTTGAATTAAACAAATATTGTTTGTGTCGAATAAAATAGTGGCTCGACTACAAACTTGTTCGTTTGAA
>CM026414.1:30989868-31017434 GCA_014858505.1 Corymbia citriodora subsp. variegata | reverse complement strand
TATTACGAAAAAAAACAATCCACATAAAATCCGCTATAATAAAGAAAAAGAGCAACGTCACCAAATATTTAACGAGCCTTGCGTAAAGCCTCTTTTGAAAATTCTCGGCCGCTGCCGCCACGGCAAACCTCATCACCGCATCTCTCACCAAAGCATGACTTCGCATCCAGATAGTTCTCGAGCACCTTTGCGACCGCGGCCAACCGCGGTGTTTTCGAACTCCTTCCAGAAAAACATTCCGATTCATGTATGAGCTTCGCTACATGGCCAAGCGTCTTTAAGAAGTCGCAATGTTTTCTTGAGGCAAAATTTATCTGCCTCTTGTAGCGATCTTGCTTAATATATTGATGTGAGTCTGGCTAATGTGAGGTTAAAAAACATTATTCGCTAATCTAAACTCTAATTACAATTATTTGCCACCGCATTCTAGCCAAGATTCCCATCAAGAAATTGAAATGCATGGTAAAATGCTCACTTGGAGGAACACTTGTAAATATTTGATTAAAGAACCGACGTAAGAACATTTGTACATACATAACATATAATATTCAGGAAACATAATTAAATTGCAATATATTATTCCAAGATTTAATGAACAAAATTCTCAGGCCTGTCATGAATCTTCTTCCAATAAAAGCACTCCGCTTTGCACATATTAGTCCAATCTTGACCTTCATCGATCAATTCAAGGTCCATGGGAAGAAAGAAGGGTCTGCTGCTATGCCAACTTTACTTACCTATGTCCACGCTTCCAAATACACCCATGCAAATTTTAGAACTAATTACAAGTCCAAACAAGTGTCGATCCCACGCCGGTCTCCAATGTTTGATTAGATCATCTAGGAAAATTTATCACACATTTGATTTGTTTACATGGGCATCAACAATGAAATAAATGCATTTGATTATAATTTATAGGATGCGCAGCGAAATAACTCAAGCGCTTAGCTCTTTCGCTTTTTTTTTTTTTTCTCGTTTGTTCTTTCTATATTTCAAGGGCATAACTCTCGCTTAACATGAAGAAGATTCAACGGTGAACATGTCATTAAGTTGTGCAGAGCTATCTTACCAAAGGAAAGACCATATAACGCAAACATTCATCACGAACACCACAGGATAAAAAAAAACTAAAGCCTAGAACCAAAGCCACCGAAAAACACGAAAAAAAAATTTGGCAGTTCCCCTCAAGCAGTACCACCATCTGTTCTGCTTAATCCATTTTCCACGTCTTGACTTGAAGATAATCTCCACAATAAAAATGGCAGCTCTCCAACGTCCACCTACGAAACAGAACTCGTCAAAAGTTCTCTTTAGCTATCTATACATATTCATACAAGAGTAGATTTTGTGCTACTTGCATGCATATTTCTCCCTTTTCTTAAGTGTATAAAAGTGAACGGAGAACTATATAATTTTCTCCATTCCGAAATCAGTGGGTGCAAAAATGCCATGCATGAATGTACCCTAAAAGCAACATAGAAAAAGAAAAAGGAAAGAAAAAGGCGAAAGCATACCAAGGAAGCATTTCAAAACTCCGAGTAGAAGAACCTTGCTCTTGCTCCAGAACAACGATGTCATACCCGAGGCCACCTTCCTCATCATATTAACGACGGCTTTCACAACCACCCTTTTCATCGTCGACATCATGTCTCTCTCTCTCTCTCTCTCTCTCTCTCTCTCTCTCTCTCTGCGTTTCGTTTTGGTGAAGCGAAATGCATTGCGATAGGAGTCGCTGAGTGTGGCTTGTGCACTCTTGCGCTCAATTGGTTTTTGTAAAGGACTTTTGAAGGAACAAAAGGAGGAAAGGATTCAGTGGTTCTTTTTTGAAAAGAGAGAATTGCGAGAGATGGGGACTCTTTAATAAAGTAAAACCGATCGTGAGCTTCCAAGGGGATGGCTTTCGGTGGCCGGGGATTTCAGAAAGGGAGATCTGAGTGAGAGTTGGTTGGTAAAGGAAAATCAGAATTAGACAAGATTAGAAAGCTGTGAGAAGAAGAAAAGCTTGGGAATCAAATAGTCTAGAATTTGTTTCTCACGCTATTTTGATATGAAATTTGCTGTCGTAATCCCCTTCATATGAACTTGTCAGGGGCTGAATCAGGTCGCCTAGTTGTTCCTTTGGCATGAGGGTACTAGGCAGAGTATGTTTCGTCTGGTCCCTTGAAGTATCACGAAGGGACCTCGTTGTCAGTCTGCATGATTTTGCTTCATCCAGTACGTTCCCGTTGCGTTAGATTTGCTTTTACATTAAATTCAGAATGTGTGCAATTTGTTATTTACGGTTTTTGGAGGTATTCTCGTCGTTCTTTTTACTTAGTGCTGGCCTTCTACCTGCGCCTTGGTCCACCCAGAAAGTTTGGATCTTTACTGCTTTGGTCTTGCATATAGCTTTACTTATTCATAAGCATTCAAGTAGCTCTGCTTTTACTCACAAGCACTTACTTAGATTAAATCATAATAGTACTGAAAAGAAATCATAAATATATTATACAAAAATCTAGATGGCATATTAGATGATTATTGCTTTACAAGACTAGTTAAGTCAGAATTAATCCGGTTTCATCTAGTGTAGTATCGATCTTTGTCACCTAGATTAGGAAACTCATATTTATTATTTACTTTAGCGGACATTAATTTTTTTGCATAGCTCACGAGGATCCTACCTCAAAACTTAATAACGAGATATTATATATGTATAATGTTGTTTAATGTGATTCGGGTTATTTCTTTCCTCTTCTTTTACTTTCTTTGTTATTATTTAATTGGATTTTTATTTTTTTGAGTCTCTGTACATGATTATTTAGATTTCTATTTCCTTTCGAAAAAGTCATAAAACAAAAAGGGAAGATTGCATGCAAAGCCTCTTATAAAGGGAAAAGGTCTATGACCAGAATTACATTTATCTAGCATCATAAAGTCCCCACGCTTATCAATATCTAGTTCGCAGAAATAAGCAATCCTCTGCATCTTACTCAGCTCCTAACCTTAGTGGCAACTCTAGTTAAAATCGATCAAATAATTAATGAGAAACTAATTGTCTATTGGTAGGGCTTGGGATAGTTTTTGTGAAGCGTAAGTGCCATCTTGCGAGAGAGTTATTTGCACCTGCTTAGCAATCTATTAAACTCTCCCGGATTCACCTTGGGAGGGTCGCAGCATGTTGAAACAAAATCAATTGTTCAACTAAGACCAGAATGATGTCTTGTTTGTACCCAGAACAGCAAAAATGGACAATTATTTTGGAAAATTGAAGTCATGATCTTTTGGCGATCATGAATATCGAGTAAATTGGATGAAAGAGAAATGAGGAGTCAATGTTTGGACAAATATATAAATAAAATAAACGATTCTTCAAAGAAAGGAAAATTCGGTGCCAGGTGGTGGCACACCTAACAAAGAGCATGTCACATGGCGCTTGCGGCCCAAGCTTGTGCCCCACGGTGGTTCTTTACTGCCGAGAGGCCTAAATCGAGGGCCCTGTACAATATATCTATGACGCTCTGCAATGGCCCAATGGTCTCGACTAAGGCTCGAGGTCCCTTGAGCTTTCAATTTTTCCATGTAAGTAAAAGGGTCAAAACACTTATTTCTTCGAGGTAACTTATGTTGGCAAAATTCCCATTTTAGTTTGAAGATGACTAAACAATATACAGTAGCTAACATGTGTAAATGAGTACGTGGACTGAATATTCTCCACATATAAAAGTTTATATGCAGGTGATGTTTATAATATGAAGGACTTTCTTGCTCTGCAATACTGAGTGGAATGTGTTAGAATTGAAAAAGCTTTGGATTTTGACGAACCAACGAGGGACATGGGATCATTGAGATGCTCGGACAGACCAAATTGAAGGAGAACAATTTGGATAGCATTAACACATCAATATGCTTGGAAGGATTTAAGTGTAGAAGGTGAACAAATTGCGATTAGGTGATTGCATAATGAGCTATTTCACAAAAAAATTGTGATCTCACCACAAGCCGATGTTTGATGCTAACAAGCCAGTCTCAAACAAAATGTCCTTAATTTATAAATGACGCAAGATTGTGCAATGTTGAAATTTTTTGTCAGGGATCAAATTCTAATACTAATAATGGATTCGATTCTTGATTTTTATAAAATGAATGAGA
Source organism: Corymbia citriodora subsp. variegata (assembly GCA_014858505.1). Taxonomy (NCBI): domain Eukaryota; kingdom Viridiplantae; phylum Streptophyta; class Magnoliopsida; order Myrtales; family Myrtaceae; genus Corymbia; species Corymbia citriodora. Next base: position 31,013,303 of record CM026414.1, on the reverse strand, counting down.
GACCTTTGTGTTAAAAATTTAAGTGTCAGCACACTTTAGTGAGGCAAATGAAGTAGTAGTACCTAGAATGGACTAAAGCTTTAACTTTTCTCTTTGCTTAACCATTCATGATGAACAAAATTATCAAAACATTTAAAATTAAATTGAAAAGTTTAAAACTATATTGACTACTATATAATAGGTTTAAGACTTTTTGGATAATTATTCCTAAAATCTACTACACTGCATAGTCATTCCTTACATTTAAGAGATCAATGTTTCCTGTCATTTTTTTGTTGCTTGTTCTGATAAATGTACAATAATTGTAGGAGTAATAGAGCAAGTGTGTTGGGCCGCCAAACACACTCTCTGATACGGAAGGCTTTTTTAAAAAGTATTGTAGTTATCAACAGTTTGAACATGATATTAGCTCTTAATTCTTCAAGACTGAGATATAAATTAAATTATTTTCTTGAGTGTGAGCTTGTAATTGATAATCGAGTGTGATCTCTTCTATGATATAATAGAATGAGCTTTGTAATGGGTAATGGTTACCACCGAAAATACAAGGTTTCTAGGTACGCGAAAGTATGCTATATCTCAACTTGGAAAAAAATCGTTGACTTCACCTAACATTTTGCTATTAGAAGCAACGGTAAATTACTTGGAACCCTCCCCCCCCCCCCCCCCCCCCCCATCCCTTTCAATTTGGGGAAAAAAATTCGGACACCCTTGCACTTTCTAAGTGCACTTTGCCCTTTGTCGATTCTCAGGTAAAAGAATTAATCAAAGTTGAGTAATCTGGATTAATATTTGGAATAGTAGCTGGATCATGATGATGACTTGATAGAAGCTCACAGATCTAAGGAAGACACATAAAAACAGTGTCCAACGTAAATGACCCTATCTGCTTGATCAGAAATACACAAATTTCTTGTGTTTTAAAGAAATGATTTTGCTTTTTTGAAGATCATTGTTCATCATTCGATTCCAAATATGTAAATACGGTCGAGTGCAATTGGCTCCACTTCAAAACCCAAACCCCACCAAGAAGCTGATGATCGATGTTATTTTTTGTCTCTAACTTGCAAATTTTTGTGCCAAATCTGATTCCACTGCTAATATCGACTAAACTCCATGAGAAATCTGATACATTCTCTAACAGCGTCCCTGTAATGTCATTTTTTGTGTGTCTAACTTGGAAAGTTTTTGTCGTCATGCTATTCTAGTTTCTATTTCGATTTGTTTAACATCTTTTGACATGCTTCATATTGTGCCTCTGAAATTACGTTTCAATGCTTGCAAAGGAGGATAGTATTACGTCACTGCATATACAAAAACTCATGATATGACCAAATTGCTCTTTAGAGGGTGACTTGGTTGTCCATATTCCAGCTATATTTTGAAAATTTTATTTCGACGACTTAATTTTTTATTAATCTATCAAATCCGAAAATGTTTCTAACACGGGGTCGGAGTGCATTTTGAAAATGCAGGGGTTTTTGAGTAACTTCGATAAAATTGAGGGGGCGTCCAAGTAATTTAATACTAGAATCAATATCGTACAGGAAAATAGATCTTAATTCAGATTTTTTTTACTAGAAGTTCCTAATAGCTCCTTAAACAATGGAATTTAAAGAAACATGATTAATTTGGGGGGGCCGAGCTTTATGGATCTATAGGTAAACCTTTTTTTTCCTACTTGGACCTTAATTGAAATTTCAAGAAGTTGGGGAGCTAGGAGTAAACTCGCCCATATCGGGGGGTATAGTTCCTGTTTTTGCCTCCCTTTTTTTTTTGAATTATTATATAAAGTTCCTGTTTTAACTTATGTTCATCTTGTTATTACATAGCAATGGAATTCTCACTACATCTAGCGAAACAACAGGAGAGAATTGCCAAAAAAGTCCTAAACTTATTGGAGTCGTGCCAATTTAGTCATAAACTTTTTTTTTGACCGATTCAGTCCTAAACCTTTTAGGATTGTGCCAATTGAGTCTATCCAGCCAAATTTGGCCGGCCGGAGCTGACGTGGACGCCGGCCGACGCCAACGACAATATTTTAATAATTTTTTATTATTTTTGATTTTTAAATTATTATTTTTGATTTTTTTATTATTTTCCGAATTTTTATTGATTTTTTAATTTTTCTGTTTCTTTTTTTTTTCTTTTTTTTTTTTTTTTTTTTTTTTCTTTTTTTTTTTTCTCCCCTCTCCTCCCCTCCCCCCCTGGTGCCGGTAGTGGCCGGCCACCGCCGACGAGGCTATCGGCCACTGCGCGAGGGCCGCGAAGCCCTCGCCCAGACCTGGGGGCCGCCGGCGAGGGTCGCGGCCCCGGCTTCGCCCAAATTTGGGCGAGGCCGGCCGCGGCGAGGCAGCTTCGCCCCAATTTGGGCGCCGCCGGCGAGGGTCGCAGCCCCGGCTTCGCCCAGATCTGGGCGAGGCCGGCCTCGGCGAGGCGGCTTCGCCCCGATCTAGGCGCCGCCGGCGAGGGTCACGGCCCCGGCTTCGCCCAGATCTGGGCGAGGCCGGCTGAGGCGAGGCGGCTTCGCCCCGATCTAGGCGCCGGCCGTAGCGAGGCGGCTTCGCCCAGATCTTGGCGAGGCCGCCTTCGCCCATGGCCAGGCCATGGCGAGGCCGCCTCACCGCGGTCCCCAGGCCTCACCTTGGTCTGGGTGAGGCCGCCTCGTTGCGGCCCCCAGGCCTCGCCCTGGTCTGGGCAAGGCCACCGGCGAGGGTGGCCGGTCTGACGGGGGCCGCGACCCTCGCTGGCCGCCGGCGAGGGCTTCACGGCCCTCGTGCAGTGGCCGGCAGCCTCGTCGGAGCTGGCCGGCCACTGCCGCCGACGAGGGGGGGAGGGGAGAAAAAAAGAAAAGAAAAATAATAATAAAAAATTCGAAAAAAATAAAAAAAAAATTGGAAAATAATAAAAATTATTAAATTATTGTCGCCGGCGCCGGTCGACGTCCACGTCAGCTCCGGCCGGCCAAATTTGGCCAGATGGACTCAATTGGCACAATCCCAAAAGGTTTAGGACTGAATTGGTCAAAAAAAAAGGTTTAGGACTAAATTGGCACAACCCTAATAGGTTTTGGACTTTTTTGGCAATTCTCCCAAACAACAGAGTCAAGAATGGCTCCATGCTCCTGCTTATGACAACACCAGACACTTTCTATAACGTAGGAATAGCCCATAAATTCAATATTGACATCATACGTCTAGTCTTTCTGTACGATAAAGCATACCCCATGATTTCCACATGGCATTATATCTCTAATCTCTCTAGACAATAAAGTCATTACTTAAGCGACATTGGGCAATTTAGGTAACTTGAGAATTCAAGATGACATTAATTCAAGAATAAGTTAAATGACTTTGACTCATCAGTAATATGAAATTAAAAAATGTGTAGTACACAGTCGGTTGAGGCAACAAAGTGCCCTAAACAGATAAACTGGGGTTAAATTGATTTCTAAACAAAACCCAATCCCCTAAATTTAATTGCGACCCAACTTGCAGGTCATGAGACAAGTTCCTCAAGGAAGGTGAGCTCATGGGTGAGGTCGTTGTGGGACGGGACACGGAGGACATTTCGGTCAATGGAACATTGAGAGTTGTTACTAATCCAGTAAAAATTCAAGTCATTATGGTGTTATTACAACTTTTGTTTATAATAACCTTTCTGCCTGAAATTCTTATAACTATGTATCTGCAATTTTTTAAATATGTGTAACTTTCTTAAATTACCATACATTTTTCAATCCTGCACTAGTTTCCCCATTCTTGTCCGGAATTTTCAAGAAAAGTTTGGACCTTGGTGATATGAATAATCGCCACTGCCATATTTTGAACAAGGAATACGTCTATTCCTCTTTCTCTTCTACTTACCGTTGTTACTTTGTTTTCCTTTCTATATTAATAGTAACTAAGCACCAATTCACACGTAGAACGGACCAGAATTAAAGGATGAAATTCTCGATAAATAGAAACAAGATTAGAAATTGCATCATGATATAGATATAAAATAAGTCCGCACTTGAAAAAGAAAAGACACCCACAAGAACCAAATACATGTTTAATGCCTATATCTTACACTCATACAATAGCCACTTGTATGTCCTATTCAATCCAATTTGCCCTCTTTAAAAAGAAAATTCGGTCACAGAGCAATCATATCAAATCTAAAAGAGCTGCATATATAATAATGATGACACGAAAAAAGAATAATTTACATTGCTACAAGCGACTAAGCTTGTAATATCAACACGAATGAAATCAAAGAAGAATTTTCAAGTAATTGCCTTTGAGCTAGATTTGGATGACCAATACTATGATAAGGAGGACTGTTGTGCCACGAAACAAAGAGTCTGAGTAATTGACAAAGCACTGTCCAAAAAAGGTACTATCTAAGGACAAACAAGTTCCCTGATAGAAGAGTTTAGGAAGTTTACATTTTAGTACTAAGAATGTCAATATTAAGGAATGTCAGTACTCCAGGAAATAGGTTTTCATGCAAGCATATTATCTCTGAAGTGTACCATTTGATTCAGTTGACGGTAACTAGGCTCCCCAAAGTGGTATTGACTTTTGGCAAAACTCTTCCATCATTATTTAAAAGAGGCGCGTTTTGGGTAACTCTGACTGAAATTTTTTACTTTAAGGATACCTCTAGGTCCTATATTTTCCCTACAACATAATGTCCTTGGAGAACAAACAACACACTGTAAACTGGGTGATACTCAGAAGTTTTTATCTCGGATGGGCAACTTCTCTTCAGAGAAATCTCAGCACCAGTGATCCAATAGAGAGATGAGTTTTGGATGACTTGTATACTAGTACTGGGGTAAAATGTGTTCCAATCAGCTACATCTTCCAAACATTGCATAGGATTCATGCTCACTGTTACAGCCACCAACTCATATCCTCTATCCTGAAACTATGCCATAATTAGGCCTCATTTTTGAGCTCTACAGGGATGAAATTGAGCAAGGCGATCCATCATCTGCAAGATGAGTCCTCTAGCTTGATTTCATATTCAGAAAGTCAATGAGCTGGTTCATGTTTCCCACAATGCTTTTGACTCGAAATCAAATCATTAGGAGGAGCATAAACTATAAATCTCAAGCTTTAAAAGTCAAGAGTTTTCATCGTTTATTTTTTTTTCCCTAAATTTTTTGTTTAGATGCATCGTTAATATCTCTCGCTTCTTCACCAAGTACTACAACCTGTTCTTTCAAGAAGAATTCTTAAATGGACAATGTCCATAATCTAGATTAGCTACTTTGTGTACTGCTCAAATCTCAATGAAACAGATCCTGTTTCACTACGGTTTAACTTTTATGTCAACAAAGTCCGATTAAAACATTTTTAGTTCTGAACAAGCTAAGGAACATGAAACATTAGATCATGGCAGCGTCAGACAAAAGAAAAATCATACTGGAAAGCCAAATATACATCATAATTCAACAGGCACATACTCTCATGTATGCATGAATAGACACACTTGCAACTTCAAAACCAGAAAAGAGATTTCTTTATCAAGTACTTTGCACATGGCATATTGGAAAGCATAATTTCCTCATAGTTAAAATATCATATTTCTTTGAAGATACTATATTTCTTGATTCAAAGACAATAACATTAAAGACATCAAACAATCTCACTGCAGTGAAAAAAAGAAAGGGAGAAGAGATCAAGAAACAGGGGGGAAAGTAGAAAGAAAAGAAAACACTAATGTTAGTTTAGTGTGTAGCTCCACCTACAACTGTAAATTTTTCAGGACAAATAAAAAGAATACAGAAATGTCTAACAAGTCACAAAGAATATAAGAAAAAGGAAACAAAGCGGGGAAAGAAAGAATTAATAAAAACTTGACCTCTTGATGCTTCCAGCAACTCCACTTTCTTCCTCTTATTTAAGAAAAAGGAAACAAAGCGGGGAAAGAAAGCATATTGGAGAATTGCCCGACCAAGAACCATATATGTTTAGTAATTCATGATGAGGATCAAGAAGACACTTCTTTCAATAAGTGTAACCAGCAGATTAGCCATTAATATACTGCACTTCATCTTTTTCCTTAACCAAGGACATGAGGTCCCATTTCTCAAATGGCAATCTGGCTAAGAATACCCAATCTAGAGGAAAGCTACGTTTGATAAACAGAGGATGTTGGCCAAAGAAAAGACTGGGCATTTGAAACTCTACCTTTTATTACCGGGCAAATTCTACACCCAATCATAGCAACCATTATATGGCTGAACTCCACTCCACTGAATCAACTATAGGTAGGGTGCGTTTGATCCCTGATCTCCATTACTGCAAGACATGCAAGAAAAAAGATGGAAACATTCACAAATCACGCAGACACTTGAAAGGTGAACATAGATGAAATTTCTATGGAAGCCACCCAATATTTCTGATGATTCTGCATTTTTCACCTAGTTCATAAACAGATTCCATTTGCAAAACATGTCCAAAATATTGTGCAAGAGACAATTGAGCAGACTAATTGACAAAGCACTTTGCAAAAGAATGTACCATCTAAGCAAAAAAAAAACAACAAAGAAGAAGCTCTAGCTGATAAACAAATGTGCTTAACTTAGGAAGTTTACATTTAGGTCCTAAGAATATCAATTTTAAGAAATGTTTGTACTCCAGGAAACAGGTTTTTAGGCAAGCAAATCATCTCTGAAGTGTACCATTCAATTCGATTGACAGTAACTAGGCTCTACACCTTGGCAAGCTTCTTGCATCAAATTTAAAAGAGGTATGTTTGGGGTAGCTATGGCTTAAACCTAATGTCCTTGGGAACAAAAAATGCGCTGTAAACAGGGGATACTTCAATCTTTTAATACAAATGGGCAAGTTCTCTCAGAAAGTTAATGGCACCAGCTATTTGATTGAGAGAAGATTTGAGGATGACTTGTATACTAATACTGGCTATGATGGGTTTCAATCAGCTACCTCTTCCAAACATTGCATATGAGCCATGCTCACCATTACAACAACAGTCTCATTCTCTCTATCTTGAAAATATGCAATAATTAGGGCTAGTTTTTGAGCTCCACAAGGGGGAAATTGAGCAAGGTGGTCCTTTGTCTGCAAGAAGTGTCCTCTTGCTTGATATGGTACTCAGAAATGCAAGAAGCTAGATCATGTTTCCCACAATACTTTTGACTTGTAATCAGATTATAAAGAGCGTTACATTGAGCTTATTCTTTTAAAACTAATAATTCAACAGAAAGACATTTTCTGTAATCTAGATTAGCTACTTTCTGTACTGCTCCAATCACTATGAAATGGATCCTTTTTCACTACGTTTTTACTTCTATGTCAACAAAGTCATGATAAAAAATTGATGAGTTCTGAACAAGCTTAGGAAACAATAAATTTTGTCATAGCAATGTCAGACAGATGAAAAATCATATTGGAAACACATGCCATACACCACAATTTAGCAAGCACATGCCCACAATTTAGTGAGCACATGCCATAAACAAGAAATGAGATTTCTTTATTGAGTACATTGTTCATGGTTAATTAGAAAGCAAAATTTCCTCATAGTTAAGAAAATCATATATCCTTTGAAGATGCTGTGCTTGCTAAGTACTGGAAACACGTGCCACACACCACAATTTGGCAAGCACATGCCCTCATGTATGCGAGAAGAGACAATTGCAACTAATAAACAAGAAAAGAGATTTCTTTATCAAGTTGCCCATGGCATATCAGAAAGCATAATTTACTTGTAGTTAAAAAATCATACTTCTTTGAAGATGCCATATTTACTATTTTAAAAACATTAAAAGACATCAAAGGATGTTGCTGGAGTGAAGCAAAGCAAGAATAAAGAGATGAAGAAACAGAGGGGGAAAGGGAAAAGGAAAGAACAAACTAAGGTTACCTTAACTTGTAGAACTTCCCAGAACTATAAATTTATTTAGGGCAAAAAAATTAAAAAAACAAGAGGGAAATGTCTAACAAGTCATACTGAATATAAAAATAGAAGGAAAAAAGCAGGGAAAGAAAGAAATAATATTAACTTGATTTCTTGACACTACTGGAAACTCAAGTTTCTTCCATTTATACTTGGAAAAGGACAGAAAAGGTGGAAAATTAGTTCCATAAACCTCCATTTATTTTCGTGGATAAGCATCACAATATTCAAAGTGAGACAACAAACAGAATTACTACAAAACCACATCCATCATTAATCAACAAAAGGAATCATAAACTTCCAGTAAGCTTTAGTTGTCAATTGACATATGGCACAATTTCAAAGTGGGGCAAGTAGATATAAAATCAGCAATAAAAGCAAGTTCAGAAACCAACCTAATGCATGCCTCAGAGCAACTTGAATGCAACGACAGTGTTGAGCCACAGCTTCCAAATTTATCATTTGCACAGCCATAAGATACTTCTGCTAAAAATGGCTAAGAGTCATCTAATCATATTTGAATAAACAAATTTTACAAAAGTTTAGTTTTATTTCATTATGACCAACAGATGTACCAATGATCGATACTGCTGTTGCACACATTATGGTTCACATGTCACATAAAGGGAGCATGTTGAAAGCTTCTCTACAACTTCTGCAAACAAACCGCCACTGTTCAAGAAGAATATCGAGAGCTTCCATCTCTGCATCTCTTGTTTCCTAGGAAAGCGCAAGGAAAAAAATAAAGAAAGCATATTAAACTTTGGAGCTTTGTCAGAGACAAGTTTGCTCTTGGCGTACTTTCAACATAAATTTAGGAAATGCATTTCATGAAATATGGTTTCTCCTTCACTTTTTTTTTTTTTACCTTTGCTTAATATTTGAGTCCAATAGTTGGAAAAAAGAAAACTCACTTCCCACAGGTTTAAAATTTTGCATCTCTCACTACACCTTTTTAATGAAGAGAGGTGAAGCCACCATAACAATTCACTCTCATGTAATGTAAAGCAATAAATACATATCCAGAATTATCTATAAATTTATAATCTGTTGAGGCGATCAAGTACTCATTAACATATTCAAGCATGCAATACACACATCCATGAGCGCTCAACATTCTGGTCCAGCAGCTTGCAACAGCTTTATTTTTATTATAAATAAATATCATTTCCCTATTCCCGCTCTCCTCATTGATGCTTTTTCTTCAACTGTTCTCAGTCCAAAATTCAGACAGAGCACAATGGCAAACGAGAAACGTGAAACATTGTACATAGTAAAGCAAGATTCTTGCTATTGTTAGCTGTAGTCATATTTTATGAAAGGATATGGGAACAAACACTTACAGCATAATAATGCATAGAAAATTCCACTTTTTAACAGATTTGTTCAGATATACTATTTGATCATATATTAAAGAAAAATTTAAGGCAGAGACAAAAAAAAGATCAACAACAACTACGAGTGGATAATGTGAGGCTATCAGTTCAGAACAACAACAAAGTGCTTTTGGCCAAATTTATAGAAGGGGGGGGGGGGGGGGGGAAGCAATGATAGACATACAATCCGTGTCTCATTAGTCTGTTTCTTCCCCGCAATAAGGTGGCCTTCCTCAACAATCACAAAAAGCTGTGCAATCAAGTATAATATGAATAAAGTACATTGTGAAGTCATTTACTAATTAAGACTGAATATACTAATCATCTTACTTAGAAAATAAAGTATTATATCTGAAATGCCCTGGTTCTGAAAATCAGTTTCTTACCCAACTGCATTGCAAGGCTGTCCAAAGCAAGCTTTGCCTTATATAAAAAAAGCAAATAGGTCTTGTTACCTGTTAGGAGGAAAAAATATAAGAGTCAGAATTTCTCTCATACTGTATAGAGGCAATTCAAGGGAAATCAGCATCAAGTTGCCTCAGTAGAAATATTTCAGTATCAATATGCATCTATTAATGGAATGAATCCATATCTCGTGGCTATAAGGTCAAGAACTTGCGGTCCTGTATATATACCTGTCATAAACTTCCGAGTAATGATTATTAGTACATGCTCATCCTGTAATTCAGATGCAAATCCCACCTGACACGCTAACTGATATGGCTCGAACAACACTAAAGCAAAAAGAGCAACTAATTTGAGAAATTGCTTGTTGCTCATTCCCATGTGTCTTATTATTGGTATGTTAGAAGTTTATCTTTCATCAATCACTTTTCACTCAAACATTCAAGTAGCATCCACGAGTTTTAGCTTCTCAGTCATTTTCCTTCATAAAAGCCATGGCACATAAGGATAAAAAGAGAATCCCAAACTATTGGAAAGGTCTCAGAAATCAGAATAGAAAAACCGCTTCTTGTGCTTTCTACTGAATAACTTATGTAAACTCTGTGTTACAAGGCAAAGAAAAATAACCACCTAACCTGTTATCCATGAGCACAAACAATGTTCATATTACTATCACACTCCAAGTAAATTTGGTTTTCAATTCTCCCTAGATGCCAAAGTCAAGATGTAGTTAAATGACTCGAGTATGAGCAACCTTTCCTGGTGCCTTGGCATCTCACTGCGTGAGGAGGAAAACAGAGCAACATATCAAATTTAGGAGCATTGTCAGAGAGACAGTTGCTCTTAGTGTAGTTTCAACATAAATTTAGGAAATGCATTTCATGAGAAATGTTTTCTCCTTCAAGTTAACTAATTGAGAGTGTATATAAGATTGATCCAGGCACACTACATGAATTCAACAAGATGCTCACTTGAAGTTGCCATGAATCTCACATGGAAAAAGGGGCTTCTTATTGGAATAGCCACCTCCACCTTTTCTAATAGCATTTTGTTATATATATATTCATGTAGCAAGAGCCTTTAGTTTTGAATTATTCTCCACCATGATACTAAAAGGGACAAATATTTTGGCATCAACTAACCATTTATATCCACAAAGTCATTCATAGTAGCGTATTGTCACCATGTAACTATAAATGATGACAGTAATAGATTACTAGATAAGAGATGTCTACTAGAAACCAGGCTGAAATTATTGATGTAAATGTGGTCATTGTATGAAGAAATGTGGCCAAGGAGCAGGATTTTACATCATCAAAGGCAATACAATGTTCACCATGCATTTTCCTACCAAAAAAGTATACTAGAAAAGTCTAGCTACCACACAGCCTAAGAAAACAACCTCAGGAACTTCACCAAAGCAGATAAAGACAGTAATATGGTTCCAGACAGAGCACAGTGGCAAATGAAAAACGTTAAACATTGAAATAATAAGGCAAGATTACTGTTATTGTCAGCCGTAGCATATTGTATGAAAGAATAATGGGAACAAACCCTTTACAGCATAATATGAAGGGAAATTCCAATTATTAACAGATTTGTGCATATATATTATTTTATCATTTCATAAAGAAATAATTAAGGGAAGAACATAAAATGATCAACAATAAACTACGAATACTCCCAAGGGTATCAGTTCAGAACAATAACAAAGTGCCATTGGCCATAATTTATAGAAAGGGGTGGAGAAGCAATGATAAACATACATTTTGCAACTCATTACACTGGTTTCTTCCTACTGCAATAATGTTCACATCCTCAACAATCACATAGCGGTTCAATCAAACTATAATGTAAATAAAGGACAATTTGAGATCATTCACTAATTAAGACTGAAATACTAATAATGTCATTAGAAAATAAGTAACATATCAGAAATGCACCTAGTTACTCAAACTAGTTTCTTAGATGACTGGAACTTCAAGGCTGTCCAGAGCAAGCTTTGCCTTATACAAGAAAGGCAAATAGGTCTTGTTACTTGTTAGGAGAAAAAAATATGAGGACAATCGGCAACTCGAGAGGAAATTAGAATCAAACTGCTAGCAGCAGAAATATTTCAGTATCAATGTGCAGCCACTAATGGAATGAATCCATATCTCCTAGCTATAAGATCAGGATCTTGCAGGTTTGGTATAATATACTGGTCACAAACTTCCAAGTAACGATTATAAATACATACTCATCCTGTAATTTAGATGCAAATCCCACCTAACACTCAAACTGATATGGCTCTAACAACACTAAAGCAAAAACAACAACTAATTTGAGAAACTACATGTTGCTTGTTCCAATGTGTCTTATTATCACTACCGCAGAACTTTATCCTTCAATAAGTAGGTTTCACTCAAACATTCAAGAAGCATCCTGGAGTTTTAGCTTCTCGGTCATTTTCTATTATAAAAGTCATGGCTCATAAGGATAATAAGAGAATCCTAACCTGTTGCAAAGGCCTCAGAATTGAGAATTGAAAATCAGTTTCTTGTGCTTTGGTCTCTATTCTGCTGAATTAACTTCCGTAAACTCCATGTTTTTTGTGATTATTTCTTTTTCATATCCACAGTCCGCAAGGCGAAATAAAATAACCATTGAACTTTTTATCCATGCGCACAACCGATGTTCATATTACTCTCACACTCCAAGTAAATTTGGTTTTCAATTCTCCCTTGTTGCCAAAATGAAGAAGTGGTTCAAGGGCTCGACTGTCAAGCAACCTTTCCTGGTGGCTTGCCATCTCACTGCAACTTCTTCATTCCTCTATGGTTTTGCCTCTTCAAGCACCTCATAAAATGTAGAGACAGAGCCCTCTATCACAGTGATCAAAGTTTCTCAGAATTTAATTCTCCTAGAAAACCTATCACCCACTGCACATCTATATGATAAGTATAAACTGCACGTCCACGTTTCCTAGACACCTCAAAAGCACCCAAATCCCTCCCTCCCTCCTTTCCAACCTACAGCACCCGGATTAGCTCAGTTTTTCGCCTGAAAAGGGGACTGACCCAAGCCAACCCATGTACAGCCTCCTTCCCATTATTTCACTCTTCCTTGCTTGTTTTTCCTTTGAGCCTAGACTTCACCTACTTCTCTCAATAAATTGCCACCTATGAAAACAAGAGAAAGAAAAGCTCTACTTTTCCAGAGATGGTCACTATTTTTGCAGCGTGTAATGTCGATAACCTATGAATTCACTATCAACCATCCAGAGACAGAACTTACGAAGAAACACCAATTCGGTGTATCTCGAACAAATTCAAGACAAATTCTTCAAGTTCCCGCCCAATTGCAGCCCCATACGAATCGAATTCAAAATCCATCTCAATGAGCCAGGCGTTACCTGATCTATAGCAACCCGCAAGGAGCCCAGAACGAATCTCGAGAGAGAGAATCGTTCGCCTCATGCTACGTCACCAGTTTCCCTGGCTTCGATCGGCGGTGGTAGTCCTTCGCCTCCACGGGCCGGTCTCCGTCGCCGTCGGTTCGCTAGGGACTCTGTTTTAGGAAGACGTAATTCTTCTTCTGTTCTTCACCTCTGTCGGCAGGTGGCGGATCTTGAATGCGTCGGAGCTCGCTGGCGTCGTGTCGATGGAGTCGGAAGTTCGGCTATGGCGGAGAAAGGAAGGAGCTTGCGGCGGGAAAATCAAAAGAAAATGAATAAAGAGAAGAAAGAATTACAGAATTCTGTATGGGAATTGAAGTTAACTAACTAACCAGGGTAAATTAAAGGGGATTTGAGCAAAACAGAAAAGGTGGTAATTGTTCATTTTAAGCAAGCGACCATCAAAGATATTGTCATATTTCCATAACGATGGAAGGGAGCTTCGACAGAGACGAAAATCAGTTTCCCTAGATTTCTTTTATTTCGCCAAAATTTAATTTTGATAGTTTTCAAAAAATCGTTTCCAAAAAAATGACATAAGGGAGCAATTTTTATGAGTCATGTTTGAGTATGTTTCTAGTGATAGTTTGAGTGAAGGAAGAATGACCGTGATCGTTCCGTAGTTTCATACTCGAGTATAAAATGTACAAGGGGGACTTGGATTAGGGGGGAATCTATGCAAAACTAAATGTTTAATAAAAGTAGATGCATTAGAATTGATATCACATTGAAAGGAAATAAATTTTGAGACGAAAATATAAGGAAATGGAAGTGACGAGAACCAAAGGTGTAAGTTAAGGAAAAAAAGTTAAAAAGAAGAAAAACTAGATAAAACTCACAGAGAGTGTATTCTTGCGTGCGTTCTTCCTTCTCTCCTCTAATGCCTTGGTCCTTATACTCTATGGAAGTTGTGCATTCTATTTCAATTTTAATCCACCAGCATCAACTGCACATCCCACGTTGATAAACCGCACGATCACTTCCCACCTCTTTACATGTGCTGGAATCATCCGGCGTTCGGACCAGATCATCCTCCATTCCGACCACTTCCCACGTTGCATGCTTTGCCACAGGTAAGAGCTTGTGATCTTGTTTTTGATCAACTTTTCTTCGCATGAAATGTACTCTACGCCTATGAAATTATTCGCCCGGGCCTCCTTCTCATTTGATTCTCCAGCCATAACCTTTGCATGCTTTCTTGGTCAAACTAATTTTCTCGATATTAAGTCGAGAAGTAGGGCGACCTCCTCTCTCCATGTAGAGGTCTCTATGGCACTGATTATTTCCATCGTTGTAGCTAGCAAAGTTAACGCTAATTAAGATGGACACATAAAGTACTTCAATGTTAATATATGGGCAAAAACAACTACTAATATCACATTACAAGTTTCTTTTCTTTTTTTTTATCTTGAGAAAAGAAAACGAGAAGATCAAGAAGAAAGAATGCATTGTAATCAAGATCAAGGAGTTCATTTACCTATCAATTGCTTCCTTAGCAAGTTTTGATCATTCTAACAATAAAAGCTGCAAGCCAACGCTGCCATGCTCATCTCTGTCAGTCGAATTAGAAGTCAGCATAGTCTTGGTTTGCATGCCATGAGGGAGAATAAGCTTAGGTTTTCCTTTTGATACTATTTGACTATGCTCCTCACTACTCCTTTGACAATCTTGCAAGTCTTTTTGTAGATTTGATTCAATCGAAGTATCTCTATGCATAAATGGACTCTCAACTTCTAAATATGTTGGTCAGGAACAACCTCACGGAGTAAAGCTAGATCAATCAATTGTCTGTCTTGAATCCCAATCTCTAAATTGTCCTCGAGTGGCTTGCATATTATTCGAAATCCCCATTTTTTTACCTTTGCAATTTATACTGTAAGCCTCAAGTGTACATAACTCCCATCAATTTGACCAAAATTGACATCCCCCCATAGATCATATGGTGTGAAAAACCAAAGCAAGGTATTATCCGAATCCATTGTCAAGAAAATTCTTCCTCCTTTGCAATTCCTCATTTCACCATTCACATTTGGTAAAATCTCAAATATCGGAAACTTTGCTTGATGATCATTACTAAAAATGACACAGAAAGTGAATCCAAGAAACTTGTCATACAAGTGCTCTGAAGCCATAAAGGATATGGAACTCTCTTGAATAGGGAGGACCCACTCTGGCATCTCTCCTCCAGGAAGCCAAATTGTATGATCAAAAGGCGTCTGTTATAAAAATAGACCATTAGAAAGTACCAAAGTTTGTTATAGGTAGTGCTCAAATAAAAGAATTCATTTTTAGTCTAGTGATTAATCCTAGTGAATTCCACTTCAAACTAGAGCTTTGTAAATGTGTAGAGATTCATTGACCCTTGCTTGTATTAACATACAACTCTCATGTAATAGAAATAATTCTCGTAAAAGTATGTCAGCCAACTTTATTACATGCAAACACTTTATATATGTTTGCTTTTCTTGAGCCTTTGCATTTACTACTATTGCAATACACAACAACGCAATACATCCAGCATATACTCCACACAGAGAGAGAGAGAGAGAGAGAGAGAGAGAGAGAGAGAAACCTGGTCCAGAGAGGATATGTCAGCTACAGTCAACACTCTACGGATCAAAACAGAAGATGACAGTAGATCTCCATCTTTTTGTAGAAATTCTGAACTATTAGCTGAAAGATGCTTAAAAAATGGTGGAAGCTCTTGTAACTGATGGAAAAATGAACTTGCATATACGGACAAATGGTCATGCTTAAGAATACATGGGGGAAGGCTAGTAACATTGCTCTCCGCCAGAATTAATAGTTGCAAGAAGGGACAACGGGAAGGATTCTTGAGAAATTCTATTCCGGACAAATTACTTTCCCAAAGAGATAAAAAGAGTAAATTTGGAAGTCCGGTCTTCATGCACAAATCAGCTGAATCCTCGTATATTGGAGATCTTATTAAATTTGGGCAATATCCAAGTTCCAAGTGTTCAATGTTTTGTAACTTATAAATGCTAGATGGAAGACTTACCAAGTTCTTGCAATTAAATAAATCCATCATTCTTAAAAATACAAGATTTTCTATTGATGCAGGAAGTTCTTTAATAGCAGTCCCTTGTAAGTAAAGCTCTTTCAAGCCTTCGAGTTTACATGGAATATCAGGGAAACTATCGAATTTTTTGCACCCCCTTAAATTCAACAACTGTAACTTGTCGTGATATGCAATTGACTCATGGGCTTCTACCAAGTTTTTGCAATCACAAAGAACCAATTCCTCAAGATTTGGAGTACAAGAAATGTCAAGCACACAAATCAATGATTCACAGTTACTAAAATTAATGTACTTCAATTGTTGGAAGTCCTGCAAACAACAAAACCAACATTTCATTAAAAGTTACTTAAATTGATTTTTTGAGAATTACACATTGTATTGAGAAATTAGTAAACAATTTGAAACTTTACTAGTAATTACAAATTTGTATGTATATATGGTAAGAGATTGAAATTTAGAGGGAAAATTACAAATGAGGGCCTGAAGTGCCATTGTTTTTTCAAATAAGAGACTAAATTGCATATTGTTTAAAAAGGGCCTAGAGTGCTCTAATTTTCTCAAATAAGAGTTTAAAGTGAACCTTATTTCAAATAAAGGTCCGAAGTGGAAAAAATACAAGTAGGAGGGGCCACCGCCCCATTGCTAGTAAGGCGTCGGCTATGGCTAGCAGGTGGCCACAAGCAAGAGCCTCCTGCCTTCTTTTTTTTTTTTAAGTTTTAGTCTTTTTTTTTCTTCTTTTATGGAAAAAAACATAAAAAGGGAAAAAGAAAAGAAAAAAGGAAAGAAAATGAAAAGAAAATGTGAAAAATGTAAATGATGGAAATGTCCTTAACCAGCTACTGAGATTAGGCTATTTTTTGAGACTAATATAGCTACTTTAGACTCTTATTTAAAAAAATAATGACACTTCAGGCCTTTATGTGAAATAAGATTCACTTAAGCTCTTATTTGAGAAATTGAGAGCACTTTGAGCCCTTATTTGGGATTTTCCCAAATTCATAAATAATAAATAAAAAAGCTAATGGATGTTGGTTAGATGTGGGCCACATGGTAAAACTATGCCACATGTCATGTCGTATGGAAATCAAAAAAGTACAGTGAAATGCCATGTGGCAACCATGTGAATGCATGCCACATGACAAAATTAAGCCACGTGTCATGCCATGTGTCAATTAGAGAAGCAAAATTAATGTAATGCAGCAAGCACTAGAGTGAACATTTATTCTGATTTAGACTATATATAATAGCATAATGTCAAGATCACAATGAAATTTTCCAAAAATAAATAAAATTTTAAATATCTTCGAAGTCATGAAAAGAAAATGAATCAACTGAAAAAAAAAATGAAGAAAAAGAATTCACATATACAATTCAAAAGCTAGCTTTGACTTTTGATTAAAAAACTAGTGGTATGCCACCCCAAGATCCCATTATTTGTAAATGCATTACAACATTATGGCAAAGCTTCTAATAAATATTTTATTTTGTTTGCTTAGAAATGCTGCTCCTTAAAAACTGACTTAAGTAATTAACAATGCCTTGGTTTACAGCACAGTGCATTCAAACCATTGATAATTCTATCAATACAAGACAAATCATGTTGTTCGGGTACGTATATTGGGTAAGACTCCATCGTTTGATAACTAACTAGCCTCTTAAGTTTACTTTTAGTAGGAGATGTTGTGACTAGATACTAATATACCACATCCAAATTAGGCGCTTGGCCACTCAGCTCCCTATTGCTTGGGTGTTTTCATTTTTATATCCACTAGTACTAGATTCGTTCTTTATATTTTTGTTTCCTTTACATTTGCTCATTCCACAAATTTTCTGTAAAACAAAAAAAAAATTATGTGTAATTTACATAGCCTATACTAGCATAGATACATTCTTCAATGGGTAGATTTGATTTGATTTTGAAATACAACTATGTCAATTATTAGAGAAATTAGATTGAAAAAGTATTTTTTTAGGTTGAAAGATTGAAAAAGTATTTGAACTTCATCTATATTATTATATATAGTATAGAAAGGACATCCTGCTTATTTTTTTAATTATTTCCTTCAATTATACTCAATTACTTATTTTACAAATATTATACTCATGGACGAATACATGAAATTGGTTATTCTATTTTATCTCACATATTTTATACCTACGTCTTGAGTTTGAGTCAGTATATTGAACTCGACCCAACTAGAGAATGTGGACCTTCGTATTGGATGAGGTGCAAAAGAAAAGTCGGAGTTGGTCTTTGACATGGTGTTGCATTCTTCGGATGGTAATCTTGGATTATAATTTGTTTTCTTTGTTAGGATATATGAATTTAATGTTTGGTCAACCAACAAGGGTGTCTTCATGTCTATCCAAGGTATGAGGCAAAGAGTTGAACTCCTCTCTATTGACTTTCCTTCAATAGGCCGCACAAGAGGAACAAAAAGGAATACTCTGAAGAAAGTCCTAGACGGGTTTTGGAGATAGAAAATAAAGTGTGGGTTTTATTTTTGGTCTCCCTTCAACTGCAATCGCACAAAAGAGAAACAGGGGAAAGCTCTTCTTTAGCTAGGCAAAGGAGCGGGAACACACAGTGACATATATGCACTATAGTTTTACATCCAAACTGATTTGTTTCTTTGTGAGCATTGTGGGTTTAAGCTTATCTAGGATTGGGAAGAACTTGAGTATCTGAGCGATTGTAACTCTGAAATTCTCCGATTAATAAGTGGATTTTTTGGTGTTGGCTCTCTTTATGGAATAGGTGTCAATACTGAGACCGAACCACATAAATATCTCATTTTTTCATTCCTCTTTTATTTAATAGTAATTTTGCATTGATTTAATTGCAAGATCCATTAGTTTCTGCATTATTTTACCACGATTGGTATTAGAGGTACCAATAGAATTTTTTGGATTTGATTTGGTATATTTGCTTGTCTAATCATTGTCTAGAAATTATGTTATTGCAATCATGTGTAAAGAGAAAGTAGAAATTTAGCAAAATTTAATGGGAGGAACAACTTTGGGTTGTGGAGCTTTACGATGCATGCGCTATTAACAACCCAAGATTTGGCCAAGGTGTTGGATGACAAGACTAAGTTGCTAGAAACAATAAAAAAGCTGACAAAGATGAGTTAATTGAGAGAGCGAGGAGTATGATCCTATTAAATTTATCAGATGAGGTATTAATAATGGTGACTGAAGAGCAGGATGCTCTAGCGTTATAGGCAAAACTTTAAAGAAGGGTTTGAATATTGCTTGTACATGTTGAAGATGATGTTTTAAGTTTGTTATGCTAAAGATACTTTCATCAAATTCCATTTAGATAAGTTTAACAAACTCATGATGGACTTGAAGAATGTTGAAAAGACCCCTAGGTGATGAGAAATAAGGCATGATATTGTTGAATTCTATACCAAAGTCATAGGAGTACTTTACTAATTCACCATTTGGGCACACTACAATTACCTCAAAGAGGTAAAATTCACCCTGTTCTCTAAGGAGTGGTAGACAAAGTTGCAAGATAAGGATCTAGCACAAGAAATGGTGTGAGGACTTATGATTCAAGGTAATGATCAACATCGAAGTCTAGGAGTAGAGGTAAAAACAAATTGAAATCTCACCATAGAAAGTCTAAGGGTTGCATGATGTGCTTTAAACATCACAAGGAGGGGCACATGAGGAGTGATTGCTCAAAACTAAGAAACAAAGATAGGAGGCAAAATATCACAAGTAGTGTAATGTGGTGATCATTGCCAAAGAAAGCACCAATGATGCAAAGGTTGTTCTAAGTGTGACAATCGACTCGTCAAGAGATGCATAGTGCTAGAATTCGGGGTGTTCTTATCATATGATTCTTCATAGGAAGTTGTTTATTACTTACTAGACTTCACATGATGATAGAGTTTTGATGGGGAATAACGCAGCGTAAAAGATTTTCTGGATAGGGATAGTTTGGATTTGGATACACGATATAGTAATGCACATACTAACAAACATGAGGCATATAATAAAGCTTAAGAATAACTGTATTTCTCTTGAAACACTTGATAACATTAGGTGTGAGTGCATCGTTGAAAGATGAGTGCTAAAGATCTCTTGAGGTGCCATAATAATGATGAAAGGGAAGAAGATGAATTCTATGTATCATCTACTGGGAGAGACCATGACTAGAGCTCTTATAGTTTCACTAGGTGATTAAGTTATGGCATATGCCATTGGAGCATAAGAATGGGACAAGTATGACAATATTGAGTGAGAGTGGGTTGCTCAAGGGTCAGAAGATAGGGAAGCTATACTTGTGTGACCAATGCATCTTTAGTAAGCAAATTTGAGTTAAATTCACTATGCATTCGACCTTGCAACTGATTTGTTACATTCATTTAAAAGTCTAGAGCCCATCTTCGGGTTCTTCGAAAAGAGGTGCTTGATATATACTAATATTCATCGACAATTTTTTGAAAAAGGTATGGATATGATTCCTCATGCACAAATTTGAGGTGTTCGACCAAGTCAAGAAGTTTAAGGCACTTATTGAGAAACATTCAATAATCAAATTAAGTGCCTTAGGAGCAATAATGACATTAAGTTCTGAAGTAAAGATTTTGCTAATTTTTGCAAGGGAGAATGGGTTATGGGACAACACTGTACCCTGAACACCATACATAGCAAAATGGTGTCGTATAATGAAATAATAGAACTTTGATTAAGCGAGCTAAGTGCATTCTTTCGCATGCAAATTGGGCAAGGAATTTTAGGCTAAAGTAGTGAACATAGGCTATTACTTGGTCAATCAATCTCCATCATCTGTTATCGAGTGGAAGGTTTATAAGGAAGTATGATTGTGTGAATCCTATTGACTATTCCAGACTACATATATTTAAATGTCTTGCATATGCTTATGCAAAATGATGGTAAGCTTGAGCCAATGTTGTAAAGGTGCATAATTTTGGGTTATGCACATGGGGTGAAAGTTTACCAGTTGTGGTGTAATGGTCCCAAATCACCCAATTTTTTAGTTGGCAGAGAAGTGACATTAGCCACGATTACTATATTTTAACAGTGAAGTCTTAAGACACTACTAGTTGAACAAACGAATCATGGTGTCAATTGTGAAATTGATTTTTTGGACAACTTAAGGTAATTGAGGTTGAGATTATGATTCCTAAAGTCGATGATACTAAATAGCTAATAAAATCGCAACACAGTATAGCCATGGGCAGAAAAAGAAGGCAAATCAAACTTTCGATATGTTGTGGTCATATTGGTCATACATATATTGCTCATGCATTGACTCTTGGTGACGAGATGGAGATAGATGTACATTCATTTTATTTTGAGGCAATGTGTCACGCCCCGAACCCCGAGCACGCGACAACCCCTTCTCTTGGTCGATTGAAAGTAACGTCCCAAGACTCGTCGACGACCATTCATTTTAATCTTTTGTTATGCGCAAGCGGAAGACGAACCATCCCCAGTCCAACAATCAATCAATCAATCAATCAGGGATAGAGGGATGAATAACAAGAACAACCATCACTACTTATTTACACAATTTACTAGATTAACCAACGGATGATCGTCTTTTGAATTACAAGCCCGACAAAAGGGGCCGATCCATCCTCTAAGCCAGGCCAAAAAGAAACTAGGCTAATCCAGCTATACAGAATGAACCCTCGGGTTCAACACCACGGTCACTCGGACCCATTAGACTCGACTCCGTCAGGTCGATCACTGGAGAAGCGGGGGCAGGATTCTCCACTGCGGGTGCGCCATTCTAGGGGCCTGAAAAATGTTAACCACGACGGGTTGAGATAAAATCTCAGCGAGTTCTTCCCCTAAGCCCCAGTTAGTACACCAACTCAACCCGTGGTATCTCTCCAGAACCACCCCTCACTCAATCCGACCACAAACACCCAGCATTCAGCAATCAAACCACAGACAGGTTCAACCAACAAACAATTAGTCGGTTCGCATGCAACCTTACCCGGCATGCTATACCCTGCACGTAAAACCTCATACAATACAAGTAATGCAACCAACAATCAAAAGTCGGTTCACATGCAACCTTACCCGGTATGCCATACCCTGCACGTTATAAGTCAGTACAATACACGCAATGCACATGGCCGTTAGATGATGCAGTTCATCAATCACATGCGAGTCGCACCACAAGCGATCTCACCTGGCCATTGCTACACCCTGCACGTTATAAAATCATGCGTGCGTACCATAAATCATGATGTGATCACCTCATGCATAATCGGAACCAATGATGTCATGTTTCTCATGCACTCTTGCATCCACACGCGTTCCGATTATTATTGCCTCATAGGGCTACAACTTGGCCGAGGTGCAACGGCGCTACGGCGCCCTTCCTCCGCAAAGACGCAACCGTGCCCTTCCATACCCTCCGAGGCGCCACGGCGCTACGGCGCCCTTCCTCCGCAGAGGCGCAACCGTGCCCTTCCGTGCCCTTCGAGGTGCAACGGCGCTACGGCGCCCTTCCTCCGCAGAGGCGCAACCGTGCCCTTCCGTGCCCTCCCTTTCCATAATCTCCGATAAATCAGGTTCAACTTAGTGATCACGCAAGCATACCATCACAATCCACTTATTATCTTTGAGCATTAGCCAATGCACACTTGCTTGCATAAAAAAAACCTCAAATCATTTCTCACAAAAACGGTCCATTTTCGATGTCCCTCGGACGAACCATTTTCCCCACCTTTCTCATAAAAGCGGTCCATTTCCAGTGTCCCTTGGACAAATCACTTTCTTTCTCATAAAGGCGGTCCATTTCCGGTGTCCCTCGGACAAACCATTTTTCCCTTTTTGTGAAATTCACGCGATTCACGCGAATGTTCATGCCACGACACATCAATTTCACTTCATATGATCAAGACACATGAAATTATGCACAATTTCACTTCCGGATGAACAGTGCCGTGAACAGTAATCCGTGAACAGTAATTTCCGAAATTCAATTAATAATAAATTAAATTCAGAAATTAAACAAAACACAGATTAAACACAAATTAATCAATCAATTAAGCTAAACAAGCTTAATTATCACATAATCCACAAATAAGCACAATTAAGCATAATCAAGCATAATTAAGCAAGATTAAGCTAATCTAATCTTAACCACATATCTAACCACCTATCTTAGGGCTAATACAACTTAATTAACCCTCCTAAACCAGCATTAACACTAATTAACCCAACCCTAAGCAAGTTTAGGCACTAAATAGGGATTAGGGGCTAAACT